>VDFB02270651.1:234247863-234268841 GCA_007258455.2 Sequoia sempervirens | reverse complement strand
CAGAGGAAGTACCAATGATGGAACAGTGTGGGATTCCAGCACCTACTTCAGAAAAGGAGGAGATTGAAGAAATTTTGGATAGTCGTGTGGGAAGGAGTACTAGGAACAGGCAGTATGAAGAATATCTAGTGAAATGGAAAGGAAGGCCTGTTGAAGATTCATCCTGGTTGCCTAAGGCAGCGGTTGACCGGTTGGGTTTTCATCAACCATCTGAGACGTGACGGGGTCACTTCTCAAATTACCCTGGGTGTCTGATGCAGGAGCATCCAGTGGTGTAAGGGCAATCTTGCATCACCCAAAAATAGTTAAATTTCAAGTTTCTCAGTTTTTAGATGGTTTTACATTTTTGGATACCCTTTTCATCATAATAAAATTCCCAATTTACAATTTTTATTTTCGGTTCTTGGGTTGAAAGATATTGCAGTTTTAGTTTCCCAGATTTGCACCTGAAATCTTTCGAGTTAGATTTGAGGCACTTAGAGCTCCCGGATCGGCCCCGAAACTTGCCGAAATCGGCGTAGCTGATTTCAAACGCGTTATTGACTTCAAGACCTTTCCAACGGTTCAAACGATTCGCGAATCGGGTCCCTGATCAAAAGTTATGGCCCCGGGAAGTTGGCGCACTTTCTAGAATATACAATTGCAAATGCTCTTTTGAAATTTGAACTTCATGTTGTAAATTTTTGGTGCCAAACTGCCTAAACTCAAATTTGAATGTTGTTTTGGCTCCAAACTAATGAGGAGCTCTATTTATGGGCGAGTTTCTAATTTTTGGGTAATTTTTTGGGGACAAGTTCGCATATTGCAAAAGGGTTATTCTGTAGCTTTATGTAACTTGCATGTGTTGTAGAAATTGGGGATTTGAGATCATCTGCATGTAAAAAGCTCCATTTTCTGAATAATAAAATTATTCTCTTGTTTGTGGGTTATTTTTTAAGTCTCGGGCTGCGCCCTCATCATTAGCAAAACCTAACTTTACTCATATACTTACACGTCCTTTAATTATGATAGGAAAGAAAATTAAAAAAAATAAAAATAAAAGAGAATCACATTTTACAAAAGTAAGAGCAAAGTCAAAATAAAAATAAAATCATTAAGTAAATGAAGACTAGGTACATGAGAGTAAAGTCTATGCCTTATCAAAGGAAATAAAAGTTATCCTTAAAACATGAAAAGTTATCCTTAAAACAAAAAAAGACTGGGGATGGATCTGTGCGGCATCTGGGTGAGAGCTAGGGCCCGCATGCCCTAACTCTTCTGTTCTGTGATCTGTCTTTGCATGGCGGCCAAGCTGGTGGTGAGCTCTTGGGGGGTGGGGTGTCTGCTTATTTTCAGGGGTGTGCAGGTCGGGTTGGGATCTCGACCATTGTCTTGCTTGTGGGCGGAACTTCCTTCTACATTTTTGCTGTTAACGACATTTCCTTGGTGGGTGTGTTCAACGATATGAGACTGTGGGTCTCCATCCCCATCTCTCTCCTTTTTGGTGGGGTGGTGCTATGCGGTCTATGGAGAATCAGGGTTTTGTTCTATCTGAGGTTTCCTCTGGGGACTTGGAGATGGTAGAGCCATCTTCTTCGTTGCATGCCAGTGGTAAGGATCCGATGGGTAAACCCCAGTCTGGTGATGGGGTCTCCTCTTCAAAAGGGGTATTTCGAGTTAAAAAAATAAACGGATGTTTGGAGAGATCCGAGGATCGACCAGTTTTGGTTATTCAACCTAAACAAGTTGTAGAGGATGTTGAATATTGGTGTAATCATGCCCTTATTTGCAAATTTTTGGGCCTTCGTATTTCTCTACCTGTGTTGGATTCCTGGGCACGTCATGTTTGGAACCCAGAAGGTGATATGGAGATTATTTTGGCTGCTAATAATTATTTTCTAGTTATCTTTTCAAGCATGTCGGATAGGAATAGGGCTTTTGAAGGGGGCCCCGATTTCTTTAACCAAGTGGGGCTCTTCATTAAGCCTTGGCACATGGGCTTCAACTCTGCCGAAGAGATCCCCTCGCGAGTTCCTGTGTGGGTTCGATTGCCGAGGCTTCCTTTGGAATTCTGGAGGGAAGATATTCTTCACTCAATTTCATTGCTTCTTGGAAAATCGGTGGGATCGGCTACACAAACTCAAGACCGTAAGGTAATTTCCTTTGCTCGTATTTGTGTAGAAGTTGATTTAAATAACCCGTTACCAGATTCTATGGAAATTCACTTGGGATCTTCTTCTTGGATCCAACAGCTAGATTACGAGACCCTACCTTTTAGATGCAGAATTTGTCATGAATATGGTCATTTACACCGCAAATTCCCTAGAAATAAATCCTCCCCCTTGGCATCCTCTGGACCTCCTAGGGGGGTCAAGGGGAAGGCTCCTTTGTCCAATGAACCTGTGGATAATGAGGGATTTATTCAGGTTAAGTCCCGTAACAAAGGTAAGGGAAAAAAGAGAACCTGGTTGGACAGACAAAATGATGGCACTTTTAACAGGTTTGATGTTCTGGAGGATTTGGTACAAGAGGAAGGTATTCTAGTTGAGCTCTCTTCTGGGACTAAGGGTCTGCATGAGGTTCAGGAGGAGGATGCAAAGAAAGAGGAGCAGTTTTTATCTCTAGAGGACCATCAGGTTGTTCAGTTGGCTAAGGATTTGCCTTCCCAGGTTCAGGATATCAGGGCCCTTCAGGGGTCACAGGCTACGATGGATTCTGTGGTGGTGGCTCCTGATCCTCCTGCTCCTAAGGGGGCCTCAGATTTTGTGAAGGGTAACAAAGCTTCTCCTGGTTTAGGTTTACAACAAAAATCCTTTAAAAAGGGGCCGCTTGATAAACCGTCAAGGAGTGGAAGGAAGACTGATCAAGAGAAGGTCAAGATTATGGGTGATACTTTGGTTGAGTCTGGGTCTGTGAAACCCATTGATTCCCATTTCTCCCACCCCCATAAATGATTGTTTTATCATGGAATGTAAGGGGGTTGAACAACATCCCTAGACAAAAGGTTGTTCACAGACTAATTGAATCTCAGTCTCCTGATGTGGTCTTTATTCAAGAAACTAAGCTTACAGTGGATGGTTTGGATAATTGTTCTCTGCGTATCTGGCCCCAGGGTAATTGGCAGGGGGTGGGTGCTTTGAACAGTTCAGGGGGGGTGGCTTGCTTCTGGAACCCGAGGAAAGTTTTCCCCATATGGTGGAGTTCTAGTCGGTCTTCCATTTCTCTGGTTGCCTCTAGTTTGGAGATTGGAGAGAGGTGTCTTTTTTCTAATATTTATGCTCATACTGATTTCTCTGGTAAGTCAAATCTCTGGGCTCACATCAGATTCATTCGAGCCTTAGACCCGTTTCTCCCATGAATTATGGCTGGTGATCTTAATGCTGTTACTAGCTTGGATGAAAAACAAGGTGGGTTAGCCAGGCTGGACCCTTCTGCAAGTCTGCTCAGGGATATGATTAGCTCCTTGAATCTCATTGATGTGAATCCAACCAATGGTGTCTTTACATGGAATAATAGGAGATGTGGTGTTGAGGCCATCTCAGAAAGGCTTGATAGATTTTTGGTTTCGTGCTATTAGATGAACAGTAGGTTGATCACCAGTTTAGAAATTCTTGATTGGAGGGGCTTTGATCACTGGCCTATCAAGCTCTCTGTCACTGCTTATGGAGTCACCAAAAATCCTTCTTTCAAATTTCAGTTAATGTGGTTAAGAGATCAGTCTCTGCATGATCTTATGGTGGATTGGTGGTATGAGGGGATTCCTGCCCATGGGACAAACATGTTTACTTTTAGTAAGAGGCTTCAACATGTGAAGTACAGACTTAAGAGATGGAATAAACAATGTTTTGGGAACCTTCATGCTCAAAAGTTGGCAGCTCAGACCAAGTTGGATATCATCACTCATCAGATTTGGGACCAAGGGTTGACCTTTGATCTAAGTAAAGCTGAGTCCTTGGCTCTCAAGGGATTAGAAGAGTGGGAGCTTCAGGAGGAGATATTCTGGAAGCAGAAATCTCGTGTTGATTGGCTTCAAGAGGGGGATAGGAACACTGCTTTCTTTCATAATTTGGTTAAGGCTCAGAGGCAGGGATGTTCTATCTCCTCTCTTGTTTCGCCTGAAGGGGCTCATCTCTCCTCTAGTGCTGATATTTCTAGGGAAGCGGTCAATTATTTTTCAAGCCTATTTTCTAGGGAGGATCTTGCTGCTGGGGCTGAGGAGAGGGCCATCTTGGATTGTATTCCCCACCTGGTCTCTGCTGAGATCAATGGAGCTCTCTTATGTCCTATTTTGTTACCTGAGCTGGAGAAAGTGGTGTTTAATATGAAAAAAGGTAAGGCTCCTGGCCCAGATGGGTTTCCGATTGAGTTCTTTCAGGAGTTCTGGGAAATAATAAAGTTTGATCTCCTCGAGGTGGTTCAGGAATCACATAGGAACAAACAGATGCTTAAGTCCATTAATTCTACTTTCTTGGCTCTCATACCTAAGAGGGAGGGGGCTAATCAGTTGGTTCATTTCAGGCCTATTGCGTTATGTAATGTTGTGTACAAGATCATCACTAAATTGATTGCGGAGAGACTCAAACCACTCCTCGGTACTCTGATCTCCACTGAGCAGGGTGGTTTTGTTGAAGGAAGACAAATTTTGGATGGTGTTGTGATAGCAATGGAAGCTATTCATTCTATGGCTCATTCTAAGGAGAGGGCTATGTTCATTAAACTTGACATGGCTAAAGCTTATGATCGGGTGAGCTGGGAGTTCTTGCAAAACATTCTCTTGACTTTTGGCTTCGATGAGGAGTGGGTTGATTGGGTTCTTAGTTGTGTGACCTCGTCCTCCTTCTCTGTTCTCATTAATGGGGAACCTTCTGACTTGTTTAGTGCTTCTCAGGGTCTCCGGCAAGGGGACCCTTTATCTCCTTATTTTTTCATTCTCATGGCGGAGGGCCTTGGAAGATTTATTAAGTCTCAGGTGAGGCAGGGTTTTATCCAAGGTTGGAGCTGGAACAATTATCTTCCTTCCTACTCTCATCTTCAGTTTGTGGATGATACTGGGTTGATGGGCATGGCTAGAATTAGTGAGGCAGTGAACTTCAAGAGAGCCTTAGACATCTATTTGAAGGCTTCAGGTCAGTGTATCAATGATGACAAATCCTCCATTTATTTCTTTAATACCCCTCGGCTTATTCTAGCCAAGAACTTATACGGTCCCGCAGAGGTGCATTAGTGGAAGAAGGTTTGGGACAACTTTTCTTGGCCCAAATGCAATTTCTTCTTATGGTTGGTTGCTCAGAAAAAGTGCCTCACTTGGGAAAATCTCTGCAAGCGAGGTTTCCAGGGTCCTTCTATTTGCTTCCTTTGTTCACACAGTGAGGAATGTACCTCCCACTTGTTCTTTCTTTGCCCTTTTTCTAGAGAGATATGGCATAGATGGTGGGAGGCTTGGCATCATGGTTGTATACATGCTTCTTCCCTAATTGAATTCTGGGAGAGTTTGGGCAGGCCTCTAGTGAAGACTCCTTTCTTGCAGGTGGCCTGGTCTGTTGGGCCTGTTTTTATCCTCTGGAACCTTTGGTTGGAGAGGAACCGTAGAGTCTTTGGTGGCTCCAATTTGGGGAGTTTTCAGTTGTGGAAGAAGATAATTAGCAGGCTTCAGGAGACTATTTCTGCTAAGTGTGATATGTCTGAAAATTTTGATCCTGGTGATCTTGCTATCTTGCAGAATTTGAACCTGGGGGATAGTAGAAGGGGAAGCATTGCGGGAAGAAGACCCCGTCATGTCAGGCAACGTGTTTGTCGTGATGGGAGTTGGTCGCCTCCCCCGGTGGGGGTCCTTAAGATTAATACTGATGGTTCTTCTCATGGGAATCCTAGTCATGCTGGTGTTGGGGGTATTGGTAGAGGTAATGATAGTGGTGCAGTGTTTTTCTTCTCTATTTACAAAGGTCAACACTCTAATAATCTGATGGAGGCACTTGCTATTATGATTGATGTTGAGCGTGGATGCTCTTTAGGCTGGAGGAGGATCATTTGTGAGTCTGATTCTTAGATTGTGGTGGATATGCTGAACAACCAGAGGTTGGGTGATGTTAGTTGGCAATTAGCCTCTATGGTCAGACAGATTTTGAGTCTATGCAGTTCCTTGGATTCTGTCTCCTTTTGTCATATCCCTAGAGAATGGAACAAAATGGCTGATTGTTTGGCGAAGTGGGCTTCTGAGAATGTGGATGGTTGGGATATTAGTGGAAGGGAGGTCTTACCTTTTGATTACCTTGAGACCCTGGAGAAGTTATTAGTGGAAGACATGAATTTGTAAGGATTGTTTTTGGTGGTTCTTGTAGTGGTCTTGCCTTGGTGGGCTTCTAGCTTTTGCCTTGTAATGTTGTTTTGATTGAATAAAATTTTTACCCCTTCTTTTAAAAAAAAGAAAAGTTATCCTTAAAAAATTTGAGAGAATTCTTAAGGATTAAATTATCTCCAGTTTATGCTTGTAAACATTCTTTAAGGCATTTTCCCTACCTTGTTGCTTCGAAAAAAGAGACTTCATATAAGGAAAATTAGTGATATAAAATTGTCATTTTATTTTATAAAGAAATTAAGGTTTGGAAAATTCAACTAAGTAGATTTTTGTCCATTTAAGGGAATCTGTCCCAATCTTCTAGCAATTCCCTGAGTAAAGTTACTAAAATATTAATGATGTTAGCAATGTGTTAATAAGAAATAACTTATTAATAATTCCATTCATTAATTTAATAAGATGTTAATCTATGTTAATTTATTTATGATTTTTTTTATATTGGCATCAATTTGATATTATGATTGGTGCTATCACGAATTATAGGCAATAGATTGGTAATAATAATTAATGATATTATAAAGTACAGTAAATTTATTCATGAAAATAATTTTGATCTTAAGGATAATAAATCGGCTTTAGAGGATCTCAATAAAATATAATAGGATACGCTCATGGTAACTTGTTATTAAATATTAATATTTGTGAGTAAAGTTTATCCAAGAATAAGTATGATAATATCTTAAGAATTTATGGAGCAACATTAATATTGATGCTAATTGCATATCAAAGGCATAGCACTAACATTTTCTTTTTAAAATCTTTTAGCAGAGAAGGTAATATCAAGGTCGAGAAGATAAATACCAATTATTGATAGTATTATTCTAAATAATGATGGCAACAGTAATATTGCTAATATATGATTAAATAACAAAGTTGATATTAAATCAATGTCTTGGTATAGTGGAAGTAATATTTCCATTAACTAGAAAAGTGAAATAATAATAATGAACTACTTATAATCTAACATTATTAGCAAGTAAAAATTGATACTAATGTAAAATGATAGAACTTTTATTAACAAAGTTAAAATTAATACTGATTACAATCTAGCCTTATTAATAATGGAATTAAGGCATTAATGCCACTTTGTTGATAAGCTACAAATAAACTTGAGTTGGACCTAAAGATATTACCTATATAAAGATAATAATAAAAGTAAAATAAATAAATAAATTTAGCATGGAGATAGAATCAATGGTTTCTTTTAAAAGGGGTTCAATAGTATATTGGAGATGGCTAGTGTTAAACCCCAAACACTCTTAGAGTGTTAATCAACATAATGAATGGAAAAAAAATGTTAGGTTTTTTTTTTTTCTAGTGTAAAATTATGGGCATGACAGAAAATTTCAATGCAATCCCCTAGAAGGTTTGTAACACCGAGAAAGTGGCTTGTTCTTCCTATGATCTTACGATTGCTAAGGAATGGAATATTAGTTATGATATTTCCTGTGCTCCTAAACATGCTAAGAAGGATAGGGAGGGTGTCTGCTGGAATTTTCTGCCTAACGGTTGGATCAAAGCCAACTTTGATGGGGCGGCGGGATGTGGCGGAGTAATAAAGGATTCTTCTGGCAATTTTCTAGGTGTGATTGCTACCCCCCTGGGCTCACAAACCAATCACTTAGCTGAGGCTGCCAGAGCTTTTCATGACATAAATTTAGCTCATAGTTTGAATTTTAAAATCATTTGGCTTGAAAGGGACTCAAAAAATATTATTGAATGTCTTCTAGGTAGGTGCCCCCCCTCGTGGACCATAAAGTCTTGGATTGATGATGCTATTTCGACCTTAGCCAAGTTTGATAATATAAAGATATCCCATGCCTATAGAGAAGCCAATGCTGTGGCAGACTTTTTTGTGAATGAAGGGGTTAAAAGCAAAGGACAGTGCACATGGCTGAACATTAGTGATTTAGGTGTTAATGTTCAAGCCTTATTGAACTATGATGTGTCACATGGGAAAGATGTGTGTCACCTCAATAATAATGACAAAACGGGGTAAGTACATCATTATCATTAGATTGCATGGGGCTGAGCTAATTAGCTTATCTTGTAAGCTTGCTCGGCATGATTTGTGGGCTCATAGGTTTGGCAGGACCATTTTGAGTCAAGATTTCATCTTTGTCTATATTACTGTGCTTGCTAAAATGGGAGGAGATAGAAAAAGAGTTGAGCTAGACAGCTTCGAGATGCACACAAGAAACACTAAAGTGTGGAACAAAGTTAAAAGTGGGGGTTTACTCCCTTTTCTGGAAAAACTCCATGGGCCAAATCAAGAAGCTATAGAGATTTTTGAGAAGAATTGGGACAATGGGGAAATAACCCTTTTTGGTAGGAAAGTTAAGCTCGATGAAAACCTAATTGCTAAAGTGACTGGCATGTCCACTTAAGGACACAAATTTTTCCAAGACAAGAATTTCTCTGATGAAGTGGTGCTTAGATTTCCAAAGAAAGATAAGGAAAAATTGAAACTGGTGAAAGTTTCCAACAGTTACTTTGAGGCCGACACCATTAAAGCTCTCTGGAGAAAAGTTTTTCACATCATTATGGAGTATATCACACTGGATGGTCAACTCACTAGGGTCTATGGCTATCATTTTTCCTTGCTCAATCATTTTCGCTAGAAGGTCAGGGTTTCTCTCCCCTACTATCTTCTCTGTTCCTTAAGAAAGAGTTTGGAAGACCATAAGAAAAACCGTAAAAGATATCCTATATTACATACTGGTCTGATTAGGTTAATTTTTGAACATTTCAAAAATATGCCAGCCCCTACTAACTTGGATGCCTCTTCGATGTCTGAGGAGGATGATACCGAACCTAGTTGCTTGGGGAATAAACCTAATTTGAGTCCGGCAAGGACGGTCCTAGCTCCGCCCTCTGTCCAGACTGGCAAGAAAACCCATATCCATAATCCCCAGTCTGTTAAATTTTTCCCTGCTTCTGAGCCTAGAAGCTCTACTCCTAAAGCTAAAGACGCTGGAAAGAATCTCCCTATCAAAAACCTTATTTCATATTCTGAAGATTCTCCTTATTCTAAGGACTCTTGCACAAATAATAATTCTTCCTATGTTGTCCTGTCGACGGACAAAGATGTTAGAACTGGGTCCCCTGGAGCCTCTGACCCTACTAAAAGTTGCTTCAATCTTGATAGGGAACCTTTTGCTGATTTTCTGGGCATAGTCAGGATTAATGTTTTGGACCATTTTAGAATGTCAAAATGGGTTTTTCATGAAATTAATGACCTGAAAATAAAAAACTGTGCCCTCCAGAGTAAATTGGAAGAAATGGGTGCTAAGGTTTCTGCGTATAATGCAAGAAGGATGTTGAGCGTAATGAGAACATTGCTAGTAAAGAGATCTAGGACAATGTGGGTAAGGACAAAAGGATAGGAATTGACTTGGAAAAAATGAAAAATGTTGTGAAGATAATTATTGAAAAAAATAACAAGATGGCAAAAAATAATGCCATCATTATCAACGCTATTACTGAAAAATTGGATAAAGCTCAACAGGGGTCCTTGGTTGTAGATTTGGAAGAGGTGAAAGATAAAAAAATAGGAAGAGGACATTGGGATTTTGAAGAGAATAAGGCTAATTTGAAACGGAAGGCACCCCCCATGCCGCATATGATTCAAACTTTCAAGAAGGGTGTCCAGGATATGCAGGATCTAGAGGCAGAGACTAATTTTGTTTTGAAGACTCTAGGTTAGTTGTTGCTGGTTTTCTAGCCTGCGTTTCAGCTAGTTCTTTGCTTGTCCTTCCTATCTTTTTTTGGCTAGTTGCTATTTAGTCTGGTTTTTTTTTTATTGCAGCCTGTTTAATTCACTGGACTTTTTTGTCCTTTACTTTCTTTTGTTGTAAACTTGGTGGTTTCGGGTCCCTCTAAAACCCATTTTTTCCTTTATCAAAAGCATATTAATATAATAATATATGTTAATATATAGGAACAATCACCACAATACAATTATGAAAAAATAAAAATAAAAATGAGAAACCCTAAAAAATGACTTCAAGCATGTAATAGATTTAACTTTTATTTATTTTTAATATATATTTATATATATGATATTTTTTTTATTAATAAAATTTATTTAATATATACAAATTAGTAATATAATATTTATTAAATTTATAATTTATTTAATAGTCAGTCATTAAATTAATATTTTAATATGAAACATAAAATCAAATAAATTATAAAAATAAAAGAATAATAATATTTTAGTATTTATAATAATATAATATTAATATTAATAAGAAAATAATGGCAACAATTTAATATAAAAATATAAGAGTAATATAATTAACAATATAATATTAAAATAATAATAATAATATTATATTTCTAATATTAATAATATAAATATATTAATTAAAATATATTAAGAATTTTTTCATATATAAAAAATATTATATTAATAATAATATAATTCTATTCTATTATAATAATTCAATATAATATTAAATAATATTTAATACATATTTTAATTGGTTATATTAAATTTTCCAATAGTTGTATGGTGTGATGATTAAGTAGTTGTGTTATTATTCTCGCCATCAAGGTTTAAATCCATTGTGGTGTAATTGTTGAAAATTTATATTGGGGATGAGGTCCCTTGCAAAAGCATTTACCCCTTTTATAAAAATAAAATTGGTTATATCAAATTTTAATAATATATTATATTATCATTTTTAGAAGATTTTAATATTTCTAGATTAGATATTTAAATATTTTTATTTTATATTGTGGTTTGAGTTAGGATTAAGATTATAGTTTAGAATTTATTGTTTGTGTTAGGGTTAGGGTTAGAGTTAGGGTTAGGTTTATGAGCAATAAGGTTAGGATTAGAGTTTAGGGTTTAGAGTTATAATTAAGGTTCAAATAAGAGATGAAATTAGGGTTAATATTTTTGGTTATAGTTAGGGATGCGGTTAGGGTTAGGGAAAGATTAAGGTTATGATTATAGTTAACAATTGGATTTAAAGTTAAGTTTATAGTTATGGTTAGTGTTTTTTATTAGATAAGCAAGGAAGGGCCCTGATCCTGTACAAAGCTTATATTGGAGCCAAACAATCCAACAAAACAGACAGGCCAAACACAACAATTAGTCAAAAAAAGAAGACTAGAACAACAACAAAATCTATCAAAAAATAAAGCCACTAGCAAAAGATAAACATAAAATAAAAACTAGAGAGAAATAGCTCAAACTCTAGAGCTTGAACCCAACAACTTTTCCTCCAAGGGATTGTTAAGCAAAATAGAGACCTTCTCAATAGAACATTTCTTCTTACATAACACAATTGTTCAAGAAGAATACAAATTAGATTTGAAACATTTTGACTGGAAAGGGGAGAATCCCCTTTAGAGTAACTAACAAGTGGAACAATAGTAACTTCAGGTGAAGCAACCTTATCCAAGCCTAGAGCAACAAGATTCATAGTTAATACAACCTTTTCCAAAATGGGGGCAATAGGGGCCTCAAGGGAGGCAACACACGTTGCAGTAGGGACAACCTTGTGTAGAATTAGTACAACAGAAGCCATAGGAGAAGCAACACCATCCACAACAAGACTATTCATCTAGCAAGAAGGAGAAGGAGGCCTGAAAACCTCACTATCAGTAGAAGAGTCCTCATCAAGGTACATGGTTAAATGTTCTCAAAGAGAAATCTTCCACCAAGTAGAGGAAGGAATAGGACGAGAGCCATGTCGCATGAGGATAGTCATGAGCCAGGTGTCCAGTAGAAAAACATCTTTAGCAAAAAGGGATACCTTTGTAATCCACAAGTTGAGACCAATACCAACCTAAAGCACCACCTCACAAGGTAATTCTTGAGACAAATCAACCTCCACCAAGATCCAAGTGAAGGAGGTGTGAGTAAAATTCTTGGAGGCATTGTTGACTTTCAAGAACCTACCTAGAGCATTACCTATGCCCTCATAAGTAGAGGGGCATCCAAATTGTAAGGGAAGATATGACAATCTCACTCAGATAGGATAATATCAATGGGTTCCTTCAAAGGGTTAAAGGAATGAACCCAAGGCCTCATGGATAGGGGATGAGAATCCCATTCCCACACACCATGATCCAAAATAGTTTGTTTATCCTTAGAAGAATTAAAGAAAACAATAAAAAAACCTCTAGCAAAAGGGTAAGTATCAATCTTACCCTCTACAAAAGGTGTCCATTGTTCTAAGATCCAAAGGTGCAAATTTGGGAGAGAAGGCCACAAGTGACAAAATTTGCAAATAAGACCCATCTTGGAGAAAAAATCAATGTAGTCAGAGACTTCATATCCAAGAGAAATCACACGAGAAGAACACACATGCAAAAGAGGGCACTTAGGGCCCACACCCACATTTCTAGACCGCACAACCTCAACAAAGGATCTAGAACCCTGAGAAGAACTAGGATAGTCCTCGTTAAGAGAGCCCTTTGAAGCATCCACAACTGGGGACAAAAAGGAAGCAACACATTTAACTACAGAAGACACATATACGCCCAACGACTGAACATCTGCGGTGAGATCAACGACCAAGTTACACTTAGGTGAAATAGGCGATTGACGTGTAGGGGAGTAGGAGAGGTGGGGGGACTGGATTTCAAATTTGCAGTAGAGTGGGAAGGTTGGGAAGAGTGGCAAGCCATTGGGATTTACTTATGGTTAGTGTTATGACTATGGTTAGGGTTAGAGATAGGTTTAGAATTAGGATATTGGTTTAGGATTTATTATTAAAGTTAGAATAAGGGCTAGGAATAGGGTTAAGATTAGAGTGTGAGTTAGGAGTAGGATTAAATCATGAAAATAATTAATTAACAAAACTAAAATAATATAATTAGCAAAACTTACATTTACTTTTATTCATATTATTAAAACTTACGTTTAATTTTTTTCAAACCTACAAAACTATAATTACCACTAACTACAATTGTTTATCTGCAACACAACTTTGTGCTATGGTACATGCCTATAATTTAATAAAATAAAAATAAATTGATGCAAACAATGGACTACCATCAAGAAACGTCAGTATGCGTCAAAGGCAAGCGCCCATTTTTCTTCGCACTCTTGCTGCTCTTCATCTAGTAAACCGCACTCAAACCTTTGCCTGGCCTATCGAGGGAGTGCAAAAACAATGACAAGAGGAAGGACGCTACCAACATAGGAAAGGGTCCAAAATTCCACAGAAACAATGGCAGCGAGAAGTAAAAAACCCTGAATACTCTACATGAATACTCTCCAGCTCTGGCAAAGTCGGAGGGGTGGCAATGAGGAAGCAAACATCACTGTAGTACCAAACACATTGAACATGGCAAAGAAACGCCACCAACAAACAACTTAACAAGACTAAACACTTGACAGAAGATGTAGCAGGTCCTCTCATCCCTTAAAATATCAATTCATTATGACGTCCACCAACTCTTAACAAAAATCCCACCACAGAGCACAACATGATTGCGGTGGAGGGCAAAAGCGTGGATGCCATTATGCCATTCCTTATTGTTTTCACTGCCAACACTCCGTTCTTCATCCCATCCTGCAAAATAAAACTGACATGGAAAACTGCGCGAAATTCCTAATTGCTATGGCTTAGCGGCTGTTTCCTTTTGGGGCCATAAGCTACTTTTATCTACTGTTTCAGTAAAAAGCTTCCCTAATTGAAAAAAAAACATTTACCTTCATGATGGCCTGCACCCACATCTGCCTGTTAATTGCATTGATGCCGATGAAGGTTGTGCGGGATGAGTGAGGATTTTGTGAAGCAGACAAACATGGTATATTACCAACATCAGAAATCCCGCTGGCACGAGCACAATATCCAGATGACTCTCCACCCAGGCCGATGTCTGTCCCATTAATCAGATTTGATAAGTGGAGTAGACGAGATTTAGGAGGGATTTGAAAAGGGGAAGAGCAAAGGTATAGGGAAAAAGTAATGGGCAAATGCGGGGGTTATATGTTGGAGGAGAATCGGAGTTGAATTGTGGAGAATATTTGTGGCATCGAATTTTTTCCCATGGAAGGTGATGAATGTTTTCCATCTGTTGATTTTTACACCAGGCGTTTATCAATGGAAAATTTCAAACTCTATTCTACCATATAAAATTTGTATACAAGATAAGATAATAAGATAATAATAATATAATATTAATTATACTAGCAGTTGCATGCACACAATCAGCCGATAGAGGTCTACCGCAAATGGCTATTCAATGGGAAGTAAGAAACAAACTTTTTTCAGAATGCAATGTGAAATATAAATAATCAGCAATATTTGCAATTGTTTGATTGAGTCGAGAAAGGGAAAGCATGTTAATAAGCCAATATGAAATAATGTGAGGTTAGTTCATAGTAGGAGGTGAACCTTATGATTTTGGATTTTACCTAGGATAAAATAGGTGGAGTAGATCATAATGAAGATGTTGGAAAATCAATTTATATATTATTATGGATAATTAATTAGATGGATAGATCATGCATATCGATACATATGTATTAAAGTTAAAGCCAACTTATGTGTGCATTGAAAGATATCAATTTGAATCACCTAACTTGAGCATATTATAAATCACTTAATTTTGGCATAGAGATTATTTTTTATGTCTTTGTTTAATTGGAGAATTGTAAAGCATTTTAAACCTCATGTTATAGTCCACTTGTTCCTTCTTATCTCACACACAATGCATGTGAGATTAAGAACCATTTGCATAAAACAAAAAAATGATCTTTGCATTTCCACATCAAAATTTATTAGTTGAAAATTGATTATGAAAATGTAAAATAAAACCATAGGTCATGTTGAACGAATCTTATTATTTGCAATGTATACATTAATTTTAATTTTAAGTAATTAATCATCAATAATTCTTTTTTTATTAATATGTAATATTTAATAATTTTAATTACAATAGTTATTTAAAATTGATTTTAATTAATAATATTAGGAATCCATAGTAAATTAATTCTCAATGAAAATGATTTTTTAATAAATTTATTCTTAAAAAATTACAATTGAAAAATTAAATAAAATTTAAATTTTTAAATAATTAATTTTTTTAATAATAATAATTTCTTTCCAAAATTTAAGGTATGATATAATTTTATCTCTATTTTAGTTTTATATTTATTAGACCTAGATGCACATCTATATTTGACCTTTTTGTCTAGGTTAATCAATCAATTGATTGATTATTATTTAATTATCTTAAGATACATATGCATACAAATACATGGCAGACTTGAAGTTGTGGATTAAATAATATTTATGAAAAGTATGGAACATTAAACGATTCTCCTTTTTTAAAGAGTTATTAGTCATGCCTTTAATTACTAATATTCAATTAAAAAGTATTTTAAAAAAAGTTAGTCCATAACTTTAGGTATGCATATTTTTTTCAATGCTTATGTGGTACTAGATAATTTATTACTTTGATGTTATTTATTTTGATTATTTTTTATTTGAATATTAGTTATGATGGTCATCACTAATGAATTTTTCAAAAAAGAAAGATCTTTAATATTCAATACTTTTTATAAGTAGTATTTAGTCCATAATTTTGGAAATAAAAGCATTATTATGCATGTGATTTATGGGTTAGTAGTAGTAAAATAAAATGGAGACAAGTAGAAAGGATTCAAAAGTAGTCAATTACAAGGAAATTGAAAATAAAAATATCAGTTTTTTATGAATTGCTTCTAGTAAAAACATGCTCCTTAATTGGTGTAGGAATTATGGTTTGATTCTTCAGATATTAAAAATTTGAACAAATGGAAGCAAATAGATGTCCTAACACCAAATAAATTTTGAACAAAATAAAAAGGACTTAGATAAAACAAAATAATAAATGGATGACCAAATAGAATAACAACTTGAATTGTTGTCCAAATAAAAACAAATATGTAAATGCATTTATTCAGGAAGAAAGCAAAAATATTATATTGATAAATTTTATACCATTTGATCAACACAAAAATGATTATATAGGGGAAAATATCACTTAGAGAGTAAAGATGTTCATAGTCCAATAGAAGACTCACTCACACAATCTTTGATCCAAAACAAATAAACAAACTTCACCAAAAGAAGAATGCGATGACATGATACACATATTTTGCATTGTTAGAATAATTGAATTAAAAGGTATGCCTTGTTTTGAGGTCATGTGACCAAAGTCTCAAGTGCTTCCCCACCACTTGCTATGACATGAGAAACATGTTATTATAGAGTATGTTTTTGGAAGCCAAGTGTATACAAATATTTGTATACACATGTGTCTATGTAACAACAAATATATGGCATTAAAAGCAAAAGCGCAAAACCCACGCTCGTTATCCTCCCTACCATATTGGCATCATGGAGCCTCGTGGACTCTAGCCAAAACCTCGAGCAAGAAAAGTATGAAATTCCCACAGGAAATTTCATAGAGTTCCATCATACATCACACAATAAAAAAGTTGGGGAAAACCTGGTGTTTTCATATATGATCTCTCATATTGTAGTGTTTTCTTTGTTGTGGTAACTTTAAAAAAAATAGGTATCCTGATTTTCAAATGCTTTTGCATGCTTTAGCCTAGTTCCTACAAATAGAAGACATGGGTATGTTAGTGGATGGGAAAGAAAAATGAAAAAGGAAGCATAAAAAGTGAGTAAGTATATGTGTAAAATCAATATAGACAATGTGAAACTAAAAATAATTAATAATATTTACAATTGGTTCACTGAATCTATTTATTGATAATGAAAATTTTGTGTACTTACATATACTGTTGATGGTGTTTAACAAGGGCAAGCAACATTAGATCGAGTTGTTGGACCATGAAATAATTTGAAATAAATAATTTACAATGCAATAATTTTCTTGAATGTCTATTGTATCTGTGTAGCATTATAAAGGAAATAATATAGATATACAATAAAAGAGGTTAGCATTATCTGTGGAAAATAGAAAGAGATAAAATGGAACATTTTGAATACATGGCATCTTGGTAAAGAATTTTGTATAAGTAATCTATTGGAGAAGTTGAAAAGAGAGCTGTGGAAACAATGAAAAATACAATGGATAGAATAGAGTATGTTTTTGGTAGACAAGTGGATGTGAGAATTTGTGTGTCCATGTATATAAGCAACAAAAAATATATGACGATGGAAGGAAAAAACACTAAACCCATGCTCATTCTTCTCCCTACCATATTGGCATAATGAAGCCTCATGAGCTCTAGCCAAACCCCCGAGCAAGAAATGCAGGTAAGGTCCATGGAAAAAATCATGAACTCTTATCATATATCACACAATAAAAAAAATAGAGAAATTGTAAAACAACTATTAGAAAAACACTTAAGAATCATAGGTAAATGATAGATGATCGAAAACCCACATTAAATAGATTGATACAAGACAAGAAATCTATGTAACAGTTGGCTTGTCAATTCAAGGTTCGAGCTACATTAACTAGTACTAAATATTATAGAAAAATAGAGAAATTGTAAAAGAGTTGTTAAAAAAAAATTAAGAACTTTAAAATATGGAAAGTAAAAGAGGCAAACTACGATAATGAACAGTTTGTTATGGGAAACTAAAAAAAATGAACAGTTTGAAACATATTGAAAAAAGCAATCTATGTAATAGTTGGCTTGTCAATTGAAGATTCAGGCTACATTATTTGGTACTAAATATTATAGACAAAAAGGAAAATTGTAAAAGAGCTATTAGGAAAACACTTAAGAAATCAATATAGACAATGTGAAACTAAAAATAATTAATAATATGATAAGAGTTGCTGGACCATGAAAGAATTTGAAATAGACAATTTACAATACACTAATTTTCTTGAATGTCTATTGTATCTGTGCAACATTATAAAGGAAATAATATATATATACAATAAAAGAGGTTAGCATTATCTATTGTAAATAGAAAGAGATAAAATGGAACATTTTGAATATATGGCATCCTTGTAAAGAATTGTGTATAAGTAATCTATTGGAGAAGTTGAAAAGAGAGTTGTGTAAACAATGACAAATACAATGGATATAATAGAGTATGTTTTTTGGTAGACAAGTGGATGTGAGAATGTGTGTCCATGTATATAAGCAGCAACAAATATATGACGATGGAAGGAAAAAGCACTAAACCCATGCTTGTTCTCCTCCCTACCATATTGGCATCATGAAGCCTCGTAGGCTCTAGCCAAACCCCTGAATATGAAAGGTAGGCAAGGTCCATGGAAAATCTCATGGACTCTTACCATATATCACACAATAACAAAGTTGGGGAAAAATGAGTGTTCTCAAACAAGATCTCTAATATTGTAGTCTTTTTTTGTTGTGACAACTTGACGAAAAACAAGTATCCCGATAAAGAATTTGCATCATGGGATTTGAAGATGGCTAGAGAAACATGGATAGATGGAATATATAGAAGAGTGTATAATACCTAGAAAGGTGCATCTATCTTCACAAACATATATATCGGTATAGATTTTGTCTTGCAAGTGCTTATATTTGCATTGCATGACTAAGATGTATATGTAGAAATGTGTTTGCAAAACATGGGCACATATAACAACCAATAACTAGAAAGGAAAAAATTGTAGTCATGTACAAAATGAAAACCAAGCCAACCATGACATTGTAAATGGTTTAGTTGAATGGAGCAACATATACCATTGCCATGTGCTTCTGGGGATTAAAAATGTGATCAAATCAACAAATTGTTTGTCCTCTCAGAAGCACATGACAACGGTGTGTGGTTTCCCTCCACAATCACATAAACCATAATCTACAATAGTTGTATCCCAACATATATCAAGAATCAAGTATCATAGTGACAATGCAGACTAAAAACAATGTGGGCACCATATTAAGATCAAAAGCATGGGAGCTCAATGAATGTGCAAACATATATATGCAAACATAGGAATAAAGTACGTTCATATTTGCAAAACACAAGTCGTAGCATTTCAAAAGTGGAAAAGAGCAGTCAAATAGTGAGTTCACTGGTGCAACCTTTTTTCTGAAACAGGGGTAGATATCTTCAATATATCTGAAAGCAACAGTTTACACTTTGCTTGGAAATCAAGTTTTGTTGCTTTCACAATGGTTGTTTTAAGCTACTCTTCAAAATTGTAATTGTTTGTTCTGATCAAGGAAGTAAAGATGTAAGGTTTACAAACAAGGCTTTTAATACCAACAACAAGATTTGTTGTAGAGTCTGAGTTATGCTGCATTATGTAGAGGTCTTTTGATAGGATTTGTAGTAAACTAGTGGCAGATTCATCAAAAGCAATACACCAAAGGCTAGTTGAATGGTCTTGCAACTTTAATTGTAGAAGGTAGCAATAGTTGCATTCCTTGATTTCCATCTAGCAACAGTCACCAAACCAAACATCAACACGGGTGCGTGTGCATTTTCTTTTGCATTCTTTCCCTTTAACCAGCAAGGGGAAAGCAACATAACAAAAAGACTCATTTTTTTGCAATTTCAATGGTTGCTTTAAAATTGGCTTTAACAGTTTCTGGCAAGCCAAAGCAGTTGTTCAAGATGAATGCAATAGTAACTCTATCATTTGAAGGATGAAGCCTACGAGGCCCAGAAGAAGATGAAACCATATGTTCTACTTTGATTGAGCCTGTGGATCTGAGAGTGTTTGCCTTAGGAATAGAAGGGTTAATGTCAAGGATTGTTGTTGTTGATGTGTTAATAAATTTTCCATTAAAGTAGCCTACATGGCCAACCCACACAAAAACTATGACTATATCACCAAAAAGATACATTTGCTCCAAGACATCACCTTTTTCTTGCCAACTTGGGCCCCACAAACTAACATCAATGAAACAAGCAGAGATATCATATAGTTTAATAGTTTGTCGGATTGTTTCAAATCCATTTTTCCTATGAATATTTGATATGTAGCCGACATGGACTACAATTTCAATAATATCAACCAAGATATTATCACTATAATTGGTTATCTCACTAACTCGCACAAAGGCTAATATTTTTTTTGGCATAGAGATGTCATCTTCACATCGTTTTAGTGTTGAATTTTTGTCCAAGATAATTTCTAGATTACTATTTAATCTATTGAATTTTTTATTTGCTTCCTTCAACGAACCTCTTGATATTAAATAAGTTGCACCTATCTCAACTCTACCATAATGCAGTTCAACAATATCGTCAAAACAAGTAACATGAATTTTTGTCCCCTCAATATCTATAATGTCAAAATTGAAAAGTTAGCCTTCACCTCTTTGTTTATGGAAATGGTACATCTCTCTAATATTTGTTACACACCCTTTGACTATCCAAATTTTTTGATAAATGTTCAAAGCTTTAATAGGACTAACATTTAGAGAACTATTTTGTTGTTGAGGGGACAACTGCACACCAAATTTAGGGGTCCGTTTAGAAGGAGAAGGTGACTCTGGTCCCAACATTTACTCTTCTTGGTGCTTGAAGAGATACCTAGGGGTCCCAATGATTTGACAATCTGAAATAATGACAACTAAGCTGAATATGATTAAGGTTGTGAAAAACAAGGAAAACAATATATTGGACACATTATATTAGGAACATATGAAGGAGAAACAAAATTTTAAAAAATACAAAAGAAACAACGTAGCCCACCTTGAATCTTGGACATTTCT
>VDFB02270651.1:234199070-234247763 GCA_007258455.2 Sequoia sempervirens | reverse complement strand
GGATCTCAAATCCCCAATTTCTACAACACATGCAAGTTACAGAAAGCTACAGAATAACCCTTTTGCAATATGCGAGCTTGTCCCCAAAAAGTTACCCAAAAATTAGAAACCCGCTCATAAATAGAGCTCCTCATTAGTTTGGAGCCAAAACAAAATTCAAATTTGAGTTTAGGCGGTTTGGTGCCAAAAATTTACAACATGAAGTTCAAATTTCAAAAGAGCATTTGCAATTGTATCTTCTAGAAAGTGCGCCAACTTCCCGGGGCCATAACTTTTGATCTGGGACCCGATTTGTGAACCGTTTGAACTGTTGGAAAGGTTTCAAAGTCAATAACGCGTTCAAAATCAGCTACGCCAATTTTAGAAAGTTTCGGGGCCGATCCCGGAGCTCTAAGTGCCTCAAATCTAACTCGAAAGATTTCAGGTGCAAATCTGGGAAACTAAAACTGCAATATCTTTCAACCCAAGAACCGAAAATAAAAACCATAAATTGGGAATTTCATTATGATGAAAAGTGTATCCAAAAATGTAAAAACATCTAAAAACCAAGAAACTTGAAATTTAACTATTTTTGGGTGATGCAAGATTGCCCTTACACCACTGGATGCTCCTGCATCAGCTAAGAGGGATACATGGGGTTTAGAATAGGAATTCCTAATAATTTGAATAACACAGAAGTATATTTTCCACCCCTTGATATTTTATGAAACCTCTTATGTTACCATGTAATACATTACTCCTACGCGTCACTCAAAAAGGTGTAATAGAATAATAGTTTGTGTTTTTTTATTATATGCAAAGTTATATTAACTTAAGGCTCATATGACAATGTATCTAAGAGCATGTGTTTAAAATAGATGGCAGTGATAAAAGCAACGGCTGTACAACAGTTATTTAGAAGACTAACATACACAACGCTACTAATATTTCAGCGATCAGCAAAGAATACATCTAAGAAGTTGTTGCGCCACTTCACATGGAAGTAAAAGAATTTTCCTATCAACATTGATGACCATGGTTAATTTGATGAACATTGAAGGGTCGGTTAATCTCCATGCCACATGGAAGTACATTTATAGAATTTCAATGCTAAGAATGTTAGCAGTCGCTTTTCATTAGTCTACTGATCAGTGTTTGCAAAGAGAAGGTGGTTGTCCTCACTGATGCAATTAAAGGATGAACTCATCATAATCGGATTTCTTTCTTCTTCTTTTTTCATTTAAAAGATAGTTCACTTTTAGTTTTGACTCCAAGTCTGATCTCACAGCAGCAAAGGCATTTATTATTATTGAAAGACTTGGAACTAGTTGCACCTACCACCACCACTTGTTTAATTCACATACACTGAATGCCCACGGAACTCACTGCAATATTCACATTTTCAATATGATATGATGAGCTTGTCGTGAGATTAATTGGATGGGGAAGTAAATTTGTTAGCTCATGTGTCAGAGATACAACCTATGAAAGAGCAGTGAAAATTTAATGGGGGAGTGATCCTCGTGATCTCCTGTGCAGCTACAAAAGGACAGTCGTCACATCAAAATGATAGTACAACCTACCAAGGTTTGTTTCTAAATTAAAGCTACGGTTAGATCTAAATGGATGGACAAAATCTGTAGGAGAGGATTGCATGAGATTTCGTTTGGTTGCTAAATTAATGACTGTCAACCAACAATAGTTTTGACAAGAGATCTCTAAGAAGACTGTAGAAGGTCTGCAACCTAGCGATTTTCCACACAGCAAGATAGTGTACAACTAGCAATCGCACCTTAGTACGCCAAACTGAGGAAGAAAAAGGCCAATACCAGCGAGGAGGAGCTTGAAGGAGCAAAAACCAACAACGATGAGTGAAGCACCAACATATGGTAAAGAAAATAGCCTGAGAAGAATGAAACAAATGGGAGAATGGCTAAGATTTTTTGAATCGCCTTGCATTGATACTAACACAAGATAACCATCAATATGCTTCTATAGGCCGCCTCATTCACAGGAGGAATGCCTCCAGCCTAAAGGTAGCCATGACGTTAGTTATGTTAGGGATCGAATTGCAGGTCTGAGTACGGTGATCAGGGAAGCATGGGGGTTTATTACTCATATTTTTAGTTTGGTGTTTGCTATCATTCAAATATCACATGGCTTAAAAAGAAAGCTAAATTTATCAACACTAATATGCAATTTTCATCAATATTTTGACAAGAGAGAGAAGCTTCATGCATTCTATTCACATGGTTTAAATGCTCAAAGAGATTTTTGGGTTCACGGGTATATGTATGCATGTTTACCATTGTTATTTTTATTACTTCTTTTCCATTTTTGCCTTTTTTTTCTTTATTAAATTGTTATAATTATTATTTTTTTTCTCTATATTTAGTGTTGCTGCTAAGCAAAATACAGAGGGCGTACTATTATATAAAGCATATTTTTATTCTTGTCTTGCACTGCTAGAAGTCAGTGTCTCTTCCCTCAGACACGATTGTAATCACATTCACTTTTATTATTACCATTATTCTTAGACTTCCATATAAGAATGCAAATCTAAATATTTACAGAACTATCACATGCAATACAAAACATAGTGTGTTATCTCAAAAACGATCCCATAGAATATCATCCTTTCTTTTTGCATTAGATACAAATTTTATACTAGAGTTCCTATATTACAAAATAAATACTTAAAAATACAATTGAACCATTTGTCAAGAATAAAACTTGCAATATTACAAATATCATTGAAAAGAGTGAAGAGCACAATGATTCACATGACAAGGAGCATAGGCTTGCTCTTTTCATTTAAACAATACACTAACCTCCAATAGACAATACATAGGGATGAAATTACAACACACAAATAACTAATGCTTGCTCTCCACCCTACCGTAATGGCGTCATGGAGCCTCGTGGGCTCTAGCCATACCCCCGAGCAAGGATTTCTTAAAGCTCCATGATGATAAATGGAGTCTTTTCTCATTTTTACAAAGGGATAGAACTAACGTAGCACCAATTTCATGCATCTAGGTTCTCTGCTTCCTATTTTCAACCATAATCCATATACTATAACACCTTCTTACAACAAATAAACAAGAGTAAATGGAAATCATAAGAACTTATCTCTTTTGTGTTAAATGAAGGAGACTGAACTCTTCTATCCATCTTTCCTCTCCACACCAAGCCATCTTGATCACTATCTTTCCAAAGAGGTGGACTCCTCTCCCCTTCTCATTATTTTTACCATCTCCACTCCAGTTCTCCAAGAGGAGAAGTGGGTAACACCCCAAATCTTCCATCTTCTTGATATATATAGGGATCCTCCAAACCTACACTCTTTCCCACAAGTGCTCACACATGTGTGAGTCTTGTGCCAATTCTAAGAAATTTTGGGGAGTAGAAGGTTGAGAGTGACAAGTCACTCTTCCCAAGCCCCAACACTTTTTGAATTTGTCACATTCATGAATGTGGACTTTTGAGGGGTCTTTTCACATCCCAAGGACAAGTTCACATGTATCAAAAAGGTTCCAAACCCATAGGTATAGGTCCTAGAGGTCTATTCTTGTTCAAAAACCAAGGAAATTGATTCAGTTATCCCTTTTTAAAACCCACACAAAAATCCATACGAATTTTGATCTTAACCAAGGGTTCCAACCCCAACCAAACTCACATCACATGTCCTACAATTGGATTCTACTCAAACATAATCACCCAACCAATAATAAAACCTCAAACCCTTCTAAGTCAAATAGGGCTACACTTAGAACTTCCCAAAGATGTATTTGATTTGATTCCAACATTTATCTATCCTCCTATTTGTATATTCGATTCTCAACCTTAAATGTTAATCCCACATCGACTCACTTAATTTCTTGCACAACATAATTAAGCACAGTTAGACATAATAATAAACCACATTAATTGTAAATCGAATCTTTGTAACTTTATGCATGAATCATTTACATAGCTAATTACTCTTCCAATTTAATACGACACAACAATTATCTTATTTCAAATTCATCTTATAAGTTTGAATATCATACAACAATTCACATGCACATACATCTTCATTAAGTAAATAATAATGATATAACATAAATTAAAAATAAACTATAAGGTTATTGTTAGACAATCACCTTCATATCACTTGCAAAATATCTAACCATCTACTTACGAGAAATATATAACAATTTAAGGTTGTATTAGTCACATGCAAAGAGAGGTCTTACATTTTCTTTCATTAATCTGATTATTTTATCAAACACTATGACCTCCGAAGATTTCTTATCTCTGTAAATTCTGTTGTTTTGTTCTTTCCATAGACCCCAAGCAACATGAGGGAAGGAAAAATCCCACAGTTTATGAAGTGTTGGGTTGTGAGTCTAGGGGCTTTCCATTGGATGAAGAAGTCTTCAATTGACAAGGGGAACACCCAAGATAAATGCCAATAACAAAGGAATTTTTCCCAGATCGAGGTAGCAAATGGGAAATGAAGAAACAAATGACAAACTGACTCAAAATCCATCTTGCAGAGGTAACATCTATTGGGTATTTGAAAACCTCGCTTGCAAAGATTATCAATCGTGAGCACTTTGTTTTGAAGTAGGATCCAAAAGAAGATGTTGACTTTAGGTACTAGGTGTTTTATCCATGCATTCGACCAGAAAGGGGGAGGATCCTGGGCAAAAGATAGCTTGGCAAAAGTCGACGAAACAAAGTAGTTTCCTAAGGGTTCATCTTTCCAAACAAGAGTCTTTCGTTTGATCATGGAAAAGTCTGACAGCCAACAGAGATGATTGAATAGGAGCAAGAGCCTGACTAACAAGACACAGATCCTCCCATTTCCCATTCTTCCAATAATCTTTAACATACAAACCAAATAGAGCTTTACAAATATCAGTCCACCCACGAAAAGGTTCAATTTTGGCAAGGGGCTTGTTGAACAACCATCTATCCTCCTAGAATCTTGTTTGGTTTCCACTCCTGACTTTCCAACCCACTCATGTTTCAATTAATTTTCTACCAATAATCAGGTTATTCCAACATATTGAACCTCTGGGTAGAAGATGCGATTCCAACATGATTAAAAGAGATCTATTAATCTCCAAATATTTTCTTGTCAGGATATTAGTCCATTCCCCTGAGGATGAAAAATAGTCTCCAAATTTGTTTAGCAAGAAGAGTCTTGTTAACCATCCTGATTTTTCTAAGACCTAAGCCACCGGCCTTTTTAGGTCTACACACCAGATCCCACCCTATTAAAGGTAACTTTTTTTTTTCTTCAACACCCGACCAAAGGAATCTTTTTTGAATCTTTTCAATAGCATCCGCAAACTTGGCAGGGATTTTAAAAAGGCTTAAAGCATAAATCGGCAGATTTTGAAGAGTATCTTTGAGGAGTTGTAATTTACCAGCTTGACTTAGCAAAGCTCCTTTCCATCCAACAAGCTTCTTGCTAAACCTCTCAACCAACGAAATCCAAAAGGACTCTGGGGGTTTAAGGCTTAAAGGTAAACCTCGATAGGTGGCAAGTAAAGACTCCACCCTGCAACCTAGGATTCTGGAAAATTTATTTTTTCTATGTTTAGGAGTATTAAAGAAGAAGATAGAGCTTTTTTGTTTATTAATCAATTGGCCAGATGCCCTCCCATATGCATCCAACAGAGTTTTTCAGAGTCTTTCCCTCTGAAACAGTAGATTATCCCAAGAGCATGGTATCATCAACAAACTGTTAATGAGAATAGATCAAATTGCTAGAGGATGGTTTAAGACCAACAAGGGATCTTTGATCTATCACCCTTTTCAAATTTCTTCCAAGATTTTTAGCCATAATAGTAAATAAAATAGGGAAAATAGGATCTCCCTGTCTTAGACCTCTAGAGCTTTGAAAGAAAATCTAGGGAGAGCCATTAACAATAACAGAGATAGAAGCAGTAGACACAAGCTGCTCCACCAACTGAAGAACCCTGTTGCTGAACCCAAACACCTTTAAAACTTTTAAACAAGAATTTCCAGTCAACTCTATCATAGGCTTTCGATATATCAAGCTTTAAGAGGAAACCTTTAGTCTTTGATTCAACCAGGGAATGGATATTTTATGTGATTATTTTATGATTGTTGTAGTGACCCTCCAGTTGCTGCACTTTCTTTCAGTTTGTTTCTGATTAGTTGATAATTGCTTTAGTTGTTTCTAATACTATGTTACTTTATTTCAGTTATGACATTGATACTATGTTGGTTTTTATACTTTGATGATGATACATTAGAGACACTGTGAATCATTTGATTATGTTTGTATAGTGACATTATTATAAACATTATGTGTGTTATGGTTTTATGTTGTTTCAGAGCATTAGTGTGTTTATGATGATGTATTCAATGTTGTTTATGATGTATTATTGTATGTTAGTCTTGGTGAAGGAGACAATGTAGCATTACCCACTCATGAGTACCCTGCTATGTTGTGATTCTCTTTCACAGTGTGATTGTCGATTTATGCAAATATGTTGGCAGTGTTGTTTTATGCAGTTTATAGGTACTGGGCATTGACTCCACCTACTTGTCAAGTTTGAGCATGTCATGACCCAATGGAACATGTTGTTTTGGAGATAATATCAGGTCCTTCTTTGGCTATCATTCTTTTATAGGATGATTATCTGTGTTGTCACCTATTGTTGTTTTGTCATTTGGTTCCATCGTGTCATTCATGTTTTTGTCTTGTTTGGAAATTAATTGATTAATTAGTAAAAAGGTTTATTGATTAAGTTATTTGATTTAATGTGATTTTATTGAAATGTTAAATTAAAATGATTATGTTTAAGGTTTGATTTATTAAATTAAATTAAATAAGATATTTATTTAAATGCAATTGTTGATTTTAAATGTGCAAACTTAAATAAAGGAAAAGAAGATATTTTAAAAGAATTTTTTTTCAACATGTTATAAATATTGATTTGGGGTTAGAAATTGTGATCTTGAGTAAATTGTTTAAGTTGGAACTGGTTGATCAATTTTTGACTGCATGCTGACAGTTAGTTAAGTCTTGTGACTTTAAGCTAATTGAAAAATGCATTAAAAGCTTTGGTTGTGCAATATCATTCACGACAATTGATTTTAGATTGCTGGGAAGAAAACTTTCATGACAGTTTTTGGAAAAAGATTCTTCTCTATGTTTTGGATTTGAAGAATTTGTGCTTTTGGGAAAATAAAGAATTGCGGATTCTTTGGTTTTTGCTTCAATCTTTGTTGGATTCAAGATTATAAATCAGGTTTTCTTCTTTGTTTTGCAATTTCTTAATTAGAAGTTTCTGAAAGTTATGCTTGTCTGTAAAAAAAATATAAACCCAGTCAAACCTGCACATGCATCAAAGAAATGGACTAATTTTTCAAATTTAAAAGCAAAATGTAGCAAAACCATGATTTCCTTAATCTTGTTCACATTAGTTTCTTTTGTAAAGATCACCATTTGATATTGTTGAAATTGATGTGTTTGTAGATAACATTTCTATTTTGAAAAGAAATGTATATCAAATTTCAAATAAAGAGTCATGTTTTATCTCTAGTTTGACACCATGTACTTTAACTTGTGTATGAGAGAGTTAAATCTTGTTACTTTTGGATTTGATTGTGTGTAATTTTTATAATCAACATTTTGAATCACACACAGTGATCCATCATTCATCATCATATTTCTCAACTCTCATCCTGTTGATGGATCACTGTGTGTGATTTGAAACGTTGATGAAAAACTTACACACAATCAAATCCAGAAGTAGCAAGATTTAATTTCATATGGATTGTGGAAATCTATTTTCTTTATGAGAGATTTGTTGTTGAAACCCAACATAGATTTCTCTTTATATTTTTTGACTCTTTCATAAACTTGCAACCAATTTACTAGTAATTTCTTAATTCTCTGTTATGCAAGACCCACGTTTAGCTAGAATAAGTGCAGTCTCCTTATCTTCTGCCTTGTGAATTTTTATTTGAAATTTCCAGTGCTTTACTCGTTAGATATTTTATGATTTTTAGATTGTAAGGTTGCTTTGGATTCGCCCAATTCATCCTTATTTACCTTTTCTTAAGATTAAATTCATTCTCTTTAAACTTTTTCTTATCATTAACTCACAAGGTGCATATCTCCCTTACAAAATATCCTTATTTTCTATTCTTTGTTGGATGTTATACGCACTCAGCAATTTACTATTTTTCTAGTGCATACTAAGGCATTTGATGCCTCTTCTTGTGATCTCATAGTTCCCTCAATCTTTCTATACGAGCTTCTATTTGATTTATAGCTAATTTTTGGGTAATAAGTAAGCTTTTTGACTTATAAGGTTTCTTGCTAGAATTCAATCTGGTGTTATTGTCGTTAGCTTAATCATGCTTATTAGTTTCCTGCTTATATCTTAATGGGATTCAAAGTAATTTCTTAATATGACATTTATCTTATCTTTCCTTTGGATCTTTGATCCCTATACCCAGCACCACAATTTCTAGATGAAGGAAATGGTTCAAATCTCTCAAAATAGTTTCCTCATTCTTGGCTTTGTAAATTTTGTTTAGTGCAACCGACAATGCTCTCCTTTAGTCTCCCTCTAAATAATAGCTCATATAATTTCATTGGGTTTCATTTAATTACCTGTAGCTCTTGTGTATTGATTATTTTTATGGTTAGTAACATTGTATATTGAAAACTTTAGTTTCCTTTTAGCTTGGCACCACACATTCATGATAACTGTTTTGTCGTACTTCCTGAAGTTGTTACCAATTTATAACTATCTCTTTCTTGGGGCACATGCATTGGTAAAAATTAGTCTTGAACCCGTATTTCCCCAATTGTGCATGCACAATAATAGTCAATTAGATCTATATTTATTTTATTAAAATGTAATTAGATTAAGTTTGATTTTATAAATTAATATTGTAAATATGTATTTCTATGTCAAAAAGAAGAAATGAGGTTAATTATGGGAATAAGTGTAAGTCAAAAGAATATGTTTATATTTAATAGAATGTTAAAAAAACTAGATTTTGTTCTTTGTGAATTAATAAACATTTATATGTAATATAAATGTTTAGATGAAGATTGAATGATTCTATTTATATTAAGTTTTTTTTTATTAATAAAATGATAATGTTATCTATATGAATGAATAGATAATATTTAAGATTATGTTTTAAATGAATATGCCATTTAAATTGTAAATTAATGGGTTAATACATTGAACTAATTTTTGATATTGGATTGGTGTCAAGGAAAGTTTAAGTGAAAGATTGTTTGGTTTGTGTTATAAATCTTTTAGTTTTCCAGAGGCTAGGGAACTTTTTGAATGAATTGTTTAATCTATTTGAGTCATGAAGTCCATTTGATATAATTTATTGTGGGACTAGCCATGCACATTGTATTTGATACCTATGTGGTGATTGCAAGTTATATAGTTTACATCATGTTTGATGATGTGTTCATTCATGGATTTGCTTTATGTGCTTGATGGCTATCCTTTGTAATTAATGTTGAGTTATGTTATTAGGAAGAGTAGCTTTCGATAGGGGTTGGAACCCAAAGTGGTTGTAACGCCCCACCAAGGAATCCAATAAAACAATGCATAAAGTAATGAATTATCAGAATTTTTTTTTTAACTCATTCGATTATACAAAATGTCATAAGGATTCCAAGACGACGTTACTTAAACATTATATTTAAGAACATAACACCATAGTATTAAATTCATAACACAAGTACAAATCAAATTCGTGAATATTCCACTTTTCAAAACTTATACAGTTCAAGACATTTCATAAATTTTGTTTACATCCAGTGAGATTCTCATAAGATCTCGATACATCATAATGATGTTACAATGAGTACACTCATAAACATGAGGTAAATATACAAAGAGGGTAATGATCTCCTCATAACAAATGTCCACATTCGAACACGATCTGCGTCCACTGTCACGATCATTGTAGTAACAAGAACCAGCTACAAGTATAATGTCACCTGTAAGAGTACCTAATGAAAGTGTAGCACGGTTTCCACCCAACCGTGTGGAACCCAAAGGTCCACTCCCTCCGTGCTAGGAGATGTGACAGGTCTAGAAGACAATCAAACACAGAGCAAAGGACATACATTACATTACATGGCTGACAACACATAACGACATGACATAATCTGAATTACAAGATCGCAAGTAACTTCAATATAACAGTTAATTCTACACAAAATACTACAATCATGCTTTAGGACAGAGTGTCATCACATAGTTGTTCTAAGTTACCCTGGTGAATCTTCCTAGACTACTGGCCCTCATCCAGAGTTACCCTGGCATTCTCTACCGATTCCCGGCCCTTAGATAAACTCATGTGGAGCTGAGTTACCTTTCAAGATGACAAGGTAGATGACTAAGCCATTCCAGGCCTTCTCGACCTACCCTTAACCAAAATGAGCATTAAGGCTCTAAGTGAGGCATTCATTTATTTGAATTTAATTAATGAATCCCAGGTACAATTATTAATATATTTTCACTGAATTAATAACTTTCGATAGGTTACCCTGGCCACCACTTTGGGTTCCAGCCCCTAACGAAAGCCACTCTTTTGCAATATTACAACACTTTTAAAACCAAAGAGGATAGCCATCAAGATCATACAAACTGAATCTTCATCATAATCCATTCATGATACAGGATACTTTATTCTCAGTTACTACATAGGTAATAATCACAACGTGCATGGCTATCTCATAAAATGTTAATTCAAATGAACATAATAACTTGAATAGAATAAACAACTCAAGGAAAGTGTACTCTTGCCTCTGGAAAATAAAACTCCGTACTACAAAAATACACTCATAAATTGCAACCATAACAATATTGCCCATACAATACCAACAAAATTTTGCTGACTTCAACAATCATATATGTACACTTTTTAATTTCATATTGTTAAATTTAATATTAAAGCTTCATCTTTTAAATGATATGCAAATTACAACTAAATTGATCATCAATCTATACTAACAATATTAATGAAAATTACAATTAAAATTTTAAGCATATTAAATCACATCTTGACAACATTAATGCTTAATGTCATTCCCATAACAAAATAAATCTAAAACCTCCTTAAATAAGAATATCATATATTTATTGCATTAATAAAACTATGACACAAATATTTCTCTTTTACTTTTTATGAAAGGAATTTGAACTATAAAAAATTCATATAATTGAAATAGGCGCATAGTATGTTTGAACAATCACACATTAAAATTAAGAAAGAAATCTACACTAGAGATGACTCCAATGTAACATGTATTACTCACAAACCTAAATCACATTCGGCTGGAAGAACTAAGGCTTAGAAATATCAGTTCGTTGTACAAGAACATGGGATTTCTCAAAGTAACAATATTAAAGATAATTCTATTAGATAAAGAAAATAAAACTTTTAGACAATAGCTGCGTCTGATTCCCACGCTAGTGTAAGATAAATATCATCTATCATGCTAAAGTTCAGGGACTAACAATTATTCTAAAGATAAATTAAGAGAGTGAAGATATGCAAACTCATCCCCTGAACAATAAGCAATTTATTTGTAAACAAATGTTTTCTATCAATTATTCATACACTCAACAGGGATAAACTACAGATTTCTACATGAATGGAGATAATTCGATGAATCTAGAGAGTGATAGTATTGGTAATATTTGATATAAGGTTAAGGAGCAGAAATCACGCCATACTAACAACAATGTAATGAGTGTAGATAACACTTACATAGAACAAAAAATTTCCAAGCCACGCAAGAGAAATAAATACCAAAAGAGATTGCGTCATGCAAAAGTTTTTAAGAAATTAAGCTTGAACTCAACAACAATATGATTAAGGAAGAATCGGGTGACTCCTAAGCAATGCTAGGACTAGAAAATATATTTTCCATACCATTATAAACAGGCAGTTTATACATGCAACGAATACAAAGCTCTCTAAGGGATTTCGTGGCTATAAAGAGAGCCAATATCATTAATATAAAAAAAAAAAAAAAAATGATCTTGAATTATATACAATTTTCAGAAGATTAAAGAAAAACCCTCCCGAATTTTTTTTTTTTGAAAAAAATAATGTATTGTTTCCTATGATATCTCAAAACAAAGCTATAGTTTTAGAGAGGGTAGACATCGATCTGTATGGTGTCATAGAAGCATTTGGGTATCACATCTTTACTATTTAAACAAATCCAAAACAGAGGAGGGTCGATGACCACTATGAAAAGTTTCATCCTTATAAAATTTTCTATTATGCAAAAGTGCTACAACTTTGACAGGTCGACAAAGGGATCAAAGGGATCTCTCAAACCTCTACATCATTCTATTTTCAAGTACAACACTAGTGAAAGGTTGCCAATAGAAACAGAGAGGCTATTTACATCTATACATCCTACCAAGCTCAAGATTCTACCGCTGTGTCAAACAACATATGAAATAAGGAAGCTTAATAAATGTCCAGTCCTTACTATGACCGAACGCTAAAACAGGGCAAGGTTGCGTATGGTATCACATAAGTTAATTAAAATATGACATTATTTGAGTTCAATAAGCTAGTTGTACTAATCAGAGTTGCAATTTCAGATGGGATCAAAATAGACACAGGTAAGAACTCTTGCACATGGAATAATCCTAGTTTGGGTCACTCCAAGAAGCCATAGATCAACATTAGAAGAAGTATAATGGAAACTAGACAATTGGCTAGAAAATTTTATTGTGTGAGAGATACGAACCACCTCTTATCAACTTAAAAACAACGACACTATAAATGTGGAAGATATTGGTGATTTCGAATGTATCAATCTAAAGAACACGCATGTGGTAAAAGGAAAGACTATAGTAGTTACCAGTTTGTAGATCATTCAAGACATGTGGTTGAATTCTCAAAATATCTTTTAAGCGTCAATTTATTATCAGCAATTAACATGGAGATTGGAACCGCCCATATCCAAATAAACTGAACATGGTTATACGTCAATCCATTACTACAGAAAATTACTTAAATCTGAACTATAGGCCAATGATAAATTATGATTATCTACAGTAAGAAGGTTGCGCACATTTATTCTTTAACAAGAAATTGTAAATCTGAAAGATAATGTATTATAGAATATAGGGAATAGAGACGTTTTCAATAAATCTCAACAAGTTTACAAGAATCCAGAGAGGTTATAAATTCAGACCACCCAATCATGTTCTAGTGCAGGCATTGTGTAAAGTATATATATATATAAATATATATATATATATATATAATTCTCAAGATTAATCAGACTAACGAGTTTTCTAGAACTGATTTGGCTAGAGTTTATGTATAGTTTATTCAATCAATAACTACCAAATATAAACATATTTCATTTTATTTTCCCTTATCTACACTTTATTACATTTTACACTAATTTTAGAAAAATTCATACTAAATGTTTCTCTATGCATGTGCAGGTTTGGTTGGATATTTCTTTCCCCTCACACAAATAAAATTGCATACATTAAATTTTTAGGAAAGTCTTTCAAAAAACTTCTAAACAGAGAAATTACAAAATAAAAAAGGAAAACCTGATTCAGAAGTTTGAATCCAACAAAGTTTTGATCCTGAATCTAATATCCCACAATTTATCTAAATTCTTCAAAATACACTATTCCTTCGAAAACCACTCCCTGCAGATCTTTTAATCAGAAACACCAAGAAGTCATTTTTCTCTGGCTGCCGTAAGAATTCTTCCCGAGAAATGCTGTAAATCAAAATACAACCCTAAAGGCTTATTAATGCCATTCCTTATCTCAAGTCACCACTTACTGTTTGTAAACATGCATTCTTCAAATTTCTCATGCAGTTAAAAAACATTAAATATCAAAGATATTTTCCTTCAGGTCATATTTCAGATATTTTAACTTTTTGAAATCAACTCTTTTTAAAATACTTGTTTTTCACTTAAATTATATTTGTACAAGTAACTTATTAATTACTTTTAAAGAAATACCTTTTCACAATTTTCACATTTTCTTTTAATCCAATGACTTGCTTAATTTAAATTAATAAATTAAACAATAAACATAACATAAATGTTTATTCTAATATTTAAAAAAAATTACATTTAATCAATATATCAACAAATTAGCCACTTAGCTAAATTATAGAGTAATTAATTTCAAAATAAATAACACTGACAAAATTGACATGACAAAACAAAACAACAATGACAATGGGCGACAATAGGATACTCATTCAACGAAGAATGATGGTTAAACAAGGACCAAACACTATCTCCGAATCAACATGATTTAATTGGATTAGGGTACGCTCAGACCTATCAAGCAGGTGGAGCCGATACCCGGTACCTATATCTGCATAAAACATCACCTGTTAAACATATCATCATATATTAGAAAACACACCGTGAAGAAGAATCGCAATGCAACAGGATACTCACAAGTGAGTAGTGCTACACTGTCTTCTTCACCAGGACTAACAGGCATAATATCTTAAACATCAAACACATCATGATATCCACATTAAAAACTCAGAAACAACATATCCAAAACACATGCGCATCCACCACAATGTCCTCATATGAGCTTAACCAAATAATCTTGATATTTAATAAATCATCCACAGGGTTTAACAACCAATATAACATTAATGTCGTAACTAGAGGAAATACAAAATAGTATCCAAAATAGCTACACGACTAACAAACAGAGACAAGCAAACTGATACACATAGCAACAAACAGAGGGGTACTACAGTGGTAGCCAGGGTAACCTATCTGGAGTTATTAATTCAGTGAAAACCTTAATAAATGTACTTGGGGTTCATTAATTAATTTAGATAAATTGAATGCCTCGCCTTATACCTAAGTTCTCATATAGATTAAGGGTAGGTTGAGATGGCCTAGAATGGCATGGTCATCTAATTTTTCTTCTTGAAAGGTAGTTTGATTCCACTTGAGTTTATTTAGGGGTCGGGAGTTGGTAGAGATTTCTAGGGTAACTCGGTATGAGGGCCGGTAATCTAGGAAGATTCACCAAGGTAACCTATAATAAACTATGTGATGAAACTCTTATCCTAATGGATGTGTATGTAGTCTCATTTGTGGAGTTACCCGTGTTTATGATGTTTCCTCTAGGAACTTTGTTTGTAATTTTTGGTTTAGATGACATTATTCCATAATTTGTGCATCAAGCCATGTGATGTTATGTTTTTTCTTCATGTTTGTTATGTTTTTCAACCTAATATTATCTCCTAGCATGGGGGCTAGACCTTTGGGTAGCACGTGGTTGGGAGGAACGTGCTACCATCTCCATTGGGTCCCCTTATAGGTGTCGTAGTGCGAGTATAATATTATTCTTGTGACAAGTTCTTGTTTCTACTCAGTTCGTGAAGTTGGACGCTGAGTGTGCTCATGAACGAGATTGACAGATGTGTTATGATCTTCATCCATATTGTATACACCCTTAATGTGTATGAGTTCAATATTAATGTAATGTTTATGTTGAAACGATATTTATTATAATCTCACTTGATGTAACTTGTGTATGTAACTTGACTATATTATGAGTATATGAGGGATCATTCATTATTATTATGATTTATCCTTATGCTTTATATCTTATGGTTTAGTGATGTGATGATTTAACTTATAAATGTTGAAGTAGCTTGTTGTCAAGGAATCTTGAGAACATATATGTATATGTGACTTTGTACTCTTGTTGTAATCAAATGTTTACAAACAAAAAAATTGTTCGGTTATTTTGTTACTTTAAGTGTTGTTCTCTAGGTTCCCTGACAGGGCATTACAATTGTATTATTATATTATATTTATATTTTTATAGTATTATTATGATTATTATTATATTATATTATTGTGTTTCTATAATATTATTATTTGTATAGTTTTATTATATTAGATTTATGTTTCTATAATATTATAAATGCTAGAAAAATAAAAATCTAAATGAGATTGTCCCTTTCCTTAATCCTAAATAAGTGTGTAATGTTGCTAGCATGTAATGTTTCCCCTTTTTCTAGCATGCACTAAATGAAGGTGTACTATGGCTGAGTGATTCTACATGCAAATCAAAAAAGGGATAATAGAATTTGTATTAATTTTTATAGTATCATTATTATTATTATATTATATCATAATATTATGTTTCTATAATATAATTATTTGTATAGTTTTATTAAAATATTTTTAATATTATAATTATTGTATGATAGTTAAGTTTAATTTATAATATTATATTATTATATATATTTTTTATTATATAATTATCTATGACCATACTGATAATTTTAGATATCTTCTTCACAACCTGGGTAACACTTGGCATTGATCACCCTCATTTTATAGGTGACTACTTGCTAACCTTATCAATACAATTTTTATCTTCGATTACCATTACCTACAACCATTCTAATATCATAACTAAGGTAACCCTTGGAAACCTTCACCTCCATGAACTAGGTGAATATTAACTAATCCCTTGTAATAGGCCAAATATCTATCATTTTCACAATATAATGATTACATGTCACTACTTAAATATCCCATAGGTTCACACTTTTAGGGGTCATAAATAATAAGGTTCATAATACTGGTCAAGTGGACCTAGTTAAGTATATTACAACCAACTAATTTAGAAGCCCTTGCATAGAGTCCTATAGATCTAGAATTAAATTTCACAAACACATAAAAAACACATTGAACCAACACAAGATTGCCTCTACTCAAAATGTATACAAAAAATACCGACTATAAAGATTCAAATCTATTCCCTTCATTTAGCTTTTACTATTCAAAATCACATTATGTGTTAAATACAACTTATCATTTCTCCTTAACTCATTCATAACTATATAATACCCATTTTAGCCTCAGATTGAAGTCTACTTTTGAGGGAAGGTCAAACTATAAGAAATAAGAGAATCTAGGAGATGAAAAACAAGCACAATGAACAATTAAATATTGTATTCAAATGGCCCAAATTGCATTGAGTACAAAGCCTTGCATATATAGGAAAGGATGATGCAATCCACCTATGAGGTGGATTGACAAGTACCCCATAATGTGGCACAAAAGAGTAGAAAAGTGTCTTATAGGTGTCAACCTTAGGAACACTTGGAGTGTGAAAACAAACAACATCTATGACCAAGTCATCAACGTTGTGTGCAAAGTGTTGAGTGATTTTTGAGGTGAGATGGAAATAATTCCAACCTCAAAAAGGTATTTGCATGAGGTTAACCAAATAACTTGGTAACCTCTAGAGGTCTAAAAGGTTGCACATTTAGTTAGAAAAGAAGTTGTCTAACCTCAACAATCTAAGTAAACTTAAGTGTAGTGAATAGATTAATTATTCACACTAATACAAATAAAATAAGAACAACCTCAAACCTTTGTGTTATCTCCCCTAAACCCCCAGCCCTATAGACTTGAGGTCATAGGGGAATCCCTTTCCCTAGAAATTCCTATGTACCCACTTTGAAATGGGATTGAAGTCACACATAGTTATCCTCACAAGGTATCTCAAAGTGCATGCACATAGTTCCTCAATTTAGCAATCCTATACCACAATACTTCCATCCAAGTATGTCAAGGTTTCAAATCAAACCTCACCATCATTATTATTCCTAATTCTACATGAGAATTTGAGAATCTCTTATAATCATATCTAAAGGACATATAATAGTTATCAAACCTTTTGGGGCTTACCTAGAGGACAACAAATTCCACTAGCTTGTGTGAGTATATATGTTGTTTGTATAGTGGATAGTGGGTTTCCACCTGTGAATGTTTTTTTAGAAAAATAGCTAAGGCTTCATCCATACCTATTGGAAAAAAAATCGAGGCTTGGTCCACCCTTCTCTCTTCTTTTAAATTTTAGTATTGTATGCTTGTGTATCTTGTCTTGTTGATGTATATCATACATATATGTGTGTTCCTTTGTACTTATGTTGGTTTTCCATGGGATCTTGATCCTAGGGGCTTGTGTAACCTCCTTGATCTTTGTCATCCTATCTCACTAATATTTGTAAACTTGGGCCCCTCTTGATGTATATTTGTCTACTTTAGTGTGAGTCTAAGCACAACTGGATACTCTCACTAAAGTGGGGGCTAAATGTAATGTAGAAAAATGTAAACCTTTATATTTTCACACTATGTTTGGGTCCCTTTATTAATTGGACTTAATTAAGCCTCTAATTGGCCCAATTATGCATTTAAAAGCCTAATTAATCTCATATTTTGAAAGGGAAACTTGTATTAAACAATTGCAAACATTAACTAAATTTCCTTGGAAGTTGAGTGTCAGGTAGATTTAGGTCCTAGGACCCATTCACCCAAGGGAGAGTGGGTCCTCCTTAAATTTAGGATCTCAATTTCTAATGTTTTTGACAACAGTTTTATTATTCAAATTCAAATTGCAATTCTTGGCCTTTGATGTTTAATTTTCGGGAAATTAGATTATCACCTATAAATAAATAATCTTTTTATCAATTCAAAACATCTAGCATTAAGGAAACTTTCACAAGAGAAAAAATTATTGTCAAAAGTGTTAAAGAGAAAATTTATCAGTCATCTATAGTAGCATTCAAGATCTTAAGCATCATGTCAAAGTTTTTTGCATTCATGCATGTTTTTGGAGCTAACATTGTGATTTAGGTTTCAAGCATTCAAGATGTCGTGCCCCTCCACGACTCACCCTTTTTGTGACATTTTGGTAATTATTTCTTTGGGCTATTTAATTTAAATTTGTTTTTGTTGATTTGTTTAATTGAGATATTAAATAAATTATTAATTAACAGGTATTTTGGTAATTAAATATAAAGATTATTATTTAATGTGAGTTTTATTAATAAATTAAAATATGGGAAAACAATAAGAAAGGAAATAAAAATATTAAAATAAAATACTAAATTGAATGAAGATAATGGACAATGAGTTAAAACAATTAAAAAGGATAGAAGGTTTTGCATGCAAGTGGATCCACAGTTTCAAACTTGTTGTCAAAAGAGAAACTTAAAGCTCATTGGAGATTTTGGAAATGTTATTGGATTTTGTTCTTGAAAATCAAACAATTCTACTTTTTGGAAAATTATTTTATGTTTTTGAGAGGATTTTCATGGGGGATGGATTTTTTATTTTGCGAATGAAAATTTTGTGTCTGCAATGTTATTCTGTGAAATATATGTTTGCTATTGTTTTGGTTGGGAAGAGAATGATTTTTTTGTAGAAAGATCAAAGCTTTAGAAAAGAAAAATTATTGTTGCATAGCATTTGGTTTCGACACTTTTCTCCATTTCAAAGCAAAGGAACCTAGGTTGGTCTCCTTCGCTTTTTGTTTTGAATACCCGTTTAATGCATAAGATGTCATTTAGCGTTGACAATTGCTTTGTTTGCTGCAAAATTTATGAAGCTATTGTTGGATGATTTCCTTAGCTTTTTTTTTGTTTTATTTTGTGACATCATATCCTTTAGCTGAGTGTAGGTGTGGCCTTACATTAGCCGATTTCATTGCTTGTATTCATCAACCATTATTGCCTTATATAAGCGCTTGGGAAACATTCTATTCATTGATATCATTGTATTAAACCAGTGCCTAAGAACACTTTTAATCTATTTAACTTTTTATTGAATTATTTTGGTGTAAACTAAGGGTATGTGCAGGAACATCATGGAAAAAATAGGCCCTTAAGTGGTAAAAAATTCAGAAAAATCAAAGTTATGAAACTTGGCGTAAAAATTTGAATAATTTATCTATATTATTTCAAAAATATGTAAGAATAGAATCTATAGCAAATTGAATTTATTTTCTAAACTACTAGGTTTTTTTTTTTTTTTAATCTATTTGATAAAAATTTCAAATTTCAATGCAGTAATACTTAAATTTCAAGGAAAAAATAAGAAATAGGTGTTTGTCTGACCACCCTAACCACAATAAAATGATAATATTTTTTTATAATATTTTAGATATAAGTAGAGGACTCATGTCCAGATGTGATGCATATTTTTTTGTAATTCTTTTGCAAGTAAATAATTAATTATGATTTTTTTATTACAACTTTTAAAAAATATAAAATCTCATACGTCTGACTACCTTAACTTGGTCAAAACTTCATGAAATTCAATATTTATTTTTTTAATCCTATATTATGTGAAGCATAGAATGTGATGCATGTTTCAAATTCAAAAAATGTGATACCATTTGAAAGCAATAGATGTTTTTCAATCAACCTATCAATCGGGACTTTAGTCATAATTCAAATAGAAAATGAATAATAATTAATTATTAAACTCAAAGTAAAGCACAATTTATATCGATGGAAAGTTGAGAATCTCCTTTAAAAACCCTTTTCATTTCATCAATTTTGGGTTAAAACAAGTCATCAGCCACATACCCTACACATACCCATCATATGGCCACTTTTTGGCCCATCATGATCCTACACATACCCCTAATTTGATATTTGTATAGGCATAAAATTGCACATTTTGCAATTTCACATACATTCTTGCTTTTCCTTTAGTGTACACTCCCTTAGCATCTTGAGTAGGCTCATTCTATCCATTGCATTAGCCTTTTTCCCTTCTCAAGATGCTCCAACACCCTTTTTCGGTAGCTACCCTTCGCACATCAGCTTTACCTTGAATCGTGCACTTTCTCGTTTGCGTCATTTTGTAGCGTAACATGTCTAGACACTAGTGCATCACGTTAGCATCCGACAATGTGTCAACACTCAGACAACCGTTTCCAAGCATGTTTTCCACTTATTAGCTATGTTTGTCGATGGAAATGGCTCGAGATTCCCTGTAACCACCCGAGAGGCTTCTTCTCCCTCTTTAAAAGTCCTCTTTTCACTTCATTTGGGGACTTCCACTTCTAGTCTCTCTCTATCCTTTTACACTTTAGCTTTTGCTTGCATAGCTTCATAACAACTTGTTGTAGTAGCTCCAAGCTCTCTCAAGCTTCCATTACAACACTCTTTGCAGCTTTATTTCCTTTTCCCTATGCTTGTGAGCATCTTGGAATTCCATATCCCTTATGTATTGCATATTTACAAGGTGATACGGGTTCTCCTCCTCGAGTGGGGTTTACTTTTATTACCTCTTTTGTGATACGAGTTCTCCTCCTCGAGCAGGGTTTTCTTTTATCGCACGCTTATTTGTGGTGCGAGTTTTACTTTCACCACATGCTTTGTTCATCACACTCTTCACCTCTATATTCTTGGTTGTTTGTGGAGGTTGGAACACCAAAATTGGGTTTTGACTGAGGCAAACCCCTATACAGCCCCAACATTTTCTCCAAATATCACACTCGTAGGTTTTGAAGACATTCATTGGTGGAGGATTTACCACTTGTGACAGTTGTAAGTATTTCTTTCCCTTCTTCTTCTTAGCTTTCTCATTTCTATTTCATTCTATTTTAGTTTCATCATAGTCTACTATTTTATAGCATTTTGAAAATCCTCAATAATCAAAGTAGAAGTAGTCATTTAGGAATTTTTTGTGATAAACTCACTTTCTGGTTTGTATGAGACGCTAGCATGCCTCTGGGACACCAATGCGTCATGCTATCATCTGTATTATGCGCTGACATCCTTTGGCCGAAAGCTTGTCAGTTTGTCCAGAGTATCTTTATGACCCACTCTTTCAGATTCTAAAACTCCCACTATTGTTCCTAAGGTAGATTAGGGTAGTTCACCTTGTGAGGTTATCTAAACAAAGAGAACTCATGAGTAACAAATCCCCCTCTTCTACATTTTGGTGAACTGGACGTGAAGAACAATGTTCTTCAAAAAACTAGGAATTTATTTACCCATACTTGGCAGGGCCATAACTTTTGACTCGGTACTCAAAATTCTGAACCATTTGCACCGTTGGAAAGGTCTCCTAGAGAAATTGTTTAGTCCCTAACATATAAGTGCCTTTGGCAATCAAATTTTAGGGACTGAAGCAAGGTCCAACCTCAAATTCCACTCTGGAGACCTCCGAAAATGCAAATTACTAGAACATAGAAAATACCAAAAAAATTGTAATGGATTTTATATCTTCTTTTATTAGCTCAATATCTGGTTTTGTTCAAAATGTTAATGATGTTCCATTTCATGCATGTGATGGTGACTTGGCTTTTCCCATGTCACTTGGTGTCTTTGATCCTTCTCATGAAAGTCCTCTTACTTCAGAGGATATTTTGTTGCAAGAAGATGAAATCATTGATACCTTTCTTAATGTTACTCTACCTTATCTTCATTCTAATGTGCACTCTCCTCTAGAGATGATGCATTAGCAAATGAAAAACCTCCTTCCACATCTAATTCTCCCTGGATCGACGTTGAGAATGTTTCTTCAAATAATTATTCCACATTTGATCCTATTTGGATCGATGTTGAGAATATGTATTCAAATAATTGTTCTACTAGATGTGATGATTTTGTAAATGCAATCTATGTCTCCACTGCCTCTCAAAGGCCTAAGAGACCAGTCATTTACATGACTCCAGCTAGTCCTTCTCCTAATAGGGTTTGTTCTATTAGTGGCGTTCCATTTGATAGTAACTCTCCTAATATTTCTAATGCTCCCTCTTATAGAGCGGTAGCCCATACTTATGAGAATAGAATGAATAAACAACAAAGCCTTCTTCAACACCTAGACCTACAACTAAAGCACCTAATGATTATGATATTGTCAAGCAACTTCAAGTTACTCTGGCTAAGATCTCACTATGGGACTTGCTTCAGTCTGCTCCAGTTTACCAAGGTATGCTTTAGGAAGCCTTGCAAAAGATCCTCTTGCCTTCTTCCGCTGGACCGATAGATGCTAATGCGTTGATGGTGTATATTCATGCAGATTCACTGAATATTATGTTCTATTTGCAAGAACTCCCACCTTTGGAAGTACAAAAGCAAGCGGATCCTTTAATGATTATTGTTAATATTAATAAAATTGGTCGTACACGTACTCTCGTTGATGTTGGTTCAATGCTCAATGTATGTAGCATTGATCTATTGCCTAAGATTTATATCGAGACCCATTTTCTATTAATTCTTCTTTTGTTGTTATTTGTGGGTTCGATAATGTTGTGCAACAAGCTCTAGGTAAAATTGTATTACCTTTGCAGCTTGGACCTTTTACCGTACCTACCCTTGTATATGTTATGTCAAAAAAGTTACCATATAACCTTCTTCTTGGTAGATCGTGGATTCACGCTATGGGTGCAATCCCATCTACCATGCATAAATCTATTAAGTTTATTTGTAATAATCAAGTAGTCATAGTGAAAGTTGATCCTGAGGCTATGCACTTATGTGAGATGGATGTTGTCGATTAGGCTTCGGTTGTGCCTACTCTTATCCCTTCAGTGTCTTCCAATGTGTCTATGTTTACTCCAGTAGTACCTACTCCAAAAGGTACTCTCAAGATAAATGTCCCTGAAGAAGATCCTTCTGAAGCAAGGAGCCCTAAGTGTGCTCCTTCCTCCTCTTCTAAAATAATGCATGTCTTGGTGATGATTGGGGCTCCTTATACTTTACATATTCCTTCATCCAGGAATATAAAGTTGACACAATCCACTTAGACCTTTTCATGACATCATCCACACCCGCTATCAGAGATGATTGTTCTTTTGTATCGCAGGATGGTGTGAGCATGAATTGTAATGTTCTTAGTGTTGATCCTCCTTCTGAGGAAGATGATTATGCTTTTGCTAAGGAGGATAACGTTGACAGTCCTATTAAAGAGGATGATGGTGATCCCATAAAGGAGTGTGATCCCCATTGTTGGGGCAATGCTCTTTATGAGGATCCTCCTTTTCAATACTTGCAAACACATTATGGCCCTGAGTTTAAGCTTGTCACTAAATATGGCTATGAGTGTAAGGTTGTGGGCGTAACGAACAAGGAATTCAAGTCCCTATGGAATGTAAACCCTATAAGCATAATTTGGGCCTTGGTTGCTCAAAAGAATGATCTAAATGGAAGCCATGGTTGAGTGACATGAATTCTTCTCAACCTCATCCTGTTGAAAAGATGTGTCCTCCATTGTCTTCTATCTTTGTTCCTTCTTCTTCTTGTGAGAAGTCAAACCTTTCTCCACAAGAGAAAGGGTTACTTCCGACTCCTCATCCTTTATCTGAGTAAGAGTGTATTTTGTTACGGCTTCTAAAAGCCCACTTAATCACTCTTCCTTCTCCTACACATAATAAAATTCATAAACATGATGAAGGAGAACATCCTTTCTATGCATACCATTGAGTGCTTGGTCATTCCACTAGCGAATGTAAGGCCTTGAAGGAAAAAATACAACTTTGTGATTTAGGTGCTATCAAACTCCCATTTTGATTGAAGCACCTGTCTTTTTGCTTGACAAGTGATATTGAGGTTTACCTCTATCCTATTCTAAGAATTTTGTATCATTTTCTTCCCCTGTATGTTGGGGGAAGTGATAACTCATCCTGAAGATGTGCATCCTTCTTAAGGACCCCCTCTCTTATCTCTATCTTTCAAGTGAAGTGTCCATTGAGTGGACCCCTTTTCTCTTTTGAAGGGTTCCCAAGGGACCCCCTTTGAAATTCTTTATCTCAAATGGATTCTTTCACGTCTTGCTTGGGGGTAGCCTGACTAGACCTCACTTCTCAAATAGCGCATCCCTTTAGTGAACCCCTCTTCTTTTGAAGGGTTCTTGAGGGACGATCCCTTTGAAAGTCTTCCAACTTGACAATGGTCTACATGACTATTTGCCTACTTGCTCTACAAGACTGAGAACCTATAGAGCTCCTTTACATTCTTATTGGGTGATACGGGTTTTCCTCCTTGAGCAGAGATTGCTTTTATCACCTATCTTTGGTGATACAAGTTTTCCTCCTTAAGTGGGGATTACTTTTATCACCTATATTTGGTGATACGAGTTTTCCTCCTTGAGCGGGGATTTCTTTTATCACCTATCTTTAGTGATACGGGTTTTCCTCCTCAGGCGAGGATTTCTTTTATCAGCTATCTTTCGTGATACGGGTTTTCCTCCTTGAGCGGGGATTTCTTTTATCACCTCTCTTTGGTGATACAGGTTTTCCTCCTCGAGCGGGGATTGCTTTTATCACCTATCATGGGTGATACAAGTTTTCCTCCTTGAGCAGGGATTGCTTTTATCACCTATACTTTGTGATACAAGTTTTCGTCCTTGAGAGGGGATTGCTTTTATCACTCTTACATTCATTTCATTCTTACCTCTCTCTTCTCAACTTGCATATATCGGATCAAAGATCTACATTTTCTTCATCCTGGGTATATTCCCTTCTACTCTTCATTTTTTTAATTCGAGGAAAACACATAGTACTGAGACAATGTTCTACATTGAGGTCTTTTTACTTTGCTGACTCGAATCCTTTAGTTTTTTATCTTCTAGCATTGCTTTCTGGTGCAGGTTTCTCTTGTCTAATGCATTTGTTTTGTAGGTCTATAGCCTCAAGGCATCCTTCTATGGTTAGAAGAGTTATCTACTTCCTCTATAGTATCCTTTTGGCATATGATGTTATTTATGTTTAGTAGATTTCTCTTAGCGTGCATATTAATGTAGATTCATATGCCCGCTAAAGTGGGGGAAAAATGTATAGGCATAAAATTGCACCCTTCGTAATTTCACATACATTCTTGCTTTTGTTTTAGTGTCCACTCCCTTAGCATCTTGAGTAGGCTCATTCTAGCCCTTGCATCAGCCTTTTTCCCTTCTCAAGATGCTCTACCCCTTTTCGGTAGCTACCCTTTGCACATCAACTTTACCTTGAATCGTGTGCTTTCTCATTTGCGTTGTTTTGTAGTGTAACGTGTCTAGACACTAGCATGTCACACGAATGTCTACGCATCGTGCTAGTATCCTGCGATGTGTCAACGCTTAGACGACCGTTTCCAAGCATGTTTTCCACTTGTCAGCTAAGTTTGTAAGTGGAAACGGCTCGAGATTCCCTGTAACCACCTGGGAAGCTTCTTCTCCCTCTTTAAAACTCCTCTTTTCACTTCATTTGGGGACTTCTTCCACTTCTAGTCTCTCTCTAGCTTTTTACACTTTAGCTTTTGCTTGCACGGCTTCATAACAACTTGTTGTAGTAGCTCCAAGCTCTCTCAAGCTTCCATTACAACACTCTTTGCAGCTTTATTTCATTTGCGTTATGCTTGTGAGCATCTTGGGATTCCATATCCCTTATCTATTACACATTTACTTGGTGATATGGGTTCTCCTCCTTGAGCGAGGTTTTCTTTTATCACCTCTTTTGTGATACAGGTTCTCCTCCTCGAGCGGGGTTTTCTTTTATCACATGCTTATTTGTGGTACGGGTTCTACTCCTGAGCGGGTTTTTTTTCACCACATGCTTTGTTCATCACACTCTTCATCTCTATCTTCTTGGTTGTTTGTGGAGGTGGGAACACCAAAACGAGGGTTTGACTGAGGCAGACCCCTATACAGCCCAAACATTTTCTCCAAATATCATGCTCGTAGGTTTTGAAGATATTCGTTGGTGGAGGCATCACCACTTGCATGGTTGTAAGTATATCTTTCCTTTCTTCTTCTTAGCTTTATCATTTCTATTTCATTCTATTTTAGTTTCATGATATTCTACTATTTTATCGCATTTTGAAAATCCTCAATAATTAGAGTAGTAGTCATTTAGGCATTTTCTATGATAGACTCACTTTCTAGTTTGTACAAGATGTCAGTGCACCTTTGGGACACCAGTGCGTCACGCTATCATCCGTATTCTATGTTGACATCCTTTGGTTGAAAGCTTGTTAGTTTATCCAGAGAATCTTTGTGACCCACTCTTTTGGATTCTAAAACTACCGCTATTGTTCCTCAAGTAGATTAGGGCAGTTTTCCCTGTGTGGTTCTCTAAACAAAGAGAACTTGTGAGTAGTGAATCGCCCTCTTCTACAATATCATGCCGGCATTCATATCATAAATCCCCTATTTTTTTGTATTTCAACCTTTCATTTGAGAGGGGTAATAGAATTCATTGAACTGGCTAAGTGTTATAGCTATTGATTTTTCCAATCGTAGGGAAAACACACTAAGTAAAAGTCTTGAATCTGAAAATACCTTGCTCCTATATTCGCTAAGCCTTTTCTCCTATCACTGCCTTCTTTGCCTTCATATTTTGCATTCTTTAGAATTCTATTTCTTGTTCCTTTTGTTTTTCTCGATGCTTTTTAAATATATGTTCATTTCGGTGAAGCCTATATTTTTGGTTGTGTGGAGTAAATTGAAGTATTTCCATGTTCGATTCATACATGGTTAGGGGAGCAACTTTATTGCTTTTTGATTTATTGATTTTCCCCTTGTGCTATTCTTAAATATAACATGCATTAGTCTTCAGTTGTATGGCTTTTGATGTTAATAGTTTCGATTTATTTCACCTTTTGTGTTTATCCTTTATAATCCATTTTCTTATGATAATTTACCTTTGGAACACGGTGCTTACACTCGTATATTATGTTTGATTGTATAAGCCTTTGGTAATTGGTTTGATTACTATTTCTTATTTGGTTTCCAATTATTTTGATGTTATAAGAGATGCATGTCATTCAATATGTTTAGCAGACTATTCTTTCTGCATTTGTGAATTGGTAGATTGCAGCCTTCTTCTCTCCAAGCTACGCAACCATTAGACCTCTTCAAGTGCTTTCTATTGCTGGTTGTAACTGAATGGATTTCATACTTTAAGCATTGTTGGTTGTGCGCACCCTTAGCCTCTCCATTCGTTGATTTTTTCCTAGGTCTGCTCTTTTGGGATTACCTTGATTTGGCTTTTATGCTTTGTATGGGTGCTTGTCTATTCTATGTGTTCCTTATTTAATTGTATGCATTTAGTATTATTTTGAAAATTAAATGGAAATTGTGATGGTGTCCAACACTTTCAATCTTGGGTTTTGATTTAATTTTTTTTTATTCAAGGGGTAAATGTTTTTGAACCAGAGCTATGAACCGGAATACAACCATTCAACAATACCACCCCAGCGGGGTTTGAACCTTGGTGGCAAGAACAACAATGCCACCTTTAAACCATCACACCATGCCAATACCAAAGCTTGGCTTTTGATTTAATGAATATATATATGTGTGTGTGTGTGTGTAGATATATATATATATATATGTATGTATGTATGTATATATATATATATGTATATATATATGTATATATATATATATGTATATATATCTATGTATATATATCTATGTATACATATATGTGTGTGTGTATATATATGTATAAATATAAATATTATGTTATATATATATATATATATTATGTTATATATGTGTGTGTGTGTGTATGTATATATATATATGTATAAATATAAATATTATGTTATAAATAAAGAAAAATCTATTTATGTTATAGTATATATAGAATGGGTATGTGCAGGATCATCATGGAAAAAATAGGCCCTTAAGTGGCAAAAAATTCAGAAAAATCAAAGTTAGGAAACTTGACATAAATTTTTTAATAATTTATCTATATTATTTCAAAAATATGTAAGAATAGAATTTGTACCAAATTGAATGTAGTTTCTAAACTACTAGGTTTAATTTTATTTTTAAAATCTATTTGGTGAAAATTTGAAATTTCAATGCAGTAGTACTTAAATTTCAGGGAAAAAATAAGATGTAGGTGTCTATCTGACCACCATAACCACAATAAAATGATAATATTTTTTATAAGATTTTAGGTATAAATAGAGGACTCATGTCCTAATGTGATGCATAGTTTTTTGTAATTTTTTTCCAAGTAAATAATTAATTATGATTTTTTTATCACAACTTTTAAAAAATATAAAAAACTTATATGTCTAACCACCTTAACTTGGTCAAAACTTCATAAAACTCATTTTTTCTTTTTTTAATCTTATAGTATGTGAAGCATAGAATGTGACGCATGTTTTGGATTCAAAAAATGTGATATTGTTTGAAAGCTATAGATGTTTTTCAATCAGCCTATCAATTAGGACTTTAGTCGTAATTCAAATAGAAAATGAATAATTATTTATTAAATTCAAAGTAAAGCATAATTTATATTGTTGGAAAGCTGAGAATATCCTTTAAAAAACCTTTTCATTTCATCAATTTTGGGTTAAAAAAAAGTTGTCAACCACATTCTCTACACATACCCATCATATTGCCACTTTTTGGCCCATCATGATCCTGCACATACCCGAATATACTCCTAAATTTTCTTTAATCATTTAAATAATCTCCAAATGTGTGTATAAATAAAATATAATTGATTATTTAAATGGTTTGTTATAGCTTATCACATTGAGTGTGTTAGGGAAAGTGAAATGATTTATGTAAATAGATCACTTATTTTCTCCCAACCATGGCTATTTATAATTTGAAATATTGTATTGTAATCACATTTATATTTCATATGTATATAAATATATTTATATTATAGTTATTGTAAAGGATATTTATGTTAGGTATGTCAATTGATTAAGTATATTATAATTTATGGTGAATAGATTTGAATAGATTTATTTAATCTTTTATGAAAATAGTGATATCAATTCTAAACTCTGCATATAATATTAAGTCTCTACTTAAATTGTAGTAAAATTTATTATTATGGGGTATTTCATATTGGAAGTGTTATATTAAAAAAATAAAAATTGATTGCTTATTTTGGAAGATATGTTTAAAATAAATTAGAGTACCTCTAGTCAGTAAATGAATGCTTATTTCCTTGTAAATTATTTAATAGTTGATTTTGTAGATAAGCAAAATAAAAGATCTGATAAGAAAAGGATTTGATTTAATTTAATTGTTGGAGAGCTTATTCGAGTGGAGTAAGTAAACTCTTTTAAATGATTTCATAATTGGCATATAGATCAAATCTAGTTGATTATTTTAAATTTTCTTTATAATTTTGAGGTGTCAGTGAATTTAATGGTTCTATGAAGTTATGTCTTCTTCTTGTGATTGGTTTTGAAATTATGGGTTTTATGTGTTGACTTGGAGTAATGTTTTGAGATAATATTGGGAACCCGGTTGTGATAAATGGATTATTCAGAAGATTTTGACATTGGAATTGTTTGATTTTGAGTTTGATGTTGGTCATGGTATCATGTTATTGTTGCCACTTCAATGGGAAGTATTGTGTTAGTAATTTGTTAGTCTTCCAAAGGATTGAGGGGTGTATGGTTTTTACTTGCATGAGTTGGTATGGGGGTCAGGGATCCAGTGAGGATGCCTGGCTAACCCAGGATGGGGGCCAACAACCTAGGACGATCCGCATTGGATAACCCATATCAATTTTGGAGTGTTTACATGATTTTATGTTGTGTCACCTAAAAGTGGGTGGTTTCATGATTTTGTCATTTTGGATAATGGTTGATCATTTTATTTGGATTGTGTTTATGTGGGTTTGAGCCTTGTACTGTGGAAATTATTTTATTAAGGAGATCTTGTGTGAGGTGGTACATGCCTCGTTTTATGTGCATATTTATATGGCTTTGCTAAGTTTGTGCAAGTTAGCTTACCTAGTTGGTGACTGTGAGTTTCTTGTTGCCAGTAGGGGGAGTGGCTTGAAGTATTTCCATATCCGATTCATAATCAGCAAAAGACCAAAGTTTATTGATAGGGGAGTGGCTTTGAATGGTGAAGCCTATCTTTATCGGCTGTGTGGAGTAAATTGAAGTATTTCCATATCCGATTCATACATGGTTAGGGGAGCAATTTTATTGATTTTCCCCTTGTGCTATTCTTAAATATAACGTGCATTAGTCTTCATAGTTGTATGGCTTTTGATGTTAAGAGTTTCAATTATTTCACCTTTTGTGACGTATCCTTGATAATCTGTTTTCTTATGATAATTTACCTTTGGAACACGGTGTTTACACTCCTATATTATGTTCGATTGTCTAAGCCTTGGGTAATTGGTTTGATTACAATTTCTTATTTGGTTTCCAATTATTTCGATGTTAGAAGAGATACATGTCATTTGATATGTTTACAAGACTATTCTTTCTACATTTGTGAATTGGTAGATTTCAGCCTTCTCTCCAAGCCGGGCGACCCCTAGACCTCTTCAGGCACTTTCTCTTGCTAGTTGTAAGTGAATGGATTTCATACTTTAATCATTGTTAGTTGTGTGCGCCCTTAGCTTCTCCATTCGCTGGTTTCTGCCTTGGTATGCTCTTTTGGGATTATCTTGATTTTGCTTTTATGCTTTGTACGGGCGCTTGTCTATTCTATGTGTTCCTTATTTAATTGTATGCATTTATTATTATTTTGTAAATTAAATGGAAATTGTGATGGCGTCCAGTGCTTTCAATCTTGGGTTTTGATTTAATGTATATATATATATATATATATATGTTTGGTTGTATATGTTCTTTTTTTATATATAAATTCAATCTATTGTTTAAGACAACAAGCTACCTAAATTAAATATATGTGTGTTTGTATAAATATAAATATTATGTTATAAATAAGGAACAAAGAACAATCTATTTATGTTAAAATGGGTTTCTAGGTATTTATAGAATATGTTCCTAAAGTTTCTTTAATCATTTAAATAATTTCCTAATGTGTGTATAAAATAAAATATAATTGATTATTTAAATGGTTCTTTATAGCTTATCACATTGAGTCTGTTAGGGAAAGTGAAATGATTTATGTAAATACATTGCTTATTTCTCCCAACCGTGGCTATTTTATAATTTGAATTATTGTATTGTAATCACATAATTTATATATGTCATATATATATAAATATATTCATATTATAGTTATTGTAAAGGATATTTATGTTAGGTATGTCAATTGATTAAGTATATTATAATATATGGTGAATAGATTTGAATAGATTTATTTAATCTTTTATGAAAATAGTGATATCAATTCTAAACTCTGCATATAATATTAAGTCTCTACTTAAATTGTAGTAAAATTTATTATTATGGGGTATTTCATCTTGGAAGTGTTATATTTAAAAAAATAATTGATTGCTTATTTTGGAAGATATGTTTAAAATAAATTAGAGTACCTCTAGTCAGTAAATGAATGTTTACTTCCTTGTAAATTATTTAATAGTTGATTTTGTAGATAAGCAAAATAAAAGATCTAATAAGAAAAGGATTTGATTTAATTTAATTGTTGGAGAGCTTATTAGAGTGGAGTAAGTAAACTCTTTTAAATGATTTCATAATTGACATTAAAATCAAATGTATTTGATTATTTTAAATGTTCTTTATATTTTTGAGGTGGCAGTGAATTTAATGGTTCTATGAAGTTATGTCTTCTTCTTGTGATGGGTTTTGAAACAATGGATTTTGTGTTGACTTGGAGCAATGTTTTGAGATAATTTTGGGAACCCAGTTGTGATAAATGGATTATTGAGAAGATTTTGAAATTGGAATTGTTTGATTTTGATTTTTATGTTGGTCATGAGATCATGTTATTGTTACCACTTCGATGAGAATGTTGTGTTAGTAATTTTTTAGTCTTGCAGAGGATTGAGGGGAGTATGGATTTTACTTGCATGAGTTGGTATGGGGGTCAAGGATTCGGTGAGGCTGCCTGGGTAACCCAGGATGGGGGCCAGCAACCAAGGAGGATCCGCATTGAGTAAACTATATCAAGTCTGGAGTGTTTACATGAGTTTTATGTTGTGTCACCTAAAAGTGGGTGGTTTCATGATTTTGTCATTTTGGATAATGGTTGATCTTTTTATCTGGATTGTGTTTATGTGGGTTTGAGCCTTACACTGTGGAAATTGTTTTATTAAGGATATCTTGTGTGAGGTGGTACATTCCTCATTTTATGTGCATATTTATATGGCTTTGCTAAGTTTTTGCAAGTTGGATTACCCAGTTGGTGACTGTTATTTTCTTGTTGCTAGTAGGGGGAGTGGCTTTCAATAGGGATCAACACACAAAGTGGCATACGAGAAACTCATTGAGAGTTTCTTTAATTAGTGATAACTTAATAATTAATTAGGGGGTTTGGGTAGTATCTCACATTAATCCAGATAAGTTAACATCACTCATGGCTCAAGTGCTTGCTTAGGCTTGAGATGAGTGGGAAGGCCTGGAATGGAAAATATCAATTTCCTTGTCCTCTTGAAAGGTATGTTGATCCCACATGAGTGAAAATGGGGGCTAGGGATCAGTTGAGGTTGCTAGGGTTTAACCAGGTAGGGGGTTGGTAACCTATGAAGATCCACGTTGGGTAACCCATGTTGAGCTTATGTGATGAAACTCCACCCTTTAGCAACCTTGTATGTTTGTTGTTCCCCTCTTGTTAATTCTTGTACCTCTGGAAGCAGATGTTTATTATTTTTGTTACTTTGTTGTGGATTCTTGTTAGCCTTGTTCAATTGACTATTTATTCTTGTGGGTCCTTCTTGTCATCTCCTAGCATGGGGGTGGGCCTTGGGTCCACATGGTTGGGTGGAATGTGTTATGCACCCCACTTTGTGTTGGGAAGCACTATTGTACATTGGTACTCTTATAACCAAGTAACTTCATATAATAAATGTGATGTATATATAATCCTAATTTTAGCATGTGTTCTCTTATGGATGTTTTTTCATTGATGTAATGTAATGGATGGATATTATTATGTATGCACATTGTACACTTATATTGGTTTTTCAATATAAATTGGAGTTTAGTTAATCATCATTACAGAATGAGACTGTGTTATGTAATGCAGTCATGTTTACCCCAGAGGACTTAGTTATATAATGTATATGTATGGTTTGTTAAATATTAATCATGTTGTACGTTAATGTACACTTCATGATAGTTTACAAAAAGAAAATTGTGCTATTATTGTTGTTATTAGCTATCCTTTGGGGTTTGTGTGGCGGGGTGTTACACAAGCATCAAAATTCAAGCATCAAGATCAACATCCAATCAAGCCATTTCATGCAAGATCAATAACTTGGAGAGATTTGTTAGACTTTAGTCCTCTAAGGATCTCCATTCAAGGGTTTTGTGAGTTGCAAGATAGCATTGTTCATTCATCATTCATTCCATTCATGTTTCATTTCATTTCAAGGTTTAATTACCAAAATGGGGTTTCACCAAGGAAAACCCCCATTCACCAAAAGAAAACAAATTTTCCATCTCTTTGTATGTGTATATTCGCAAGTGAAGAAGGATTTAAGATTGATCAAAAGTACAATTTTGCAAAGTTGTCAAGCCACAAAATATTACTTGCAAAATTTAATTACAACTTTCTGATAGTGAGATCTAGAGGAATCAAGAGTGCAAATCTAGGAGTAGAGGACTCTGAAAACAAATTTTGGATCCCGGTTGTAAGACCCATTCATCCTAGGGTGAATCTATCTCAGGAGGACACTCAACAACAACTTTTGGTGACTGGTACACACCAACTTACCCTTCTCAGATCTATCAAAAGTTTTTTTTTGTTTCTATTATGCTTTAAATTGATGATCCAAGTTTCACATTACATAATTGAGCTCATCTACTATTTTTAGTTTTCCTCCCCAAAGTGCATTTCAGGCATATTTTACCATGTCTTGTCAGAAGGAAAACAACAAGATCTCCATTAAGGTTGACTCACCTAAGGTTTTAAATTCAATCTTACCAAGTTGGGGATCTCCTTTTCCTAATGAAAGTAGAAAGATATGGGCATCACACATTCAATCACCCCATTTTCAAGCCATCTCCTATTTTTCTTCATTTTAGTTTGTAACTTTCCTATGATCAAGGTTCCAACTTTTGAATCAAGAGATCACAACTCGCAAGTCTAGAACTGAACAAAATGTGTAAAAATAAAATTAGAGTTCCAATTGTATTTATATCAATCTATATTTGTGAATTCCATAGGATTTTTAAATGGTATTGTAAAAATTTGGAAAATATCGCATGATTATACAATGATGCATTTAAATGTTGGTTGAATCAAACCTCGATGGAACACATACATTGTAATTTTAAATGTGATTATGGCCAAGTACAATTAGCATGTATTTATCATAGTATTGGTGAAATGGGTCCTCATACGCAATTATTTTTAATCTAATTAGCGAAAAGTGTCCTCAAACATAATTATTTTTTAATCTTATTGATGAAATGGGTTCTCATACATAATTATTTGTAAATTTTATAGGTTAAATGGGTCCTCACACACAGTGAACATTTAATGATGTTGGCGAAACGTGTCCTAATACACAATGCCATTTTAATAACTTATTGGAAAATATGTGGGTGATTTAATACATGCTTCCAAGATTCTAGGCAAAAAAATTAATAAGTCCATTGAAAATGGGTAGTTTGTTATAGTGAAACTATTAATTACATATTCCTCATAAAATAAATTGATGGTGAATTGAAATGCATTGGACCAATAATTTGTAAAATCTAGGTGATTTGGCCACCTCATTGGTTACAATATATTCACCAATTTTGACTTGGATGATATGAACTATTCACCAATTGGCAAAGATTTTCCACTAAAAAAATCCATGGATAGGGGTGCTAGCACCTTAGACCAAGAAGTAAAAATCTCAAGAATAAGAAACTAAATCTCAGTGGTCATTTTCTATAGGTTCTTCCTTTCTAGACTCAGAATCAGAACTTTGTCTATTGATGATCAATTCCACTTGCCTTAATTTGATGGCATAGGAGGCTTGGATGCTTGATATTGCAATTTGGTATTTAATCCTTTCCCAAATCCACTTCAAATTTTTCAACTGCACATAAGAGAGGAGAGAAAGGGTTATTTTGTATAGGACCTTTCCCAAGTCAAACTCCATGTTGGTGCTTCCACCTCCACAACGGCTATGATGATGTAAAGAGTGCTTACCCTCATTTGATTAGAAGGAAAATAGACAAAAGGAATGATAAATTGGAAAGTGTTGCAACTTACCACTCAAATCTAATTTCCTTGGTGAGCTGAAGTCATTGTACGTATCTCATCCAACAAGATTGGTTGCTTTATTGAAATTTCTATAAGTGTTAGTACTCACAAAACAAATAAACGTAAAACTTGAACAAACTCACATATAAACTTGATGTATTGCTAACAGGAATCTTGAATAATAAGTAGTATGAAATTTGCTAATTATGCTCTTGATTTCTTTCTAGGATGCTCAATTTTTCAATCAATTAACTAGGATTTCAAATGGTAAAAAAGAATTGTATTTACATATGCATAATTTATTTTCCCACAAATTAATTATCAAATGCCAACAAATAAATTTAAATTTATAAATTCTAAAATACCAATAATAGTATTTAAATTGGGGTCAAAATAGGTTGGACAAGGGTTCTATTGCTCTACTCCAAACCTATTTTGGGTCTTTAAGTGTCATTAAATAAATATTAAAAATAATAAAATTCCCTATTTAATTCCATTTTTTTGAAAATGACCATCAAATGAGCAATTTAAGAAAGAAATTTGGTCTAGGAACATAAGGGGGAGCTCAACCTAGTGTGAAATTGTCAAGGGTGACAATTTCACTTGACAACTTACAATTCTATATTTAGCCCCCACTTTGGTAAGAATATGAACTTACGCTCATGCTCACACTAAAGTAAGGATAAGCCAAGAAGGGTTCTTTTATTCGAACATTGAAGAGATAAGACGTTATCAAATCTAGGGGATGTGCTAGCCCCTAGGCTCAAGATCCTATGGCATAAAAATGTAAATGCAAAGGAGCACACACATATATGTGAGGTACAATGCAACATGAAAAACATGAATCTTACACAATGAATACATAAAACTAACACAATACAAAAATAAACATAATGTATACATGATGCGAACAAAATGCAAACATTAATTATGCATGCATGAAAAAGGGGTACGACAATCATGGATTAGCAAGCTCTACAAAACTCTTACTTGAATCCATACCCAATGTGCATTCAAGAATCACAAGCTAGAAAATAATGATATTTTCTAGGTGACTCGTGAAAAAAAGCATCATAGGCTAGTGAAGTTCAATATTGACTAAGTGATTTTTTCTATATTAGAAAATGAAAACACAGAAGGGCTAGTGAAGTCCAATATTCACTAAGTGAGTTCTCATGCAAACCATACTAAGAATTATAATCTCAATAATTTTGATAAGGCAGTAAAAAATATGATCAATATGTCAAAAATGCATCACAAAGTTTAATGTGTGTGAACAAAGTGAAGAACATAATGGAATGTATGCCCCCACCTTAAAGTAATTGCTAACACCAACTAGGAGAAATTTCCTTTAAGGTAAAATAAAATGATATTTGATAATACTTGAGAGATTTTTTGGAAAACCTATGCCAAATGATATGTTCCCAACATTTTCCAACTCACAACAAGGGGTTTCCCCAAAAATAAAGCCACATAATTAACCAAATACATATAGCACATGAGAGATCCATAGATCTAGGGCCAATATAAATGGGAGATAATCAATATAATATGATCATGCTCAGAATTGAAATCATTCCCTAAATTATTGTAGAACTACGAACAAAAGGGAGGAAAAAACACATGGAGGAAAAAAACATGAAGGTATTTTCAAAGCTTTTGGTCCAACATGGAAGAGACCTAAATACATCTTAACACCTTGCATTGTTCCCAAAAGGAACAAATACAATATGTTTACAACATAAAGATGAATAAAGATAGACGAATATCACAATAGATTCATTCCATTTGTATCCTTGTTCTAACAAGAACAATAAGGGTCATCCAAATAAAAATAACTAACACAAATACATGCCAAGCAACACATTACAGGAGATCACATTATGTGAAATAAAATATGTAAATACACAATAAGGTACTACACATGGAAGTCAATCTAGTCTACATCCCACTATTACTCATAATAAATGGAAGGAATTCAATAGGCTAAAGGAACTATAGAAAGTGCAGTACAAGGAGAAGCACTAGTTTTAGCACATGGTGCATCACTCTCATTAGCAGGAACATCACTGTTGACCTCATCTAAATTCGTTGATTTGGAAAACATAAGAGATAATTCATTATGGTATTATTTTTTTCTTTTGTTTTATCTTCTAACTCACTGTCAGAGTGTATCACAATAGGTTGCATATTAGTACTACCAACATGATTATAGGCACTAACATCCATATTTGTAATTAGTGAGCTCTTTATTATTTATTTTGGTTTGGATAAATAAAGTTCAACTTGATGGTTTGGTGTGTTTCGTGGAGTGGAGTCAAGCGATGATGAAGATGGATGGGTGGGGGGTATTTCATTAGAATTTTGTTGTATGGATGGATGATCATTTGGTAAGGTTTATGCTCTTTAGCAAGCTAGTGATCCATAGCTCAATGTCTTTTTTTGTATTCTTTTGCACTTCTATTTAATCTCACAAAAGCTTTAGCTTTTGAAGGATTAATTGAGGAATTTTCCAACATTGGTCCCTTTTCTTCCTTTTAACAAGAAATAGACGGGACAATAGAAGGTCGTAAAACCATAGGATTCCTAGGTTTTTGCACAAAAACTTGCTTTTTATTAGGAGGCATAAATTTGATCCCTGAAGGCCTTTTTGAATAGTTGTCGAATGTTCTTTTATACAATGGTAGAGTGATGCAGTAGGGTGAGGCCTAAAACTCACTAAACACAATTCCAAACAACAATAACAATTGTCAAATCACAAACTCATTCAAACCTCTTCAATTCACCAAAACTCTCTCTTTCTCTTGTAGCATTGACAAACTACTCAATCGGGTATAACTCCACTCTCACACCCTTTCAAGCCACAACTAGGCTCACTTCAGGGACCCATTTAGTCATTCAATAACATACTCTCAGATTACATTTGACTCCTTTGAACCAAATCACTCAAATTAGGGATTCTCTACTTTTTAGGGCTCAAATTAGCCCTCTTTTACAAAGGGACTACTCTCTAGACTTTTTCAAACTCTCTAAAACTTTGGGGAAACAATTAAAATGTTTCAAAACCATAGATTACTCAATTAGATCTTAGTAATTCAAATATACTATAGCCAAATCTCAAAACCCCCTTCCTAGGCCTAGAAACCCTAGGGTTTATTGGTTCTCATGTTTCCCCACCTTTCCGAAACTCAAAACCTCTTCAAAAAAATCCTAAAAAAATCTAATCAAGCTTAATACATAATAAAATTATGCTACCCAATTCAAAAACTCAATTTCACTCACTAGAACCTCTCTTTTCATAAGGAAAACTCAAAATTCACTCATAGGGCTTCACACCCAATTCATTTCCAGACCTCCCATGCATAAACTCATCATCCTTACACCAAAACCTACTATTTCCTATCCATACCACCAAGTTACAATATTCACATTATGTGGGATGGATTTAATACATGATGAAAACTCACAAAACTATCAAAAACCCTATTTCAGCCGGTTAGAGAAAACTAGTGATTAAATGCACCAAAACTAATGTGGATCCTTAAAGTTAGATCCAAAAGAAAGAAGGAACAATATGCTATAGGAAACACCACAAATTTTAATCAAAAGGATGTTGTACGGACTATACAATCTACTACTACAATTGGAAATACAAAAATTCTAGAAAAATCTGAGCTTTATTGATCAAATCTTCTTCCAAAAACAAAAATAAACCTTCCCTTCAAGTTCATCATGCTATTTAAGCTTTTTCCTACCAAAAAAAAACTACTTAAACTTCCCCAAACTAAATTTTGAAGGATATTACCGTTGGTCTTCCTCTCTAATGCATTTTTAAAACCTTACCTTATTTCAATTTATCAACCTAGCATCTTTTGCATATTTTGAAAACTTGACCAACTAGACACCTAAACCACATTAAACCAATGACTTAATACATCATCAAATGGTATTATAGACATTATTATAATACAAAAATCCTACTTTCTAGAGTCTAGACCTCAAATCCTTAAATGAACTAAACTTGTTTAATCCAGTGCTCCTATACCATACACCCCATCTTGAAGCTTTTACAAGTCTCTTGGAAAGATGAATGTCACATGTCCTCCTTTATATCCTTAATTCCTTTGTCCTCTTTTATTTCCTTTGTCAAGTTCTTTTGTCTCTTCACTTTCTTTGGAAACTTTGTCTTCACTTTTTCTTTGCTCCAACTATTCTTTCTAAACTGTGGGGTGTTTGTCCACTTTTCCATCTTCAAACCTTGATGTCACATTTACATTTCCAACTATACTCTATCCTCCATCATCTACCATCCCTTTCCTTTGTTCCTCATGCTTTATCCATTGTCCTTCAGTCTTCTTGTCTGCACTTTTATCACTATCAAATTCAGAAAGCTCTGTGTCATCAGTCATCTATGTCAAATCTGCACTCTCATCTTTATCAATTGTTCCATCAAACTTTAATATCTTTGTCAAACCTGTACCTACTTTGTTCACTGTCCAAGCAACTTCACAAACATTTTCCTTCCTTTCCACTATCTTTTCTATCTCAGAAACTTTTGTACCATCAACTTTTAAATGCTTCTTCTTTGTACCAGCAACCTTTGTCACATCAACACCATCACTAATCCTTGTCCTTTTCTTTCACTGTCTTCCTAATGCCATCAATCATTGTCACAACTTCACCTCTTGAATATCTCCTTGCTTTGTTCACTGTTATAGGGCACTTGACTATCCCCACCATGATTCCTTCACTTTTTTCATGTCTAGTTCCAAAAGCCTTTCACACTCACTTTGTACTTTACCAGTCTGAAACTTGTTACCATCAACTTTCTTTTGCCAAACAAAATCACCTTTATTCTTTCTTTCTATTTTCTACAAATTGGTCTCACCTCTTCTATCTACTATGTTATCTCTATCAAGCATTGCATTGGCTTCTAGATTCATGTTCTTTCCTTCATCTACATTCACACATTCTTTTCTCCCAAACATAATGATCTCACCATATTCTTCTAGGCCTTCAACCAATGGAGTTAAAAAAAACTCTCTCCCATCTTTTTCTATGGTGTATGTGTTTTGTCTACCATTATGCAAGCCTAACCTATCAACTTCTAGGGCCTTCCTAACAATAAATGACAACAAATCATGCGTAGTATATCACAAAGTACTTCATCTTTATATGGACCTATCTGAAATTCCCTTGCTTGTTCACTCACCATCAAAGACTGATTTTCACTAACCCATGACACCCTATATGGCCTTTTTCTAGGTACTCTTTGCAAATGCAACTTCTCTACCATCTCATGAGATACAATATTATCTATACAACCTGAATCAACAATGACTTTGCATACCTTGTTTCAACACGTGTAGGATTTTCTAAACAATGCTCTCCTTTGAAGCAACTCTTCCTCCTTTGTGGTCTTCAAGATTTTTTTCTTCATCATCAACATTTCACCAACTTCAGCCCTTGCAATCAATTTGTTTGAACTTGATCTACTTTTAGCTTCATCTTCTTGAATTATTTGAGCTCTTCTATCTGGTTTCTTTCTCCTCCACTTGTTGATGAACTAGCCTTCTCAGGGCACTTCCAAGCAGGATGACCATACTCTTGACAATGATAACATCTACCTGCAAAAGTGTTAGAATTTCTTCCACCTACAAATCTTCCCCTTGTGCCTCTATATCCACCTCTAAAATTTGAAACTTATTCATCTCTCTTGCTTGGTTCTTCTTGTTGATTTTCAATTGCTTGCCTTGGATTAGAAAAAGTTCCTCTTCCTCTCATGGTGTTGCCTCTTCCTCTTACTATTTTCTCTTGTATTCTCTTTACCTTCTCTTCAGCCTTCAATGCCATTTTGTAACATTTTTCTACATTACTAGGATTATTCAAAGCCAACTCATCCTATATATTCATTCTTAAGCCACCCAAGTACCTAGCTATTTCTCATCTTCATTTTCATTATGGTTAGACCTCATACTCAATCTATTAAATTCTTCAGTGTATGCCTTTACATCCATTTCCTTTTGTCTCAAATTTTGCAACTTCTTAAACATTTGAATTGAATAATTTGAAAGGAGAAACTTACCTTTTAACTTAGCCATCATCGTGTCCCAATCCACAATCTTGGACTTGCCTTGTTTCCTTCTCTCTGACTATAGATAATCCCACCATACAAGTGCATGACTCTTAAGCTTTGTTTTGGCAATCTTTACTCTCTGTTCTTCAGGAATCTCTTCACATTCAAAATAGTTATCCAAAGAAGCTATCCAATCTAACAATTCCTCTTCATTCAAATTTATGTCAAACTTTTGCACATATATTTTTACCTTGTATTTGTCACCTTTTACTGCCTTTATCAATTTGGCCATTCTATGATCTTTTGGATCAAGTTCTTCTTCAACTTCTTCTTCAACTTCTTCAAACTCTTCATCATCTTCTTCATCTGATTCACTGCTCTACATTGCTTCTCTTCTCTTATTGGTTTCTAAGGCTTCCAATCTCTCTTTCAGTTCTCTGATATCTTTAATGTATTGATTCTTCAAATCATTCATCTCCTTTTTTGTATCCTTTCCCTTTGGAGGCATCTTCACAATCTTGCCACTTCACCTTCCAAGCTTTCTCTCACAATCTTCAACTTTCTTCTACAAGAATTTGGTACCTTCGCTTTGATACAGCTTTGATGCAGTAGGGGGAGGTCTTAAACTCACTAAACATAGTTCCAAACAACAATAACAATTTTCAAATCACAAACTCATCCAAACCTCTTCAATTTGAATACCAAAACTCTTTGTTTCCCTTGTAGCATTGACAAACTACTCAATCGGGTATAACTCCACTCTCACACCCTTTCAAGCCACAACTAGGCTCACTTCAAGGACCCATTTATTCATTCAAAAACATACTCTCATATTACATTTGACTCCTTTGAACCAAACCACTCAAATCAGGGATTCTACACTTTTTAGGGCTCAAATTAGCCCTCTTTTACAAAGGGACTACTCTAGACTTTTTCAAACTCTCTAAAACTTTGGGTAAGAAATTAAAATGTTTCAAAAACCATAGATTACTCAATTAGATCTTAGTAATTCAAACATCCTATAGCCAAATCTCAAAACCCCCTTCCTAGGCCTAAAAACCCTAGGGTTTATTAGTTCTCACACTTCCCCACCTTTCCAAAACTCAAAACCTCTTAAAAAAAATCCTAAATAGTCTACTAAAGCTTAATACATCATAAAATTATGCTTCCCAATTCAAAAACTCAATTTCACTCACTAAAACCTCTCTTTTCATAAGGAAAACTCAAAATTCACTCATAGGGCTTCACACCCAATTCATTTCCAGACCTCCCCTGCATAAAATCATCATCCTTACACCAAAAACTACTATTTCCTATCTATACCACCAAGTTACAATATTCACAGTATGTGGGATGGATTTAATACATGATGAAAACTCACAAAACTATCAAAAACCTTGTTTCAGCTAGTTAGAGAAAACTAGTGATTAAATGCACCAAAACTAATGTGGAGCCTTCAAGTTTGATCCAAAAGAAATAAGTAACAATATGCTACAGGAAACATCACAAATTTGAATCAAAAGGATGTTGTACGGACAGTACAATCTACTACTACAACTAGAAATACATAAATTTTGGAAAAATATGAGCTTTATTGATCAAATCTTCTTCCAAAAACAAAATTCAACCTTCCCTTTGAGTTCATCATGCTATTTAAGATTTTTCCTACCAAAAAAAAGCTATTTCAACTTCCCCAAACTAAATTTTGAAGGAGATGACCGTTGGTCTTCCTCCTAATGCATTTTTAAAACCTTACCTTATTTCAATTAAACAACCTAGCATATTTTGCACATTTTGAAAACTCGACCAACTAGACACCTAAACCACATTACCAATGACTTAATACATCATAAAATGGTCTTATAGAGCTTATTCTAATACAAAACTCCTACTTTCTAGAGTCTAGACCACAAAACCTTAAATGAACTAAACTTGTTTAATGGTGCTCCTGCACCATAAAGGGGAAACCATGACATATATGCCAAAATTTCAAGAAAGAATACCTGGTTTGGGCCAAGGTTCATTCGCTACCTATGGGGTAGGAGGAACAAGAATCATAGCCATTGGAGACTAAGGGGACTCGAGTAGAATGTTAGTAAGGGATAATTGGGCTTATATGCTTCACTTTAAACTTTTGATATGACACAAATAAAAAATTCTCACAAGGTTTAATGGGTTGGATTGGTTGAGGAAAAAATTAATCTAGTGAAAAGTTTCCATGGGAGGCCAGAGGCTTAAATTTATTATGGTCAATGGTATGTATATTCTCTTCAAATAAAAATTTAATACATTTTTGTTCATAATCAATGGGACCACATTCATGGATCTTATACATGGATGACCTAACCTCACACAAAATTGGGTTGGCATCGAGATTATGGTAAATAAAACATCCAATTATTTAGGTCCAACTTTCACTAGGAGAGTTATAGAACTAATCATAGGGAGAATAGAACCATAATGAGCCTTTAAAAATTCATCTAATTGTCCATAATCATCTTCATAAATTTCACACACATATAAGAATTCTTTGGTGATCACATTCACTACACACATGGGATCAATGAGTATTCCCCTTGTGGGTTTAACATTAATTCTATTGGTGATGTGAAGAGGACCATTGGGTGTTGTAATAGAAGCATCAATATGTGTGAAAGAAATATCAAGCAATAAATTGGTTTGACTCTTACGAGGTTGAGCATCAATCATGTTTATCTCATTGAATAAATCAACTTCTTTATTATCAATTTGTTGGAAAAAATTGGTTGAATGACTTGGTAATGGGTTTGTAAATATTTTTAAGTTTTGATTTGGTGGTGAAGCCAATTTATTTAATTTTCATGTACACCATCCAACTAGATGATATTAGAATCGATGAGGTCTTGCACTTGGTGCTTAATACATAGATGTCTTTTTGTATCATGTCTAGGTATACGATGATATTGAAAAAAATAAATTACATTAAATTTGGGTGGTAATTGTTTATTTTTGTGAATAGGCCTACTTGGAGGAAGTTCAATCATATTTTTATTTAACAATTACAACATAATTAGCATGGAGAGAATCAGGAAATTGTGAAAAAATTCTATCACTTTTCCTAAATTGATATGGTGTTCTGGATGCAGTGGAAAATTCTGTGTGAATGTTGTTAAATGATTGAGAATTTTTTATCTTTATGAAGTTTTTTTTATTTCTTAAATGGTTGATAGTTGTTATGAAGCACTACTTTGGATTGACTAGTAGGAGTCGATGAAGGTGTACCTTCATATTGACTAACTAATATCTAATAGTCATGAAGGGTCATACATAAATGTGTAAATGAGGGATATTTTATTAAGAAGATGTTATCTCTAATGTTAGGTTGCAAATTTCCATTAAAGACTCTTTGTATATTGGAATTCGGAAGGTTATAAGATATTTTTGAATAAAAATCTTGGTATCGTCTTGTAAAGTTAGTCACCAAGTATATTTAGGTCCTTGTTTACAATGGACTAAATCTGTTAATGAAACTTGAGGTCCAACTTTTTCTTGAAAGTGTTGAATGAATTCATTAGTTACAAGTTGTGTAAAAGATACTATCAATTTATTCGACAATGAACAAAACCAATCCAAGGCCACATTCTTTAATGAGCGTAGAAAAATATTAGATAAGAGATAATTTTCAAAAAGGAAATCACTACATAGACCATTGAAGGCTGATACATGATTGGAGGGATCTCCTTTGCTAGCATACTTCTCAAAGTGAGGTATCTCAATTTTTGGTGGTATGTGTGTCTTTAGGATAGAAAATGAAATTGGACTACACGTAAAGTATGTTGGAGGGTTAGCATTGGATTGACTTTGGTTCATGTTTGAAATTTTTGTTGTAATGGTGACTTTTTTGCAAAAGTTGGTTCATCACAAGACCATTTGGTGACATGCTTTGAGAATGTGTTTAAAGTTCTATTATCGATTATTGTTGGGTTATTATTTTTCATATTTATAACAGGTGAAGAGAATGGAAGTATTGTAGGTGAGGGGACAAAACTACAAGGATTCCCACAAAAAAACCCTATAAACTTTCATTTAGACCATTACTATATTGCATGGTTGATGCTACAACTAGAGGGGTAAAGGTGGGAATAGAAGGCATGGTTTTGGGAAAGGAAACTTTTTTTCCTAATTTATTTTGACCATTAGTAAAGGCTTGAGTGAAACTAGCCATTGTAGGAATATTTGCATCCACTATTTGAGCTAGGCTACACAACATTTCTATTCCTTCCAAATCATTGATTAGCTTCCTAATTTTATCCACAAGAGGAACCATTTATCCATCCAAAGACTCAATCCTTAAGTATTGTTGAAGTACTTCTAGTTCTTTGTCCAATTGTTAAATTTTATCTTCAACAAAATTGGAAATAGTAGCCTCCAAGTCCACATACAAACTAGGTGATGATGAAGACATAGGTAATGTAGGGTTAGAAAGATAATCAAAGATAGATTGAGTATATGTAACACCTTGAGTGAAAGAGTTAGAAGACTCAAGCTCAACACCGGATGTGATTGTAGCACAAGAATCCATAAGTATCAAACTACGTCTCACAGGGGTATTAGATATGGGACACCAAGTCATGAATCCCATAAATTTATTACAAGATTCAAAACACTTAAGTGCTCATATAATGAAGAGAAAAATAGATGAGAGTGATAAAAACTGAAACAAACTTTAGAAATTGAACACAAATTTTCAGATAAATCAAAGAGATAGAACTATGGTCCAATTTTGGCCTAAAATTAGTTGGACAAGGGCTGTGGTACCCTAGACCAGAGATGCAAGTTTCAAATAATTTCAAAATCTAGAAATGACCTATAGTTTGAGGATCCAAATTTGCAAAGGTTTGGGTTTGGCCATAGACAAATTTTAAGAAATACACAAAACCCTACTTTTTCCATGTAAAATATATAATCATGCATAAAAATTTATGCTTTTGAAGTAATGTAATATGCTCAAAAAATAATTTTTGGATTGTAAAAATGTAGTAATTGACTAAATCTGCTTTGAAAAGGATGAAAAATTACCACTTTTTAACCTTTTGAAATGACAAATAATATGATTTTTTTTACCTTTTTAATGTTTTTTCAAAAAAAAATGTGCATGCATAAATGATAAATTTAAATAATCTAAGATTGTATTCAAATTTTAGAATGACAAATTTAAGATTTCAGAAGCTTTTTAAAGTGAAACAAGTGTCAGGTTCACCAAATTTTGATGTGCGAAAAGGGATCTAGGGTCTAAATCACACTTTCTCTTACATAATATTGGAAAGGAACAAAAAATGGTCACAAACACCCACTTCTTTGCTAACCTCTATGGAAGAGCTAAAATGGTGGATCAAGTTTTTGGTTCTTTGTTGGTGCATGATTGATTGATTAATGATTAAATTGATTTGATAATAAAAATGTGTACCTAGGTCACTATTGGAGATCCAAAGACTACCTTGGAGGAACTTTTTTTCTCTTCAAAGATTACATATATCAAACATCTTCCCTCCCATTGCATTCGAGAGTTGAAGTTTCTTCAACATTTGCCATTGGATTTGCCTCTTCCTAGTGAGAGACATAGGGTTTGGACACCTTTGTTGTTTCAGACTTCTTTCAATGGTTTTGAGGAAACTTCATTGGGGGGGGGGGGAATCTAGTCTCCATATATTCCTTCAATGGAAGGATCACTGTATTACATTCTTTGAATCTTGTTCAACATCAATTTCTACATTTTCCTAGTTTATCACCTTCTTCATTGATTGGGAATATACCTCATTTGATTGTGGCATCTCTATCTTATGTGGAAAAGAAGAAACATGAGCAGTTTTCAAAGACATCATCATCCACATTCATCCTACCTTCCTTCAATTCTTATCTTGAATGGGAAGCATCCATGTACTTGCACTTGGTTTTATTTCTTCTGAAAGGGAGACAAGTTGTTTGTTGACATTGGATCATGTTTTTTTCTATATACACTTACCATTTTTGAATGTGATCACATATTCTGGGGCGGCTATATAGTCTCTCTCTTTCCATCCTCTGGGGGGGATATTGATTGTATTGTATCTATGTGACGGATGGTGTACTTGGGGGGTATTATGGAGTCCTCCATCCTTCCCATCCTTTCTCACTTTTTTTCTTTTCATCTCCTTTTTGAAGAGGGGTTTTCTTCCCACTGGGTTTCCCCCTTTTCTCTTTTTTTGGGAGATTAGTTACATTTCATATCATTTTTAAATGGGTACCTAAAAAGGCCATGATTTAGCTAGGACCCATCATCATCATTGCATAATCATTGCATTTTTCATCTCCTCCCTAAGTTGCACTTATGGGGGGGTGTTGGTGTAATTATTTATTTAATTATACTAGCATAATTTTACTTAGGTCTTTTATTTAATTAATTAAGTCCTAGGTTGCATTATTAGATAAATCATTAATAATGGGGCCATTACCCTTTCATGCTTGTAGGAGATAAGATTCCTTCTAGAATATCATCTAGAACTTATCTCTATCACTTTATCATTCCCTAGGTAGTTAGTTAGGGTTTACATGATGTTAGATCAAGACACATGGAAATTTCTATTTGCATGCCCTTTTTGCAACACTTTCTGTGAGGGTGAATTTCTTCTTGGAAAAGATCCTTTGAAGTGTGTGCAGCTTCATTGGATGATTCAACATCCATTATTTC
>VDFB02270651.1:234062937-234198970 GCA_007258455.2 Sequoia sempervirens | reverse complement strand
CCTTTGGCCTATTTCTTCCTCTATTTCCATGATATTTTTAAGGAATTAAATTTAATTGATATAATTTGAATGATATGCAAAATCTTAGGCAATTGACTGATTATGAATATTAATCTCGGTGGTTATGTGAAATAGGTTAAAAAGGGTGAAGCATGAAGGCGATAGTTTCCATGTGATGCACTAGTTTCCATTCAGTTGTTGTCTCTTAATATAACTTTAGTTAGTAAGTTAGTCACTAGGATTATAATCAATTAGAAGCTTTTGAAAAATAGTAGGCTGCAGGCCATATTACTATTTTTCCTATATCAGTAAATGTTTTGGTTGATCCACGTATAATCGGTGGACATGATATTTTAAGTACTCTATTTTGTATTAAGACTTATATATATGCTCTTATGCAAGCATGAGAACATCAAAATTCTATTCTGCAAGTTTGAATTAATATAAGACTATTGAAAGACTAAAGTTGTGAATACTCTAACGTTTCCACTCCATTTAACTAGTTGGGAGAAAGGGCCCGCTCTCTACCAGTGTTTGGAGTTATATTCTTTATTGATGTGTGAGGTATTGTTTATGTTTGTTATGTGTGTATGCAATAATATTCTCTAAGTACAATTGAAACTAATAATATAGAATGCATGTGGTGAAGAATAGTTTCAATTATATTCATGAAGTGTGAAGCAATTTAAGTGTTATTAATGTTTAGTTTGAATAAAAGCTGCGGGATAAAACATGATGATGTATACTCTGCTTTAGAAAAATTGCAAGTAATCTGTTAGACTTTATTGTATCCTATCGCCAGGACATAGAGGTCCTATTGCTCGAATACATAGCTCCTGTCACCTGCATTAAGTTAATGTGATCTTAGTAATTAATTCTAGTTTTTATCATTATTGATGGTGTTGTGAGAAAAAGCACATATTAGCATAATTGAATCAAGAATGCTAAAGTAGATAAGAGTTTAAAATAGGTCTTTCTATTCTAATACAATTTGAAGAAGTGTGTCTTAGATCTTTATTGGTTTATTTAGACTTTTATATGCATACATCCCCAATTGACTCATTACCTTCATCCCTTGAGAAAATAACCACTATACCTTTCATTAGTTTACGGCCTTAAATTGACACATCTACGTAAAAACTGAGGGAATCCATAAACCAAATACAAACATGAAATTCTATCATAATCTTAAACCCAGGAGTTTTACCCAATCACCACTCTGGTGCATCAATAATCAATGGATCATCATCATCATGGGTACAGTCACGCATGGATATAATCCGTAAATGGATCACGTGCATCGTCTGCATCGTCATCATCTTTTAGATCATCATCGTCACATCATCATCATCCCATCTTTGTCATTCACATCATCTTTACATCATATCTCAATAAATCATCATCATCACGGATCATCTTGCGCTCATCTTTTTCGTCGTCATCAGGTCCATCATCCGGGATCTCGATCTTTTTTTGTTAATGTCATCATGGATCTTTACCCCGTCGTAAAATAAATAAAATAATATTAAAATAATCATCGCGGTCATCATACATGCGGATCGCCGTCATCATTTTAAATAAAATAATAATGTCGCATCATCTGTGAATGCATCATCACATCTTAATTTTTAAATGAATCGCCCGCATCGTCATCGCTTAAATCATCAGGTGCGCATCATCATAGCATCTTAATCACCCGTCAAAGTCGGTCCATCGTCATCGCTCGATCAGGATCATCCATCACGTCATAATGCATCTGATCTTTTAGAAATATGTCATCGTGGATAAAGCACGTGTAATGTCATCTTGATGTTAAGCGCATGTCATCCATCGCAATCATGTCATCAATAAAATAAAACGCCATAATAATATCATCATTTTAAATATCATCACATCATCACATCATCGATCATCACATCTTGCATCACATGGATCATCATTTTCATCATCATCACGGATCGTTCATCTCCACATCACATCATCACTTCATCCACATATCATAAAACATCATCACATCACATTGCATCACATCCAGTCATCATCGCCATTCATCATCACATCATCATGCATCATTGCCTCATAAGATATCATCACGTCACATCATTTTTATCGCATCATCATCGCGTCATCATCATGTCATCAAAATCATCACGTGTCATCATCGCGGGATCATCATCATCGTCTCGATCATCATGTCATCATGAGTCATCATCCATCATCAGGTCATCAGGTCATGCCGTAATAAATCATCTTTGTTCGTTGCATCATCATCGCATCATTTTGTGCATCCATAAAAATATCATCGGCATCATCCATAATGTCGTCATCGCGTAATCGTCATCATCATCAGATACCTCTCTCTCCCTCTCTTCCTCCTCCCTCTCCTCCAGAGCTCCCTTCCCCTCCTCGTCCCCCTCTCTCTCTCTCCTCTCTCCTTCCCTTTCTCTCTCCCCCTCTAATTTATATATATATATGGTAGATCAAAGCATAACTAATCATTTTCAAAAGAGAAAAGTAGATAATTTTAGCTTAAGGTTATCATCATGTGGTTACATAATATTAGCTTTGTTCTTATCACCAAATGACATCACGTTGAAACTAAGGAGTGTTTGGTGCTAGGTTCATCAGACGAAATGACTCAAACAAATATTTAGAGAATCTAATCAAGTTTTTAATTATCACTCAAATCAGGCAATAGAGAAAACATAGCGTAGTAAAATATCTGAGAAGATAGAGGATTGGAATGAACTAGGAAAATATATTAAGGATAGATTGTATATAGACATCGGAAATTCTAGTATAATTAAGAAAACACAATCTCAATGAATACCACAAGCAAGAAAGACATGACAAAATTAACTAGCTTCTATTTTTATGTATTCACACTCAATTTTGAAGTTGGATTTAACTATACATGGCTTTTATTTGTTAATAATAGTTGAGTCGATTACCTATTATAAATTTCCAGTGAAGCCCCTTAGAAATTCAGTGATGGGAAGAGAATTATGTCATGCAGATGTGGAGACAAGTGGGGAAAATAGCTAGTCATTGCTACTGCTCATTTGGAAAATCCCTACCCTGCTCCTCCAAAGTGGGATCAGATGTATAGTGCAGAACGCATCTTTCAGGCGAAGGAATCTTTTAATGTTTTGAAGAATCTACCAAATATCATTTTTGCAGGAGATATGAACTGGGATGATAAGCGGGATGGGGATCCTCCTCTTCCCAATGGGTGGTATGATGCCTGGGTGAAGCTCATACCTGGTGAGGTAGGGTATTTAAAACCCATCTAAACAAACCGTAATTCGAATATTCGAATATTTTATTCTTATTTACAATTTATTAGTGGCTTAGGTTTTGTAGGATGGCTGGACATACGATACTAAATCTAACAAAATGTTAACTGGAAATTATTTGAAGCAATTGCGCCTAGACAGAATCTTTCGTTATTTACAAGATTTTGAAGTTGAGAGCATTGATATGATTGGGACAGAACCAATTCCTAGGCTTTTGCACACAAAGGAGAAGAAAACCAAATACCAGTCTCAAATTCTGACACTCCCTATTTTGCCAAGTGATCACTATGATTTGCTCTTAAAACTTAGATCAAAAAGCTGACTCTGCACAGGAATCCGAAAAGTGGAAATCTACTTCTAAGAATTCTCTTACTCTTACTCTTACGAAGTTTCTTCAGATCACAAACCATGCAACTTATTATTGATATGAAATGCATTACGTCCCAGCAAACATCTTTTAGACCTTTCAAGTATAAATTTTCCAAGAATTAAAAAAGAAAAATTGAAATCCCCCAAAAAATGCAAGCCGGTGTAGCACTTTGCAAACTATTTAGTATTTTCCTATCAAATATGGATTCTAACTGGGTTCTAATTGAAATTCGACAAAGCTTGCAGATTCTTATTTTTATTTATTAATTGTATCGGCCATGGAGAATAGGATAATTGCACAAATATTTAGGTGAGCCACAAGATAATAATATAAATCCTATCCATTGCAGTCATGAAATTCAAATCCATACCTCAGGAACTGTTACCATCTTGGAACTAGCTGCCACAGAAGAATGTGTCTCTCATTGTCCTTGTTGCTGAAGCGCAATTACAAGTTGACGATCGGAACTACAACAGAGTCATAAATTAGTCCTTCAAGAAAGGATACCTACTTGATTCTAGAACCTGTGTTTGGGATACAAAGCAAATGCTGTAAAAAAATTTAAAAAAAGTTTATGATAGATCGTATAAGTTGTTTACCCTAACAGATTGATGCACCCACAGTCACACTTATGTATAGTTGAATTAAGAAAATTATTGGTTACCAAACAAAGTCCTAAACAATTCAATATTAACAATACAATCAGCAAGCACCTGTTTCCCTTGGAAGGAGAAAATAGACAGATCCAACAACACATATCACTAATTATCAGCTTCATTTATTTTCATCCCTACATTTGAGGCATTCTCTGGAATAAAAATTATTTCTCTCAAAAGGACACACATTGATCAGAGGATTGAACAGAAAGTGGAAGGATGGAAGTGTTAAACTGATTTTTTTTGAAATATACCCACATTTCATGATTGAAGAATATTAAAAGGAATATTATCATCATAATCTCAATGGTCTTTGTTAAATGAAATTGGAGATCAGAGATAGCAAGGGATTTTAAGTTGATGCATTTAACACTCAGATCCTATGGCCGGCCTAGTTGGTGTGGCATTTAACACTCGGCTAGTTCATCCTTAGTAAGCAGTGGTTATAAGATGGTTTTATTTTAGAAGTATGGCATGAGTAATGGTTGTCCATAAAGAGATTACTTTATTGCAGGATCAAATTAACAACAATTTATTGCAGATCCTTAAGATTTGATAGAATTAAAGCAAAAATAATAGCAGAATAAAGTGACCCACAAATTAGTAGTATGCAATGCTTTCTTACTAAGAATGTGCATAGAGACAGCAATCTTTTGCTTGCTCATTTTTCCCTTGCAGTTTAACACATAAATAAGAGTCTGTTTAAGAGGCAATTCAGTTATAAGAGCATTAACAGGCTAATTATGCTTTGAAGGCATAACAGGGTATACCAGGATCATCAGCAGAGGACTGATATAGCATTTATGCTGGACAGATTGTCAGGAAATAATGTAAATCTCACTTTCACAGCACACATGATGGATCTCATCAGTAGGTACTTGATAAATCTCTATAAATGAAAAGTAGTTTCAGAACGGGGGAAATGTAAATTTTGAAATCGATCTCTGAAGCACATACCTGGTATCGCACTTGTTCAGATCAACTTGGGCAATAGTTCTAATGAAGATAATAGGTTACCAATTCCTGTCACAGAAATAAAAAATATGAGAAAATGACAAGGAGAAATCAAATTTAACAGGCTACTTTTTGGTTTAGTTTGAGTGTCGTTGGTTAACGGCTTTGCTTTTTTCTTTAAAGCGCGAGTCATGCTATTCAACTAATCCTTTTAGTGGCTTTGCTTTTTTCTTTTTCTTTTTAAAATTATCTTAACTGTATCCCTTCATACAATGGGAATTCAGATAGTTTAAAAACACAAAACAGTATTATTATTATTATTATTTCACCAAGAAAATATATTTACAAAAGCAATCTAAGATGATGAACACTTACCAGGCCCAAAAATTCATTAATTGCACTATCTACCGTCTCCTACATTAATTGCAGCCCAAAACAAAGCTATTGCTCTGTCAGGCTCTTTCTCCGCCAACTACAATACACAGAACAAACCCCATCATACATAAAATATTGTAATTTATTTTCTCATTAAATGCATACATTAAACCAACAGAAATCCTAACCAGGGTTTATGCATCACCATTTATTTTAGCCAATCAGATCCGAATATACATTAAAACAAAGGAAAAATAAAATAAAATAAAAAAGACAGCACATGTTTCACCCACAAAATTCATTTGAACCAATCAAATCCTACTCAAGCTCAACTCCAATATCCTAATACACTTTGAAACCCAACGAGATGTTCCTTTTCTAAATAACTCAAATACTAGCACTATCACAAAAAAGAAACAAGAGATCAGAGTAATTTCTTCTCTTTATTACAAGCTCAAGTCAGAACCTAAACACATTGTATAAGGATATTTTCACATTATCAAGCGAAAGAAACAAAATATAACATGGGAAATAAAGCATTTTCGTGTTTCAGAGAGGAATTCATTGCAATCAGCACAAAAGAGAAGACAAATGTCACTGGAAGCAAGACAAATCCTCATTCATCTAATAAACCCACATCAGTTAAGCTAGTCTCGGCCATCTAGCCCTTGAAAACATTCACCAAAATCATATTCTGTAAGATCCCAATCATAAAAATAAAATTGAGGGTATAAAAAAGAATTCAGATCAAAGTCATTTCTATTAATATTATCTAGACCCTGACCATTCCAAGGGAAAATTGAAGTATATCATGGATAGCAGACCAACTCTGAATAGCCTTCAGACACCCTTCAATCCTAAACCATATTTGTGAATAATCTTCCCTAACAATCCAAGATGATGAACAAAAACCCTATTTACCGAAACAATCCAAGATGATGAAAAAAAACCCAAAGCCTAACCATTTCAAGACCAACCAAAGGAAATAATTGAAAACATTCTTAAGCAAAACAAATCCCTCTTTCTGTCAGATACCCTGAAACTCTACAACATTGCAACTAGAGCAAGAGAATAATTCTCCCCCAAACACACCTTCCAGTTTAACTTAAAACACTAAACTATATTTGCAAAAACAATCCAAGAAACAACATCACAAACAACCTGAATTCTCATCAATAAAGACAAACCAAAGGAAGTCGTTGAAAACAAAGAAATCCATGCCACCATACACAGAATGGCAGATACTTGAACAATCCCAAATGTACATTGTGACTGCAAGAAAGAAAACCTGAAGGAAATATCGCAAGTGGAAGAAGAGGCCATCAAACATCTTCACAACATTCTCTTGAACAATCGGCTTGTGCAGAATAGTACAAGAACCAAAGAGGGTAGAATAGCTTGGCTCTACCATTTGTCAGCATTTTCTTGAATGGCAGTAGTAAAAAGATCCCTAGGCTGATTATCCTCCTCCCTCTACCATAGTTTGTGCATTTATCAGCATCCATATGAATTAAATAAGATCTCAATAAAACCATAAAATAATCAGAATGTTGCTGCAACGACTAGTTGCTTTCTTGAGGTGATCGCTATTCCTCCTAAATTTAAATTGTTGCTTTTTTTCCTTCTTTGTTGTTTATCTAGTTTTCAATTAATGTGTTTTTAATATAATAACAAATTTATAAGTAGTAAATTGTTTGCAATATCATTTTTAGAAATTAGTTTCAATTTTTAATTTTTTACTTAGTATTGTAGATCAAATTTATGGCTGTAAAATTGATATAGTAGTTTTGTAATTATAGATTTAAATCATAATTTTTTAAACTTTTAAAATTTATATTTACATCTACCCAATTACTAATGTTCAATCTAGTGTAGCTTGTTGTTGATTCAAGTGTGCTATGTTGTTGTATTTACCATTCATTTATTTGTTTGAAATCATTGGGGACATCTTAGGAATAATCAAAGAACATCAAGAGCACCATACATCATTATTAAAAGATACATCATCTTAGGTCAATTGAATACTTGATTATTTTCTTCAACCATTATTCTTGTTATAATCACTTCATCTAGGATTCTGACTTAGGAGAACATGACCCTCATGATTAAGTAGATTCCCCAGATGTGTGTAAACACTGCCTATTCCTTATTAATATTTACACATCAAAAGATCGAGATGATTTTTTTTCAATCAACCACATTTATGTCAATTCATTCTTGTTGATATAGGTTTAAGTCTATGTCCCAATTCACTTTTGTAGGAATGGATCTAAACTGGAGCATCATATAATCAATTTATAAATATTGAAATATATTTTTAATCAATACCTTAAAATTCTGGCATTTAATGGTTAATGAATTCCTAACATCTTTAATATCTCTTTTTCATCTTCAAAATTTAATTAAGTGTTGTAAATTTTGTTCATTTAAATTTAATATTTATAATTCCATTAATATCTCTTAAATCCTTTATTTCATTATTTGCTCTAGGTAAATTGTAATGGAATAACACTTATTTTTCATTACATTTTTTGAGAACCTAAATTTCTTACACAATAATTTGTGTTTTTTCTACTTGGTGGATTTGATCTACTTCAAGTGCAATTTTGGGTTACCATAAAGAAGAATATTATTCTAGAGGAGAACAATAAATGGTACCCTAGGCATCCTTCACAACATACATAGGTGATCCTTTAGTGCAATGAGCTCTTCATCAATCATGTCTTTAAACTTTTCCATGGCACTAGATTCAATGCTTACCTTGTGATAGCATTAGATGAATTATTTGATCAACCTTTCTCCTTGGGACTCCAAGGTGTAGTTTTACTCACCACTCCTCCTACATCACTTTGTTGAGATCCTTTATCCAATGTTACTAGGAGGTTTGGGCTAGTGCATTTGAGTCAACTAGGCTCATGAGGTATTTAATGTATATAGATAACTCACCCTACTTACTACAAATTTTGTTTTCCTAATAACATTACATCTTCTATACTATCTTAATCAACCAAACATATTTTATCTAATTTGAAAGTTCCAACCTCAAAGCCTTACCATTGATAGTCATGGCAACAACTCGACATCATGATTTGTACTTACACTAAAATATGGTAAATTCTCATAATGTTAGGATCATCCCTAGACCGAAACCTAAATATCGAGGACTCATTTATAATGGCCCAAGTTGGTACATATCACTTCCTAAGAATTAGAGGCTTTACAATTCATACACAAATAACATAAAATTGTCATCCTCACATTTGGGATTAAGTCTCTAAACATTTATTAAATTTAAGCTAATAATTAGGCTAATGCTTCAAATCAATCCATATATAATAGTACTCTAACAAATACTTTCTAGTCAAGTATTACCTTTATGCCAATAACAATGTATGGACACACAAATCTATATAGTGATTAGTTGATGTGTGCATCATACTTACACATTATGATTATCTTAAGCATACAAAACATGTACACAATGTGACTAAATCATGGATGCATTATATGAATTAAATATGATAGCTCATGGCTGCATAAAATATACATATTGCAAATCTATCATGCATGCATCACATAAACATAGTGTGACTAGCTCATGAACACAACACATTTACTCAATGCAACTAGCTTATGCATACATCACATATACATAATGAGTAACCCATCCATAGACACACATACACAATATGAATAACTCATTAATTATCACATATGCATTGTGTGGTGTGCTCATGCATACAACACACATACACAATGTGAATAACTCAATACCATTATATGTACACAAGTGACCAACCAACAAAAATATGTGGTTAGAACCTTACTACAAGCAACTTCCCCTTTACCTATTTCTCTAATTCATAATCCCTTAAATACATCCCAACCAAATATAGTATTAGCTCATCCTATACTACACTATGGGTCCCATCATTTATACCAGTTCATTACCAGCTATGAAGACAAGTGAACATCCTTACTACTTATGTTAATCACCAAAAAGGAACTGTAACAACAAACAAAATATTTGGTCATTAATAATATTTTCATAGCTTGTTGAACCAGTTGAGTCAATGGATGTTAATAGATATTACCTCAATTCCACTAGTGAAAGTTAGTCCCACTCAATATGAGGTAGCTCTTGCCATCTATCACCTACATGGTACTAGTGAAAGCTAGTTAAGCCAGGTCATACCATGAGTGAATCTTACCATCCATCATCCATATTCCATCAATGATAGTTAAACTCTAAGGTATGGTAATTAAGTATCCTAACATATTTCACCTACATGATACTAGTGATATCCAATAAAACCACTTGTGTATCATAACATACATAGCTCCTAGAAAATTGCATCTCTAGAATATTGGTGAATGACATCTAATCCTTAATATATTATGAATAAATATATAACATCTATTGCTTACATACTATTGGTGATAGATAACTACCCATGTACCTATATTAGACTCAGCTCTAACATGTGGGTCCAGCTTATAATCAAGTATGCATAATCAAGATATCACAAGGATCCACAAGAAATTGGTAGGTTGTGTTTTTATATACAAACATAAAGTGATCAATAAACCTATACACATAGTCTCATAGGTTTCCGAAAGATAAATAATATACCATATTCAACAATGATCACTATTACTTTCCCACTATTTGTAATGGAAATTATAAGGAAATCTATCTTAAACTCAACATATATCCATGCTAATTAATATTTATAGTAGCTAGATAATCCGGGCATATTAAGGGTTATTCAAACCATTAGATGAGAATGGCTTAATTCAACATAATTAGTAAACACAAATTTTGTATCTTTCTATAACTCATTAGTAGCAATATCATATCTAAGTTTATCATGCTCTTATTTCTTGGAAAAATTGAACTCACTAAGTCTTGAGCCTAATATATATACCTTCCTATACTCCCCATTGAGTGAAGACACATTGTCATAGTGTTCAACACATAAATTCTATTTATTTTAGTTTTAACAAGTCTAGAGATATTCTCATACATTCACATTAGAGATAGACCATTGTGATGGTGACTCTAAAACTCCGTCCAAGAATAGAGGATATGTTTGAAAGGAAATGTACTACAAACCTCAAAGTAGATAAACTAGATGATGATGGAGGACTTTTTTTGGCTCATACCTATATAGTGGGCACATATTAATTGGGAAGATGAATTCACAACTATTTGAGGAAAATTTCAGCCTCAAGCTAGAAAGAATACTTGGAGGGAGAAATGATTTATTTAAGTTCAACGACCCCAAACCTTGGATTTTCCCCCTAAAAATTCCACTGCCAATTTAGGTTCATGGCATCCTTTCACCCAAAGGATTGTTTACATACCTATTTCCAAATGGTATCAATGTCACATGTAGTTCTCACTTTAATCTCTCAAGGATCAAATACATAATTCTTAAACCTAAGCTTTGATAACCACTCAAGAAAATTTCCTCGTACAAGTGAGATAGTATATGAGGAAGACCATAGAAGGGATTAAAAACATATAGTGCAAAAAATCACCATTTAACAATGACCAATCCAAAATATACATTGTTCCTAAAGTTTTATTAATTAATAATAAAACTAAAAAATTCTAAATTATTCCCAACAAATAAAAATTCTTACTAGTATTAAAAAATCCAAGCATGTTCCTAGTTTATCAAACATATCCTAAAGCATTTTCATCCAAGGGCATCAAGATCTCAAATTAAACCTCACCCTAATATAATTCATAACTCAACATGAACCTCCTATAGTCCCTTACAAAATCATCTCATTAACATATAGGCTAGGTTGGTTACTTATAAATAATAAACAATCAAATTGTGACCATTTCATAAAACTCATAGTGCTCAAAATTCTAAAGTAATCACCAGTTCAAGTCTCCGCAGATACCCATTAGGATAAATAGAGTTTCATACTAGATTGCTTTAAACTCTTTCAAATTTCCCACTTGGTATGGAATGTTTCATTTATTTATGTCAAAATTTATGATAATTATTATATCATCCCATGTTAAACTTATAGGATTGTATAAATATGTATATCTCAACTAATGCTAATACCCACTTTATATGAAATTCTTATTATAAAAAAATTAGGTTTCATTGTCCCACCCAATTTTTTACTTACAATTATTAACCTTACAACAATCAAATCCATATACAAAAAGTATGCATATTAATTGATATAAGATAAGAATGGTCGTATCAAAGCATAGCAAAAAAATGAAATAGTCAATATATTGTCACAATATAAAAAGTATGTAAACATGCTTTTATGTCTCCAAGTGGAGTCCTAACATAATATGATCAATGATATCAACTATCATAATCATATTATATTAAATATCTTTCTTGACAAAGAACATCATGCATCAAGAAGGGAACGCAAGAATCATCTAAGGTTCAAGAGACATACTATAGTAATTATAACTTTGATTAGACATGATTGATACTTAATCTATAATCAAGATAGTGGGAAACACTATATGGACATTAGATCACCATATGAGGATATATGCCCAATAATTTTACTAATAATAATGTTCTTCTTTTTTAATTTTTTTTATTTCCCTACGTTGAAACCAAATTATTTTATTAGTATAATTCATCATCTATATTATATTTGCACTTGGTAATTATAATAAATGTGACCTTAATGGTTATTACTTGTAATGATTCCATATAATAATGATATATTTATAAATCAAAACATATAATCATATTATTACAATTGAACCCAAATCTCCATGTGCATGGTCATAGTAAAATACTATATAAGGATAAAGTTAGTGAAGTCTAGTATAAAAGGAATCATGGAAGTCAATTATGTACCCTAAATACATATAATTGGTCAATTTCACCAAAATAACCTTGGCCAAGGTTTAGTGAATAAGACATAATGATTGCATAATTAATACAATAAATTTGAATGACATAATACTATTTTGAATGTTTAACTAATATTTTGAAATAACTCACCTACACATGTAACTAAATTACTATATAATAGAATACAAGCACAACTCAACAAATAACTAGAGTTCTTCAAAAATATTATCCCTTAATCTCAACTTCTAAACTCTCTATGCATATATCAAGGATGATAGTAAGGTTATCAAGTTATAGTTCAATCTCATGATCCTTATATAATGTATGAATTTAAATGGTCTACTAGATAGTCAACCAATATTCATAAATTTGATGCTCAAATCCATATTTAACGTTCTGTAAAATATACACATTTATTTTCTTTCATTTTAAACATTAACACCGTAGTAATAGAGAACTGAAAATAAACATAAGTAGTATTTCTAATTTACAACCATAGTATACTATGTACATAGTAGTAAATACATCTCTCTAATATTTTTTTATCCTCAAGATTAAAAAAAAAAGTATATTAACATCTCTCCATTTTAAATAGCAAATGTAACATTATTCAAATACAATCATGACAAATATCTACTTGTAATCCTAGTGAAATTTATACAACCAAATTCAATGAGTGTTAACTTAGTAATACCATCCATAATATCCGCAACCTAAAATATTGGTCACATAAAATATAGAGATACCATGAATATGTAAGACAATGAAAGGAGATCTAGTTTAAATGAATTAAACCATATCAATTCTCTTTCACCATAAACATTAGGGAGCCAAAACTAACCATGTATTACTATTTGGCTATTGTCATCAAAGGAGAACCAAATAGGTTGGTTAGGGTTTTTGTCCCTTTTTTTGTGTGTTTTGTTACTGATATGATGATTTATATTAAAATAGGTGAATTAGGATCAAATGAACTAAGTGTAACAGAATTTCTAAAAATTACAAAACTAAATGAAAGAAATAGAAAGTGGATCTAGAGAAGAGATACAAAGAGGAACTTGATATTGAAATATAGAGAAGAATTGGAAATATAGGAGCATTGGGTGCACTAGTTTAGAAGTGTTGAAATCTATGGTTTTGGGACCTACACAGGTGTACTAGTGTCTCAATCTCTCTAACAACAAAAATCATAATTCAAAGCCTGATAGAGATTGGGTAATCAATGTGTCCTGATTTGTTGATGATGAGTCCTTGAAACATGCATTAGGGTTTAGGATCCTTGATATGTTAAATCCACTTCAATTTGTAGCAAACCTACAAACCTACAAAATAGTTAGAGGGAGAAAGGTTGTTCCGTAGAGGGGCTTTCCTTGGTCAAACCTCATGTTAGTGTTCCCACCTCTACAATAGATATGATGATAGATGATAAAGAGTGTGTTATCTCAAGGAACTAGAGGAAAGATAAATGAAAACATAAAATAGGTGTCTTACCACTCATATTTGAAGCCCCTATTGGATTGATGTAACTGTATCAATCTCATACAAGGAGGATGAAGGAGTGTCCTTAATATCCTACAACTATTAGTCCATATGATAATGATGATAAATAAGAAGCATCTTACAATCCTTGAACATGCATTTTTATTTAGGTTGTAGACTATAATCTACTATAATTATGTTTCTTATCTTATTCTTTTCTTTATTTTGATGTTGCATTAATTACTCTAGATTTGCTAGAGGGAGATTAAGATTGATTAGAATTGATTATGGGTTAAATAGGAGGGAAGAAATTATATATATATGAATCTAAATATATTTCAAATTATTCATTTTGATAGGCTAACAAATGAATCTAAATTATTAAACATATTGTTTGAATTTTTGGGCATGAATAGATAGAATAGGGGTGTTGGGTGCTCACGTCTAGAAAAAAATTTCTCTTTGAAAGTCTGAAAATTAAGGATGTAATTATGTTTCCCAAAATTTGGTAGAAAAATAGGTACATCACAAACACAATCAGACACATGCACTAAAGAGGGCACCAAACCTAGTGTAAAATTGTAAGGGGTGACCATTTACCACACTAGATTTATCCCCCTTTTTAGTGAGGGGATGAAATTGCATTCATACTAACACTAAAATATCAAGAAGATAGATCTTTATCAAAAAATTTAAGAGGTAGGATGACTCCAAGCTAGGAGATGTGATAGCCACGAGATATAGGATCCTGTCAAACCAAAATATCAAGATAAAAAGGTCACAAAAATAAATATATCACACACAAGATGAGGAAAAATTCAAACATATATTGATGTATACATTGAGAAAACAATAGAGTGCACATAAAGAATACACAAAGAATACATGAATCATACACAAAGTATACGTGAAGTATACATAATAGAATAAAACATATATAAATCATAAATAAAGAGAAAAAATAATACAATAACAATGTCAATACATAAGTCTCAAGCAAAAATTTTGATTCAAAAAGGTAAGGAGACCTTAGTATGAAATCTTGTCTCAATACCAAGCATCATCCCCTAAATACAACAAACACATAGAGGAATTCTAAAGAGAAAAGAAGCATGTAGCAAGTTGATTGATTGCTTCAAAGGAAGAATGCATACGAATAGACAAGGGAAAATTAATACAAATGAAGAAGGGTGCATGTCTCTAGAACTAGATTACTTCGTCACAAGGGATCATGCATGTTACAAAGCCCCCATGGATCATAGGCTGGAAAAAAAAATTATGCTAGGTGACCATGGATGAAAAAGGGTACATGACACAGGCACTATCTTGCTCTATTGCTAGGGTTCATACACATACCAAATCCCCCATGGATCATAGGATAGTAAGTTGTGTTGTGCTAGGTGACCATGGATGTGACAAATCAGACTGTATAAAGCACATAGGATATCAAGTTGTGTTATGCTAGACATGGCTTATAGAGTACATGGATTAACAGGGTTACAACAAGTTGTGTTATTAGGTAATCATGTATATTGTTAGCACTTCAGGTAGCATATAAATGAACATCACATGGGACGAATAAAAAATTATGCCTCAAGGAGTGCACAGATGACCAATGTTGCAAGGGAAAAATTGATAATCACACATCAGAGAACACACAAATAAACATTGTCTTAGGGGAAAAACTAATAGTCATGCCTTAGGGAATGCATAAATGAACATCTTAGTGGATGAATTAATAATCATGCCTTAGGGAGCACACAAATGAAGAATATCTTAGGGGATGAATTAATAATCATGTGTTAGGGAGCGTATAAATAAACATCATAAGGGATGATTTGATAACCATACCTCTAGGGGCATAATAAAAAACACCACCACAGATGGGGAATATAAATAAGTCACAACTCAAGAAGAATGAATGGATAAGGATGCATGTGTGGATGAACAAGTTGATAGGTGATATGCCCCCTTAAAATAATAGCATATTTACTATGTTGATATTTTAAGGAAAATAAGGGATGAAAGAAAAAGAGAGGGATCCTCAAGAAGGATTCACACTTCCAAAACTAGTTTTCCTTGCCCTACAATATATAGGTGAGTACAACCATGCTAGAGACCATTATGTTTCTATCATAAATAAATTATGGTTTCATGTGTGGTTGTAGCACCATGAATGGCAATAAGAAAACACATGGATCTATGAATGACACAGAGTGAAGAGCAACACATTAGAAGAAAGTTTATCATTTAGAAGGAATGAGATAAGGGTGGGACCCAATGTCACATGACGAGCCAATAGGTACATCAACAAATGGAAGAGTGATATAACCATAGTCAAGAATATTTTGTATTTTATTGTCCAAGGCATGATATTCACTATTCAAATGACCAATCACTTGATGATATGCACAAGAAGAAGGATTTTTAATCATGTTTATAAAATTTGTTACGCATTGAAGAAGGAAGAGTAATCAAGTGATATTTGAGAAACATCAATAAAATATGCTCTTTCTTAAATGGAGGATGATTATGAAGCAATCCTTTCCCTTGTGAAGAAATTTTTGAGAAGATTCAGATACATAAAACAATGGAGGAGTGGATGTAGAAAAAGGAGAAGGCAGGTAACCTAAAACCTCTTTAGAAAAGTGCAACGTAGGTTTCAACTTTAACTCCATGTTAAATTGTTAGCATTGTATCCAAGTTTAGTAATAATATTGAAACCAAGCCCATAATGTGTCTCCAAATCAAACAAATGAGGAGAGGCCACATTTATAATCTTGTCTAAATGAGAAGTATGATAACATTTTGAAGAAGTGACCTGGAATTGATATGAGAAGAAGAATCAATTGTTTTGTTAGAATGTAGATCCTTATTGAGTGATGAGATGTTAGGATGGGGAGGGTCAATGTTATATTCAACTGGCCCATAAGAGGTAAAAGCTAAATATCCCCCATCATAATTGAGATATGTGTTAGAAGAAGGAACATTATTGTGGAAGAATGGTGTTATAGGTTTTTATAAGTTCTTTATTGGTATCATAAGTATAATTTATATTGATTCAATTTTGATTAACGTCTATCCTTGGGGGATTCGATGTGAATTTGGACTCTTCATCTATGCATACCATGTTGCCAGTGTTGAAGTGATCAACCCAAGATCTTCAATTTGCAACACCAAATAACCTCCACAAGAGATAGAGAGAAGCAACAATGGAAGATGTGATTCCACCAAACAAGGATTGCAATATGATACAAATGATCTATGCAATACTCTACAATGCAAAATATGTTAGAGATGCCTTGCTTATAAAGGCAAGGATGAGAGATAGGATAAGACAAGATCATGAAAAGTATCTTAATCCTATCACATGAGACAACTAACTCATAACTACCTATGAAAATGTAGGGTAAGTGCACAAATTTGAGTCCACGAAACGTGGAAGTTTTTGTCTTAGCCAAACAAATGAAATTAGCATTGCAAAAACAGGATCCTGATTTTTATAAACGGGATCCCAATTTTTAAAAATTGGGATCCGAGCCTAAATGTCAAACGAGATCTCGCTTTTAAAAATTAGGATTTCATTTGTTAAAGGGTCCCAAACCGATGAACATGGTATGAGATCCTGATTAGTACGAAATGGGACCCTGATTTGTAAAAATTGGGATCCCGTTTTGTAATAATCGGGATCTCGTTTTGTAATGGTATTTTTTTATTTTTTTTAAAAACTTCATTTTCATTGTGCACGAGATCCCGAGTTTTTAGGCAACAACGACTACAAAAACCAGCCTCCAGGTATGCCTCCACCCTCACTTTTTAGCATTTTTTTCATTTTTTATTGAAATTGTCAATAGCAAAATTGGTTTTAGCATGTTTTTTTTTAATTTATTTAACGTTTTAAGCATTTTATTTCCTGTAACAATAGAAATGAGGAATTTTAGAAATAGATGAAAAAATGCAATGAAACCTGAAGATATTGAATAGAAAGGAAAAAATGAACCTTGAATTATATTTTAGAAACAAAATTTAGCTTTTGAAACCTAAATTGTTCAATCAAACCAAAAAAATTTGCATTTGAAAACCCTAATTGAAACAAAATAAAAAATTGCATTTCAAAACCCTAGAAATTGAAATGAAATAAAAAAATGCATTTGGAAACCCTAATCAAGATTTTTGAAACCCTGAATTCAAATCAAACAAAAAAAAATGGATTTGAAAACCCTAGTTTGAAATGATACAAAAAAATTGCATTAAAAACCCTAATTGCTTAGATTGAAACCCTAAATTGAATTGAAACAAAAACAATTTGCTAAAACCCTAAATTGAAATCGAGCAAATCATTTTGATTTTGAAAACCCTAATAGTGAGCTCAAGAAAATTCATTTGCATTGCTCAAATGTTTTAAATTTCATTTGCATTGTATGGAGAAAACAATATGTTAAAATTTAGTTTCAATGTTAAATTATAATTAGATTAGAAAACAATATGTTAAAATTTAGTTTCAATGTTAAATTATAATTAGATTAGAAAACAATATGTTAAAGAATAGTGACAATTCATAAATTTTATCGATGTTTGTTTGCAAATTTGTAAATCCAAGTGTACAATCCATTTCAAATTGTCACTTAATTAGATAATATTCAACATTCATTTCTATTTTATGTTTCGATCTCTCTTAGTTAGATAATATTCAACATTCCAAACAATCAAAACTAAAATACTTGATTCAACATTAACTAATTTTATATTATACATTTTATATCATAAAATTCATTTAAGTGGGAAATATAATTAATGAAAAAAATGTTAAATAAAATAATCTTATATTCAATTAAAAAAAATATCCAGTTAAAATATACATCAAACTCAATCTTAATAATACATAATTATGTGTTTCTATTACGGAAATAGTCAATCTATTCTTAAAATCAATAATATTCATAAACTAGGCACTAACTTGCAAGTTTATTATTCCAAGGGCCACCCAAACTTCACCCTAAGTTCCCTAAACCCTAAACCCTAAACTCTAAAATCTAAACCCTTAACACTAAAGAATTCATTTTTTCCTAGGACCTTAAAATGAAATTTGGTTGCCTTGGGCAACTCCACCAAATTTTGTTCCCTTAAGCCATGTCATTTTGTCATAGTACCTTACTACATAGATCCCCTTAAGCCATCCTATTACCCTAAACCCTAAACTCTAAACTCTAAACCCTAAAGCCATAATTTTTTCCTAGGCCCTTAATGAAATTTGGTTGCCTTGGGCAACATCGCCAAATTTTATTCACTTGAGCCATGTCATTTTGTCTTAGGACCTCACTAGACATAGATGCCCTTAATCCATCCTATCACCCTAAATCATAAATCAATGTCTTAAGGGGTTCTAATATAACATTTCTTAAGGGGATCACAGAAGTTCTCAAAATTTAGTGAAGTTCCCCTAGGAAACCAAATTTAACAATAATAAGATCGTGCAAGATTATAATATGAATGAGATTTCATGATCTAGGCTGGTCAGTTGAAACAAGAGCTATCTCAATCAACTGTTCCACAAGAAAATGTTCTTCACTAACTTGCAGGTCCATTATATTCCAAGGGACACCAAAACTTCACCCTAAGTTCCCTAAACCCTTAACCCTGAACTCTAAAATCTAAACCCTAAACACTAAAGCATTCATTTTGTCCTAGGATCTTAAAATGAAATTTGATTGCCTTAGGAAACTCCACCAAATTGTATTCCCTTAAGCCATGTAATTTTGTTGTAGGATCTTACTACATAGATCCCCTTAATCTATCCTATTACCCTAAACCCTAAACTCTAAACCCTAAACCCTAAAGCCATCATTTTTTCTTAGGCTCTTAATGAAATTTGGTTGTCTTGGGCAACTTCACCAAATTTTATTCACTTGAGCCATGTCATTTTGTCCTAGGACCTCACTAGACATAGATCCCCCTAAGCCATCCTATCACCCTAAACTGTAAATCAATTTCTTAAGGGGTTCTAATATGACATTTCTTAAGGGGATCAAATAAGTTCTCAAAATTTGGTGAAGTTTCCCAAGGCAACCAAATTTAACAATAATAAATTGTACAAGATTATAATATGAATGAGATAAATCATGATCTAGGTTGATCAATTTACAGTTTAGGGTGATAGGATGGCTTAATGGCATCTATGTCTAGTAAGGTCCTAGGAGAAACTGACATGAATCAAGGACCTTACTACATAGATCCCCTTAAGCCATACTTTAGGATGGCTTAAGGTGTCCTAATATGACATTTCTTAAGGGGATCAAATAAGTTCTCAAAATTTGGTGAAGTTGCCCAAGGCAACAAAATTTAACAATAATAAGATCATGTAAGATTATAATATGAAGGAGATTTCATGATCTAGGTTGATCAATTTATGGTTTAGGGTGATAGGATGGCTTAAGGGGATCTATGTCTAGTAAGTTCCTAAGACAAAATGACATGGCTCAAGTGAATAAAATTTGGTGAAGTTACCTCGGACCTTAATGAAATTTGGTTGCCTTGGGCATCTTCACCAAATTTTATTCACTTAAAATCCATGTCATTTTGTACTAGGACCTTACTACATAGATCCCCTTAAGCCATCCTATTACCCTAAAACCTAAATCCTAAACTCTAAACTGTAAACCCTATAGAATTCATAAATTGTCCTATATTAATAGTTAATTGTATTTTCATTCAAGTAACATGCCTTAGACATAAATGAGGCTTACATATTTTACCATTTGTATTCAATTAGGCCATTTATATTGAATGGTTTAAGGGTATTTCCTAAACATGTTACATTTTGAAATTACAAATCTAATGCAAGTTCACTCATATCTTAGAGATCACATGGATCGATTTAATAATATTCGAAATCCACCTCCACACCATCCATCTCAACCACCTTCATCTCTGCCTCCACCCACTCCACCTCATAACCCCCCACCTCCACCACCTGAAAATTGATGGTGCTCATTTGCAAGCACGAATCAATGCCAATGTTAGAACCATCCAAGATCAAAACAACATTATTCAAGATGAAGAATGTGTTGCACCACCTATGAGGATGTTTTCATCTAGGATGAAAACCATTGTTGATGTTGTCGGGGCTATGGATGGGATCTTAGATGAGCATCGACAATGGCTAGAGGAGAGAACTTCTGATTCTGAAAAGGAAAACACAAAGAAATGAAGAGATGCAGTAGAGAGCCACAATAGTTTCTAAATTAAGACAATGATCTTAAATAGTTATGAATTTATGAATTTGGTGGAATTTATGAACTTATAATGATGAATTTATAATAGTATATATTTTATGACTATCTACTAGATCATGATTTCTCCTATTGGAAAATTGTAATATATATATATATATATATATGTATGTATGTATGTATGTATATATGTGTTAGACATAAAATGAGCTTTTTTTGAATGTTTCAAGTTTATTTTTTAGTATGTACACGTATTAAAATTGCATATATAGTTCTTAAATTTTGAAAATTTTATGTATGTACATAGTTTAGTTTAATGATGTATGCATGCAAATTATGCATTGTATTTTTTATTTTAAATGTATGTACATGTTAAATTTTGAATTTTGTATGCACATGCTCAAGTTCAATCAATGTATGTGTATGTATATGTATGCACATCCTATTTAAACAAATTTGCATGTGCATTTCAAATTTAACTATTTCTTGTAATTTTTTAAGTTTGTATGTTAATTTTGTATAATTTAATGCCTAGTGCACACTTATATCTCATATCATGGATTATTTTAACATTGATGATATCATCAATCTACCACCTCAGCCACCTCCACCTCCACCTCCACCTCCACCTCCCCTTCCACCTCGCACTCAACCTAATATTCCACCTCCAGCACCTATTGCATCTGATGAGGCTCACTTGCGAGCACACATAAATGATCAGGTTGCATCCATACAAAATCAAATCAATGCTATGCAGAGTCAAGCATTGATTCCACCACATGTGAGACATTTTTCATCTGTGATGCAAAAATTTGTGGATGCCATCAGGACCATTGATTCTAATCTAGATAGGAATCGATGAGACAGAGAATAGATGAGACAAATTTATGCTGATAGTCTCTCTTATAAACAAATTTTAGACCTTAAAATAACAAAATCCCACCTAGCCCCCTACTTTCTCGACCCTATTACTCAACATCCCATTCCTCCCAATAAATCTAGAATATCCATGAGGTGGTGCATACATCCACAGATGAGTGCACATTTTTGGGATCAATGGTATATGGTTTTTGATAGTCCACCACACACTAATTGGGAGTGCCCATTGTATTTTTTGAGGAAAATGTATGTAGAGTTTGTTATGAGGAAAAATCCCAATTATTTTGATTTTAAATCATTTCAGGGTGTTGGTGGCAACATGCCACAATAGAGGTTAGGGGAAAGGGTTGATCCCCAATGCCCCGTGCATGCGCAACCCCTTGTTGTTGCTCCTGGTCCTCCCATTCCCACACTTGTGCATCATTGACTTGTGGTCTCGACATTAGGATCCCTTAGTACACTTGCAGGAGACCTTGATTAACATGCTTCTGCAATAGCTAGTAGGGAGCATAGAGACAATGATGATGGAGGATTGTTTTATGGAGCTGGTCTGAGTACCACTCTAGGAGTGTCGAGGCTCATCCCACATGTATGTACTAGTTGCCATCAATTATTCTATGGACCTGATCAAGCCACACCTAGTTTGAGTGGACGTGGAGATTTTGGTAGTTCATCTGGTCGCATCAGTTCATTTGTAGAATTTCTTATAGTAGACCATCATCCTGAGGACACTGCGACATAGGTATAAAATGCATCTACACGTTCATTTTATAAGAATTTTGATGAATGTATATATCAAAGAAAAGTTTGCAATACATTTTAACAATCAAATTGTTTGGTGTATAGATGACACTAATGATGGGGCAATCATTTGTTCCATGAGTACATACATCGACACCAGTCCTACTCGGCAACCCTTATGGGGTATTTTGATTTCAATTTTTTAAATTATATCTGAAATGATTTTTAACTTGAGTTTTAAATTTATAATTAAATCACATATATGTTTAAAATATTTATGTTGGTTTAGGCGAGTCAATTGGCTTCCACGTCAATTCCACCCGAGGGGTTGTCGAGCACTCCTCCACTATCGAGCGTCGTAGATCAGGGGTAGGTACATTTATATTGTAAATTGTTTAACTTACATTAGTATAGTTACAATTATGAATTTTGAATTCACTATATATGAAATGTGCATGTACACTTGTAAATATTATAAGCATTAAACGTCTACATGTATGTCTAGGTTGATACCACAATGAGAATGGGCATCGGGAAAACATTAGACATTGAGGCTACTCATGAGGCCTCTAATTTTTAGGTTGTTTAAAAAAAATTCTACACAAAATGTGCAAACTTGAATGTATATATTTTTTAACCTAATTCAAGTATACATGCTTTAAATTTGATCTTGTAGTACTTTGTTAGTGCGACTTTCAGCCCTGACCCAGCCATAGTTACACCTCCAAGAGGACATGTAGAGTAGGCTCCATATCAAATGGTAATTTAAATTTTTTATTATATTTAAAGTCAATTATAAATTATATATTTTGAATATAACTTTACTTTTAAATTTCAAATTGAATATATATATAATATGAGCTAATACATGTTTTAAATTCTTTTTCTTTTATAGCATGAGACACATCTTGTAGTTGAGCATGTACAAATAGGTCCTGGAGAAGAGGGTGCACAACCTCAGAATACAGTATAATTAAAATATGATAAATTTTAAATTAAATTGAATTAAATCATTTTTAATTGTAGACTTACATATAATTTCAACTTTCTTTTTCTTGTTTATGTAGATTGATTCAGAGAATTTAGAGGTTGCTTCATGTGCACTAGAGCATCCAAACCCAAATATGATGGTAATTTATAATTTTATGATGAATTATAAATTAAATTGTCATTAAATAATTTTTCATTGTCTTATATCTAATTTCATCTTTCTCTTGTATAGAATGTTTCAGGTCATCCGCATAGTCCACATGGCATGAAGAGGTCTCTTGATTATAGAGACAATACATGACCTAGAAACATGATTTTATGGGTTATATTTTTTTATTTCATGGACTACAATTTTGGTTTCTCGGGTACTCTATTGGACTTTATATTTCATGGCTCAAGTTCTTAGTTGGAATTTAGTTCATGGGTTGTACTCTGATGGACTTTATTTTGTGTGCTTAATCTATTGGTTTCATGCACTTAATATGTTGTAAATTATGGACTTTATTATTGTTTGAAATTTTAATTTACACATGTACATTTATGCATTCTATGTTCATAGTCAAGACATTAATATAGGACATTAATGTGAAATTAAATATAAATATGAAATTAAAGTTGAAATTAATAGGACATTTTAATATTTATACTTTACAAATTTAGTGATCTCATACATGATATACATGATATGTACATTCAATAATTAGCGATAATTAGTCAATGAACTTATTCAATTCACATCAATCAATAATCAGTCAATAAATCATAATTTTCAAACAAAAGCAATTCGTTTATATACCAAAAAGGATAAAATTTTAAGAAATAAACAATACCATACAAGATTAGAGAACAAAAACATTAATAAATTCTATAAATAATAGCATCCAACACTAATTTATAAGTTGTCAAAACAAATAATGGCATCAAATACTAATTTATAAGTTGTCAAAACAAATAATGGCATCCAATACTAATTTATAAGCTTTTTAAACAAATAATGGCATCAAATATTAATTTATAAGTTGTCAAAACAAATAATGGCATCCAACACTAATTATAGGTTGTCTTAAGGGGATGTCTTAAGGGGTCCTAATATGACGTCTTAAGGGGATCAAAGAAGAGTATAATTGAGTATAAATATTAAGTGATATTAACAAGTATTATAAGTTTTAGGGTGAGTCATCATAACAAATTATATAATTAAGTATAATATTTAGGATATGTGCTAATACGACACATCTTAATGGGATGTCTTAACGGGTCCTAATACGACGTCTTAAGGGGATCAAAGAAGAGTATAATTGAGTATAAATATTAAGTGATATAAACAAGTTTTATAAGTTTTAGGGTGAGTCATCATAACAAATGATACAATTAAGTATAATATTTAGGATATGTGCTAATATGACACATCTTAAGGGGATGTCTTAAGGGGTCCTAATACGACATCTTAAGGGGATGTCTTAAGGGGTCATAATACAATGTCTTAAGGGGATGTCTTAAGGGGTCATAATACTATGTCTTAAGGGGTTATAATATTTAGGATATGTGAATCCACCTCCACATCTTAAGGGGATGTCTTTAGGGGTTATAATATTTAGGATATGTGAATCCACCTCCACATCTTAAGGGGATGTCTTAAGGGGTCATAATACAACGTCTTAAGGATATAATTGATTTAACAATAATTTATGCATGATATTTAGTCATTATGAAATCAAATATAAAGTTTCAAAGTAGGAAAACATGCACATTTAACAAACAAAATATATAGAATATCAATTTTGATACATAGAAGTACATAGAGTACATAATTGTGTATGTACATGTATTTGTAATTTGTACAAAATGTTTAATTTTGTAAGTATGTATGTACATATATGTCATCTCAAAACATTGTTTACAAAATTTGGATATGCCATCTCAAGAACATCTCAAACTCATGCCCAAAGTGTAGTAGGTCTTCACACCACCTGATATCAAAAAGGTACAAGCAATATCAATGAAATCATCAAAACATACATATTTTAATTTATATAAAACTATCTATATGTACACAACTCAAGTACTTTCATTTAAAAGTATTCCACACATGTGTGTAGGTTGAATCCAAGCATCCTCTCCTTTTTGTTTCAAAGTATGAGATCAATGCAATGATGGCTTAAGGATACGAAAAAGGATAATAAATCAATTTTAACTATTAATGTACAAGCAATATCAATATGTAATTGAAACATGTATTTAAATATAATTTAACTAATAATTACCTATTTTTACCAAGTATTCCATGTTGTTTAGGTTGAATCTGCATGGACTAGATCCTTTTTGTGATTATGGCTTAAGGATCTATAAAAGGACAATTTAAATCAATTTCAACTAATAACACACTTGACCAATATTGAAACATGTATTTAATCTATTTAAAAGGACAATATAAAACTAAAACTATATTTACCTATATTTACTCATTCCATTGTACCATCTACATCCTCTCTTTTTTGCAATGCATGTATGATTGTCTCATGCTCTTCAATAGAAATTGTTCATAGCACTTTATTTGTAGGTCTTCCATGATACTGATCTAGTTTTATATTTGTTGCCACCACCAAATTTGAATAATGTATAATCTTTTTATGTGTTTCATAATCTTTGAATGCAGGTAGACCATTCTTCCTTGTCAGGTATTTACGTAGCCAAGTTCCAACAACCACCACTGATCCTATTGGAAAACATGAAAACCATCATCAAATAAGCTCTCAAAATTTTCTTAAGGGGATCAAAGACTTGTTCTAAAAAATTGCTTAAGGGGATCAAAAACTTGTTATCAAAATTTGCTTAAGGGGATGTCTTAAGGGGATCACAGTACCTATTGGATAATGACAGCCATCATCATCTTCTTGAGGTGAAATTAACTTATGTTTAGTCTCCACACAACGATCCAACCAATATTATGTTTGCTCTTCATTCCCCTCAGGTGCAACAACAACATACACATGTCCTGCAAACAAATTTTGATTTAATAACTCAAGCACATATCCATATAAATAATTAGTATTACAAAATAACTTAATAAAGTGAAATAAAATGAAATAAATTGAATTAAATTACCTTCTTGTACAAGTTCTGAAGCACGGTCATAGTATTTAGATGCAAACACTTGATCATTTTCTTCAATAGTTCTTTCATATTGATCATGTGCTTGTGCAAGTGTCAATGATCTTTGCTCCCACTGTTCAACCCATTTTGTATTTTCACATGCTTCCCAATCTCCTAACATACAAAACTAGAAAAAGCATGCAAGCTCCCTTGTCCAAATAGTCCATGTCCTTGTTGTCAAACTCCTAAATGAATTCCATTTAGTAGATCCACTAATTGTCTCATAGTCAACTCTAGGTACAATGTTCTCTTCTTCAACCAACCAAAAGAATAGATGAACTGTAGAGTACTCACTCAAACCAGGTGAAGATAATCTTGTATTACACCAATCCATAATCCTACGTGCATCTTTAAATTTTATTGCATCCTCTAATTTTAATTATTCTCTAGCAAGAATTCTTTTGACATGCACACCAACTCCATCATGTTCTCCTTTACCATGCCCAGCTTCAAAAAAACTCCATATATGTTGAACATTAAGTTCCTTGTGAACCCTTCTTAACCAATAGAACATTCGAGCATTCTTGAAATGCCCCGTATAATTATCTGACCATATGAGGTGTTCTTTCATCTGGATTCCTCTTTCTCTTAAATTTCTATAAAATGTACTGAAACAATATTGAAAAAACGCTGACGAGTGTAACCAGTTGTCACTCAAATAAAAATGGTACTCCCTCAAAAAATTTCTATCATCCTCAATGCTATCAGCTGCATGTCTATAAACAATATGGACAAACATAGCTACTTGCACTGAATTATCATACTGTGATTGAATTTCCTCTTACGGAGCTAGAGTATAATTTTCAGCAAAATCAACCACTGAAAGTATAGTACCAATTGGAAATGTGTTTCTACATGCGCAAAATTGGCCATCAAGCCATCGAGCATGTTGAGAGTGCATGACTATTTTTGGTACAATCTTATTCATGAATGCATGCACACTAACTTTTTTTGTAACTAAATCACAACACTTTCCTATTTTTCCATCTTTTAAAGAATAGTGAACATTGTAACGCCCCGCCACGCAACCCTAGGGAAAGTTGCAATTTACTACACAAACAAACTAAATTTTTTTTTTAAATAGGAACAATTAATATGCAAGTTCACAACCATTGCCAACCAATCCCCTAAGGTTACGAGACTGAGTTACTTAAACCCAAACAAGAAACATGAATTATAACCATAACATTTAATTACTTAACAATTAAGTTCACATACATTCCATACATAATAATTTACATCAAAGAATATGAGATACCACTTGATTCCAATAATATAATTTACAACATGATTACAACACTCATTCCCTGAATGAAATAAATCCAATAAGCATGATTACATATTACAAATTCCACCTCGATAACAAATGAGGGGTAATAAAATACAAGATCAATTGAATGAATTAAGCAAGGGAAGAAACTGGATTCCATGAGCTCTCCAACTGGAAATCTCGTCCACACGAACAAGAAGACAACCCAATGGATTAAGGTGCACGTTCCACCCAACCATGTGATACCCGAAGGCTCACCCCCCGTGCTAGGAGATAGTAACCAAGAATTCTTATACAAGACCATCTACCTCTAGACACAGGCTAATACATAACTGAACTGAAAAGGATACAATACAACATCACTTAACACAAGGTTACAATGCTTCCAGAGAACAAAGATCAATAACGCAGTACAACAAACTGACTTCAGGTTGACATAGAGAGAGTGTCACACGACATTTGCTATGAGTTACCTTGGCTCAACTATCTTAGGAAACCGAATCCCCACCTTGGGTTATCCTAGCTCAACTCTACCAACCGCCGGACCCTCATACAAATTGTACTTCTTGTCTCATCTCAAACCTTAAAAGCGAATGAGTTATGAGAGAGGCATTAATTATCTTAATTAGTCTGAGAGTTTTTCATTAATTATTTTTATGTTATCACTTACTTAAAACCCTAAGTGAGTTACCTTGGCACCCCTCTGTGTGTCGGATCCCCACATAGAGCCACTCTCCTATCGACAACACATACAGTACAAAACCCACAAACCAATGGGTAAACTAGATAAGACGACCTCTCCAAACCAAGGAGGCAACAAATAAAGGAAACTCGCTCCAAACACTGGAGGAAACAAAAGTACAAAACCCTCTCCAAACATTGGAGGCTACAAAGGTCAAAACCCTCTCCAAACATTGGAGGAAACAAAGGTCAAACCCTCTCCAAGCACTGGAGGAAACAAAGGTCAAAACCCTCTCCAAACACTGGAGGCAACAAAACACATACTCCACTCCTAATCCAAAGGAGACACAAAACTCATAACCCACTCCTAATCCAAAGGAGGCACAAAACCCAAGACAATCCAAAGGTTGACTATCATAACGACAACCCATACAAAGGAATGAAACCCTATCTGGAAGACTTCAGGACATTTACTCATTTTCCCATCAACACGAAAGAGGGAGATTACATAAAGAAAATCAATTTGACGATTTAATCACCTACTTTAGGATTTCCTAAATCCAAGTCAAACAATGACATAACGTATATAACCAAGTATAAATATTTAAATGGTTTGCACTACTTTAGGGTAATAAGAATTACAATTACACAATTGAAGAATTTAAACTAATATTCTATTCCCCTATTTCCCAAATACACAAAATAATATAAGTCCACTATTAAAATAAAACATTTGATTATTACATCCACTTTTAAATATACATCTTAAAATAATCTATATTAAATCCAACCATATATTAAATATACATATAAAAATATATATCTATTTAAATAAATAATTATGGTTTAAATATATTAATATTTTTAAACCAACCAATTTAAAGTTCCATTTTACCAATATTTGTAAAAAAAACCAATACATTAAATAAATATATACAATGAATATATATACACAATATATACATATAATATATATATATATTATATATATAATATAAAATTAATATATATATCATATATATATATATATATCATATATATATATAAAACTAAAATTAAAAGTAATAAAAAAAAACAAAAGACTTTTCTTTTGCTGCTGCGCAGCCCCTAGCATTGGGAGCTGCTACGCAACCCCTTGCTGGGAGTTGCTACGCAGCTCCTTCCCCACATGGGGGTCGCTTCCTGTGAAGGCAGCGCTGGCACTGCCTTCACAGCCAGCGCCTCCCATGGTGGGGGGGTGGCTGTGGGCAGTGCCTAACCCCCAACAAAAAACAATAAGCATAATTTTTTTGCATAAAAAATTTCTAATTTAGAGAAAAATGACCCCCTGCCATTTCTGACGAATTTGTTTAGAAACCCATGACTGTAAAATTTTTTAGAAAACAAGAAATTTTCCATAACACAAAAGCATATATATAATATATGTATGTATATATATGTATATATATATGTATATATGTATATATATATATGTATATATATATATATATGTATATATATATATATAAATTAGGGTATATATATATACCTACATATTTATAAATATACATATATCTTAGTTTTTTCATTATCACAGTCAGATTGAGCAATTTTTCTTCACATAAACAAAATACCCAACAAAGAACTTGCAAACATTAACTCTTAACTTTCAAACATAATGAGAATTTCTTTTGTGCATCTTTCAATTTCTATTGCTAGTTTTTTTTTTAAAAACAGATTCACATGGATTTTTATTGAATTTACACATCATTTCCAAGATTTCTAAACAGCATAACAAAGATTTAAAACTCATTTCCAAATGAAAACAGAAATAAAGGAGGAACCTGATTTTTTTCTTCACAAATAGAAGGATTGAAATGGTGTTTTTAGATCTTTTCCCAGCCCACCAAGAAATCCCCTTGCTTCTTCAAGATTTCAAGAACAAAAAGCCAAATCCTTGCTCCTCCTTTCTTCCACAATTTTAAAAATTCCCCCACTAAAAATGAAATAGCAAATGCTCCAAATAGAGTTTCCCCAATTTTGGTCAAACCCCTAAAATATCCCACCCACTAAATTTATTGAACATTTGGAGGATATTTCCAATTTTCTTAAATTAAAACAATTTTTTTCTTTCTAAATGATATTTCATGCATTTTTCAAATTTTCATTCAAAACAAAAGCATTTCAAAGTTGCAAAGAATTAATTTTATCTATAATTTTCAAAAAGTGAAATTTAAAACACATTTTTATTTTTATTGTAATTTAACTTTAAATATTCAACATGATTTCCATTTCATTTTAATTTAAATTTAAATATCCCACAATGCCAAAACAACTAACTTAAATCATTTTATCCCATTAACCTAGTTAATCAATAAACTAAAAATAATTTTATTAATTAAAACAAATTAATCAATGAAATAAATAACCTTTCAACATTGCAACTAGATACATTTAACATCATTTTAACTACACTTGCCATTTAATAACTTTTATAATATGAAATTAAATAAATACTCAAGGTGAAATGGACCAAATTAAAACAACTAACCCGACAACAACCCGACGACACACTATGACTAGGGTGATGACTTGGCACGGAAAACCTAGCTACTATCTCCCAATCGATTATCGTTGGTCAATGGACAAGCTCAAACTTGTGAACCAGGTGGAGTCGATGTCATGTACCTGTCAACCTACGAACAAAGAGTACATCGAACATGCATATATATATAATATGATCAAACACACCATGAAGAGGAAATCTCAGAATCGTAGGGCACTCGCAAGCGAGTGATACAATCCTGTCCCCTTCACCAATACACAATTACTAACTGATGATTATAACACCAATAATATGATCAACAACATAAAACATCGTTAAATCAAATATTTGCTAAGCTAATCCAAAGCATGCCATAAGGATAACATTAGAGTAAAATACCATCACATTAAAATATAATGTTTACATTGCTTAACAGATAATGATCAAAAGTAACCAAGTTCCAAAGTCACAGCATAAATAGACAAAGCATTACAAGGAAAACACTGCCAATCCAAACATCCAAAATGGAGGGGTGTTACAAACATTCTTAATTTTTTTAACATCTACTAATTGTTGTCCAAATCATTATCAACACTTTCATGCATACAAATTCTTAAGAATGAAAGATTTCCACAGTCAATGCATTCTCCAAAAATACAAGAACTTAAATAAAACAATTTACCATTAGATCTTTCACAAAAAAAACCTAAAATAAACTCCCTTATTACTTCAGGTGGCATATTAATACCACATTCCTGTATAATCATGTTAGTATACAAGGTACAACATATATATCGAAAAACATCATAAAAATAACGAAATTGAACATGCGTTTTACAACAAGATATTTGTTGCTTATTAATTTTTACATACCAGGGTTTACATTTTTCAAAACACCTTTGACTTATTTTAATATTACCAGGTAACACTAAATCACCACAAAATTTTCTATAAAATTCAGTTTGTGTTGTATCTAATAGGTCTTTTGGGTGAGGATCGCGAACTTTGAACCCCACCTTTAATTTTAAAACATCTCTAGCATTAGATGAAACCCTAGCATTATCATGCCAATATTTTTTGATCAAAGATTTAATTTCAACATTCAATTTCATATCATACCTTGGGAGTTGACCATTGAAACTCCAACATTGGTTGATAGGATCATTTTCTATACTTTCTCATCTTTTTGTCGCTCTTAGCAATGTTTTAGGATGTATTTTTAAAACTTCATTAATATTGCTTACCATTCTTTTATTCAAAGTTTTTTTATTAACTATAGCAGTTGTTATAGCTCGTCTTGCTGCATTTTTATCTTTAGATCGACTATTTTTCCCAATAGATTGAATGGCACTAGCAACAATAGACATAACATGTTTTAATGATTTATCTTTTCTTTTTGGTTTAACAAAAAAGCCTAACCTTTTCATTTTTTTCCTCATTTTTTTCATTCTCATCAATTGCATCATTAGTTGACATTAAAATGCAATTTTTTTACGATAAAAGAATTTGTTGTATATTCTATTTGCATGTGTTCTTATTTTCCTTCAAGAAATTTGACCAAGAAGATTATCGAAAACACCACTTTCAATTTTTTTTAAAGTATTTTCATTAAATTCAACATCACATTCTAGATTTTCATCTTCATCTTCATTTTCATCAACAAAATAGTTTTCATTTTCATTTTCATCAACAAAACAGTTTTTTTTTTCATTTTCAACAAAAGGATCATTCTCATTTTCATTTTCAACCAAAAAAAATTCTTTTTCACTTTCAACAAATTCTATAAAAGTTTCATCTCTCTGAATATTATCAATGTCAACATCGTTAAGTCCAACATCTTGTAAAACTTCTACATATGAATTTACCATTTAACTAACATGTGGATTTGAAGACGTACCTGAATTTGTGCATATTGAAACATTATCCATACCATTGAAAGAGGGATTTGAAGACATAGTAGGACTTGCTTGTATAATCATATTCTTCTCCAAATTGACTTCTTGCAAATTAGCTTCATCTACAACCATGGTCTCCTCAATGTTTTCATCTTCAATAGTTGTGGAATTGGATGCTCCACCATCATTCATTGATTTAATTCTCATTCTTCTTCCTCTTTGTCTTTGTTTCTCCTTCTCTCTATTTGCTTCAACTTCTTGAGGAGTCAATGTCTTCCTCCTCTTATTATGAGCTTTTGAACCCATGATTATAAAATTCTCAAGCACAAATGAATGTCAATAGTGAAATTCTTCAAAAAATTCAATCCAAATTGGAAGTTGAAGACTTATAAGGACAAAATTCTTCCTCTTGTGCTTCTCAAAACAAGTAGAAAACTAGCATAAATCCACTTTAAAAACTATTTTCTTTATTCCTCCTTTGAAAAATTCAATCCATATTGCAAGTTGAAGACCTTTTGTTCCTCCAAAAAAGTACAAAACTAACACAATTTCACTTCAAAAATGGTTTACATCATGCCTTTTTTGAAAAAATCAATCAAAAATGAAAGTTCACCACCTGTAAAGACAATAGTTGATGAAAAATAGCCCACTTTTACTACTCTAGGTCGTACATGTGAGTTGCAGAATTCACAGTAAATTTTCATAGTAAATTTAAATAAAATGGTTAAAAACAAACGGGATCTCATTTATAGAACGGGATCCCATTTTATAATCAGGATCCCATTCCCTAATATTAAATGTGGGGACCATTGACAAAGGAATGGGATCCGATTTATAAAGTGGGATCCTGTTTCCCTGTCAATGGTCACCGCATTTAATATTAAGAAACAAGATCCCTTTTTACAAAACGGGATCCCGTTTCTAAAAAAATGAAATTGGATTTGCTTTGTGGTCGGGTTTTTGGCTTGTATTTTGGTTTGGGAAAAGCATTGGGAATTTGAACCTAAGCCTTCAGCCTAGTTTGACCTGCAAGTTGAAGGTCCTAACAATATCAGAGAAAAATATCGAGTTTGGACATATGGCTGACGACTTTTTTACAGAATATTTTGATGAAATTAAAACCAACTTTAGATGAGACAGTGGAGATTCCAAATATGTAATTTTTTCTTACAATTGGATTATTCTTTTTATTTTTCAATTAATTTCTAATGAAACTAGTCCATAAACTTTAAATATCAAGGTTTTTTACTATTTTAATAACTTTTGATCAACATAACATTTTGACAAATGGATTGCACAAGAACGTAATTCAAACAATTCTTTTCAATATAAAAAAAAATCAAAAAATGATAAGTTTATGTCATCTTATGCATGTTGTACACGACTATTTTTTAAAACAACAAATATGGCTAATAAAAATTTAACAAAAGAAAAAATTCAATAAAAAATTACAAAAAAATATTGAAAACATGCTTTAGTGAGTCACAAATATTTTCCCAAAAGGATTTAGAAAAATACAATAATTTAGGTCAAAATATGGATGTCGTACACGTGCATGGTATGGTAAAAAAAAAGTGACTTTAAACAGTGGTTTTTAGAAATGCCTATTGAAACTCAATTTGTACCATCTGGGTATTGAAATAAATTACATATTTGGAAACTAGACTCTAAGTACTACATTTTATGATTAGTGACTTTTTGAAGATTCCATCTCTAAGTGCTTCAAATTTTAAGGTCAAATGTGTCAAATTCTGAAAATCAGGGAAAACACCCACTTTTTGGCCAAAAAGTGGACTCAACTTCTTGCCAGCAACTTGTAAATTCTAGATAAGAAAACTAAGACTTCTAGAAGATACAACTAATATCCTATGTAAAATTAACATGTGAATTAAGTCCCCTAAGTCCCTAGTAAAGGAATAAACTAGGTACAAGACTTATTCACTCCAACACCCCGCCTTAAGTGCAACTTAGGGAGGAACAAACTAATGCAAGAATGCAAAAAGATGGGTCCCAGAAACAAGACCTGATGAGGTACCCATGTACAAAACAAAAAAACTCTCACAAGTAGAGAAAAGGAGAAAAACCCTATGGGAGAAAACTCTCCAAAAGAGAAAAAACTACAAAGAAAACTGAAGAAGGAAGGAGGACTCCTCAAGACCCCCCAAGGACAAATTCCTTCACCCCAAGCATCGATCGCAACTAAAGATAATGAGGTGATGCCAAAGGTTTAGTGAACATGTTTGCAACCTACTGATCTATAGACAAATGCTCCAAGTTGAGAACACCATCTTGGATGAGCTACCTAATGAACTGCATGTGGATCTCAATATGCTTAGTATGTTGATGCTCCACTGGGTTGCAAGAGATATGAATGGAACTTTGATTGTCATACCAAAGAGTAGTGGGCTGAGTGGAAGGGAATCTAAACTCATTCATCAACTGACGAAGCCACAAAACCTCCTGACTAGCCAAAACTGCACCTCGATACTTAGCCTCTATCGATGATAATGCAATAGCAGTCTGCATCTTGCATGACCATGCAATTGGACTAGAACCAAGGCAAAAGACAAAGCTAGTAGACTTCTGACCATTGAAATCACCAGCCCAATCTGAGTTAGTGAAGCCCACTATCTGAGATGCACCTGATGTGTAATGAATTTCGAAATGAGTAGTGCCCTGAATGTATCTCAAGATACGTTTGGCGGCCTTCCAATGACTCTCATGAGGATCCTATGAGAAGCAAGAGACAAGTCCAACCGCAAAGGAAATATCAGGATGACTATGTGTAAAGTACAAAAGACTTCCAATCAACTATTGGTACAAGGTAGGATCAACTGTAGGAGTAGTGCAACTAGTAGATAGTACAACACCTGACTAGAATGGAGTAGGGGCAGTCTTGCAATAAGCCATACCAAACCTCTGAAGAAAATCAAGAGCATACTTTTGCTAGAAAATGAAGATCCCCTCAGAAGTCTGATGAACCTGAATACCAAGGAAGTAGTGAAAAATACCAAGGTCAACCATATCAAATCGCTCCATCAATGCTCGTTGTGCACTCTGAATCATGGAAGTAGAACTCCCTGTGAGAATAAAATCATCCACGTAGAGCACAAGTATGAGTAGATCCTCTCCATGTATTTGAGTATAAACTGTGGGATTGGAATGGTAGCGAGAGTAGCCAAAAGCAAGCAAGAAACTATCCATCTTCTCATACCAAGCCCGAGGGGATTTTTTGAGACCATACAATGAACGTTGAAGCCTACAAACAAGTGAAGGGTCCTGAACAAAACCTGGTGGCTCCTTCATGTAGATCTCCTCATGAAGATCCCCATGCAAGAAAGCACTTTTCACATCCATATGATACACTGACCATCCCTAAGATGCAGCTATAGCAAGGACAAGGCGAATAGAATCCATCTTGGCAATAGGATCAAAGGTCTCACAATAGTCAATTCCTTCAACCTAAGAGAACCCCTTTGCAACAAGACGGGCCTTGTACTTATCAATGGAACCATTTGCTACATACTTGGTACGATACACCCACTTGCACTAAACCAACTTTCTTCCCTTAGGAAGAGGCACAAGATCCCAAGTATTATTCTTCATCAAAGAAGAATACTCATCAACCATAACACTATCCCACTCTGGAATACCTGCAGCATCTAAAAACTTTTGAGGATCATCAGAAACTCCATGACTCAAAAGACTTATTTCTAAAGTTTGAGAACGAGTGTGGCAAGTGTCTATGGGATCACCAACAAGAAGACATCCTCCTCAAGAGTAACTCAAGCCCATCATGGCCTAGTGGTTGATTGAGGAGGTTGTGCATCAAGACCATCATCAATATCTTCCTCAAGTAGAAAAACATCATCAACTGAAGAAGATTGAGTAGGTTGTGATGAAGAAGAAGTCGAAGGAGGATCTAAGTGGGTGAAGGTCTCAGCAAACTCAACATCACATCAGAAATGAACCTCTTGTGTGTTAGGATCAAACAATATGTATGCCTTCACATCAGGTCACAATATCCAACAAAGATGTATCACTGACTCTTCTTCTCCATTGATTTATGCCGACCATCCGGAATGAATGCCCAAGCCTCACTACCGAATACTCTAAAGAAGGATACAATAGGCTTGTGATGAGACCAAGCCTCCTCAGGGATCACATTTTGCACTGCCTTGTGGGGCATACGATTCTGAATATAGTTGGTACAATTGATAGCTTCGGCCCAAAATACTGGAGCCATGGACCTAGACTGAATCATACAATTGGCCATTTCTATGAGAGTCATGTTCTTTCTCTTTGCCACACCATTCTATTGAGGAGCGTAAGGAACTGTGTTGATGAAGAATACCATGCTCACTACAAAAATCCTGAAATGCCTGATTGACATACTCCCCCCCATTATCTGTGTGTATCTGTCGAAGAGAAAAACTAATTGCTTCTCCAAAAATGTTTTGACAGTCTTGAAGTTGGTGAGAACTTCACTCTTGAGCTTCAGAAAATAGACCCATGTCCGGTAGGAAAAATAATAAATGAATGTGAGCACATACTTAGCCCCTGAAAAGGAAGGAGTTGGAAATTACATGAGATCACTATGGACCAACTCAAGGGGTGTGGCTACATGTGTATTTGGACCCTTAGGAAAAGGATCTTGATGTTGCTTACCAAGAACACAACCTTGACAAACACTATCCATGCAAGAGATCTTTGGAAGACCAACCACTAATTTATGTGCTTGCATCTACTGAAGATATCTATAGTTCAAGTGCCCAAATATTTCATGCCAAAGCTTGCTCGTTGCATCAACATGAGCAACAAAACATGAACCTGATGAAGACTCAAGGCCATCAAATTGATACAAATGGTTCTCATGATCAACTATCCATGTAGCAACAACCTTCTTAGGATCCTACAATTGTCTAATAGTCACATTTTGTGGAGTAAACTCAACTGACTTCCCATATCCAGAATGACAAATCTAATATATGGAAAGTAGATTCAATGAAATATCAAGAACAAGAAGAACATCCTCAATGCACCCATCTAGCATCTAAATGGAGCCTATCCCCAAAACTGGAATCTATGAAGAGTTCCCAACTACAATCTAAGAAGTGGAAGTATGAACAATGGAATCAAGAAGATCACGTGAATTGGTCATGTGATGTGAAGCACCTAAATCAAGAATCCAACTATTTAAAGATGAATAAATGATTTGTGTTGAAAGAGCTTGTCCTTTTCCCATGGAAGAAGGCTTAGCCACTGAAATGTTGTGCTTCTTCATAGCTTCCTCTAAGGCTTCCAATCTCTTAAAACAACAAGTTGCATCATGCCCAGTTTTTCCACAAAATGAACAAGGATCTCCTTTCTTTTTCTTGGACTTGGAAGAAGAATCTCCAGAGGTAGAACAAGAAGGAGATGGAGTGGACTTCTGATTGTTCTTTTGTTTTGGTTTGGAGGGATTCTCACTACCTGAAGATGATTCTGCTTTGGGCTTCTTCTTATTATTTCCTTTACCCTTGGATGATTGAACCATTAGAGCATGATTCTTAGAACTAGGTAGGGCATCCAACTAAATCAACTTGGCCTCTTCCCTAGTAAGATGCTCACAAATTAACTCAAAAGAGGGCTTTTTATAACCTTTCCCCATGGCATCCATAGTTGAATAGAGATGTAACGCCCCACCGTGCGAACCCCAAAGGACAACAACACAATAATTACCGCACAAATTTTTTATTTTATTTTTTTAAAATAACATAACATACACGTAAAACACATTAAGTCATAACATGAATTTCATTTAAGTAAATTCACTAACACATACATCCTTTGGGGTACACGAAGATTCATTACGCAACTTAGATCCATACAACAGCAATAAAGAATAAAATCCAAAAATATAATCCATAACAAAGTAAACATTAACAAATATACACATACATGATGATCAATGATAAGAAACCATCTGTGTACATAAATACAACATATACATGATTAATTCAACACCTTAAATAGCAACCACCATGGCCAATATCCACACAAGGTTTAACGTTACATTACATTACAGTACAATGTTTAAGAAGTACAATGATACAATAGTGTTTCCAATCATAAATGGAAACCATACACAAGAAAGCATGATACAAATAAATAGATGAATACAAAGTATCATAACTGGCTCCAAGACAGATACAACTCTGGAGTCACCGCAACAGCACCAATCCGCACCTCTCGATCCTCGACTGGGGACCCAATGGGGTGCTTAGCACGTTCCACCCGACCATGTGAGTTCGAAGACCCACCCCCCGTGCTAGGAGCTAACAAGAAAAAGACCTCAACCAAGAACATCCAACAGGGAACCACAAGACTCAACGTCATACAAAAGTATCATAACACTCAGGAATTACAATGACATAATCAACCACATCCAAGAGTCATAAATCTCATCACATAAATCAAAGCAATGACCAGTAACCAAGTAACCAAAGGAAGATCATAAGACACTTCCAAATCAAACTGAATTAATAAACATAATACAATTCCAAATTGCAATTAAACAATCCAACAACATCATAGTACTATAAGGGTACAAGGTCATAAGTCAAATATCAATGAGATCATACAAGACCACAAAGTACACCAAAGATAAAATAGGGTAAAACCATAAATCATCTCAAACAACTGTGTTTCATCAATTCAAGACAAAGAACCACTTTCAGAGGATTTCCAAAGAAGCAACATAATAAGGAGTGTTAGAGGAGAGTGTCATCGCATGGCTTAACATGGATTCTCCAGACTACCTATTGCAAGGTGCCGCCTCCATCTACTGATGGATTATCCAGACAACCGAGCGCTAGGAGCCGCCTCCATCTATGGTTATCCAGACTACCTATCTCAAGGAGCCGCCCCATAGGGTTGCTCATGCGGATCTGTTACCCTTCACGAAGACAAGGAAACAAACATGCCAACCACGGCCTTCTCAATCCCCTTTAGTCTGTGGTAGCACTAAAAGGCGGATGAGGCATCAATTATCTTTTTTAATGTGATTCTACCCACCCCCTAGTTAATTACTTAGGTTTTCACTTATTAATCACACTCTAACAAGGGCTATCCTGGTGCCCCTTTGTGCACCGACCACCCACTTAGAGCCACTCTCACTCTAGACACTCATAACATAAAAACCAAACTCCAAGAAACCAAGGATTGTACAACATAACAAGAACACTAGATCACGACAGAGAAACATGCGAGGCATTACCCATCTCGCTGAAAATACATAATCAAAGTCTCAACAATTCCCGTACAACCCTTTTAAAATCATGAAACCAAAACACTTGCCACTTCAAGGGCACATAAAGAGAGAACATTAACTGACAAACATCTCAAGCCTCTGGAAGCCTCACACAAAGTTACACTAGGGTTTCCCCATGAAAATCTAACAACAATAAAAGCAAAACCTTGAAGAAATATTTTCAATTCAAATATAATGAGAGAATACATCAAAATAAGATCAACAACTCCATTAAACAACATCAACAATTTCGATACAAAAACTAAATCAGAAATCCAAGGGAAACCTCTATTTTCTCCTCTCGGAATACCCATAACTTCAAAGAACTTTTCAATTTGACTTATTAACAACTCAAGCAGAACCGTCAATCATGAAAAAGATAACATTAACCAACGTGCCACTTAAGTAAAGAGCAAAAGAAAACATATAGCAATGTAAATTAAATGAGAGAAAGTCCCTAACTCAAAATCAACTCACGAAAAGTCACATTGAAAGGATTTATCAAAACAATCCATAAAACCACTAATTCAAATACAATATTTCCATTCATTCAATAAGAAGTAACTTGAAGCCATCTAAAAAGAACATTATTTTAACGATCAATCATTTCCATCATTTAAGGATATCACAATATTGCGAAGTGAAGATAAAATCTAATGTTTTAAGCCATAAGACACTATTCACAAGTATACTCTTCCAAACACAAATTAAAACAAATATATTCCGATTTACACATTATAACAACAATTCTCCCTTCGAAGATCAACCCACTCAAACAACAATTTGATCATGATATCAATCACAAGTATTTTCTAGAACTATTCTTATAGAAAACCCACAAATCAACTATTAAAAGAATATGAGGGAAATTGACTTAGAAGAGATCATCTAATTTTATTCATTTACATAAACCCTTTGTTTAACTAAATATAATTAATCAAAACATTTATCGAATCTACAATCATTCACTAGCCTTTATCGTAATACCCAACTATTTAAAGTTTTCAAATTTATTTACTTCCATTTATCTTATAAATCAATTCTCCCACCTAAACAAAAATAATCCTTATCAATATTATCTACATACATCAACAACATACAAAACTCTACTTTACATTATTTCTAAGTTAACTATTCCACTTGAAACTAATCAAATTAAGAATAAACTAATCTATCAATGTGACCCAAATTATCAAAAATTAACATAAGGAAACTCTCTCTCTAATCACTTTACTAACTTACCCAATAACACATCACATAACTCTCCAACTTAACTACCTAATAAATCTAATTTATTCCCTTGCACAATAATTCACAAGTAATTGTAGCAATATTTTATTCTAAGTAACCAACTACATAAAAAGTCTACAAGATATTAAAATATGACGAGATTTTACCATGAAGGCTAAAACATGGCAAATAAAACATATAAGAAATACTAAAGAAATACATTTCTCTAACATTTTATCAAATAAACATACTTAGATTTGTATAATCAAACTTACAAAAAGGTGTGTACCTTCATGCCTTTTGTCAACTTGCCTTAGTAGCGATACACATAGTTGTCAATGTTAGATGGTTAAATGAAGAAGCAAAATACAATTAATATCAATAAGATCTAATCATCCCTTAGTTAAAGCATAATTGACTTACTTCCCTATTATCTAGTCTTAGTCCCATTCTTATATCTATTTAATAAGATCAGGACCATTTATTACTGAATTATAGATAAGTAAATATTCCTCAAAATAACATAACCTAATAAATAAATATAGCTATCTTTTACATACAACTTAGTCCAATTTATTTAATAACTAATTCTTCTACGAGGCAAATACTAACACTATACAATACAAATGCATGAGAAAGAAACTACGACTTAAAGATCAGATGCAGCCACTCCGATAGAATAACAAAAGAATCAATGGAATTATTTAAGTCCTTAAAGTTTCCTATTTTGTTCAAAAGCTTCAGAAATGATAGGTTAACAAAGGTATCATGAAGGTTATTTAATCCTCTACAATATTCAGAAATATATTTCTTATTTAATTCTTTTCCTTTTATATCTCTTTTAAATGTGTATCTGCCTTTATTAGATCTGAATATCTCCTTATATTCATATGACTGCTTTACTTTCCTATTTCTCAGAAAATATTCCTTTAATCTCTTTATTATATCTGCTGCTTTCCTGAGGACAATTTATTATTTATTTTGAATGCCACTCCCTTGATTGACCCTAATCTGTCCTTATTAACTGCTGATGTACTCAGAAATATGTTACAGATTACTTCCTTGAATGCCAATGTATTTCCCTAACTACTAATATTATGAATATTACCTAAAAGCAAGATAATAATTCATTTCATCATAGCAATAAAAGTATTTACCCTTCGCATAATATTTACCTTAAACCTATTCATTTATAAAATAGCATAACTCTATTACCCAATATTCTAATGCGTCACCAATTTCATTATAAAGTATAATTATTTAATTTTACAAACAAGATCACATTCTTTTCTAACATTTGGCAATGAAACTAGAGGGATTATTTAAACTTTTAAACTTCCATTATGCCAGGCGCGTCAGCAGAAACGGGTTGCAACCAGAAACAGAAAATTTATTTAAATCCACACACCCTACCGTGTTCTTGTGCGCCACTATGACAGGTATCAATGAAACCAAAGAGACCATTTTAATTCACTACACCCTTGCAAGTCTAAAGTTGCAGCTATGACGGGTTGCCAATGACTTCAGGGGGACTTATTAATTCTGTATAATGTCTCAACTCTAACTGCCGTAACAGTGACAGGTTGTCAAGCATATCAGGAAGTGAATATTGGAACTTGGAAGTATCGCCATCTACTTGCATTTTATCAACACTCACGCATTATCCATGAGACGGAAGGGAAGTCTTGTTGTTGTAATTAATGCAATTTAAACCCTACAGACTCTATACATGCACAGCAAAGCCATTTTATAACAAAACCATCAGGCATGAAAAGGAGAAATATTGCGACCCATTTTAAAAGAAATTCAATAATGTTGATGTCTACAATAACAAACATTAAGTTTGAATGATAGAAGTAAGAACCTGTGAGGCACACGATCTAAAGAAGGTTGAACATATTCCAAAGATATTACTTGGCCACCAAAATCTACCTTGAATTTATTAACTATTCGGACAACCTCCGATGCAGATTTCTGTAAACACATTTAGAAAGCACCATTGTGCAAAGAATGTCGTTAATTCTCTTACTCATAAGTCGCGTATTTGCACCTCGCCTTTCTCCTTCTCTTTTTTTTTTTTACCGCTGCGAGGATGAAGACTTGTGGTCAGGCACTCGAAGCAAAACGCCCATCCCTCTCTTCACAGGTTGCCAGTTCTATTCGAAAGTGAATATTGGCCTTTTGAAATATCGCCCTCTCCTTTCTATATGATAGTTATTTTCAAGTGTTGCAGTTATCGCTTCTCCCTCAACTTCCCCCCACCGAATCTCCTTTTGGGATTCCCCCTTATTTTCTTTCTCGGTCAGTTACAAATCAAGAACGAATTCCCATGTATTAACTCAGATTAGTCGAATTTAAGGTATTTAATCACATCTTAAAATTTTACAAAGTTAAAACGTAAATAACTCAATTTCTCCTAATTAAGTTTCATGCTTAAAATATTTCCCTTAAAATAATACTTTAATAAATATAATATTTAATTACTTATAAATTGAAATATAATTTCCATTTATCCTAACTCACTACTAATATAAACTACAACATTTCGTAACCGAGATTGAACACTTTTTAAAAAATTGAAATCTCTCGGTAATGTGAATAGTATTATGTGTTAGAAATTATTTATAACAAAAATCCATTTTTACACAAAAAAGGAGCTAGGAAAGGCAGAGATTGACAAAGAAATCAAGGGGATTACTTAAACCTTTAAAATTTTCCAGTTAAGGCCAAGCACTGAAGCTGAAACAGATTGACAATGAAATCAGAGATTATTTAAATTTCTACACCATTGCAATACTCTATTTTTATTTATTTCTATTAACAATGTAATTTTATTCTTTCATAACCTCTAATTATATTAAAACATTTATTTAATTATTTATATTTTTTTTTAATTAACCACTATACCTTTTAACTTTAGAATCCTATTTAAATGTTGTAATTTGATCAAAAACATTTATCGACCAGAATAAATCAAATGCACTCAAAGACCAACAACACCTGAACTCACAACGAGTTGAAATGCATTACAAAGACAACGCAAATGGAGGGCACTACAAGAGAGTAGAAGAAAACACTTGATAAGGGCCCTTTAACTTAGATAGAATCAAGAAGATACATTCATCACTAGATATATCATGTCCACATCCTTTCAATTGTGAAAAAATCATCTTGAATTGTGCAAGGAAATCTTGGATTGAAGGAAATGCATCTGGAGAGAGTGATTGTAGATCTGATTGAAGGTGCAAGGATTTGAAATGATTTGTTTTACCATACAATTCTTCAAGTTTATCCCAAACATTTTTAGGCATTTTACACTTCGAACTATGAAACAACAAGTTATCAGATACATGTAAGCCAATGAGCCCTTTTGCTTCATCCATTTTACATCTATGGAAAAAAAATTCATAATCCCTTGTGAATTTAAGTTTTTATGCATCTGACATTGGCCATAGACCCTTAGATTGTAACAATTGAGTCATTTTTAGCTTCCATGTCTGATAATTGTGTGGAGTTAGTGGTTCAATTTGCCTTAGATCTGTCATGAACACCAAAAGAAAGAAGAAAAAGTGGCACTTAAATTGTGCCTTTCACCCCCCAGAATGTATTAAAACTCAATTTGTAACCCCCCCAGCAAATTACAATGAAGAAATTTTGCAATTTTTACAAGTGACAAGCTAAATCAACTGTTTATAACACATGGTGATTTTTATAATTTTCAGAAAAAAGAGCCTGCCAAAACTAAAAATAGAGGTTACAAACAAATTCCTTGTGATTTTCTGAGTAATTTCAAAAAAAAAAATCCAAATTTCAACTTCGCATGCAAAATTTATGCCAATTACAAGCAATAAATGCACTTGTACCTTCAGGATAAAAAATTGACAAAAAATGTCAAAATCTAAAAAAAATCACCTACACCACTACAAATTTCATCAAACCAGCTTTCTGACGATATCTCGTTTACAAAAATCCGACACCGTGGCGAAAAGTTATGCAAAAATGAAAAAAGGTCTATTTGGAGGACTTTCAACACTAACCATGTGCAAAAATACTGCTAATCAGGCACAAAACTTCGGCCCCCAGGAGCTAGCGGTTGGTCACCAATATGACCTAGTGCTAGGTAGCTGCAAGAAAATTATGGTGATTGGGAAAACGCTAGCGGTTAACTACAATTCTGATCACATGAGGCGATTTGCTCTGCTAGTGGTTTAAGGTGGTTATCGCCTGGTGGTTAATGTTAATGCTAGCGGTTGGGGGCCTTAACCACCTACCTAGTGGTTCTCTAGCCACTGGCGGCCTAGCGTATTATCTTCCCTCCTGGCGGGTGAAGACCCGTAGTCTAAGAAAAGGCTGCAATTTAAAATAAAACCCGTGGTCAAAAAATAGTTCACAGACTAGTAGGCCCCGCGCTTTATAAAAAAAATTAATATTTTTTTTGAAAATTTTTAGTAAAAATCAGAAAGCCACAAAATAAAAATATATGAGCTCAGAAATTTTAAATTTTTTTAATGATGACGCCGTACTTGCGCACGCTGGGGGCCGTACGGCTCAGCAAAAAAAAAAAAATTGCCCCGAAAACAACTTTTTCCAAATATAGGTAACTTATATGTCAAAATTCTCGCAAACGGCCACTCAGATGCAATGGCTAGCTTATTTTTTGCCAAAAATTCTCCTGTAACAAGTTGTTCACCAGATCTGAGCTCCAAACCCTTCTTTTCCAAAATTGCAAATGGTGACGAAATTGAGTGAAACAAAATCCAAATTTGACTTTCTCGAGCCTCCTAGACACAATGGGACAACCTAAAATACTACCACTATAGCCAAAAGTGATGCAATCACCAGATCTCACCAAAATACATACATGCAATATAGGATACAAGAAACTCAAATCACAATAGAAATTGATGGAAACTCTCTAACAAAAAATGGAAAGGGCTTGCCAGTTTCAAAGCTCTGATACCATGTTGAAGTGATCAACCCAAGATCTTCAATTTGCAACACCAAATAACTTCCACAAGAGATAGAGAGAAGCAACAATGGAAGATGCTATTCCACCAAACAAGGATTGCAATATGATACAAATGATCTATGCAATACTCTACAATGCAAAATATGATAGAGATGCCTTGCTTATAAAGGCAAGGAAGATATAGGATAAGACAAGATCATGACAAGTTTTTTAATCCTATCACATGAGACAACTAACTTATAACTACCTAGGAAAGTGTAAATTCTAGATAAGACAACTAAGACTTCTAGAAGATACAACTAATATCCTAAGTAAACTTAACATGTGAATTAATTCCCCTAAGTCCCTAGTAAAGGAATAAACTAGGTACAAGACTTATTAACTCCAACAGCCAAGAGGAAGAGAAATTAAATGATGAGCAGGTAAAGTGATGTTAAGAAAGGTATTACTGTATCCTCTTATACCAAAATATCCTCTCGAGTAGGATATATTGTTACACCCCATTCATGAATTACAATTTACTTTTGACCTTATGTTAAAAGAATGGATTATTTTTGTAATTATGAATCTTTGAAAGATGAATGTTATGATGAAATATATGAGATGCAATGGCTTTATGTATTTAATGGAAATATTGTTGAATATGCAACGAAATGGATGCAATATATATTATATGGCTAACTTCATATTTTGTTGTCCAAGTGGATATATAGGAATGGATTTTGTGCCTTGAGTGGATAAGGGGGAGTATCACCCAGGAGAAGGGTATGGATAAAAGTTGAATAGTAAAGCCATTTGAGTTCATTGATTGTGCATAGGTTTGGTTTTGGATGTTTAAATTGAGTAAGTTATTATAAGTTATGTCTTTCGGTTACATAAACCTAGGTAAAGTCAAGTTAGTTTCCTTATAAAAGACTATAGGGTTATTGATTTTTTCTATTAACATATTGATATAATCATTGCCAAATTAAATTTAGTATTTATATTGTCATGATGATATTCATATTTGCAAATGATAGTGTGTATATCTTGGTATGTGGGAATGCATTATGGATATAAGGTTAACCATTTAAATATGAATAATATTGCATGTATAGATCAGTTATTTAAATATCGCAAAGAGGTAATTAGAATTAATAAATTTGACAAAGTCAAGAGGCTTAAAATGCCAAAATAATAGGCCAATATATGCAGCCACGTTATAGCTGATAAGTAACATGTAAAAATGAAAATAAATGGAAAAGTGGTTAGCCTTGAAACAGTCCATCACATGGGCTGAAAACTTTGCATGAAAATAGAGTTCATAATGGTTTATGAAAGGGGAACAAGACTTGGTTTAAATAGCTGCAAATAGTAAACTTTTAAATCTGCTATCATTTAGCAACATGTGCCTTTAAAAAGATATATTTATCTGCTAACAATAATGAAATACGAACAACCACTATGTAGTGAATTATATTCAGCCTTTAAGGTAGTGGAATTGGCTTTGAACAAGTCAAAAAGTGGAGTTTTATTTGCAACAAACTAAAATGAGTTATGGAGGAAGTTTCCAATGCCTAGATGAGGGGCATTTTAGTTGACGAGCATATGCTAATTTCCAGCCAGTTGGTGGCAAATGTTTTCCATTTAAATAGACTCTATATAAGTCGATAAAGAGCATATTTCTAACGTTGGTTTTTAGCATATTTCAGTGTGGGAAAAGTAGCCATAAAGACTCTTTAATCTGATCATTAAATGTTTCTTAAACTATTTTTGCATTATGGTCAATTAATTTAGAAGTTAGTTATCAAGATTATGGTAGTTTCATTTTTTGAGTCATTAATTTACAATAGTAGAGAGAAAGTAGGTTGAATATTTTGTCTATAAAAACAAGAGCTTTGCATTGTATTGGGGTTGGTTATCAAGATAGCAAAGGAATAAAGATTATGTCATATTGCTCTCAAGTTTATAAAAGTCTAAAAATCAGTCTAGTTAAGTTTTCAGCAGCATAATAGAGGTTTAAAAATCATTTTCAAAGCAAGAAGAATGGGAAAGAAGGGAAGATAAAAATTTTGGAAGCTAGAGTTCACAAGGAGCAATTGGTAGCAATTCAAAAGTAGAAACTACATGCATGTTTTATACGTTTCTAAACTGTTTTTATTCGTGTTTCCAAGTTTGAGAAAAGATTATTTTTGAATGTGAAAAGAAACAGAAACAAATGGATGTTTGAGACTGAATATATTTAGTTGGGTGATAAGAGGTAAAATGTTAATAACTTGATGATGTTGAATATGAAAATATGTACAATATGATATTGTTTATGTATTCTAAATGTGAAATAAGCCCCTTAATTTTTTCTCTTGATTTTCAATGTCAATTACAATGCACAAGCACCTGTTAAGGTTAGCTCCAAACCAAAATGATGCAGAAAAGAACTCTAACCAAGAATGCACCCTAAAACCACTTAAGGAAGAGGGGCGGACATATGGTCAGAGGATCCCTATGATCTAATAACTCAACAACTATAGGATGATTACAAATGGAAGTACAAAATAAACTCAATGCCAAGAATGTGCACACAAGATCCCTTTGAAGGCGAGGTGCTAACATATGGCGGAGTAAGTATTGAAAAACTGAAAGAACTTAGGTAGTGAACTAGCCATAATGATTTCCACTCAACCACTTAAATAGTGGGGGGAATACTACAAACAATTCAACTAATTCATCTGATGCGGCGAGCATCCACTTAAGAGTGGGAATTCTCCACTTTTTAGTGGGTACAATGAGAGTTACAATTTTATTCTCTACACTAGTAGTAAACCATCCAGGGGTAATTAATGTTTGCTTAGAAATTACAAGTAAATGCAGCAAGAAAAAATTGGTTGGATTAGTACTACTAATGCACAACCTTACAATCAAGATACTCTGCAATTTACTAGTATTACAATGATAGAACAATGCAAATATGTGAAGAATGATTCTCTCAAATTACAAAGCTCTCAAAACACTGAAAATGAAGCATAAATATGATTCTTTTGAAGTCTGATATTAAAAACCAACAAACTGAAATTCTAAACCAGCAACATGTGAATCAATGAAATGCACATAACTTTATCAATTTACCTCCAAATTGAGTGAAATCAATTGTAATGAACCTCTGGAGGATAGGCGCCCATGTCATGATGATGAAACAACTTCAAAAAAAAAACCATTAATTTACTTGCAAAATTCACAATGCTCTCAACATGGTACGACCCTTAGCAAGGGCAATTTTGCAAGAATAAATCACACACTTCAAAATAAAAGCTAAAAATTGCTAGGAAGGGTCGCCATAAGCTTAGGAATGAGATTGTTGAATACCCACAACAAAATTAAAATCATACAAGAAGCTATTTTTGAAAATCTCATTCAGCCATATAATAACCAGCACATGAGAAACTGAAAATATCTCACCAAAACTCCAACAATGATGCTCAATGTGCACTTCTAAATGAAGCACACTCTCAATCCACCATCTAGGGAACCATAGTTTTAGGCCCGAAGAATGGAGTGGAATTGCTAAGCTTTCCCTTAGTCGGATTCTGGATTTCAAACTAGCAACATAACTTTACAATATTTCCAAAGATAAAGAACTCTTCTCAAAGCCTCAATATATAAGCTTCAATTGGCAACCGAATCACTTCAAATTCCAAGAATTTGAATCACTTCAACTTCCAAGAGGGACGCCACCTTTAAGCATTTTAATTTTTGAAATAATAAAACTTTATTCAACCTCCCTTTAGGCGTCCAACTTAATAATACAACAATAAAGCATTTAATAAACCATTAAATGCACAATTGACCCCATAATGTCCCCTCTTTAAAAACAACATGAAGTTATCACTCCTAGGCATGGGGTACAACTGAGTAACATAAAATTGACTAAGTATAAACTTAGTCCATTGAGATAACCAAATCCAAACTAAAACTAAAGGATAGCAAGATGACTTGAGCTGAATTGTTGATGATGCTACTGCCAAATTTAGACTTACTATAAATAGCTAATGCCAAAAATAGTAAGTTCACTTCCAAACCATCAGAAAGCCAAACTGAATGACAGAACTGCAAGGGATTGAACTATTGCTAAACAGATACTGCTAAAAGATAGACTTGCTAAAAATAGCGAACTGCTAAAAAAAGTAAGTCTGCACAACATCCTTTGAATGCCAACTGAGCAGTATCTAAAGGAGGAAACCTTAATTTTCTGCTTTAGCTTAGCCTACAAATTTCTAGAAATAGGCTGAATCCAAATGAAGAGCGTATGGCCAAAATGGGGACATTACAAAATGCATTCTAAAAGTATATGAGTTTATAACTAGTAATGTGGTTTAAAGAATGGATTAAAAGTATCTATAATGTGTATATCTCTAAGAGTGATAAATAAGAAGCCATAGTACATTATACTGCTTGAGTATGATCTTATGGGGTTTGAGCACATGTGAAAGATTATCACTAACTTGATATTGTCACATATTGGAAACCCCCATTATCTTTTGTGTTATTTTATGAACCCAACCTTATGACTGGTATTTGGAAGTCCTAATTCTTGTTTAAGAGGAAGTGATCATCTAGTTGGCTCAAATTATGTTGTTTCTATGTATGTGTGACATGATGTCAATGATTTTTGAATAACCATAGGTATGTCAAGATGATGGCATAAGATTCATCATTATCTATCTAAATAACCAAAGAATAGGTGAATGGTAAACCTTATGAGTTTGAAAGGGCTTTAATTAAAGGTAGTAGCCTAGACCCTAGATGTTTCAAGAATGTAACAGGTGAATTCATTGTCAAGGATGATATATCAAACCAATTATTTGACCACCTCAGTGGGTATTAATTAATTAATACAATCCTTATGTTTGTAGAACTAGTTGAACTGCAAAGGTTTTAACCTTAATAAACAAGACTACAATGTTTACCATGAAAGGCCAAAACTTAAAGGAATTTATATTCCTATTTGAATATTTAACCATCACTATGGGAATTATTATATGAATCAGTATACCTTATTAAAACCATATAGGTCAAGTTTTGATTAAATATTATATTTCAAGAGTGTAGCTCTTAAGGATTATGGTAAATATTTAAACAAGTGGTTATAGCCACTTGACCCAGATAGTTATATGAAAGTAACTTAGGTGGTTCGAATCAGGAATTACTAACAACTCAAGTGAGTTATTGAGTATTCACATTCTAAGAAAGGATGTTGTAGTGGAACTAAACAATAGAAATCCAAGTTTATAGTATGAAGAAGAAATATTTAGTTCAAGATTAAGATTTATTATTTATACATGTTGAACATTTTGTAAGTACTTTTAGTTGTGACCAAGATAGTCTAGTCAAAGATAGTGGGTCATTAGTATCAACTATTTTTGCATGGAATGAGAGAGCACATACTCTCATGGTTAATATGAATGCCTTGAATAAGTAGTAGTTTCCAAGTCCCAATAAGTTACGTGAATGCAACTAGGGTATTCTAGGTCAAAAAAGTATAACCAATCAAGTTTTTTATCAATTTAGTAAGTAAGAACTTGAATGTATGATAGTTTCCAAGACTCAAGTTATTATGTGGATGTAATATGGGAGTTCTAAAGTCAAGAAGACTTAACCAACCTAGATGAATTATGACTTAATAAGGGGGAAATACTTTGCTCTATATTGACTGGTGTTAAGGGGTAGTACTATACTCGAGATGGACAATAGTCAAGGAGCAATATTATGCTTGAAATTGATAGGTTTCTATGAGTATGACTTAAGTAAAGACATCACTTTTTAGATGAAACCATGTATAAAATTTTAACCAATAATCAAGTAGTAAATTTGAATTATTACAAGGTCATATTAGGTTCTCCAAGTTGAGTAGGGTGGGTGAACAAATGACTACACTTGAAGTAAGGAGCGATTATATATATATATATATATTACAAATAACTTTGGCCAAAGTGAGTGCAATAATCTCTCCTTGTAGTTGTCGGTTCATTTTGTTTTGGATACTTAACACAATCAGAGTTTCCATTCATAGTTAGAAGGCGTCCATAGTTGTTTGACAGTATTAGTTAATTAGGGCACAACACCTGAGCTCAAATGGAAATTATTAGATTTTTCTTAACTATTCCCTTTGTTGAAGGCTAGGGCCACTTCTAGTTAGGAAGGTGTGCAAGGGACCGCTAGTCTATGGTTGGAGGAAAAACACTTCGGTGATGCTCTCCCTTTTGTAGATGACATGCAAGGTCTTGGGATATCAAAAGAAAGAAAGAAAAGTATCCAGATAATAATCTATGACCTTGTTCCTTAATTGTTTATATTATATATTTAAAATTGTTTATGCAGAAAATGTTGAAAAGAAAAGAAATTTATACTTAGTAGTTTGAAAAATAAATGAAATTATTATGCTATGCTTATGTTATTAGTTATACAAATGTAACTTTCAATTGTTGAAGAAAAATTTTATGTCCTATTTTTATGGAATAACTACTTTTTAATTTATGGCTAAAATTCCATGTAAATTCCTTGTTAGAAGGTTGTGGTTGTTAAACATATCTTGGGAGAGGGACAAGTGTTAGATTCATCATCACTTGAAGAAGGGCTACCAAAGGTAAAAAGTGAAACATCTATCAATGATGTAAGAAAAGAAGAGAACATTTTTTTAGAAGAAGGTGACAACAAGACAAATATGTTAATGCAATGTTAGAAGAATAGAAAGTGTTTTATGTTTTATGTTTTTGTAATAACGTAAGAGAACAAGAGTTACAATGCTTTACTAAAATATAATGCTTGTAATAGTAAATAAGATATTCAAACAATATAATACTTTAATCAAGTAAATAAAATTTGATAATATGTGATTAAAATGAAAAAAGATATGAAAATTTAAGCTAAGTCAGGTTCACCTAAATGTAAGATGGTGAAAGGATATGTAATGTACACACATAACAAAGGTTCAAAGTAAGGCAAAAAAAAAATTAAAAATTGCAAATTAAAAATTCAAGTCATTGTTAACAGTCCATATTTCTTATAATTAACAAAAATCATTCAAGTAGTAGCTTCAAGGAGTGAACATCAACATCTAGTCAAGATACCAAAAGGGTACAAATTGATGAGTAAGGATTTCTCTCCACCCAACCGTATTGGCATTGTGAAGCCTCTTGGGATCTATCCAAACCCCCAACCAAGAAAAAGACTACCAATAACTCTAACTTGTGATTGGATAATCATATTATCTACTAATTGAATTAGTGGGTATTTAACCCTTTCGAGGGTTTGGATACCCCAGACAGTTCTACGACGATTTCCACCCACTTAGGTGCAACAAGGATAGAAACCTGAATAAAATATATACTAAATAAACACACTCAAAGGAGGTGATGATGTTGAATTCGATTGCAATGCTTCCAAGTTTACCTACAACCTAAGTTTATTTAACCACACTTCAATGGATATTGATTTATTCACTTTACACATTGGGTTTGAAGATTCTTGATGGAAATGCAATAGAATAATCATATTATTTTTTTATGATAATACTATTAATTCATTTTGGTAACTCCCACTCTTAACAATTAATTAACCAAAAAGAAAATTTTATACTCACCATTCCGCTAAGCAAAGACCTACACAATACACAATCATTATTATTTTCATCATATTTAGATCAATAACTCTTTCAAATTCATTTCATGGATGACTGACTATCTAGTAGACCACCAAATTATTCACAACTAGTAGACATTGTCATACAAGGTTTTCCAAGGACTAGAAGGTATGCCATCATGAGATAACCACAAAAGATTGAGAGAATATTAGGTTGTGATTTAGAAAATCATCTTACAAAATGGAAATAAAATATTCTCCTAATAAAAGGAACCTTAGGAAAATAATATCATCTTGCTAGATGTCTACATTTCCTCATTAACATCATAATTCATAAGTATCCTCAATCTATTCTCTTATTTATAAGAATTAATAAGAAAAGGATAAAGTTTTATACATAGGATATCTTAATATTTTCAACAACCTCCTTAACCTAACGGTCATAGCTATAGTCAATATAATGATAAGATGATGTACTATATTTTCCAAATAAGAAAAATAAGGTAAGATGAGCAGAAATTTCTTTGTTAAATTAAACTAGATAATGAATGGATAATAAACATACTTCTTTAAAAGAAAACTCCATCTTATGTGAATATGTTTTAGAAGAACGTCACATATGGTACATCCAATATATCTTTGTGGAACGCTTGGAGGTGTTCACCCAATTTAAAAGCAATCCTTTTGAAGGGATTCTACTTGTAAAATATCATTTCAATATAAAATGTTAAACCATTTGCACATATTATCAAATTCTAAAATAAATGATATTACACTTGAAAAAGAATTATTAGAAACATCTCCTTACAAAAAAACCTTGCAAATGAATTTTCTAAGTCTATTCATCAGTAATACCATTAATGGTTAAGTAACCATAGTATGTAACATAAAAGAAATACTTTTATTTCTTAACACCTTAAATGTTCACTTAGGCAACCTCGTAAATAGGCAATTTCCTCAAATCTAAGTATAAGTTGACATTATACCTGACATTATACAACATCTCACATAATCTAATTACATAAGACATCATATATGTATATTAAATAGATAAATTTACCTCCTTATATGCATTTACGTATCAATGATAGGTGAAAATATTTATGAGCCACTTATGTCCTTCATGAATGAGATCAACCTATCACTACATACTATATGACACATCAACGTCTCCAAAAATATATAAAAGCATATATAGAGAACAATTTAATCATAAAAATCAACATACCACACATAACACTTTTTACCCTCTAAGGGTAATTGAATTACAAAAAAACAACTTGGCATACATAGCAGTTCTCAAAAGAGGCATTTGGTTTTCCCAACATATGAGTGCACCTATATGCCCAATTTTTGTATTGTATACAGGTAAGGTGGATCCATCACCAAACCCCTAGATAACACACTCCAAAGTTGTTGGCATTAGTTTATAGTGTTTCCCTAGGAATTGTCCTTGAGAATCAAAGAAAAGAACGGTTCAGTAGAAAGTGAAACCTACTCACTCTATCACACCCATTACGACATGAAATTTATACTTCCTAGTTATAGATGCTATCCTCTGCACCTCAGGACCTGGTACATCAATAGCAGAAGCATGATACTTCTTACACTCCTCTTGACCTCTCAAAGAGTGATTACCAATTATAACTCCAAAATTTGAACCTTTAGGTTAGCCTCCAATAAATGATTTGGGAAACATTGTAAGCAATTGATACCCATAAGCAGCCCCTTCTGTTATTAATATTTTTGCTTTATCAAGTGTGGTAGGAGTGTTGTAGAAACCAATAGAAGCTTGAACGATAGTGGCTCTAAGAGTCCTAGGTGTAGGACACTTTGACACCATTTCGATTTTAGGGTATGTGCAGGATCATCATGGAAAAAATAGGCCCTTAAGTGGCAAAAAAAATAGAAAAATTAGAGTTAGGCAACTTGACGTAAAAATTTGAATAAGTTATCTATATTATTTCAAAAATATGTAAGAATAGAATCTGTAGCAAATTGAATGTAGAATTTGTAGCAAATTGAATGTAGTTTCTAAACTACTAGGTTTTTAAATCTTTTTTGAAAATTTTAAATTTCAATGTGTAAAATTCGGGAAAAATAAGAAGTAGGTGTTGTACCACCTTTACCAATGATAATTATTTTTTATAGGATTTTAGATATAAGTAGAGGACTCATGTCCAGATGTGATGCATATTTTTTTGTAATTTTTTTCCAAGTAAATAATTAATTATAAATTTTTTATTACAACTTTTAAAAAATATAAAAACTCATATGTTTGACCACCTTAACTTGGTCAAAACTTCATGAAATTTGATTCTTTTTTTTTAATCCTATAGTATGTGAAGCATAGAATGTGACATTTTTTAGATTCAAAAAATGTGTTACCGTTTGAAAGCTATAGATGTTTTTCAATCAGCCTATTAATCAGGACTTTAGTCATAATTCAAATAGAAAATGAATAATCATTATTTATTAAATTCAAATTAAAGCATAATTTATATTGGTAGAAATTTGAGAATCTCCTTTAAAAACCCTTTTGATTTCATCAATTTTGGGTAAAAAAAAATTGGCAACCACATACCCTACACATACCCATCATATTGCCACTTTTTGGCCCATCATGATCCTGCACATACCCTTCATTCTCAGACATGGCTTGTATATTGATGGAAATTTTCTAGATAATCAATATGGGAGAATTGAAGAGCGGTGAGCTTCTTAGTAGCTAGAGTGGCATGCTCTAAGGCACTCTCTGATGAAATCGCTGTGCTTTTTAATATGCTCCTATTGAGGGGTGATATTTTTGTACAAATTATCCAATGAAAACTTTGGGACATCGTGAAGGTGAATTCATCTTTCCTGCTCTTATCTCCCACATACCATTAATAACCAACACACCAACCTAAGGTTCAACCAGCGAGTGCCTCCAACTTGATCAATGTGTTTTCCCATGCTAATTTATCATATCTATGACTGCATTTCATCATCACTAGACTCAGAAGTTTGTGATCTTGATATATGTAGTGGATCAACACACAATCTTATAAGGTTTTTTGTCACTATTATAATTTGGAAATTGGAACTCCTAAAGTTTCTATTAGTTTAAGAAGGATGTAATAGAATGGTTTTCCAAGGTAGACCTCACCATCACATAAATGAAGCAATTAGAAAATAATATATTCAGAAAAAGGTAAATATGTAAGGCATATGAATCTATTCTACAGTTATAGAAGTACATTAACTTAAACTCCTAGCCATCATATTTCTAGGAACAAGTTCCATTGCACTCTAACTTATCTATTGTTGTGTGCAAAAATTGTATGTCTACATTAAATTCATTAGAGAAAGTCGACATAAAATCCCACCTCTAACTATAGAAGAAATTAACATCATTTGTGCTTCCCCCAAATCCTTGAGTAGATTTCCCCCCTTCTCCTTCACTACCCATTAATGGTATTATGAAGCCATCATAATTTTTCCTTTACACATGTAGAGGACCCCCTTAGACCGCTTTAAACCTCCACTTAAAGGGACTCTGAGTGGTTCTCCATAACACCTCCTTGCAAGGCTCCTTCTTCCCTTGGCTAAGCAACAACCTTGTCCCCTTTTCCTCTTTTTTTCTCTCTTTTTTTTTTGGTTTGTTGCTCTCCTTCCTTTTAAAGGTCTTGGAATGGTTTCCCCCCATCACACCCACTCTCCTACAAATTCTTTAATTACTTATTTATTTTTCATCAGTTACAAAAAGGACATTTAATACTACCTATCTCAACCTCTTCTTTTAAAATTACTTAATAAAGAATCAATCGATTTACTGATTATTTTAGTATTGCATTAATGAAATTACTCATATGATCAACAACATAATTGCACTTATCCAAGGCTTAGAATAATAATAATTCACTATAAAATTCTTGAGATAACTATGCAAAGGTTGATGGTCATTAATAATCCACATCAAATTGCAATCAAATCAAGGATAATTGTTCAATGCATATAGATATTATGTTGATATTTAATATATATATTTAAAAATGAGTAACATCATAATAGAATCACTAATTATAACCTTCCAATACTAAGGAACATCACATAAATGACTAAAATTGTAGCTATAACCTTTCATTACTAATTTATCATTGTCGATCTTTTTGTTCAATATTAATGATAATCACCTTCAAAATATTAACTATACCAACATAAATGAATCACCAATTCATTACTATAAATTTATGTACATGAATTTTAGATTATTTATTACATTGATGTAATGCATATGAAATCATGATGAATTAAAATTGATAGTAATTCATGTTAGCAATTAAATCGATAGATAACCTAGATTTAACACAAATGTTACAATGATATTATTAATAACTTATTATTGTAACACTTAAGTATTTTAAATATTTTCTTTATAATTAGATGGTAAGAGGTTCATAAATAATACTTTATGGTTGACCTATTATAGTAGTAATTTTATAGTTGACTGATTTCATAAACAATAGAGAAAAATCCTTGTTATTTAAGTTCTCAACCATTGTCATTATTCCATTAATGACCTTCTAACTTATTCAAATAGTAATGATATATAATATAGCTAAGAAAATACCTTCTGTAATAGTAGTGCTAGGTCATTCTTTTGAAATCTCCAAATACATTTAAAAATCAGTTAACTTAATTTTACCAAAACGATGCATATATCCATAGTCTATAAGTTTCAAATGTTAATACTAGAAGAGGGTCATGACATGATATATAGCCTAAATGACTTAAACTAGATCAATTATCTTTCATCATAAATGTTATGGAGCCAAAAATAGCTAAGAGGTACTATTTGGTTGTTGTCCTCAAAGGAGATCCAAATAGGTCGGTGAGGGTTTTTGTCCCATTTTTTTTGTCTATGTGTTGTGATTGGTATGGTGAGTTGTATTGAACTAGGTGAATTAGAGTCAAATGGACTAAGTGTAACATAATCTAAAAATTACATAACAAAATGAAAGAAATAGAAAGAGGATCTAGAGAGGAGATACAGAGAGGAACCTGACATTGAAATCTGGAACAAAATTGGTAGGACAAGGGCATTAAGCATCCTAGTTCAGAAGTTTTGAAATCTAGGGTTGTAAGGCCTTCACAAGTGTACTAGTGTTTGAAGGTCTTTGATAGCAGAAATTGAGATTTGAAGTCCAATAGAACTTAGGTAATCAATTTTCCCTACTTTGTTGATGATAAGACTTTGAAAAATGCATTATGGTTTAGGATCTTTGAGATGTTATTCAATTTATAGCAAACCTCTAAACTTGCAAAATAGATAAAGGGAGAAAGGTTTTTGGTGTTCCCAAATCCACAATGGCTATATGATCAAAGATGATAAAGAATACATTCTCTTGGGGGACCAAAGAAAAGATAAATGACAAATGGTAATGAAAACATAAAAGGGATACGTATTACCACTCAAATATAAAGCTCTTGTTGAACTGACGTAGTTGTACCAATGTAGTGCCCCTCCATGATTCACCCTTTTATGATGTTTATGTCAAATTCTTATGGATTCATTTCATGTCTCAGGTACTCTTTGCTTGTGGTTAAAGTATTTTATAATAATATGTTTAGAACATTTTCATGATTATGTTTGATGTTCTACATTAGGACTTGTCACGTGTGCTTTCAGATATGCTTATCATATTGATATATTCTTATGGATATTCTAATGGCTAATGTAATAGTGATGTTAGATGATGATTAGTCTTTATTATTTTGATGATGATTATAACATGTTTATGAATATACTAGAAATAGAATGTGTTATCTTATGTTGGAATGGTTTATGATTATTGATGTTATGAGTTATTATTTGATATATTATATGATGCTTTTAAATGATATTTAGGTGTGGAGGGAAGGATGTCATATTTCTCACTTGTGAGAACCCTACAATGTTTTGATTTCCTTTCTTTAGGTATGGGATGATTATATGTATATGCAAAGACGTTTGTGTGCTATAGGCTGCAAGTATTAGGCATCAACTCCACCTGAATTGTCAGGTATGAGCTTGCCTTAAACCCAATAGAATTATTGAACACCTAGTCCCCTACCCTAGCCATCATCCTAGAAGAGGATGAGTATCTAGTTCGTTACCTCATCAATGTTGTCAGATATCTGTGGTCAGTTGGTCTTGCTTTTTGACCCTAGTTAGGGTTTAGCTAATTGTTGTTGGCATTTGGTTTGTTTAATTTAAAATTGTTTGATAAATGTTGTTTTTGGTTAATTGACATATCAAAATAAATTATTAAGTAAAAAGGGCGCTTGATAAATAAATATAAATATAAGTGTTAATAATCATAGTTTATAATAAATTAAATGTGAAATGAAATATTAAAATAAAATAAAAATGAAATTATACTAGAAAATTATAAATAATTAAAAATAAAAATAAAAATATTATAAAAAGATAGAAAGGTTTTTGCATGCAGCACATGCACAAGTTTGAATAGTTTGTCGAAAAAGAAACTTAATTTTTTTGGGATTTTGAGTGATTTTATTGGATTTTTGCTTTTATAGAAACGAGCTCCCACAAAACCATCAAGTGGTATTACACCAAACCATGTCCGCATATTTAATATTGGGTACTTTATTTATTTATTTTCCCCAATATTAAATAATTACATTTTAGCAACTTAACTTATGTCCCAATGTTGCATGCAACATAAAGTGGCCCCAAGAATAATTACATTAAATACATTAGGCAAGGTGCACAACACACCTTTTCCTAACATGGATCATCCTATTTTTTTCAGGAAGGGAAGTAATTTGGTTGCAAGAAAATTTCATATGTGGTGGTTTTTGTGGGGAAATGGGGATTCTTGGAGGAAATTATTTTGGGTTTTGGGAAGAAAATTTATGTAAAAAAATTGCATTCCATTGTTTATTCTCAAAAGGGAGGAACGTTGAAGGATAGGCAAAGGAAGGCATTGTTTCAAATCAATTTGAGGAAATGAATTTATAGATGATTTTTTCATTCTTCTTTTTATAGTGTTATTGTTCTGATTGTTTAATGATTTAATCGTGTTGTTTATAATCTTAGTGCAAACATATGTTATGCACATCATGTAATCATTGCATTCTTGAGAGAATTAGTTATTTACATATGTCAATTGTTTTCTTGAATGTTTTAACAAATCCAAGTTGTGTATATCTTGCAATCATGGCATTCTATGTGATACGCCATTTCCTCCTACCTATGCATTTCTAAAGAGCTTCTTATCCTTTTAAATAAATATCATTTTGTGCATATCCTATAATTCAATGTCCCAATTTTTGCCTTGTTTCCCTAGGTCGATTTCTTCTCTCTAACAGTTTCTTAAGCCTTAGTAGAAAACCAATTAGTATGTATCTTTTAGTCACAACTGAATACATTGCCTGGAAGTGTCTATGGATTTTCAACTAACCTAATTTGTGTGCATCTTGCTGTCAATTCATTCCATGCAATGAGATCTCCTTGAGATCATCAGTAAAATAGTTCAAATACCTCCTTTATGCTTCTGAAATTCCCATGCATGTCTGCCAAGATAATTGCAACTACAGCTTGAGATGTATATGTCTCATACACCATATATTATACATAAACACTTATATAAATTGGCACATATAGCGTAGCACCTGCCAATTACATTTTCCTGAAAGTTTTGACCAAAATCTATGGCTACGGGCTCTTTGATGCAATGCAAAGGATTCACAACTCAACTTTCATGGAGACATATTTCACAACAATGGGTTTCACTTATCTTTCCCTTCTAGGAAATCATCTTTCAAGGTATCCTTCATTCACATGACCACTTTTAGATTCATAAACTCACTGACCCAACAAACTCTCTCAATACCTTTAGACCTTTTAGAGCTCTATCTTACCCAAACTACTCAATATCAAGACCTTTTAATATCAACTAATGACTTATTCTCACAAACCTGTCTCAACACTTGTAGTTCTCCTCATAGGACTGTCAAAACTAAAATTTTAATGTAGATCATTGTTGATGACTGTAATGGGATTTTTGAGTATCCTTTAGAGAGTTTTGAAACATATCTAAGATCCAACATATGTTGCTTTGAGAAACAAATTCAAAACATGACTATCCACGTTCTATTTAGGCCTAATTAGGCCAAGGTCACACACGGCTTATTGGTTTTGATATCTCCAAACTCAAAATTACTTGCCCAATGCTTGAAACATGTTAGATTAGACCTGCTCGTGCTTATAAATCCATCATAAGTCCATTTCATAAATATTTTGATAAACCCTAGGCTTTAGGCTATTTGACTGTCCAAAAACTTTGTTTTCTCAGATTGTACATAGATTTTCAGTCCTAAACTTTCACCTCACATACTAGCCTTCACCTTATGGTTTGAAACTTCAAAACATAAAAGTACATGTCATGTGGATTCTTTTCAGCAAGAGTTAGAATATTTCAATGGTCAAGTTGAGAGAAACACAAAATTTTATGTCACTGTTTACTCTAAACTAGGGTTTTGATAGTTTTCTAAAAAATTACAATAACTTGCCTAAATTTTGACCAATTCACATGAAACAAACTTTGGAGGGAAGGATATTGAGCATAATTTTACCTAAAAACAATTTGAAGTGATCTTCTGCCTGTACAAGGTCGTACAAGGACCTGAAACAACTATTTTTTCTTGTAAAAGACAAAATTAATTTATGATTTTCCATACAAATCAATTCCTCCAACTCCATACATCTCCAATACAATCTCCCCTATCTTGGCAACAAGTTACAATGCATTTTTAAAGGCTTTACAACTTTCTCCAATGAATGCAACTAACTCAAAATATCTTATGACCTTTGGTGTTCCATCCTTGTGCATTTTTTGCACTTTTTGCATCTTTGTAATTACAACAATTTGACAACTCTACAATATTTGAAAAATGAACTTAAAATTACTCCCTAAGACCCATAACATCATAAATGTGGCCTCTTCGGCCTTATTACATTCTTAGGACATAAACCACAACCTAAAAATCTAAAGTTTCCTCATTGATGCATGAAATTTACCAAGTACTCCTGCACCATACTCCCAGCCAAATAAATTTCCAAGCCCTCTTGGAGTGAGGGTAATACCTGATCTTCACCCTTGAATGCTCCTTCTTGCATGCTCTACTCCTTGAAACAACTCCACCTTGCCTTTTTTTTTTTTAGACTGTAGGAATCAGGTAGCACGACCCCCTATAAACTGCAGTGCACCTGGTAAACTTTTTAACATGACCGGCGATGCTGATGTGACATTCCCTCTGGTACCACGGGGGTGGGGGAGACTAGACCTCATGACCAACCTCCTACAATAGGAAATATTTAGCCAACCGAGCTAGGGCCCCCACCCCAAACTCCACCTTGCCTTCATCTTTACTTTTGGTTTCATTTTGTCCATGCAAATTAGCCTTCTTCTTGTCTTGCCATTTGGAATCAAATTCTTTATGCTTTGTTGCATCTTAGCATCTATCTTAGTACTTTGTCCTTCTTTCACTTTGATCCTTGGCATGTATCCCATTAATACTATCATCATAACAATGAAATGATAGATTACCTCTTTAATCTTCTGCTTTTTCTATGTGTCAATGGATTCTTCACCCTTAATCTTCATGTTCTTTATCAAATTCTTTGCTCCCTCAAGGAGTTCATTCTTCATTTGCTCTGTCTCAGACTTTTTTATCAGCATCTCATGTTCTTTCAACTTCTTCTACATCTCTTCTTGTTTTTTCCTTTTAGCTACTAACCTTGCTTGTCTCTTTCTTTTATGAACAATTCTCCTAATGGGCCATGTAACTCTTCTTTTCACTGTCAAGTGCCAACTTGTTGCTTGTCTGATTGACCATTCCATCTTCATCTGGAACTCTTGGAACTCTAAATCCAATCTCTTTATTTCTTACCTTAGTGTTGTTATCTCTCAATCAAACTTCTCTTACCTCTTTCTCTCTTTTCTTCTTTCCTCTGCCTTCAAATTCCTTCTCAGAAAATCCATCTTCTTCTCTACTCAAGCAAGCTTCCCCTTGCTTCTCAACTTTTCTACCTCACCTAGGTCTTTCCTCTAGCTAGTCTTTTGGCCACCAACCTGCACAAAACCACAACACACAAACAAAAAACTCTCTACCCAGACCTTCTAAGCTCTGATACCAAACTGATGCAATACAAAGGGTTCACAACTCCACTTTCATGGAGACATATTTCATAACAATGGGTTTCACTTATCTCGCCCTTCTAGGCAATCATCTTTCAAGGTATCCTTCATTCACATGACCACTTTTAGCTTCATAAACTCACTAACCCAAAAAACTATCTCAATACCTTCAAACCTTTTATGGATCTATCTTACCCAAACTACTCAATATCAAGACCTTTTAATATCAACTAATGGCTTATTCTCATAAACCTGTCTCAACACTTGTAGGTCTCCTCATAGGAATGTCAGAACTAAACTTTTGATGTAGATCATTTCACATGATTGTAATGGGATTTTTGAGTATCCTTTGGATATTTTTCAAACATATCTAAGATCCAACATATGTTTCTTTGAGAAACAGATTCAAAACATGAATGTCCACATTCTATTTAGGCCTAATTAGGCCAAGGTCACACAAGGCTTATTGGTTTTGATATCTCCAAACTAAAAATTACTTGCCCAATGCTTGAAACATGTTAGATTAGACCTTATCATGATTATAAATCCATCATAAGTCCATTTCATAAATATTTTGATAAACCCTAGGCTTTAGGCTATTTGACTATCCAAAAACTTTGTTTTCTCAAACTGTACACAGATTTGCAGTCCTAAAATTTCACCTCTCACATACTAGCATTCACCTTATGGTCTGAAACTTCAAAACATAAAATTGCATTCCATGTTGATTCTATTCACCAAGAGTTAGAATATTTCAATGGTCAAGTTGAGAGAAACACAAAATTTTATGTCACTGTTTACCCTAAACCAGGGTTTTGACAATTTTTTGAAAACTTACAATAACTTGCCTAAATTTTGGCCAATTCACATGAAACAAACTTTGGAGGGAAGGAGATTGAGCATAATTTTACCTAAAAACAATTTGAAGTGATTTTCTACCCGTACAAGGCCATACAAGGACCTGAAAACAACTATTTTTTCTTGTAAAAGACAAAATTTATTTATGATTTTCCATACAAATCAATTCCTCCAACTCCAATACAATCTCCCCCTATCTTGGAAAAGAGTTACAATTCCTTTTTAAAGTCTTTACAAATTCCTCCAATGAATGAAACTAACTCAAACTACCTTATGACCTTTGGTGTTCCATCCTTGTGCATTTTTTGCACTTTTTGCATCTTTGTAATTACAACAATTTGACAACTTTACAATATTTGAAGAATGAACTTAAAATGACTCCCTAAGACCCTTAACATCATAAATGTGGCCTCTTGGCCCTTATTACATTATTAGGACATCAACCTCAACCTAAAAATCTAAAGTTTCCTCATTGATGCATGAACTTTACCAGGTGCTCTTGCGCCACTCTCCTTGACTAGCACCATGGAGTAACAACTAGCGGCGTGTTAACCACCCCTGCCACGACAAAATCGTGCAAGATTAAAATATAAATGATACTTCATAAGGGAGGTTAATTAAAATATGAACCATTTAGCAGTGAGCCCTCCTCATTATAGCCCTGTTGCTACCTTTTTGGTGCATGCATTTGAAGCTAGATAAAAATCTATATTTAAATTTGCAGTCAATACCTTGTACTGCGCTTTTATATCAATGGCTAATTTATGTATCATTTTTGGTATTTTGATTTCTAATTGATTCCCTTTACTATGTTCATTTCAGTGAATATAAATTATGACCAGAATTTGATTATAATCTATATGCTATATGTATCATAGTTTGATAAACTACATAATACCTTCGTTGAAATCAACATTTTCTATTGCTCTTTAAACTTTGTGTTGATACTCGATGGTTATGTTTTTATGCTTGACACTATGTAGTGTGATTTCCTCATGTATTTCACATAGCATATTCATTTTGTTAGATATGCTTTGGTAATTCATTATATTTTGCATTTGATGAATGAACATTATTCTTGGAGTTCGATAAAAAAATAAATCTGTGTTATAGACTACATTGGATACTTTGTATTGTGTTTTCATTTTGATGAATATAATTTAAGTTTGGTAATCGATATGTGTGTGTGTGTATGTATGTTTATATAAGTATGAATTTATGTGTTTGTCACATAATAATTGTTATATTATTTTGACAACTGCATTTTGTTATAATATATACACATATATATACTATGGTTATAGTGAAAGAATATCTATGTTTATGTAATTAAATGAATATGTTATAAAGTGAATTGGGAAGTTCAGTAGAGTGAATTTATTTTATCATAGTTAGATAATTGAAGGATTTGTTGAAATAAACGTATTAGATTATCTTTGTTTGTTGATTATTTCATAATTGTTAAATTGTGGATTTGTAAAAATCACTATGTAACTTAATTGTTTAGAATAGTTGTTATTTCAATTATTGTGGATTATTTTGGTAAATGGTTGTTAAGTGAATTAGGTTGTTGAGTTAATGAGTATCTTGAAATTTGGAAGTAATGTTTTATTTATGGAGTTTTCATGTTTGTTATGTATTTTTTGAGTGATTGCTTCTTTTATTGTGTTGATTATTGGAAATTGGGATGTTATTTTGGTTATTATTCAAAAGTGGGAGTCTTTTGGTGCAAAGTGGTTAAGGTTGGCATCCAAAGGCTTAGAGGGGAGTATTTTGTATGTTTTGGTTTTATGTTTATTTCACTTGGAAGTGGTTGGCAATGTTTGAGTTGTGTGCAAGAGGGTCAATGCCTTGCACAATACTTAGATTGATGTGAATTATGTTCAGTTTGCAAGATGGTAAATGCCTTGCTAATGAGTAGGGTTTACTAGTTGCAAGTAGGGGGAGTGGATCTCCATGGGGGCCAGGACCCAAAGTGGTGCCCAGGATAACCCATTGGAGGGTTTCTTAATCTATTGATAACCTTAATAATGAATTAGGGGGGATGGGTAGATTTCACATTAATCAAGATAATGGTATGCCTCACTCATGGATCAAGTGCTCATTTAGGCTTGAGATGAGATAGGAAGGCCTAGAATGGCAATATCAACTACCTTGTCCTCATGAAAGGTACATTGATTCTGCATGAGTTTGTATGGGGGCCATGGATTGGGAGAGGCCAACAAGATAATCTAGGATGGGGATCAGAGCCTAGGAAGATCCGCATGGATAACCCATATCAATTTATTCGATGACACTGGACTCCCTATTACAGTCTAGCACTCCCTAGTTGTATTTTCTCCTTTTTTTGTGTGTGTACCTCTGGAAGTGAAGTCATTGTTGTAAGTGATGTTGTGTTGTGAGTAGTGTTGTGTTGGAGTCCATGTATAACCCCTTATTGTGTTAGCATGTTTCCTTCCTGATTGTCTATTTGTTTGTAGTGGGATCTTATGTTATCTCCTAGCATAGGGGGTTGGACCTTAGGGTTCCACATGGTTGGTAGGTTGGTGCTTTTTCCTTCATTGGGTTTCCTTACTGCATGTTCGTGTGTGTGGAGATTGTTCCTGATGTTGTGGACTCTAGATCCTATTCCAGATTGAGAAGAAAGTATCTTATGTATATGTATTGGAATGTATACTAGTTGTATCTCGTATTGTAACCAGATGTATTCTTCCCACATGTATTTGGGGAAGCATTGTTGTAAATTTTGTAATGTTGTAAAAGATATTGGTGTTAAAATCTCGTATAATGGATATTGTTAAGTGGTGTGTTTTGCATATGTTAGTTATTTAGAAATGATCTTTAATGATGGTTATCTGATGACATGCTATGGAAATATATAATGTAGAATCATTTAATGTGGTGGTTTAAAATGTACTTATCTTGTTAGATGAATCATGACATCTTTATAGTTAGTGAAATGTTCTAGTTCTTGATTATAGATATGTTAGTAATGTAGTCATGGAACCTTATAGGGCCTAGGATTATATTATATGTTATGTTATGATATACAATCCACTGTTATTGTGTTTTAAAAAAAATTGGTCCATTATTATGTCATGGCTAGTGTTGTCCTATGGGGTTCCTTGGCGGGGTGTTACACCTAGTATCAAAGCCAAGGTTCATACACTGAGTACTCTGGATACATATGAGCCCATTATGCGGGATGGTAGTGTAACCTTAATAGTTAACCTTGAAGCTTTTGTTTCAAGTCTTCTTGGTTGTGCATTCTCTAGACCTCACCTTATTTATTTCCGTGCTTGTACTCTTTCTCGCTTATCTTTAGAAATTATAGCTATGTGCATTATATGTATTCACATTGTGTGCCTGCCTTTTCTGATGCGAGTGATTGTTATATGATGCTATGTGATATTTGTTCTCTTGTAGTTGATTTGGGTACCTGTTGAATGTTGAGGATAGTGTTGAGTGTATGATTAACATTTTGTATGCCTTCCCTTAAATGATGTTACCATGACTTCTCATACAACTAGATTTATTACAAAGAAGTAGTATTTTTACTTTCCTTATAAATAGTAGGATAACGTTATTGTGTTCCACATGATAATTTGACTTAGAATAGATCACAATGCATATGTGAAAAATTTGTTTAGTGAGCATATATTAGCTAAATGATGTCTTTCTTCCTCCCCTCTTTCTTTTCCAAGTTTGATATGAAATATAAAAGATGTTTATTTATGATGTACTGTACCAATTAGATGTATGGAATTTTTAATGTATGTGATACTATATGCAAAAGGATTGTTTGTATAATTTCACCTCTTTGTAAGGAATTAGGAACTATCTGTTGTATTTATAATGCTAGGAAATTTATTGAAGTATTGGAATTTTCACATTTAAGAGCATGTAGCACATGCAGGGTAGATAGTGATGTTATGTCTGGATAATTTTATCATTCTTGCATGATCTTACTTAATTGGCATATATATGCATTTATTAATTGACAACTCTCCCTCTCTCTTCTCTCTTTCTCTGAAAATTAGATTCATAAGGATACTACTTAGGAATGCATTAGACATCAATAGAGGCATTGAATGCTTAGTAAGGAATAAGATCTTAATTGCATAAAAAGAAAATGCTTGTTTAGAATGGAAATTTTGTATCTGAAGGTTTATGCTTCACATTTAGGACTTTGTATTTGAAAGTAAGTAGGTAGAACATCTTTGCATGGATAGAATAGGAAGTTCTTATGAAATATTAGATTAACATACCATGTTATAGCATAGGTGTTGAATAAGGAAAAGATGGTGTATTGCTTGTAAAGTGTGCATAGAAAGTTGAAATCATTTGTTCATGTCCCTATTTGATTTTGAATTATGTATGTCCTTAGCTATTGGAAAATTTATGGATTTTTAAATGTTTAAATTAAAATGTTGATAGGAAATAAGTTGATGTGATATATGTTTGAAAATTAGTGTGACGATAAATGTAAAGGAAATGCACAAATAGGGTTATAGTATTTGATTCGCAAGAGGACAAGTGAGTGGATTTGTTTAAGATGTGTTAGGAAATTATCATAGGTAATAGGAGTGATTATAATTTGGTATTGTTATTAAGGCTTGTTCATAATTCAAGTAGTTGAGTTTTCCTAATTAAAATAATGATGTGACTAAAAGTTTTCTTGCTAATGTGTGTGTCTTGTACTTGAGTTTTGGGTGAGAAACTAGTTGACTAAATTGTTTTGTGGAATTATGAAGAGAATTCTATTTGTCTGCATCCTATGCATTATGCATTGTGAATGATATGGTGTAGTAGTGAAACATAAATAGAGAATCTAAAGTTAGTTTTCATTACACTTATAATCTTGTGAATGTAATTATTTTGTGAATGAGATATTGGAATGAATTTTGGATAAGTGCTAGGTGTATACCTTTGTGTGGATGTGAAATAGTATATTTCTCTCTCTTATATATGATAGTTACATAAAGGATGACTGCATGAATGCTAGAGTGTAAGGAAAATATTGTATTGCATTAAAAGATAGTAAACGAATGTAAGAAGTAGAAAACCATGATTGTTTGATTGTTGTCCAAATTTGGTTAAGAGAGATGTATTAACTATATGGCCTAATGTGTCTGGTGTGTAGTCTCTAGTGCGCTTAGGACAATGTGGTCTTAGGTGTCGTGTAGCAGTTACTCCCTTTGGTATGGCTAACATTAGTCACCTCATTTCATGGTTATGTTTGGTATGGAGTTTTTCCAAGATATGTTTTAAATTAGTGTTTTGTTATATTGAGGGCTAGGGGGTAAACCCACAAAAGTGGTTTACAATTCGAATGAGGAAGGGAAACTTGTAAAAAATGACCCCATGGCAAAAAAATTGATTTTGGGGGTTTGAATGAATTAGTTGGTTCGAACAAACCAAAAAAGGGTTTGAGCAAACCCAATTAATGCATGCACAGACAAAAAACATTTAAAAACCCATTTTGAAAAGAGGGTTTGAGCGAACCCCTATGGGTTCGCCCGAACCCCCCTTTGTCCTCATTCTCCACCTCAGGCACTTTGAGAGTCAATATTTTTATGCTTTGAAGCTCAGGTTGAGGATGAAAATGGAGGAGACTTCACAAACCAAACTAGAATCAGGTAGTCCTTAGAACGAGCTATCCAACAACTATAATTCTAATATGTTTTGGTTTTATTATGTATTTGTTTTTTTAGTTTTATTAAACATAGGTTTTTCACCAAAAATCAAGCTCTTTGTTCTGCACATGTGGAAAAATAGCATATTATCAAAAAATAAAATTGAAAATATGAATGCACTAGATATTGAAGTCCTTGATCCAACAAAAAAAAAATTAATTTCGATACATACAAAAAAAAAGTTGTGCATTATACAATCGCGCTATGTCTAAATTGTAATTGGTTTAACTTTGAAACTTGATTCAAGAAAAATTATTCAATAAAAAAATATCTAACCAAGTGGAAGCACTAGATATCGAAGGTACAAATCTAAATTTGAAAGAATTAGAATTTTATCCTTGATGGAAAAGAAGTTATGCGTTATACGGTGAACGTCACCTTTTAAAAATGTTGTTTTCTGAAAAAAACTAGTTTTTGAGGGAGATGGAAAGAGAAATACAATTTGATTCCAAAAATTTTGAAAAAAATATATTTAGAATCTACAGACAAAATTTCACGAAACTCTAGTTTGCATCATCTTCAAATTCCTCACAGTTTAGCCGCTATAGGTGCCTGAAAGTGAAGATTTACTTAAAAATAATAATTTCAATGTCCAGTTTGGCCAAAAATTGTAAACCACTATTGTGGGATCACCCTAGGATGACTTCTTTTGATTTTCTTATGCTAGGAACTGGCCACCAAACTCTTTTCTTTTCATTTATTTTGTGACACTTGTCATATTTTATTCATTACATGGGTGTTGAATTGGTGGCATTATTTGTGATTTAATGCTGAAATTGAAAATTTCTCCTCTTGGGTATTCCTTTTCAATCTCGTATGGTGGTCTTTTTGAATTTTTGGTATTGCTGGCCCTAGTTTTAGTTGCTAAGAGTTATTTTTTATCTGGTTCAATTTGAACTTTTTTTAGTGTGTTAAGGGAGAATACTGCAAAGATTGGAGCTAGACATGTTGGGTAACTTGATGGTATAATGTAGATTCAAATAAATGAAATGTTTTTTCATTATGAGATGCATTCGTAACCTATTTAATCTTATGTGATGCTAGAGAAAAGTGTGTTGGGATAAAGAAGTTCACGTAATATGTGATAGTTAGATGATAATGGAAGATAGATTCTTTTGACAAATGATCATGTAAGTTTTGTAGAGCTAATTAATATGAATGTCAGTGTGGATTTTATTTGAATATAGTGTGTTAGAATTTATAACCATGTGTTGATGTCCCTTTCCTTTCTACATGGTTGAGACTTTACTATGCTTAAGTTTTGTGTGTTATATGAGAATGTTGTATGAAAATATTATCCTGCAAGAATGTATGTTGGAGTGGTAGCTTTTGGTAGGTGATTGAGTGAATTAGTATGTTTAATGTAATTATTGAAGTGTAGTACCCCTCCATTTATGCTTATGTTTTATGTTTGCATGTTTTCACACTCTTAGACTTTGGTACTTTGGTTTGGATATTTTGATCGCTGATTTTGAGTGACAGTGGATTCACTTTGTGATATGATAATACATTGTATGGTGATTACTGATTTCTGACATGCTTTGATATAGCGTAGATGTTTTCCTTCAGATGATTATTGCTATATATATGTTTATTATGGACTAACTATTATTTAATTTGTCAGTATGATGTGATGTGTATTGGTGTGGAGAACAGAATTGCATCACTCGCTTGCGAGTGCCCTGTGATATCTGTGATTTTCTCTGCACGGTGTGCCTGTACAATGGATTATATATATATATGCATGTTATTGTTTGGTTGCAGGATTGCAGGTACATGACACTGACTCCACCTGGTTACTCAGGTCTGAGCGTGTCAAGACTCAACAGAAATGTTGATTGGGAGGTAGTAACATTGTTCATCCTAGTCTAGTCTTAAACCCAGTCATAGTACATTGTCAGTTTTAGTTTGGAGTCTTTGGTTGTTTTGTTTGTTCCTGTTTGGATTAATGGTTTGAAAGGAAAAATTTGTCAATTTTAATGTTAGTTTATTATGCTTTAATTTACTATTATTTAAATTAATTTTTAAATGTTAAAGAAATAAGTTTTACATTTTATTTAATCAATTAGTTAGTTTGTTTGGTTAAATAATTTGATCATTGAGATTAAATTTATTTAATTAAATAAATTAATTAATTAAATTAAAATTGTTTTAAATGTGTGTGAATAGATTTAAATTTGAAATTAATTGTTATTTGGGAAATGGCATTTTTAATTATTAAATAAATTTGCATTTTGAAAATTGTAAATTTTAAATAAATTAAATGCATGCAAATCTTGAAAGATTGCCGAGAAGTTGTTCAAGATATTTTTCTTCTTCTCGACAAGTGTGCCAGTTAAATTTATTGCTTTTGGTTGAGGAATTTCTCAGAGGTTATTTGGGATTTGGGAAAATACAGAAGATTCTTTTATTCTTCACGGGAAAAATATTAGAGCTCTAATAAATTTTTTGTTTATGCTTTTTGGTATTATTGTATACTTGTGGAAGTTCTCTGGTTTGCATTTTGGGAATTGGTGTTCGAGAAAGGTTCTGGAAGCTACAGACAACAGAGGCTTTCATCACCAAACAGATTTTTGAAGCTAAGGAAACAGGTATTTCCCTTGTGTTTTAATTTGTTGTTTTTGAAAAAGAATGTATGAGAAAAGAAAGTTTCTTTTTATTAAAATTTCTATATTTCTCGGGAAAAATTATTTACTGTATATTTTTTGAAAGGATTTGAAGATTTCTTAAAAAAAACCTTCTGAAAACTTTTTCTCTGTGGAAAATATTTGTATTAAATTAGTGAAGGGAAATCATTTAAAAAAAAATGAAACCTCTGGGTAAATTAGTATTGATTGAGATTATTTGTGCGTATTTTCCAGTAAAACCCAGTAGAAATTTTCACAATTTCCCCATTGAAACCCTGTAAAAATTCCTTTATTTCTTTATTAGAAAAAAAATCTGTGAATTTGTATATTTATATATATATATATATGTAAACATTCATATATAAATTAGATTGTCAAAAAAAATTGTATTTTCTTTAGAAATCGCCATACAGGCGAGTTTCAGAATTGAGAGAATTATTTTTAAAAAAAAATAGAATTAAAGTTAGAGTTGTCTGTTTATTTATTGTATACGAATTTATTTTCATTTTTGAAAAAAAATGAATTAAAATTTATAGAGTCGAAGCTCTGTGTGTGGCGGGGCTACCCGCAGCTAACCCGGTAGGGGGACGGCGGCGAGGGCCGAGCCCAGCGCCGCCCTTGCAGGCAGTGCTCGGCTCAGCCGCCACAGCCTAGCCTGTGGGGCGGGCTACAAAGGCAGCCCTACCCATAGCGTGCGGGGTTAGGGCTTTTTCCCTAACTTCCAATGTATATTTTATTTTTAATGCGATTTTTAAATTCGTAATTTTGTTAATTGTAATTTATGGTATTAATAATTATATATTTTATATTTATTATGTATATATATGATATATATAATGTATATTAATTATATAATATATATATTATATATAAAATATATATATATAATATTTATAATTAAAGATTTATTTAAATGTTAAGAAAATTTGCAAGTGTTTTCATGTTTTTGTTAGATATTTAAAAGAAATAATTTATTAAATATCAAAACATAGATATTTTAATAATTAATTTATTATAATTAAGATATTTGTGCTTAGAATGGACTTTTATTCTGGAGTTTTTATAGATTTCATTATAATAAATGTTTATGAAATTGAGCAAAGCATAGATTTCATTTTTGGCTTTGAATGGAAAATAAATTAAATCTTTGATGAATAATTTTGGTACTTCAAATTATTGTTTGAACTAGATTTAGTATATCCTAATGTAGACTTTTATTTTTCAATTTGCTTTAAATCTTGTTTCTTTGTTGGGAAAATTGGGAAAGTCTTAAATGAACAAGTCTTCCAGACAAGTTGGATAACGTGGGGGTTGTGATTGTTTAAGTTGAATTTTTATGTTGGCTAAGGTTGCATACATGGTATTAGCATGGTGTTTAGATACCTAATTTTGTGAACATAGTCATTGATGTTCGTTATGAAAAGTGTAGAATTATATGATTGAATTTTGTGCACCTTGTATACCTTAGTCAGTGAAACTTAGATTTCTTTGTTATGTTTAGGGGAGTGGCTCTGTGTGAGGGCCGACACACAAAGTGGTGTCAGGGTAACTTACAAAGAGTTAGTAAGTTAGTGATAACTAAACAACACAATAGTTAGAATTAAAATCTTTAATAAGATGATTATGCCTCACTTATGGACTCTTGAGCTAGTTCAATCTTGAGTATAAGATGGGAAGGCCTGGAATGGAAAATTGATATCTTGTTACCTTAAAAGATATTCGATTCCACAATAGTTTGCAAATGGGGCCAGGTTTCGTAAGAGGTTACCAAGGTAACCCAAGTTGGGGGCCGGAACCTAGGAAGAAACACCAGGGTAACCTTTGCAATATTGTGATGACACTCCACCTAAAATAACAGTCTACCTTGTATACCTAGCACATTTGATTATCTTAAATCTGGAAGCAATGTAACCATCAGTTAGTTATGTACTTGTGTCTAGGGTGAATAGGTTATGTCTAGGTAACCATATTACTATCTCCTAGCACGGGGGGTGGACCTACGGGTACCACATGGTTGGGTGGAACGTGCACCTTACTCTGTTGGGTCCCCAGTTTATGATCATGGCAATGAGAGCTTCATGGATGGAGAGCTCGTACTTGGATACATATATGTACTTTCTTTATTGCATTATTGTAAATCTTGTATTGTAACATCCCTCAATTATTTATGAGGTGAACATTTGTAAAATGTAATTGTATCTATTGGTTATCTTCCTCATCAAATGAATGAGTATTTTAATATTATTTCAAATGCTATGTAAGAATCATATTTGTACTTTAAACTATCTTGAATGGGATTTCAAATGATGTGCAATGTTTACTTTTTAATGCTTATGTTAATTAATTATGTGCAACGCTAAATACTAAAGTCGTCTATGGAAACTCAAGTAGTGTAACATCGCGTAACTTAGTGAATGTATGCAACTAATTAAGTTAATATTATTATTTTAAAAAAACAAATTATTTCACTTTTATACACTATTGCAACATTCCTTAGGTTATAAGATGGTGCATTACAGATTGGTATCAGAGCCAAGGTTTCTAACACTTGACGCTCTGGGTAATCGCGAGCCCATTAGGTTGACCTAGTACGTAGTGTCGCTATTTTTTAGCCTTGGTTGATTAGTATCTAAGACTCGTTATTGTTCATGTGTAGGATCATGCCTAGATGAGGTGGTAGAGGTCGAGGTGGAGGTCGAGGGCCAATCCCTCAGGTTACTCCCCCTCTGAGCCCTCATCAGAGTAATCAGGTAGAGCAGTTGGATCAGAGGAATGAGGGACATAATCCTGAATAGTTAGGAGTAGAGGGTTCATAGATACGTCCTTTATTAGAGGAGGTCCTAGCTTGACTTGGACCTAGACAGGAAGTTGAGCAGGAGGTTGTTAGAGAGAGAGATAGATCTCTAAGGAGAGTAGATGATACAATGCATCAGGATGTTATTACTGCAGGACACATGCAAGATTTATTGAGGGCATGCCCTCCTACTTTTGATGGTATTGGAGGTGGCTTAGAGGTAGAGACTTGGCTATTGGACTTGGGTAGATGCTTCGCCATGCACCCTTACCGTAGCAATACCCGTGCGAGATGCACTATCATGCATCTGAGAGGATTTTCCTCTACTTGGTGGCGCCTGGAGGAGCAGAAGCTCCACTTAGATATTGGGTCATTGTCTTGGAAGATGTTCCTGGAGAGTTTTAGAGCATGGTTCCTATCAGAACACTAGAGGCAACAACGGGCTGATGAGTTACATGATTTACGTCAGTTGGCTCTATCTATTGAGCAATATGAACGTAGATTCTATGAACTCAAGCAGTATGCAGGTATTGGCGATGATGAGCCTATGTTGGTTCAACACTTCATCAGGGGTTTAAACGCCCGCATTAGTGGAGTCAGAGTCTTTGAGCCAAATACTATGGAAGTTGCGGTGGAGAAGGCTCGAATAATGGAAGAGAACCTTGTTATGGCGTTAGGTGGTCACACAGGAGTACAGATTGGCAGTGCTCCTGCAACAGGTTTTAGTCCACGGGGTGGACAGGCACAAACAGGGGGTTCCTCTAGGAACCAATAGACACCCTCAAAGGGTGGGCAGCAACAGCAACAACGTACACCTCAAAAGAATAATAATTCACAACCACAACAAGGTAATAGTCTGCAGACAGGAAAGGGTCGCAATTGGTGGTGCAACAAGCACAATAGGCAGGATCAGCCTGCTCAGAGTGCTCAGTCTACTTTCAGTAGAGGTAGTTTCCAGCAATCCAATGCACCTTCGGGTGGCAGAGGATTCGGTAGAGGCACAGGTTGTTACTCGTGTGGTCAGTAGGGACACATTGTTAGGCAATGTCCGATGAGAGGTTCTTCTGGTTTTGGGCCTCGACCTACAGTTTCATAGCCTACAGTGGGTGATGCAGGACAATCACATACAGTTTATGCTGTGGTTAATGACCGCCAAGCCAATCACCAGAACACAGTGGTCGAGACTTCAGGTAAGTTACATGGTGTTAGTGTTTCCATTCTATTTGATTCCAGAGCTACCAACTCCTTTATTTCACCGACCATCGTTGAGCGAAGTGGTCTTGTGGCAGTAAAGCAAGGTGGTAAGTGGCAGGTTGAATTCGCCTCTAGGGTGAAAGTAGCGGTAGAGAACTTAGTGCATAATTGTGAACTTAAAATTGGTACGTTAACTTTGTCAGTAGATCTTCATGTTACACCTTTAGGATCATATGACATAGTTTTAGGTATGGATTGGTTAGCATCTCATCATGCTGTGATTGACTGTCAACTTAAGATAGTTAGTTGCATTAATGATTTAGGTGCGAAAGTGGAAATCATAGGTGTTCAAAGACCTATCTCTTTGCGGATGATATCTGCTATGCAATTAAAGAGATGTCTTCATTAGGGTTGTCAACTATTTGCAACAACAGTTACTGATTTGGAAGAAGGTGAGAGTCAAGAGGTATCTCTTGATGATCATCCTATTCTTAGGGAATTCGCAGACGTGTTTCCTGATGATATACCTGGAATGCCACCGAAGAGAAATTGATTTTAGAGTTAACCTAGTTCCTGGAGTAGAGCCTATATCTAGAGCTCCATATAGAATGACGACTCAAGAGTTAGAGGAACTTTGTATCTAGTTAGAGGAACTATTAGAAAAGGGTTTCATTCATCCTAGTGTTTCCCCTTGGGGAGCACCTGTCATTTTCGTAAAGAAGAAGGATGGGTCACTTAGACTGTGCATTGACTATCATCAATTGAACAAGGTTACGATTAAGAATCGTTATCTTTTGCCTAGAATCGATGATCTTTTCGATCAAATCAAGGGAGCTAATGTGTTCTCTAAAATCGATCTGAAATCTGGTTACCATCAATTACGAATTGTTGAAGTTGACATTCATAAAACTGCATTTCGAACTCGTTATGGGCACTACGAATTCACAGTAGTACCGTTTGGGTTAACGAACGCACCATCAGTATTCATGAGTTTAATGAATGGTGTTTTTCATACATACCTTGATCGCTTTATTCTTGTATTTCTCGATGATATTCTGATATATTCGAGAAACATGAAGGAACATGAAGAACACTTGAGACAGGTATTGCAATGTCTAAGGGAAAATCAATTGTATGCAAACCTGAAGAAGTGTGATTTCTTTCAAACTGAGGTAAAATACCTTGGACATGTGATTTCTGGAAAAGGTATTGGTATGGATCCTTCAAAGATTCAAGCTATTGTAGATTGGCCCGCGCCTACTAATGTAGGTGAAGTGCGTAGTTTTATGGGTCTAGCTGGGTATTATAGGCAGTTTGTTGAGGGATTTTCTAGAATTGGTCATCCTATTACTTCTCTTCAGAGAAAAGGGAAGAAGTTTGTTTGGACGGAGCAGTGTCAGTTGGCTTTTCAGACACTTAAAGAAAAGTTGACTAATGCACCTATGTTGATTGTTCTTGATCCTACTAAGGATTTTTTGGTTTGCATGGATACATCCTTAGAGGGTTTGGGAGCAGTTTTGATGCAAGATGGGCGTGTGATTGCTTATGAGTCTCGCAAACTCAAAGATCATGAATTAAACTATCCCACTCATGATTTGGAACTTGCTGCAGTAGTGCATGCATTTGTTCAGTGGAGACATTTCTTATTAGGTCATCATTTCGAACTTCATACTGATCACCGTAGTCTACAATACATTTTTATGCAACCTAATTTGAATGCTAGACAAAGACGGTGGATGGAGTTCTTGTGTGAGTACGATTTTGAAGTGAGATATGTTCAAGGAAAAGAGAACGTAGTGGTTGATGCTCTTAGTCATCGTCGACATGTGATCTCTGCTACTACTCTTGAAGTAGATTTGAGAGGTCAAATACTAGCAGCACTTCCTACTGATAGATTGTATCAGGAAGTGAGGTTGAAGATTGAATCTGGTAGACCTTTAGAAGGTCGATTTGTAGGGTATGTCCTTGAACCGGATGGTATATTACGGCATTTAGGTCGTATTTATGTACCACATTTTGAGGGTCTTCGTACATTAATTATGTCTAAAGCACATCGAGCTCCATACTCAGCTCATCTAGGAGTTAAGAAAATGCATGCCGATCTTCGGCAATTGTATTTCTGGCCTGGTATGAAACGTGATATTGCTGACTATGTATCGAGATGTCTTGAATGCCAGCGAATCAAAGCTGAGCATCAAAATCCTACTGGATTATTATAGCCTCATCTCATTCCTGAATGGAAATGGGATATTATATCTATTGACTTTATTGTTGGGTTACCTACGTCATCACGTCGACATCATGCCATTATGGTAAATGTTGACCGATTGACTAAGGTAGCTCATTTTTCACCAGTACGATCATCATATAATGCTTCATCCGTAGCTAGGATATTCATGGAGGACATAATTAGATTGCATGAGATTCCTCATAGGATTATTTCTGATAGAGATCTCATATTTACTTCAGCCCTATGGACTTCATTACAACATGCTCTAGGTACACAGTTGAACTTTAGTTTAGCGTATCATCCTCAAACCGATGGACAAACAGAGAGAGTTAATCAAATATTAGAGGATATGCTTAGAATGTACATAATGGACCAACAATCACGTTGGGAGGATTATCTATACTTAGTAGAATTTGCTTACAATAACGGATATCAGAGTTCCATAGGTATGCCACCATTTCAGGCATTATACGGTCGTCCTTATCGAACTCCTTTGAGTTGGGATCGACTAGAGGATAGAGTATTACTTGGACCTGAGATGCTTCGTGACATGGAGCAACAGGTTGACCGTATTAGAGAACATTTGATAGCAGCACAGGACAGGCAAAAGAAGTATGTCGATGCGCATAGAATAGACCGACAGTTTGCAGTTGGTGATAGAGTGTTTCTTTGAGTGTGACCGCGAAAGAGTCCAATCCGTTATGCAAAAAGGCTCTAAGCTTGTGCCTCGTTTCGTTGGGCCATTTTAGATCTTAGAGAGAATTGGTCCTATGGCGTATCGACTCGCCTTACCACCCAATTTGTCACGTATTCATGATGTTTTCCATGTATCTGTTCTTAAACCATATCATCCCGACATTTCTCATGTACTTGATTAGAATGCGTTACAGGTAGAGGACGGGCAGCTGGCTTTAGAGCCCGTGGCCATTCTACAGCACTGGACGCTCGGTCTCAGGGGTCGAGACATTGATTAGGTGAGGGTCCAATGGAATCCTAGCCATGAGGCTTCTGCTACCTAGGAGGATGCGACACGCTTGAGGGAACTTTATCACTATCTGTTCGCAGGCTTTCAGGAGCAAGCCTAATCCTAGGGGGGGAGGATGTAGTACCCCTCCATTTATGCTTATGTTTTTGTTTGCATGTTTTCACACTCTTAGACTTTGGTACTTTGGTTTGGATATTTTGATCGCTGATTTTGAGCGACAGTGGATTCACTTTGTGATATGATGATACATTGTATGGTGATTACTGATTTTTGACATGCTTTGATATAGCATAGATGTTTTCCTTCAGATGATTATTGCTATATATATGTTTATTATGGACTAACTATTATTTAATTTGTTAGTTTGATGTGACGTGTATTGGTGTGGAGAACGGAATTGCATCACTCGCTTGTGAGTGCCCTGTGATATCTGTGATTTTCTCCACACGGTGTGCCTGTACAATGGATTATATATATATATGCATGTTATTGTTTGGTTGCAAGATTGCAGGTACATGACACCGACTCCACCTGGTTACTTAGGTTTGAGCGTGTCAAGACTCAACGGAAATGTTGATTGGGAGGTAGTAACATGGTTCATCCTAGTCTAGTCATAAACCCAGTCATAGTACATCGTCAGTTTTAGTTTGGAGTCTTTGGTTGTTTTGTTTGTTCCTGTTTGGATTAATGGTTTGAAAGGAAAAAATTGTCAATTTTAATGTTAGTTTAGTATGCTTTAATTTACTATTATTTAAATTAATTTTTAAATGTTAAAGAAATAAGTTTTACATTTTATTTAATTAATTAGTTTGTTTGTTTGGTTAAATAATTTGATCATTGAGATTAAATTTATTTAATTAAATTAAAATTGTTTTAAGTGTGTGTGAATACATTTAAATTTGAAATTAATTGTTATTTGGGAAATGGCATTTTTAATTATTAAATAAATTTGCATTTTGAAAATTGTAAATTTTAAATAAATTAAATGCATGCAAATCTTGAAAGATTGCCGAGAAGTTATTGAAGATATTTTTCTTCTTCTCGACAAGTGTGCCAGTTAAATTTATTGCTTTTGGTTGAGGAATTTCTCAGAGGTTATTTGGGATCTGGGAAAATACAGAAGATTCTTCTATTCTTCACGGGAAAAATATTAGAGCTCTGTTAAAATTTTTGTTTATGCTTTTTGGTATTATTGTATACTTGTGGAAGTTCTCTGGTTTGCATTTTGGGAATTGGTGTTCAGGAAAGGTTCTGGAAGCTACAGAAAATAGAGGCTTTCATCACCAGATAGATTTTTGAAGCTAAGGAAACAGGTATTTCCCTTGTGTTTTAATTTGTTGTTTTTGAAAAAGAATGTCTGAGAAAAGAAAGTTTCTTTTTATTAAAATTTCTGTATTTCTCGGGAAAAATTATTTACTATATATTTTCTGAAAGGATTTGAAGATTTGTTAATAAAAACCTTCTGAAAACTTCTTCTCTGTGGAAAATATTTGTATTAAATTAGTGAAGGGAAATCATTTAAAAAAAAATGAAACCTCTGGGTAAATTAGTATTGATTGAGATTATTTGTGCATATTTTCCAGTAAAACCCAGTAGAAATTTTTACAATTTCCCCATTGAAACCCTGTAAAAATTCCTTTATTTCTTTATTAGAAAAAAAATATGTGAATTTGTATATTTATATATATATATGTAAACATTCATATATAAATTAGATTGTAAAAAAAATTGTATTTTCTTTAGAAATCGCTGTATAGGCGAGTTTCGGATTTGAGAGAATTTTTTTTTTTTTAAATGGAATTAAAGTTAGAGCCATCTGTTTATTTATTGTATACGAATTTATTTTATTTAAAAAAAAAAAAAATTAAAATTTATAGAGCCGAAGCTCTGTGTGTGGCGGGGCTACACGCAGCCGACCCCGCAGGGGGACGGCGGCGAGGGCCAAGCCCAGTGCCGCCCTTGCGGGCAGCACTCGGCTCAGCTGCCACGGCCAAGCCTATGGGGTAGGCTGCGAAGGAATCCCTACCCACAGTGCGCGGGGTTAGGGCTTTTGCCCTAACTTCCAATGTATATTTTATTTTTAATGCGATTTTTAAATTTGTAATTTGGTTAATTGTAATTTATGGTATTAATAATTATATATTTTATATTTATTATGTATATATATGATATATATAATGTATATTAATAATATAATATATATGATATATAAAATATATATATAATATATTTATAATTATATATTTATTTAAATGTTAAGAAAATTTGCAAGTGTTATCATGTTTTTGTGAGATATTTAAAAGAAATAATTTATTAAATATCAAAACATAGATATTTTAATAATTAATTTATTATAATTAAGATATTTGTGCTTAGAATGGACTTTTATTCTGGAGTTTTTATAGATTTCATTATAATAAATGTTTATGAAATTGAGCAAAGCATAGATTTCATTTTTGGCTTTGAATGGAAAATAAATTAAATCTTTGATGAATAATTTTGGTACTTCAAATTATTGTTTGAACTGGATTTAGTATATCCTAATGTAGACTTTTATTTTTCAATTTGCTTTAAATCATGTTTCTTTGTTGGGAAAATTGGGAAAGTCTTAAATGAACAAGTCTTCCAGACAAGTTGGATAATGCGAGGGTTGTGATTGTTTAAGTTGAATTTTTATGTTGGCTAAGGTTGCGTACATGGTATTAGCATGGTGTTTAGATTCTTGATTTTGAGAACATAGTCATTGATGTTCGTTATGAAAAGTGTAGAATTATATGATTGAATTTTGTGCACCTTGTATACCTTAGTCAGTGAAACTTAGATTTCTTTGTTATGTTTAGGGGAGTGGCTCTGTGTGAGGGCCGACACACAAAGTGGTGTCAGGGTAACTTACAAAGAGTTAGTAAGTCAGTGATAACTAAACAACACAATAGTTAGAATTAAAATCTTTAATAAGATGATTATGCCTCACTTATGGACTCTTGAGCTAGTTCAGTCTTGAGTATAAGATGAGAAGGCCTGGAATGGCAAATCAATATCTTGTTACCTTAAAAGATATTTGATTCCGCAATAGTTTGCAAATTGGGCTGGGTTTCGTAAGAGGTTACCAGGGTAACCCAAGTTGGGGGCCGGAACCTAGGAAGAAACACCAGGGTAACCTTTGCAATATTGTGATAACACTCCACCTAAAATAACAGTCTACCTTGTATACCTAGCACATTTGATTGTCTTAAATCTGGAAGCAATGTAACCGTCAGTTAGTTATGTACTTGTGTCTAGGGTGAATAAGTTATGTCTAGGTAACCATATTACTATCTCCTAGCACAGGGGGTGGACCTACAGGTACCACATGGTTGGGTGGAACGTGCACCTTACTCCGTTGGGTCCCCAGTTTATGATCATGGCAATGAGAGCTTCATGGATGGAGAGCTCGTACTTGGATACATATATGTACTTTCTTTATTGCATTATTGTAAATCTTGTATTGTAACATCCCTCAATTATTTATGAGGTGAACATTTGTAAAATGTAATTGTATCTATTGTTGATCTACCTCATCAGATGAATGAGTATTGTAATATTATTTCAAATGCTATGTAAGAATCATATTTGTACTTTAAACTATCTTGAATGGGATTTCAAATGATGTGCAATGTTTACTTTTTAATGCTTATGTTAATTAATTATGTGCAACACTAAATACTAAGGTCGTCTATGGAAACTCAAGTAGTGTAACGTTGTGTAACTTAGTGAATGTATTCAACTAATTAAGTTAATATTATTATTTAAAAAAAGAAATTTATTTCACTTTTATACACTATTGCAACATTCCTTAGGTTATAAGACGGGGCATTACATGAAGAGTGATGTATCTTGTTGTATCGTTAATGGAATGCATTCATTATGAAGACTATGTGACATAAAGGAAAGGTAAACGTGGTATTATTTAATAAATTTTAGGACAATGTATGTATGTTCCAGGTTCTAACCTTTTAAGTTCCAAGAGTAAGTCAAATCTTAGGGGGGAAGGATGTAGTGCCCCTCCACGATTCACCCTTTTATGATGTTTATGTTAGATGCTTGTGGATTCATTTCATGTCTTGAGTACTCTTTGCTTGTGGTTAAAACATTTTATAATGGTATGTTTAGATCATTGTCATGATTATGTGTGATGTTCTAGGTTAGGACTTGTCACGTGTGCTTTCAGATATGCTTATCATATTGATATATGCTTATGGATATTCTAATGACTAATTAAATAGTGATGTTAGATATTGATTAGTCTTTGATTATTTTGATGATGATTATAACATGTTTATGAATATGCTAGAAATAGAATGCGCTATCTTATGTTTTAAATGGTTTATGATTATTGATGTTACGAGTTGTTATTTGATATATTATATGATGCTTTTAAATGCTATTTAGGTGTGGAGGGAGGGATGTCATATTTCTCACTTGTGAGAACCCTACGATGTTTTGATTTCCTTTCTCTAGGTATGTGATGACTATATGTATATGCAAAGACATTTGTGTGCTACAAGTTACAGGTACTAGGCATTGACTCCACTTGAATTGTCAGTTTTGAGTGTGACTTAGACCCAATGGAATTGTTGATCGGAGATAACACCTGGTCCTCTACCCTAGCCATCATTTTCAAAGAGGATGAGTATCTAGTATGTTACCTCATCAATGTTGTCAGATGTATGTGGTCAGTTGTTCTTGCTTTTCGACCCTAGTTAGGGTTTAGCTAATTGTTGTTGGAATTTGGTTTGTTTAATTTAAAATTTTTTGATAAATGTTGTTTTTGGTTAATTGGTTTATTAAAATAAATTATTAAGGAAAAAGGGCACTTGATAAATAAATATAAATATAAGTATTAATAATCATAGTTTATAATAAATTAAATAATTATACCTATGAATTATACCTACTCCTATGCATATACCTATGGTGGTACTTGGCCTTTCATTGGTTGCTCTCCCCATCCTTGACCCCTATCTTTTGGATCCCCCCATACATCATCCTTATCATGCTTCTCTCCCATCACCACTATAGTTGATTGTCGCCTCCATCCAACCCTTCTCATTCCCTCTCCTCCTGTTGGTACCTATCCCACTCTCTATCTTAGGCATGTCAATATAAACAACCTATATTGGGCCCACCAAGTATCATACTCATCCATGGTGTCAACATTTATAATATGTACCTCACCATACACCTAGAACACCTCATCCAATATAGGTTCCTCTAACATCACTTGTTGAGTAGGGATACCTATGCTACCCTCTATTTGTAGTCTTTGGGATCTCTTTACACCACTCTCTATAGTAACCTAATCCAACTGAACCTCTTCTTGTTGTCTCCTAGACCTCTCCGCATCTCTCTCTATCATCATGTAGGATAACTATCCCTATACCTGGGTTATTTTCACTCATAGCCCATCTATGACATGTAGCTCACATATCAACAGGATTCTCTATGATATATAGGTATCATACCATGGATGAGTATGATACTTGGTGGGCCCAATATAGGTTGTTTATATTGACATGCCTAAGATAGAGAGTGGGATAGGTACCAACAGGAGGAGAGGGAATGAGAAGGGTTGGATGGAGGCGACAATCAACTATAGTGGTGATGGGAGAGAAGCATGATAAGGATGATGTATGGGGGGATCCAAAAGATAGGGGTCAAGGATATCGCTCAATAATATGTTGTTTATATGAAGTAGGGTAGATTATGTTGCTCCTTAGGTACCTCTCTTTCATAGAGAATCCTATTGTAGGTTCCATCCCTAGTAATCCTCCAAACCTCTAACATCACTTGTTGAGTAGGGATACCTATGCTACCCTCTATTTTTAGTCTTTGGGATCTCTTTACACCACTCTCTATAGTAACCTAATCCAACTGAACCTCTTCTTGTTGTCTCCTAGACCTCTCAGCATCTCTCTCTATCATCATGTAGGATAACTATCCCTATACCTGGGTTATTTTCACTCATAGCCCATCTCTCTCCATTATCACATGTGTAACCTACATTTGTAGGCTATCTCTCTCCACTTTGGCCTGATATTTATCTCATCTATCCCTCTCCAATTGTTTGTGAGCCTCATCTCTCTTGTCATGTAGTGGCTACTTGCACAGGTATGTATCCTCCTCCCCCTCTCCCCTATTTAGTCATTTATTGGTTATTTTGATTGATCAATTTGGTAGTATATTTAGTCATTAATTTAGTCATTTATTTTTGTTGATTCTCTATGCATATAATGAGAGTCAAATATATATGCATCATATACATCTATACAAGGTGTATGCCCCTAATTGAAGCTCCATCCCCCAGAGTGGGCTAGTGATACCCCAACTCCTCTTGCTCCTGGTGGTGGTCATGGTGTTGGTAGCCCCATGTTCCCCATGCTCCTCAAGACTCCTAATATTGCTCTTAACTGGCTCTAGAGTTGTGTCCTCATGAAGTAGGGTAGATTATGTTGCTCCTTAGGTACCTCTCTTTCATAGAGAATCCTATTGTAGGTTCCATCCCTAGTAATCCTCCAAACCTCTAACATCACTTGTTGAGTAGGGATACCTATGCTACCCTCTATTTGTAGTCTTTGGGATCTCTTTACACCACTCTCTATAGTAACCTAATCCAACTGAACCTCTTCTTGTTGTCTCCTAGACCTCTCAGCATCTCTCTCTATCATCATGTAGGATAACTATCCCTATACCTGGGTTATTTTCACTCATAGCCCATCTCTCTCCATTATCACATGTGTAACCTACATTTGTAGGCTATCTCTCTCCACTTTGGCCTGATATTTATCTCATCTATCCCTCTCCAATTGTTTGTGAGCCTCATCTCTCTTGTCATGTAGTGGCTACTTGCACAGGTATGTATCCTCCTCCCCCTCTCCCCTATTTAGTCATTTATTGGTTATTTTGATTGATCAATTTGGTAGTATATTTAGTCGTTAATTTAGTCATTTATTTTTGTTGATTCTCTATGCATATAATGAGAGTCAAATATATATGCATCATATACATCTATACAAGGTGTATGCCCCTAATTGAAGCTCCATCCCCCAGAGTGGGCTAGTGATACCCCAACTCCTCTTGCTCCTGGTGGTGGTCATGGTGTTGGTAGCCCCATGTTCCCCATGCTCCTCAAGACTCCTAATATTGCTCTTAACTGGCTCTAGAGTTGTGTCCTCATGAAGTAGGGTAGATTATGTTGCTCCTTAGGTACCTCTCTTTCATAGAGAATCCTATTGTAGGTTCCATCCCTAGTAATCCTCCAAACCTCTAACATCACTTGTTGAGTAGGGATACCTATGCTACCCTCTATTTGTAGTCTTTGGGATCTCTTTACACCACTCTCTATAGTAACCTAATCCAACTGAACCTCTTCTTGTTGTCTCCTAGACCTCTCAGCATCTCTCTCTATCATCATGTAGGATAACTATCCCTATACCTGGGTTATTTTCACTCATAGCCCATCTCTCTCCATTATCACATGTGTAACCTACATTTGTAGGCTATCTCTCTCCACTTTGGCCTGATATTTATCTCATCTATCCCTCTCCAATTGTTTGTGAGCCTCATCTCTCTTGTCATGTAGTGGCTACTTGCACAGGTATGTATCCTCCTCCCCCTCTCCCCTATTTAGTCATTTATTGGTTATTTTGATTGATCAATTTGGTAGTATATTTAGTCGTTAATTTAGTCATTTATTTTTGTTGATTCTCTATGCATATAATGAGAGTCAAATATATATGCATCATATACATCTATACAAGGTGTATGCCCCTAATTGAAGCTCCATCCCCCAGAGTGGGCTAGTGATACCCCAACTCCTCTTGCTCCTGGTGGTGGTCATGGTGTTGGTAGCCCCATGTTCCCCATGCTCCTCAAGACTCCTAATATTGCTCTTAACTGGCTCTAGAGTTGTGTCCTCATGAAGTAGGGTAGATTATGTTGCTCCTTAGGTACCTCTCTTTCATAGAGAATCCTATTGTAGGTTCCATCCCTAGTAATCCTCCAAACCTCTAACATCACTTGTTGAGTAGGGATACCTATGCTACCCTCTATTTTTAGTCTTTGGGATCTCTTTACACCACTCTCTATAGTAACCTAATCCAACTGAACCTCTTCTTGTTGTCTCCTAGACCTCTCCGCAATGCCTTCCGGTACCATGAGGATAGAGGGGAGACTAGACCTTGTGACCTCTTGCTTGCAACAGGATGTTTTAGCCAATCGAGTTAGGCCCTCCGTCCCTAATAATTTAGATATTAAATAAATGTACAATAAATATTTAATATATGTCTACAACTTAATTTATATAGTTGTATATGATGCATATATATTTGACTCAGGGAAAAAATAACCTACACAGAGAAGTACATCCATTCTTCAAAATCATGTGCATTCATATTCCTTCTCACCATGTGCAATAACACAATAATATCCTAGATTTCTTCTTTGAAATGTGACTTGTGCATTTTCTTAAGAAGTTGTGACTTTCCTTTCTTAAGGGAATCAAACCATTCCTTTGCGATGCAATTTTGATAATACCCCTTCTTCTCTAAAAAGAAACCTTGGGATAGAATAAAATTGAAATGAGAATAAACTTCCCTCTCTAGTAGTCTAAAACACCCACTTATCATAGCTCTATCTAGGGTCACCAAGAGATCATTGTCTTTTGTATGAATTTCTCGTGTCGTTGGATTATAAAGTGATATGCATTATAACATCAATTTAGTGCATTATAATGCCACTGGGAATGCATCAGCCTCAAGAAGACCACAAGTTCTATTACCCTCTAGGTGATTGGATTTCTATTTGGCCTATGAATTCTATCATAATTTATAATATAATAAGTTATTTCTATTTGGCCTATGAATTCTATCATAATGCATAATTATTAAGAGGTTCAATTGGATTAGGTTACTATAGAGAGTGGTGTAAAGAGATCCCAAAGACTACAAATAGAGGGTAGCATAGGTATCCCTACAAATAGAGGGTAGCATAGGTATACCTAATCCAACTGAACCTCTTCTTGTTGTCTCCTAGACCTCTCTGCATCTCTCTCTATCATCATGTAGGATAACTATCCCTATACCTGGGTTATTTTTTTATTGGGTTATAATTCCAACCTTAATTAGGAGTGAAAATAAAAATAGAAATAAAAATAACTTATTATATTATAAATTATAATTTATTTGGTTGATTATTATAAGTTAGTTTTACTTTAATTATTTATATTTCTTTAGTTATTTAATTAAATATCATATCACTTCCCCTTTCCATTAAATAAATTAACTATTTAATGAATATCCTCATTCCCCTTATTTGCATAATTGAAACTTTATTTAATTATCAAATTACTAATAAATCTAATTCCCCCACTTGCAAGGGAATATTCCTCCTTTGCACATTCCTCCAAATAAAAATAAAAATATAATTGTTAATAAGGATTGTGTGGTCGGTTTTAATCGAGCAGCATCGCGGTCACGCTTGAGGGGCACGCAGGTCGCCCGATACGAATGCATGCAGTACACCGGATTGTTGTGCAGCAGCTCCCTCGCCTTCCTAGAACGGTCTCGACATCGGACGAAACTCGCGAACACGGGCGGCAATGGTAGCCGTTCGAAACTCGGCCATGTCTTGCCCAAGTAAGGGACTTCATGGGATACACTGCACAGGAATCCTTTGTACTGCATGAGGCCGGCAAGTATGGCGATTTGCTCCCAACGAGCATCTTACTCGGTTGCCCCGTTCTCGGAGTTGGATGTCCCGTAACAGACTTAGGAAACACCAATAGAAACATGGTTAGGAAAGCAATGTAAGTACAGCCACAAATATGTAAAATGTATTAGATGTATAGGCATCATATACATCTATATATGCATCATATACATCTATACAAGGTGTATGCCCCTAATTGAAGCTCCATCCCACTAACCATACATTCATCCCCTTTCATTATTATAATACACCATGGATGAGTATGATACTTGGTGGGCCCAATATAGGTTGTTTATATTGACATGCCTAAGATAGAGAGTGGGATAGGTACCAACAGGAGGAGAGGGAATGAGAAGGGTTGGATGGAGGCGACAATCAACTATAGTGGTGATGGGAGAGAAGCATGATAAGGATGATGTATGGGGGGATCCAAAAGATAGGGGTCAAGGATGGGGAGAGCAACCAATGAAAGGCCAAGTACCACCATAGGTATATGCATAGGAGTAGGTATATGATAAGAGGGGAGAGGGGGAGGAGGATACATACCTGTGCAAGTAGCCACTACATGACAAGAGAGATGAGGCTCACAAACAATTGGAGAGGGATAGATGAGATAAATATCAGGCCAAAGTGGAGAGAGATAGCCTACAAATGTAGGTTACACTATATTTATATTTACACTTATATTTATATTTACCTTATATTTATATTTACACTTATATTTATATTTATATTTATATTTACACTTATATTTATATTTACATTTACCTCTTACCTTATATTTATATTTACACTTATATTTATATTTACACTTATATTTATATTTACCTCATATTTATATTTACACTTATATTTATATTTATATTTACCTTTCTTAAAATGGTAGATTATATTTATATTTATATTTATATTTACACTTATATTTATATTTACCTTATATTTATATTTACACTTATGTCGCCTCCATCCAACCCTTCTCATTCCCTCTCCTCCTGTTGGTACCTATCCCACTCTCTATCTTAGGCATGTCAATATAAACAACCTATATTGGGCCCACCAAGTATCATACTCATCCATGGTATCCCTACTCAACAAATAGTGGGTACAACACTGGTTTGGAGGATTACTAGGGATGGAACCTACAATAGGATTCTCTATGAAAGAGAGGTACCTAAGGAGCAACATAATCTACCCTACTTCATGAGGACACAACTCTAGAGCCAGTTAAGAGCAATATTAGGAGTCTTGAGGAGCATGGGGAACATGGGGCTACCAACACCATGACCACCACCAGGAGCAAGAGGAGTTGGGGTATCACTAGCCCACTCTGAGGGATGGAGCTTCAATTAGGGGCATACAACAAGGGGGTACCTATTGGAGATGAAATGTTTCCAAGGACTTTGTGGGAGATAGTTGAATGGGGTCCCATGATTACCACCAAACCTCTAACATCACTTGTTGAGTAGGGATACCTATGCTACCCTCTATTTGTAGTCTTTGGGATCTCTTTACACCACTCTCTATAGTAACCTAATCCAACTGAACCTCTTCTTGTTGTCTCCTAGACCATAAAAGATAAGTTATAGGGAAGACAGGTCCCGAAAGAAATGTTTATATAGGCAAAACCTGCCTTGAGAAGATTAGAGATGAAATAGTGAAGGTGTTAAAAGAGGACATTGCTTTCCAAATTAATAGATTCAAATTATCAAGTAAAACATTAGTATCATAAAAAGACATGGACGAATCGAAAAGGCTACCAGTGCCAATCCGTTCCCGCAAATGCAATAAGAATCAACAAAATATAATGATAGGAATATATGTAATAGATTTAAAGTTGGTGCTCAACCAATATCTCTCATTCTCTGGTTGCCTTGACCATGCAAGCTACCTACATCAAGGCAACCAGAGAATGAGAGATATTGGTTGAGCACCAACTTTAAATCTATTAATTATGTAGGAGTTGGAGGAATGATTGGTGACAAGAAGCATAGAGGTAGATTAATAGATATCCATTTTTTGATATCTAGATGTAATGAGCAGATGGCTCTGGAACAACGATGGTTACTAGACTAATTTTGGTCTACCTTTCCATTGCTCATAAAGGTATATTAATAGATTTAAAGTTGGTGCTCAACCAATATCTCTCATTCTCTGGTTGCCTTGACCATGCAAGCTACCTACATCAAGGCAACCAGAGAATGAGAGATATTGGTTGAGCACCAACTTTAAATCTATTAATATACCTTTATGAGCAATGGAAAGGTAGACCAAAATTAGTCAAGAATTTCAGAATATTTGGAAGTAAATGCTACATTAGAAGAGATATAGATAGCTTGGGAAAATTTGACTCAAGATTAGATGAAGGTATATTTCTTGTTTATTCAACAAGGCATATAGATGCTATAATAAAAGATTGAATAATATTATGCAAAAAGTGTCAATGTAAAATAGAATCAACATAGTAACATAGTATAAAATTTAAGTACATTCATTCATTTTTGCTAATTCCAACCTTAATTGGATAAATCACACATCTATTCAATTAAGATTAATAAGGTTGTATATATCGAGGATATTGAGAAAATTGTAATAAAATAAGTTGCAGGTTGTCAGTGATCCAGTGAAGTTTAGTATGGGGGCTAGCTCAATATATTGATGATAAGAGGTTGTAGATTAAAGGGTTTGTTGACAAGTATATCTAGTTTATACACATGAAGTTTCAGAGGTTCGCATGAAGATTTGATTGAGTTATGGAGGGAAGTACGAATCTATTAATTTGGACAATTCAGGTCCCGAAAGAAATGTTTATATAGGCAAAACCTGCCTTGAGAAGATTAGAGATGAAATAGTGAAGGTGTTAAAAGAGGACATTGCTTTCCAAATTAATAGATTCAAATTATCAAGTAAAACATTAGTATCATAAAAAGACATGGACGAATCGAAAAGGCTACCAGTGCCAATCCGTTCCCGCAAATGCAATAAGAATAAACAAAATATAATGATAGGAATATATGTAATAGATTTAAAGTTGGTGCTCAACCAATATCTCTCATTCTCTGGTTGCCTTGACCATGCAAGCTACCTACATCAAGGCAACCAGAGAATGAGAGATATTGGTTGAGCACCAACTTTAAATCTATTAATTATGTAGGAGTTGGAGGAATGATTGGTGACAAGAAGCATAGAGGTAGATTAATAGATATCCATTTTTTGATATCTAGATGTAATGAGCAGATGGCTCTGGAACAACGATGGTTACTAGACTAATTTTGGTAATTATAATTTGGTTACAAGAAGGGAAGTAATTTGGTTACAAGAAAAATAAAATAAAATAAAATAAAAATAAAATAATTATAAATTACTTCCAAGAAGGGAAGTAATTTGGCTACAAGAAAAATTCATATGCGATGGTTTTTGTGGGGAAATGGGGATTCTTGGAGGAAATTTTTTTCGGTTTTGGGAAGAAAATTTATGTAAAACAATTGCATTCCATTGTTGATTCTCAAAAGGGAGGAATGTAGACGAATAGGTGAAGGAAGGCATTGTTTCAAATCAATTTGAGGAAACAAATTTTTAGATGAATTTTTCATTCTTCTTTCTATAGTGCTATTGTTTTGATTTTTTAACAATTTAGTCGTGTTGTTTATAATCTTAGTGCAAATGTATTTTATACATATCCTGTAATTGTTGCATCCCTGAGAGAATTAGTTATTTACATCTGTCAATTTTTTTCTTGAATGTTTTAACAAATCCAAGTTGTGCATATCTTGCAATCATGGAATTATATTTGATACGTCATTTCCTCCTGCCTTTGCATTTCTGAAGAGTTTCTTAGCCTTTTAAATAAATATCATTTTGTGCATATCTTGTAGTTTGGTGTCCCAATTCATGCCTTGTTTCCCTCAACTGATTTTTTCTCTCTGAAATTTTCTTAAGCCTTACTAGCAAACTCATTAGTATGTATCCTATTGTCACAACTGAATACATTGCCTTAAAGATTCTATGGCTTTTCAACTAACCCAATTTGTGTGCATCTTTCTGTCAATTCATTCCATGCAATGAGATCTCATTGAGGTCATTGGTCAAACAGTTCAAATACCTCCTATATGCTTCTGAAATTCCCACGTATGACTTCCAAGATAATTGCAACTACAACCTGAGACGTATATGTCTCATACGCCATATATTATACATATGCACTTATATAAATTGGTGCATATCTAGTGAAGCACCTTCGAATTACATTTGCTTGAAAGTTTCAACCAGAATTGTGGTTGCGGGCTCTCCTTGACTGGTGCCATGGAGTAGCGACCAAGGGCATGTTAATCACCCTTGCCATGAAAAAATCGTGCAAGATTAAAATATAAATGAGACTTCATAAGGTTTAGGTCAATTGAAATATGAACCATTTAGTTGTGTGCCCTCCTCACTACAGCCTTGTCGCTTCCTTTTTGCTGCATGCATTTGAAGCTAGATAAAAATTTATATTTTAATTTGCAGTCAATACCTTGTACTGTGCTTTTATTTTGATGGCTAATTTGTGCATCATTCTTGGTATTTTGATTTCTAATTGATGCGCCCTTTACTATGTTCATTTTGGTGAATATAATTATGAATGGAATTCAATTATATTATGTATGTTATTTGTATCATAGTTTGATAAACTACATAATACCTTGGTTGAAATCGACCTTGTCTATTACTCTTTATACTTTGTTTTGATAGTCGATGGTTATGTTTTGTGTTTGACACTATGTAGTGCAATTTCCTCTTGCGTTTCACATTGGATATTCATTTTGTTTGATATTCTTTGGTAATTCATTATATTTGGCATTTGATGAATGAACATTATGCTTGGAGTTCGATAAAAAAAAAAATTGTGTTATATACTGCATTCGATACTTTGTATTGTGTTTGCATTTTGATGAATATAATTTAAGTTTGGTAATAAATTATATATATATGTATGTTTATATAAGTATGAATTTATATGTTTGCCACATAATAATTATTATATTATTTTGACAAATGTATTTTGTTATAATATATACACATATATTTACTATGGTTATAGTGAAAGAAGATCTTTGTTTATGTAATTAAATGAATATGTTATAAAGTGAATTGGGAAGTTAAGTAGAGTGAATTTATTTTCGCATAGTTAGATAATTGAAGGATTTGTTGAAATAAACATATTAGATTATCTTTGTTTGTTGATTATTACATAATTGTTAAATTGTGGATTTGTAAAAATCACTATGTAACTTAATTGTTTAGAATAGTTGTTTTTTTAGTTATTTATGGATTATTTTGGTAAATGGCCATTAAGTGAATTAGGTTGTTGAGTTAATGAGTATCTTGAAATATGGAAGTAATGTTTCATTTATGGAGTTTTCATGTTTGTAATGTATTGTTTGAGTGATTGCTTGTTTTATTGTGTTGATTATTGGAAATCGGGATGTTATTTTTGTTATTGTTCAAAAGTGGGAGTCTTTTGGTGCAAAGTGGTTAAGGTTGGTATCCAGAGGCTTAGGGGGGAGTATTTTGTATGTTTGGGTTTTATGTTTATTTCACTTGGAAGTGGTTGGTAATGTTTGAGTTGTGTGCAAGAGGTTCAATGCCTTGCACTATACTTGGATTCATGTGAATTATGTTAATTTTGCAAGATGGTAAATGCCTTGCTAATGAGTAGGGTTTACTAGTTGCAAGTAGGGGGAGTGGCTCTCCATGGGGGCCAGGACCCAAAGTGGTGCCTAGGATAACCCATTGGAGGGTTTCTTAAACCATTAATAATCTTAATAATGAATTAGGGGGGATGGACCGTAGATTTCACATTAATCAGGATAATGGTATGCCTCACTCATGGCTCAAGTGCTTGTTTAGGCTTGAGATGAGATGGGAAGGCCTGGAATGGCAAGATCAATTGTCTTATCCTCATGAAAGGTACGTTGATTCTGCATAAGTTTGTGTGGGGGGCGGGGATCGGGAGAGGTCAATAGGATAACCCAAGATGGGGGTTGGGGCCTAGGATGATATGCATGGATAACCCATATCAAGCTATGTGATGACACTCCTCCCTATTACAGTGTAGCATTCCCTATTTGTATTTTCTCCTTTTGTTGTGTGTGTACCTCTAGAAGTGAATTCAGTGTTGTAAGTGATGTTGTGTTGTGAGTAGTGTTGTGTTGGAGTCCATGTATAACCCTTAATTGTGTTAGCATGTTTCCTTCCTAACTGTCTGTTTGTTTATCGTGGGACCTTGTGTTATCTCCTAGCACAGGAGGGTGGACCTTAAGGTTCCACATGGTCAAGAGGTTGGTTATTTTTCCTCCATTGGGTTTCCTTGTTGCATGTTCGTGTGTGTGGAGATTGTTCCTTATGTTGTGGACTCCAGATCCTGTTCTAGATTTAGAAGATAGTCTCTTATGTATATGTATTGGAATGTATATCAGTTGTATCTCTTATTGTAACCAGATGTATTCTTCCCACATGTATTCAATGAAACATTGTTGTAAATGTTGTAATGTAAAAGATAATGGTGAACTCTCTTATAATGGATATTGTTAAGTGGTGTTTTTTGCATATGTTAGTTATTTAGAAATGATCTTTAATGATGGTTATCCGATGACATGTTATGGAAATATATAATGTAGAATAATTTAATGTGGTGGTTTAAAATGTACTTAGCTTGTTACATGAATCAATATATCTTTAAAGTTAATGAAATGATTCTAGTTCTTGATTATAGATATGTTAGTAACTTAGTCATGGAACCTTAGATCCCCCTAGGATTATATATATGTTCCACTATTATCCTATGGGGTTCCTTGGTGGGACGTTACAACCAATCTCATACAAGGAGGATGAAAGAGTATCCTTGAGATATTGCAAGTGTTAGCACATATGATAATGATAATAAATATGAAATGTATATAATACATGAACATAAAAAAAAATTAGGTTAAAGACTATAATTTCTTGTAATTATATTGATTATCTTCTTCTTTACTTTCTTTTGGCATTGCACTAATTTCTTTATATTTTCTAGAGAGAGATTAAGATTCATTAAAATTGATTAGGGGTTAAAAAGGAGGAATAAATTATATATGAATCTAAATATATTTCAAATTAACCATTTTGATAGAGTGACATAAAATCTTAAACATATTGAGGCTAATAACAAATTTGAATTTTTGGGCACAAATATATAGGGCAGGGATGCTAGGCACCTAGGTCTAGGCAATTTTTTCTCTTTGAAAGTTCAAAAATTAAGGATTTACTTAATTTTCTCACAAAAATAACAAAATGGAGTACATCACAAACACAATTTGTAATGCCCCACCACGCAACCCTAGAGGAAGTTGCAATTTACTACTCAAACGTACTTCTTCTTTTTTAAGTACAAATAACATGCAAGTTCACTACCCATTGCCAACAACCTCTAAGGTTACGAGACAGAGATTACTTTAAAACCCAAACAAGAAACATGAATTGAAAACATCACATTTAATTACTTAACAAATTAAGAACGCATACATTCCATACATGATAAATTACATCAAAACAAAAGAGATACCACATGTTTTCAAATAACAATAAATTTACAATACGATTACAACACTCATTCCCTGAATGAGGTAAATCCAATAAACAAGGTTACAAATTACATCTTCCACCTCGATACAAATGAGGGGTATTAAATTACAATAACTACTGAAATGAATAAAGCATGAAAGCAACAGGATCCCACAAGCTCTCTAGCTAGAAATCTCGTCCACACGAACAAGAAGATGACCCAACGGATTAAGGTGCACGTTCCACCCAACCATGTGATATCCAAAGGCTCACCCCCTGTGCTAGGAGATAGTAACAAGGAATCCTATACAAGACCATCAACCCCTAGACACAGGCTAACTCATACTGACACAACCAATCACATAAACCATACAACCACAAGGATAACACAAGTACAACTCTAACATCATTGACATAAGTCACATTGCTTCCAGAAATAAAATAGATCGAGTATGATAAGAAGACCATACACATAAAACCAAATACCAACTGTTTTCATAGAAAGAGTGTCATCACATAGCTCGACATGGGATATCCTCTGGGAATCTTCATAGGCTCCGGCCCCCACTATGAGTTGACTTGGTGGCCTCTACCAAATCCTGGCACCCATACTCACTCATGCGGAATCAAATACCTCTCGTAAAGACAAGATAGATGACCTTGCAATTCCAGGCCTTCCCACTCATCCCAAGCCTATACAAGCACTTGCATCCATGAGTGAGGCTCAATTATCTTAATTAGTGTGAAAAACTACCTAAACTTTTAAGTATATTTTTTTAGTTATCACTTCATTAAACCACCTCTGAAGGTTTCCCAGTTCACCTCTTTGGGCTCTGGCCCCTAATAGAAGCCACTCTTCTACTTGACAACATACCAAACAAAACCAATCACCAAGGGAATCCCAGGTGCATACCAACAAGATAAAACCACTCCAACTCTAGGAGGGACATATAATGAAAACCCACTCCAAACACTAGAGGCAACAAAATTTAAAACCCTCTCCAAACACTAGAGGCAACAAAATTTAAAACCCTCTCCAAACACTAGAGGCAAAAAAACACAAAATTCATTCCTTCCAAAGGAGGCACAAACCATCCCCATTCGCGGAAACTGGGTAAAACAATGGGTACATCAATACGCACTACCCAAGACTATACCAATGGTTTACTATCATAATGACAACCCATACAAAAAAACATGAAAACCCCCTCTGGAAGACTTACCTAACAATTGACACAATTACCCCAACACCGAGGATGAACAAAACATCGCTAGAAAGCATTTCAGGCAATTAAATAAACTAATGTTAGGATTTCCTAAATCTAATCAACTCAATCAACGTTACTTGCGATTATTCAAAAATAAATAAAATTTAATTCACAACGTTGAGAAATTTAAAATCAAAGATTTAACTTCGTGTTTCTCAATCATGCAACATAATCAAAATCAACTTGATAAATAAAATCATTTGATTAAAAACCAAAAACAATTTTTATTTCAACTTCCATAATGAATATAATCAACTTAAAATTAACTATATTTAGATACACATATATATATTATATATATAAGTATATACTTAATGTATACAAATTTATAAATATATTTAAATATATAATTATCATTTAAATAAATCCATTTAAACTCAACTAATTCACTTATTTAAAAATACATAAAGTATATATATACATTATATATATATATACACAATAAATGCATATTATCTATATACATAAATATATATATAAATTATATATATAAATAATTATTAAAAAAAAATTATTTAAATATTAATAAAATATATATACATATAATATATATATATATATATATTTATATTATATATAATATATAATTGTTATAAATAATATATATATATAATTATTAATAATTAATAAAAAATTTAAAAAAACAAAATTTATAATTATAAAAAAAAGGAAACCCACACATTAGGGGCTGCAGGCCCCTCCCAAAGGGAGAGGCCAAGCTACCCATGCAGCCTCCCCCAAATGGGGGTGCACTGTGTGGGCAGCGCTGCTACCTTGGAGGCAGCGACTACCTCCATAGTGCCTCCCATGGGGGTGACTGTGGGGGCAGCCCTCCCTCTCCTTCCCACCCCCACCCCCACCCCCACCCCCACCCCCCCAATTAAAACTTTAAAAATATATATTATTTTTTCTTTTTTCTTTTTTTTTTAAAAACACACCCAAAAAATAGAGAACAGAGGGCAAAACTTTGTTTTATGGGTTTTTTCTTCAACAGAAAAAACATAAATAAAATTTGGGTAAAAATTTTTGAAAAAAAAAAAGAAAATTCCCATATTGAAATTCAATACAAATATATATAACATATATATACAAATTTTCATTGTTTAACAGTGAAGTTGTGCAAATTTTGGTCCAAACAAAATACACAACAAACTAATTTGCAAGCACAAATTTCTTAATTTCAAGTTCATAACATAAAAAAAAAAAAAAATCATTTTTTTTATTTTCTATGGTTTGACTCTTGCTTTGTTTTCTTTTCCATGATTTCAACAGAGTTTTTCAAGTTTATAAATAATTTTGACATGGGTTTTCCTTGCAATTCAATTAGAACTTAAAATTTTTCCAATAGCATAATAAAATTTGAAAACTCTTTCAAAATGAAAACAAAATCATAGAGAGAAACCTGGTTTTTTTCCAAAGCTTGAAAGATTCCAATGGTGCTTCCAAATCTTATTTTGTTTTCCAGCTCACCCAAGAAATCCAAACTTCTTCAAATCCAAAAACAAAGCCACAACAAATCCTTTCTCCACCAAATTGAAAATTAAAAGAAAATATGAAATTTCATTTGCTCTCATAGAGTTTCCCCAAATTTAGTCAAACCCCTAAAAATATCCCATCCACCAAATTTATTGCAAATTTGGGATATTTTCTTTTTTAAAATTTTAAAACAAAATTGCTTTCCAAATGGAATTTTATGCATTTAAAAATTTCTTTTTACAAAAAGAATTCAAAATTTTGTAAAGAAATTATTTTACATATTAATTTTCAAAAAGTGCAATTTAAAACATATTTCCATTTTTTTTTTAATTTAAATCTAAATATCCAATAATGCCAAAACAACTAACTTAATTTAATTTATCACCATTAACTTAATTAATCAATAAACTAAATCTAATCCAAGATTAGATTATTTTATTAATTAAATTAAATTAATCAATAAAATAAATAACATTTCAACATTGCAACCAGATATATTTAATCATCATTTTAACTACACCCACCATTTAATAACCTTTATAATTTGAAATTAAATAAAAAAAACCAAGGTGAAATGGACAATATTAAAATAACTAAACCCGATAACAAATCGATGACACACTATGACTAGGGTGATGACTTGGCACAGAAAACCTAGCTACTATCTCCCAATCGATTACCATTGGTCAATGGGCATGCTCAAACCTATAAAATCAGGTGGAGTCAATGTCCTGTACCTGTCAACCTGCGAACAAAGAGTATATCGAACATGCATATATATATGATATAATAAAACACACCGTGAAGAGGAAATCTCAGAATCGTAGGGCACTCGCAAGCAAGTGATACAATCCTGTCCCCTTCACCGATATAGACTTTCTAACTGACGAGTCTAACATCAACAATATAATGAAAATCATAAGGCATCTTTAATTAAATATCTGCTATGCTAATTCAAAACATGCCATAATGATAACATCAGAGTAAAATTCCATCACATTAAAATATCACATACGCATCACTTAACAGTTGCGATCAAATAGAACAAAGTACCATAGTCAAAGTGCTAATCGAAATAAAGCATACATAGAAGAACACTATTTGATCAAAAGAGCAAAATGGAGGGGTGCTACACAATTAGATACATACACTTAAGAGGGTACCAAACCTAGTGTAAAATTGTCAAGGGTGATAATTTATGACACTATAGAAAAACATACTTGATTTGATTTAACAATAGAATTATACTATATATACAAATTCATAGAGTATATTCTATCTTAAAATGTGTGTTATACCATCATATGATATGGGTATTACCTAAAATATATTCTAAAGATCCAACATGAAATATACACCTTCACTTAATAAGACAAAAGTAATTTCTTGAAACAAACATAACATTTTTTTTAATATCATGCTTAAAAATGTGACATTTCCCTCCTAGAAGATGTTGTCCTTAGCATTGATTGATTGTAAAAAAATAGAATGTTTATGTTTCCTAAGAAAATATCTTGGACCTCTAGTTATAATTGTATTCTCTCCATCTCACCAATGTGTTATAAAAATTCAATAAAAATCGCATTGTGCTTACAAAATAAATTATTTGAAAATAATTCATTTCTTTATTAAGGAGACTCATTTCTACTACACCTTTATTCTCTTCTTCCTTTACCAAGAAACTAAAAGGAAATAGTAGGCATCACAATTGACCTAGTGAAATATAATAAAATAATTATGTTTAATATTTTATTTTCTTAATATAGCTAAATGTAGATTATACCTTTTTATCTCAATGTCTCCACTTTGATGTTCCGCATGTGCATAATTCCTAGATACAACATAGTCAAGTCCATCTTGTTATTGAAGTCCAAAAAAATACCAAACAATATTCTTTTATTGCACATAACAATAGGATTATGGGTGCAACCACTTATATACTTACCAATAAAAAAAGAAACTACATTTCTCTAGTTCTCATAAGTCAAATGCACAACCTACAAACACATACCAACTTAGAGAAGTAGTAGAAACCTTTTCAAAAAACACTTTGGCATATATTAGATCTTCATCCCATAGGCATGCTAACAAAAAATTCTTAGTCATCGTAGAACCAAAATTTCAACTAGAAGGCAACATCTAGGAATGACTTGCAATGTAGAGAAGTCTAGGAGCCACATTACAATCCACTCCTTCACTAACTATCCCTACAACTTGTGATGGTTGTTACTCCTTGCTAGCTAATATGTACCCCAAGTACCTTTCAATATATCTTCTACTATGAAACCATATCCTGTATTATGGAAGAGATAATATTTTTTAGACAATTTTATAGTAGCAATTGGACCCTTCAAAAAAATCATGACACAATATTCAGGCATTTAATAAAATATGCATTAGAAAGGGTAAGAAAAGATAATCTGGGATTCTTTCAAGAATATAGAGGGGAATCTCTCTAGTACCCTAAAGTGTTTCCATCCTAAAAGCATAGCATCAACTGCTATAATATCTTGATGAGCATAACATTCTTTTTTTGTTCCTAAAATTTCTACATCCTTTATGTTTTGATGGATATTCATACCCTATCTTTGTCCCCAAAAAACTTGTGTCAATCTAATTTAATGGTTAATTCGTACACATGCTTCATTAAACATGGATTCTATATTATCATTTACTCTTTAGTTTTCTCTTTTAATTCTCCCCCCTAATTTCCATCTAACTATCATTTAGTTAATTATTTACCTTTGTACCCATATCTAAAGGATGTGATATTTTTTCCTTCATTAATATTTTAAAATTCACATTAGGATCACCAAAATATTTTTTTCTTAGAATAGACCCCAAGCACAACATGAATCTATTAGAGGCTATCCATTTGTTCCCTAGGTCTCTTGATCCTTGTAGGCTACATTATTTTGATATAGTTTCTTAAGAGCCCTAAGAGCAAAAAACTACCAAACTATGCAAAAATAGTTATCAAACTTTGTGATGCCAATGAATGTGTTATTTGGACCTATAGGTAGATATGGGTTCCCTCCATAATAACCTCTCTCATCTATGGTCAAGTAGACATTGTTTGACCATGCTAAGAATAAATGCATTCTTGTAAAAGGCATTAGTTAAGGGAATTATAAACATGGAAACAAACATATTTTAAATTATGTGCATCATGGGAAAAAAAAAAACACACCAACATATCATGGTGGGTGAATTAATGCTACCATAGACCTCTATTCATTCCCCAAGTCTCCTAATCCTTGTATCTACTATGTTATTTTAGTGAACTTTCTTAAGAATCTTGAGAGAAAAAACTAGGAAACTATGATGGATTATTTGTTGGAATTCATGACACCGATGAATGCTCCATCTAGACCTATAGGTAGATATGGGATTCATCCACAATAACCTCTCTTGATTCTATTCAACTAGACACCATTTCACCATGCTAAGAATGAATACATTCTTACAAAAAGTGTTAGTCGAGAGCAATGTAAACATGAAAATAGGAATATTTTGTATTTTGTAAGTCATGGGGCCAAAAAATATATGATAAAACACCATGGTGGGTAGTAAAATGTTACCAAAGGAATCCATTTTATCCCCAAGTCTCCCAAACCTTGAAAACTACGATATTTCAACACAATCTCTTAAGAGCCCTAAGAGAAAAAATCTGCCAAACAATGACACAGTATTTTTAGACTTTGTACCACCTAAAAATGTTCTATTTGGACCTACAAGTGGAGATGGGGTCCCTCGACAATGACATCTCTTATTTAAAGTCAATTAAACACCATTTGACCATACCAACAATGAGTGTATTCCTGCAAAAATGTTAGTTGAGAGTAGTGTAAATGTGGAACAATCATATTTTTTATTTTGTACATTATGGGGAAAAACTAATTGCACCAATGCATTGGGATGTTTGGGTGAATATTATCATAGGAATATTATTTTTCATTGATTCTCCCAATACTTGCATACTATGCTATTCTAATCTCTTAAGAGCCCTAAGATTTCTAAAAATATACCAAATGGTGTAGTTCTCAAAATTTGTGGCACCTAAAAATTTTCCTTGTAGACCTACATGTGGATGTGCGGTCCCTACATAATAACCTGTCATTTTTTGTAATCAACACTATTTCACCATGCTAACAATGAATGCATTCATGCAAAATGCATCAATAACATTCAATGTAATTTTGTCATCAGCCATACCTTTTATTCTTCATCTCATGGGGCCAAACCAACTATGCCAACATGTAGGAGTGGCTAGGTGAATTCTAGAGAAGGTTTAATTTTGTACCTAAAGTGTCCCATTCTTTCCAAACTATAGGATTTTGGAAAGGTGTCTTGAGATACTTAAGAGGGAAACATACCAAACTTTGACTGAACAATTCTCAAAGTCTATGGCACTGATGGATATTTTATTTAACTTACAATTACATGTGGAGTCCCTCCACAATAACCTCTCTTTATTTTAATTGAGATATTTAAAATAATGATGTAGGAGCATCCAACGGTGTAGGGAAATATTGCATCACCCAAAAAAAAATGTTTTGCTTTATTTTCTTTAGTTGTTTTGAGTCCCATGATGACACTTAAAGGGTATAAGATAGTCTGAAGTCAAAAATAGCAAAAAACGGTCACTTACTATTTTTAGAAAGTCATCCTAAATGGACCTGTATGGACCTAAAAATTTACCCCAAGGAGAAAAACTGAAAAAAAATCGATCATGAAATAATCACCTCAATACCCTACACAGCTTGGGAGATATTAAATATTTCATCCCAAGAAATTTCTCCAATGCAGCTTCAATCTTAGATATGAAGACTTTAGAGGCCCTCAAACAGCTTGAAAAGTTGATGAATCGACCTATGGTTAGTTTGTGCATTGTAGATCTCTTTGAGAGCTTTCCAACGATATGCAATAATAGCAAATTGGACACCTAGATCAAAAGTTATCACCCCGCGAAGTTGCTCCTCTAAAAAGTGAATTTCATCAAAATTTCCTCCTAGGCAAGAAATCAATCGACAAGACTTTTGGTGCCAAAACAAAAGGGAAATTTGAACTTTCTAGAACATTCTAGGGTGGTTATTGGGGTAAAATAAAAAGGGTTAGGTGGGGTTGTAGAAGGTGGCTCCAGGAGTGCAGATTGTGGCTCTAAATAATATCTTTTGTTTTGAGAGTTGATTTTGGTGTAATGAAACAAGCCATGAGGTTGTAGCATGTAAGTTTTGGATCTATAATTTACTTTTCTGAAAATAATTGAAAGTTATTTTTTCTTTTTTGTCTCGCATCTTCCGTGTTGGTATCTATTGTTGTGATTTGTGTGGGTTTCAGGCGGTGTGACCCTAATCAAATAATCACTCATATTCCTTCAAGTAATCACACCAAAACTTCAATTATATTCCTTAAGGATTATAGTATGAATTTGTTGACTAAAATAGTTCTATAGACACTAAATATATTCCTCCTAATAGTCAACTTTAATTTTTTATCAATAATAATTTATCACATTAATCATATACCATGTAATATTTATCACATCTTATTAATTCATTCATTTTCAAGGAAAAAGGTGAGAGACTTGGATATTATATTAATAAAATAGAAGTCTTTACATCTAAAATAACCATGAGAATAAAAATGATCGATTAAAATAGATCAAAATTGTATAGAGATACAAAGAAAAGTTTGGTAGCCTTTAGAGTCTCCAAAGAAAAAATATGTAACCAGGTACACATGAAAAACAAACTAACTAAAGAAAAACATTGTATATTAAAATTTATTTTTATCTTGCACTTTAGCATTCACAAGATTAACAGTAGTAGAGATAGGGGCAGATGAGGCACATGGGTATGCAAAAAACTAATAGATTGTTGAACATCACAAATTCTTCTAGCAATTTGAGACCCCAACTCCTTTCAATGTATATTAATCACATTTTCTAGATGTGTAATAGAATATTTCTATAAACTAAGCTTGATTACTATGTAGGATCATATAGTTGCTTGATTCTTTCTTATATAAAAATAAGCTTGACAAAGATATAAAAGAATCAAGCAACTATCTGCTCCTACAATGTAATCATGCTTAGTTTTAAATAGAAGAAAGAATCAGAGCTTAGTGTACACTACAAGCATTTGTTTTTAAAAGAAATTTAAAAACACAAAAAAATAAAAATTTAAGGAAACCTTTGATATAAAACACTTCAGGAATAATTTGTGTTTGAAGCACTTAAAGGTTTAAAGGAGAATGGGTTTACCTATTTCTCAATTTTTCTTGATAGAAAGCATGAAATGTGATGCATACATTCTTAACTCTTTGTGCCCCGACACTATTCATTTCAAAAGAAAAAGGTAATGTAAGTGGTTAGCAATTGATCAAGCTAGTTTTATAAAAAATACTATGATTGTTACTTATACTTTAGAATGAATCTTCACTAAGGATTTATATGTGTAGTTGATTCAAACATACTAGAATCTTCACCAAGGATTTATATGCCTCCCAAATAGCCTCATTTTTTCTTTTGAATTGTATAGATTCAATTGAATCAATTGTATGGTCTCTTGTTGTAGATCACTATTGAAAATATTCATGAGTATTTCATTCCTAGCTAGATGGTAAATGAGGCCATTATGGGTTACAAAATCTTCATGGGTACATTGTTGGGTGGTGGTCTCTTCCATCATAAAGATATATAAGAATCAAGCAACTATCTACTCCTACAATGTAATCAAGCTTAGCTTTATGTTAGCCTATCAAAATGGATAATTTGAAATATATTTAGAGTCATATATATAATTTATTCCATCATTTTTAACCCCTAATCAATTCTAATCAATCTTAATCTCCCTCTAGCAACTCTAGAGTAATTAATACAACATCAAAAGGAAGAAAAGAATAAGATATAAGAAACATAATTATAGTAGATTATAGTCTAAAACCTAAATAAAAATTCATGTTCAAGGATTGTAAGATGCTTCTTATTTATTATCATTATCATATGCACTAACAGATGCAGGATATTAAGGATACTCCTTCATCCTCCTTGTATGAAATTGATACAACTACATCAATCCAACAGGAGCTTCAAATATGAGTGGTAAGACACCCCTTTTATGTTTTCATTTATTTTGCCTCTAGTCCCTTGAGAGCACACACTCTTATCATCTATCATATATTGTGGAGGTAGGAACACTAACATGGGGTTTGACCAAGGTAATCCCCTATATGGAACAACCTTTCTCCCTCTAACTATTTTGTAGGTTTAAAGGTTTGCTTTAGATTGAAGTGAATTTAACATCTCAAGGATCCTAAACCCTAATGCATGTTTCAAGGACTCATCATCAACAAATTAGGTCACATTGATTACCTAATCTCTCTCAAGCTTTGAATTTTTTTTTTTGTTGTTAGAGAACTTCAGACATTGGTACACCTATATAGGTCCTAAAACCATATATTTCAGCACTTCTAAACTAGGGCACCCAATGCACTTGTCTTTCCAATTCTTCTGTAGATTTCAATATGAGGTTCCTCTTTGTATCTCTTCTCCAGATCCACTTTCTATTTCTTTCATGTAGTTCTGTAATTTTTAGAAATTTTGTTTCACTTAGTTCATTTGATCCTAATTCACCATTTAATATAAATCATCATATTAGTAACAACACACACACAAAAAAGGGACCAAAACCCTAACCAATCTATTTGGTCCTCCTTTGATGACAATAGCCAAATAGTACTACATGGTTAGTTTTGGATCCCTAATGTTTATGGTGAAAGGGAATTGATCTAGTTTAATTCATTTCTAGGCTATATCTCCTTTCGGCATCTTACATATTCATGGTATCTCTATATTTTATGTGACCAATATTTAAGGTTGCGGATATAATGGATGGTATTACTGGTCAACACTCATTGAATTTGGTTGTATGAATTTCACTAGGATTATGAGTAGATCTTTGTCATGATTGTATTTAAATAATGTTACATTTATTATTTAAAATAGAGAGATGTTGGTATACTATTTTTTATCTTGAGGATTAAAAAAATATTAAAGAGATGTATTTACTACTATGTGCATAGTATACTATGGTTGTAAATTAGAAATACTCCTTATGTTTATTTTGGGTGCTCTATTAATATGGTGTTAATGTTTAAAATGAAAGAAAATTAATGTGTATATTTTATAGAACGTTAAATAAGGATTTGAGCATGAAATTTATGAATATTGGTTAACTATCTAGCAGAACATTTAAATTCTTACATTATATCAAGATCATGACATTGAACTATAACTTGGTAGCCTTACTATCATCCTTGATATATATGCATAGAGAGTTTGGAAGTTGAGATTAAGGGATAATATTTTTGAAGAACTCTAGGTATTTGTTGAGTTGTGTTTGTATTCTATTGTATAGTTGTAATGTAGTTACATGTGTAGGTGAGTTGTTTCAAAATATGAGTTAAACATGTAAAATAATATTATGTCATTAAAATTTATTTTATTAAATATGCAACCATTATGTCTTATTCACTAAACCTTGGTGAAGGTTTATTTTGGTGAACTTGAGATTCCTTTTATACAAGACTTCACTAACTTTATCCCTATATAGTATTCTACTATGACCATGCATATGAAGATTTGGGTTCAATTGTAATAATATGATTATAAGTTTTGATTTATAAATATATCATTATTATATGGAATCATTACAAGTAATAACCATTAAGGTCACATTTATTATAATTACCAAGTGCAAATATAATCTAGATGATGAATTATACCAATAAAATAATTTTGTTTCACCATAGAGAAATTAAAAATTAAAAAGTTAAGAATATTATTATTAGTAAAATTATTGGGCATATATCTTCATATGGTGATCTAATGGATATAGTGTTTCCCGCTATCTTGATTATAAATTAAGTATCAATCATGTCTAAAGGAAGTTTATAATTACTATAATGTGTCCCTTGAACATTAGATGATTCTTGTGTGCCCTTCTTGATGCATGATGTGCTTTGTCAAGAAAGATATATAATATAATACGATTATGATAGTTGATATCATTGATACTATTATGTTAGGACTCCACTTGGAGACATAAAAGCATGTTTGCATACTTTTTTCTATTGTGAAAATATATTGACTATTTCATTTTTCCCTATGCTTTGATACAACCATGCTTATCTTATATCAATTAATATGCATAATTTTTGTGTATGGATTTGATTGTTCTAAGGTTAATAATTGTAAGTATAAAATCTAGTGGGACAATGAAACCTATTTTTTTTATAATAAGACTTTCATATAAAGTGGGTATTAGTGTTAGTTGAGCTATACATATTTATACAATCCTATTGTAGACACTAAAAAATTGACCTAGCAGGCTGCAAGCTCTATTTTTCACCACATTCATCCTAGCATAATTAAAATATTTAATTATGTTATTCGGTCCATTTTCATCTATTAATTAAATAGTTTTTAATTATTTAATTGATTCATGTCTCTTTATTCTTCCTAATTATTTAAATAAATAAATTTTATTTATTTATTTAAATGTGTCACTAATTATCTAATGTCTCCCTATAATTAAATAAATTTCTTAATTTATTCAATTATTTTTGTCCACTAATTCTTTTAGATTATTTAAATAAATAAATCTTGTTTATTTATTTAAATACATCAATAATTATTTAATGTCCTCTTCTAATTAAATAAATTCTTCAATTTATTTAATTAGTGACACTTGGCCACCTCTTTCTTTTTGAATAAAATTATTTATTTAAAGAGGTCAAATTCTCTATTTTGGCAAGTCATGGGAATTTATTATTTACTGTCATATGATTCCCCCACTTTTGAATTAAATTAATTTTTAATTCAAAAGATGCTCTTTTTATTCAAAAGTCAAATGACTGTTACTAATTCGATTCTCCAGCTTTTTTTAGCCATTTTGTCCATATCTCAACTTTCAATTTTGTCTGTCGATTCAACTTTTAATCTCGTATGTTGATTCAAAATTGCCTTTTCTTATAAAATGGCAATTTTGAATTCATTTTGGCTCTCCTAAAGCATTCACGTGAATTTCTTGCATTTGTTGTTAGTCATTTTCAACCATATTCTACACATTTTTGAGTCATACTTAGGCTTTCATGGAATCATTTTGCAAAAATCCTTCAACACTTGTGTAGGACATGGCATAGTCTTAGATTGCTCACATAAATCTGAGGGAAAATCATTATTTGCAGCAAGCTAGAAGGTATGATGAAGGTGATTCATGGAGTTGGAGGACTTGTGGTAACTAGTTCCTTTTGTTTTCCTTTATTTCCTCCTTTGTTCTTCATCATTTCTTTGGAGTTTAGGTTTTAAATGCTTCTGACCTTTTAACCCATAAAATATTTAGAGATACATTTGGTGAAGCTGACGTGAATACTGCATTTTTTGTGTTTTTTCGTATAGCTCTATGTTTTTTTTTTGCAAATACAGGCTAGGAACGACGCATTTGAATTTTTCTACACCTCATCCATAGCATTGTGACCCATTTGTCATAAGAAACGATGCATTTGCACCACTGAACTACATTTGTGACCTCATGTGACACATTCGCCAACATTTAGATGCATCTGCAAGGTATTGTGACCCATTTGGTTAGTTCTGACACATTTGTTTGTAGGATAACACATTCGGCTAGTGAACCTTGCAAATATTGTGATGCATTCGCTCTATCGTGACGCATTTTTTTGGTGAGTTTTTACATTCGGGTTTTTTTTCCTGATTTTCTGCATTTTTTTTACTTTTCTAGTTTGTTACTGCTCTTACATTCTCTAGAACGGGATTTTATGGTTGCTAATGTCTACTTGCAGCATGCGGAATTAATATTCTCATAGGTCGAAGACATTTATTAAAAACTACTAACGCATTTTTTGCAGCTACGTTTGTCAAAGACCAATATTTTAAACACAATGTCTATGATTTTTAATGTAGGAACATTTCATTTGGTGCATTAAAAAAGAACATTTGTCTGAAAGTGCTTGACTGTGTTTGGAAAAGTGGTAGGTGATTATGCTCTCACCTTGTGAAAACTAGGTGATCAAAAAACCAAACCCACTTTATTTTTTGTAACCCTTAAGACTTAATAATCGAAGTATCCTCTCCCATTGCACTTTCTGGTGATCCTGGGTGTAAGAGAAATGGTTATTATTTCTAGAAATGGGTCTTGCCTTAAGGGAAAAAGTACTCACCTTAAGGGACGACCCGACCGGTAATAGGCTAAAGCCAAGCCACTTCCAGTCAGGATATAAAATGGGTGCTTGAGGAAAGTTCAAGTACCACGAGTGCAGATGTGTCACACGGACGGAGTAGTACTCCCATTAGCCCTGTTGAGTGTAACATCTTTAGGCTGGAGTTCCACCTAATCGGTGATTAATCTCTCACCCCATGTGTGGCCACTCGAATGGATTCCCTTACTAGACACCTATTGTTTTAGAAGCCAACCATTTTTAGTCGTTACTTGGTATAGTGCAGGGTACAGTATCATGCCCAAAGATACTCACTGTTGACTCCCTTGAGTAGAGATAGTAGTTCCTGGGAAGTGACTACCCAAGAATCCGAATTTGGTGTGCCCGTAGAAGTGCGTGCAAAGGAGGGAGCCAATGCCACAAAATTTCTAAGCTATCCACTCTTGAGAAGGAGAGGTGTTCAACACCAATCTGGGGTATATTAGTGGGCTATACCAAGTATACAAACCCTTGGCCTATTAGGATCGTGCTTGTCTTACATGCGTTTGTTTACAATAAAAAATTATGCTTGTCAAGTGTTTTCTAGAGTCTCAAACATTATTCACAACATTCATAAATCTGGACACACACATTTGACATTTAACAAATCAGATTTTTTCCTTGAAACATCAAAAAACTAAAAAATTTGCAACCTGTGATGCAACTGTTGAAGTGCATTCGCTGAACTAAAATGCATTTGACAATTCCTGAGATGCAATCGCTCTGATAAATTGCATCTGCTGCTATAAACACTACATATGCTTGTGTCCCTATGCATTTGGCATTCACATAAATGCATTTGCAAACCTCTGCCACAACCATTATCTTCCAAACCACATTTGATTGAATCAAAACGCATCCACCATACTGTGATGCATTCGCTGCCTCAAACGACGCATTTTCCTAATACACACAAAAACTCTGATACAAGCTAGAATTTGAGTCCAAACAATCTCGGCCTACTGTCAAACATTTTTTTCCAAGAGGTCTCTATCAGAAACCAGCCTTGAAATTTCTCAAAATCTTCATCATTCAACCACTAACCTGCATTTTTTACCATAGGCTTAATCTTTCAAATTTTAATTTTATCCATTAGGTTCATAATCATCATTTTTAGCATTAGCTTGACCTAAGGTTTTCATTTTTGCATACTTTGGTTTAGGCTAACCGTATCAAAAATTTCAAAATCATTACTTTCGAAACTAGGTTATCTTGGACTTCATCATTCATTTCTATTTTTAGTCGTTGTCCTTTTTGTGAGGATTTCCAACTCAACAGTCTAGTTAGGAAAACTCACTAGTCATCTTGACCTTATCACTTTGTCATTTTCAACAAGTCCTTTGGTAACTAAAATTGAAAACAAAGATTAAGCTTAGAGTGCTTAGGTACTCCTATCTCCAAATTGCATTCATTTTAGTTCCTACCTTGCATACTTTATTCCTAAAAAAAAATCCAAAAATATCGTTCATCATAGTCATCATTTTGAACCTAGACCTTGCATTAGTTACCTCATTAGTCCTCATTTTTCACCTTGCCATTTTCTTAATTTACATTATCATTGTCCCAGTCAACATCGACATCCTAATTGTCACTTTGTCTTTTGGCATATTTATCTCTTCGCATCATCAACCTTTATCACACAAAAAGACAAAAACATAGAATAGTGTCATACTTACATTGTCATCATCTTCATTTGAGCAATTCCCTTAATGGTGGAAACAAGACTTCAAAGAAAGAAAAGACAAATGGCATACTTTGGAAAAGACTTTGACAACAACACCAACACCAACACCAATCCCAATGACTGGATTTATGACGACCCATTTGGAAATTTGATTGTACAATCATCCATGAGCATGTCAACTTCCTTTCAAAATCCTCTTTTTGAACAATTCATACAGAGAGACCAAAATGGACAAGTACTAGTTGAGGATTTAGACGTTGTCACTCAAAATCCTGACATAGCTTCATTTGTAGAAGACTTGGTCTTGAACGATCCTGGCAAATACCTTGCTATGCTTTTAGACCAAGGGGAAAAACTACCAAAAGGCTTTGACATTAATACCATAAGACCTTCTTCTCTGGACAACGCGACACAAACCATGACATCTCCACAAAACATGAACAATGCCTCCAATAGCAATAACATTGTGGTCACCACACAAGTTACTACTAACACCATTAATGTGACATCTAGTGGCACCACAAATCAAAACACCTCCACCTCAACTAATACAACATCTATTGGAGGAACATCTGCTATGTCCATGCCTGCAATGTCCACGTCATCATCACAAACGATAGGAATAACCGTTGGGTCCACATCAACAGGAGAAAATCCCACAAACCCTATGTTGGGATCTTCATCTATAACAATGGGGGCATCTTCATCACATCCTTATGGTGGAATCTCATTTAATCCCTTTGGAGGAAACCCACGATGAGTCTTCATTCAAGGCCCTCAACACAACCTTAATACATCATCACAATTAAACATCCCACATGGACAAGGACAAAATATCAATGAATCACATGGACACTACCAAGGAACAAACACCAACACGCTACATGGACAATTCTTTCAACAAGGACAAGGAACTCAAATGATGCAACAAATGTGTAACTTTTGCAATCAAATGAGTCAGGGATTTCAAATACCTCAAATACAAAAAAACATGGTTGGGTCACATATCCCCACATACTCATCCCAGATTCATACTCAACAACAAATTCCCACTCACAACTGGCAATATTAGCAAACACCTAATCAAAACATACCTTACTTTCAGGAAACCAATGATCCCATCATACACGCCTTGCTAGCAAGAGTGGATGACCTTCAAAAATAGATGGAAAATATGAAAACCTCTGACAAGAAGACACAAATGCCATACGACTTATGTCCATATCCTTTTGATACAGCTTTGTACACCATTTCCATATGGTTATGTGGCCCCAAACTTCAACAAATACAAGGATAAAACAAATCCACTTGACCACATTAGAGACTTTGTAACAAGTTGTGTGGATATTTCCCATGAACACACATATCTAATGTGATTGTTTCCTAAAAGTCTCGCAGGACCAGCCCTAGAATGGTTCTATACACTGCAACCTGGAATACAATCATGGAAAGAACTTGCTGAAAAATTCATGAAAAATTACACATACAACATTGACACAAACACCTCCATTACCAACCTATGCCAACTCACACAAGAAGATTCAGGTCAAACCTTTTTACCATTCTTTCAAAAATGGAGGGGCCTAGCGAGTCACTGTCATATAGACATACTTGAAAAGGAAAAAGTTGACATGTTCGTACAAACGTTATTGGGCCCACTGAAAAATGGCTTGCGTGTTCATTGTTGCACAACTTTTGCGGACCTAGTTGAACAGGGTGTCCAAGTTGAGCAAGCCCTCATTGCTAAAGGAAGACTAAAATATGGTCCCAAAAACACAAATGCAAACCCTCCTACTAACAAAAATAAATTTTAGGTTAAGAACAAACATGTCACCAACGATGGCATAGTCGATGCTAAGGCCATCAACGCTATGGGTCCTATGATTACCCTAAAAGGGGCGCAAACACAAAACACATAGATGATGACACACACCTATGCTACTAATGTTATGCAAACAAATCAGAATAACCAAGGAAATCAAAACAATCAAATTCAAAGGCAGCCTAGACAACATAAATAATTCCCTAGAGGACGTACACACACTCCCTTGGGTAAGCCTATTGAAGAAGTTCTCAAGAAATTCCTTCAGAATCGTGTCATCACACTTGAGGACCCCAAACCATACAACCCTGGGCAGTTTAAACCATCTTGGTGGGATGATAACGAATTTTGTGACTATCACCAAATAAAAGGACACAAAACCTCTTCCTGTAGACAATTAAAAAATCTAGTACAAGACCTTATTGAAAAGCGTATCATTGAAGTCGGTGGACCACAATTTGCTTCTAATGTGGATTATACAATATACACAAGAACCCACTATCGGATCATGGTTCTGGAAACCCTTCTACATCAAATACAAATAACAATAGTCGAGCCAACTATGCCTATATTAGATATGACTATTCTGAGGGACCTATCATACATCACATTAGAACAACTGATGAACATGTTTGCACAGTCACCATCAGAAAGGCCCCTAAATGCAATGTCATCACCCGCGACAGAAAGGCCACTATAGTCGGCCCTCCTCCCCCTAGACAACCAAAGGTAACAATAGTTGGCTCATCCACTTCGTAGTTGCAATCACGTCCACAAAAAAAGAAGTCCCAACCTAAAGGAAACTTTAATCTTATTGACTAGCTTGGAAAAACACTAGCACAAATCTCTATCCTTGAGTTGTTACGCATCTCACCTGCCCATTAGATCATCCTAGATAAAACATTGCAAGAATCCTCTGTTCCCCAAGATATTGATGTCAGCCAATTCAAAGCCATGGTAGGATATCTCATGACTCCCCACCATATCACCTTTTCTAACCAAGACTATTCATCATCCAAATCCAACCATAATGATGCCCTTCATATCAAATTTTTTGTTCATAAACATAAGGTCAGACGAGTCTTAGTAGATGGCAGAGCAAGACTGAATATATGTTCCTTAAAAGTGGTCAAGGCACTATGATTTTTTGATGCTTGCGTAGACACCACAAGAAGCATTGTTATCAAGGCATATGATGATGAAGAATGTTCCTCTCAGGGCGTAATTACACTTCCAATTCGAATTAGGCCAGTCATTGTTGACACCACTTGTCAAGTTCTAGATTTGGACCTACCATACAACATTTTACTTGGTCGACCTTGGATCCACACACTGAAATTCATCCCCTCTACGTATCACCAGTGTTTGAAGTTTCCTTTTGAAGGCACTGAGATTACTATATACAGAGACCCTGATCCGTTCCAGTATTGTACCAGCTTATGAGGTGTCTCAGAGCATCAAGTTCCTATCAATAGGGAAGCGTCGACATCTTTTTCTTCCAAATTCATTGACCCATCAGCACTCGTGAAGCCTTTCACCTCTTCATCCACCGCATCCACTTCTTCTCCTTCGACCACCATGACCACCTCCATAACACCTACCACTTCATTTATCACCCCAAGTGTCAACCCGAGCTTTCAAATTCAAGACCAAGGACGTGGAGAGTACAAGTTGAATACGGCCTATTGTATAACCAAGATGCCCAAGTCTCCCCAGGTCTATGGCAAACCCTGCTTTAGAATACAGGCAAAAGAAATTTTCAGTGTTCCTCCAAATACAGTTTTCATAAAGTGGGGTGAAATGAGTCAAGAGGATACATATGATATACTATCCTGGATTTATAAAGAACCACAAGACTTGACTCCCTTTCGAGTAGCAATATATGGAAAAGGATACAACATGATAAAAGCAAAAGGCTATGACAAAAAAAGTGGTCTTCGAAAGGATAAAAATGGAAGGTGTGAGCCATTATCAGTTTCAGAAAAACCAAAACATCTTGGGTTAGGGTTAGGTCCATGAGAATCTAGCGATCCAAGTACTAGTGTGCTTCCATGTGAGTTAGTGTATGCTTCAAACTATGTTGATACAACTGAGGACACCTCCTCTAAAACTGACTCTCACGAATGGGAATTTGGCTCTCAGCGATCCTTAAGTGACTTTTTCCTTGACGAATTATTCCTTGAACCTAGCGAGCCTACATTTGAAGAACAATTCTGGAAAAATTTTAAGATCGATATAGCACCAAATGATGCCAAGTCCAAATTATATTCTATTCCCATTCATCCTAGCCTCGACATACCTGCCCAGTCATCCCAAACTAATAACCATCATGTGGAACCACCTAAACCATCACTTGCCACTACTGACCCTAACCCTAATGCTACTCCCTTTGTCCCTTACTTCACTGGTGAGTATGAAACAAGCGAAGGAGAATACTGGATAGAATCTGACATAGAGCTAGATGATGACAACTTCATTTTTAACGTCTTGGAATCCATTTGCATGCTCTCTACATCATCTCCTCAATTTGAAAATGTTGATGATGGAGTATCCTTAGTTTACCCTGACCTAATTGACTGGAACCAACAAGGCCCACTGGTAATGGACACTTTTCAAAATGATGAGGCTCTAGCAGAATTTCTAAGGCTACATGAGGGCATTCCAAATGGGGATCACAAAGCTGGATTTTCCATTGACTTGGATTGTGCTACTTATTTTGGGGAGACTGTGCCATCCTCTAGTCGCAAAATTAAAAATAAAAATAAAACAAAAAATGACATGTCTCTAGGTGAAAACCGAAAGGCTCCTTCTGATGACAAAATAGTAAAAATAAAGGACGTATCCGAGGGTGAAAATATCCCTGAGGAACCCAAGGGTGGAGGACTAGACTTTCTCCCCATAGATAAATAAAAACAAGCAATGCTTGTCAAGGACACCATAGCAGTTAATATAGCTATTGTGGAGGACCCCAAAATGGTTCTCTTTGCGGCATCATTGACAGAAGCTGAAGATCCATAATTTCAAAAGTTCTTCTCAAAACACAAGATAAACTTCGCATGGCCTTATGCTGACATGTCGAGATTAGATCCTGAGTTAGTATTACATCACTTGCCATTATTGCCAGATGCCAAGCAAATAAAACAAAAGTTGAGAAAAATGCACCCACAAGTTGCATTGCTAGTTAAAGTTGAACTCAAAAAGTTGTTGGATGTAGGTTTTATCAAGTCAATTGACTATACAGAATGGATATCCAAACTAGTCCCCATCACCAAGCATACTAGACAGATTTGCATATGCACAGACTTCTGAGATCTCAATAAAGCATGCCCTAAAGATGATTTCCCTCTACCAAACATTGACATCATTGTGGACCTTATAGTTGGATATGAGATGTTGTCTCTTATGGATGCTTTTTCTGGTTATAATCAGATTCATATTTCCCTTGAAGACCAACACAAAACTACTTTCACATGCCCTTGGGGTACATACTGTTGGACTGTAATGTTGTTTGGTCTTAAAAATGCAGGCGCTACATATCAAAGGGAAATGACAACAATATTCCACAACATGATGCACACGTTAAGGGAGGACTATGTGGATGACCTTCTAGAAAATTCATTGATAATAAAAGACCATCTTTCAATATTAGACAAAGTTTTCAGGAGGTTGGAAGAGTATAAGGTCCAGTTGAACCCGAAAAGGTGTGTTTTTGGTGTAACATTAGGAAAGTTCTTGGGGTACATAGTCTCCCATAGAGGCATTGAAGTTGACCCCGCTAAAGTCAGAGCTATATTGGATATGCCTCCTCCTAAGGGAATTAGTGACCTAAGAACACTACAAGGCAGGCTTCAATCTATCAAACGGTTCATTGCTTAACTCACAGATAAGTGTCAACCATTCCAGTATCTTCTATGCAAAGGGATCCCCTTTGTGTGGATAGATAAATGCCAAGAAGCATTCGACTAGATCAAACAGTACTTATTGTCACCTCCAGTCCTCATGCCGCCTATCCAAGGAAAACCATTAATTTTGTACATCTCTACAACTACTTCAACGTTGGGGGAATTACTAGCACAAAATGACTATGAAGAAAAATAAAGAGCCATATATTATATTAGTCGAACACTGGTGGGGTATGAGCTAAATTACACACCCATTGAACGTGCTTGTTTGGTAGTTGTATTCGCGGCCCAAAAATTAAGGCATTACATGTTAAACCATAAGACACACTTGGTAGCCAAGATCGATCCCTTGAAGTACCTCTTGAGTCGAGCAGCATTAACAAGACATTTAGCAAAATGGGTCACGGTCCTTAGTGACTATGATATTGAATATGTGGAGCGAAAAGCCATCAAGGGACAATTAATACCAAACCAACTCGCAGATGCACCAATACCAGATAATCATCCTCTTACAACAGACTTTCCAAATGATTATGTATTTCACGTGAAGCCCCAACAACCTTGGCAATTATACTTTGATGGATCTCATACTAATCATGGCTCAGGAGCAGGAATACTATTCATTACTCCACAGGGAGATTCCATCCCAAATTCATTCCGCATCGCATTTTCATGCACTAATAACATGGAAGAGTATGAAGCACTAATTACAAGACTCTGAATGGCTATCAAGTGGAAAATCAGGAATCGGCAGGTCCTCGATGATTCTCAATTAGTTATAAACCAAGTCAATGATGAGTATGAAACCAAAGATGAGAAGCTAATGCCTTATAAACGGATGGTTGATAGTTTTCTAGAATATTTTCACAGGCTATCCTTTGAATTAATTCCAAGAACACAAAACAAGGCTACTGACATTATGGCAACAATTGGATCTTTGCTTGATATTCCCAGCAATGTCCCACAATTTGAGTTTTTGGTTGAGTAATTATTTGTTCCTACTTATGATGTCCCCGAATCAGAAATGGTCTGTGAGCTTGTTGGTTCCAGTTCCCCCTGGTATAAGGACATTTTTTACTACCTTCATTCACAAATCCTTCCACAGAACCTTTTCGATAACCAAAGAAAGTCCTTTATCCATAGAGTTGCACGTTATACCATCATCAGTGACACCCTTTACCGTCATAGCTTTGACAATACCCTTCTTCATTGTCTCGACACTAATGAAGCAACAACGACCTTACAGGAAGCGTATGAGGGTATATGTGGGTCCCATTTGAGTGGCCCGACCTTAGCTAAAAAGATTATGAGACTGGGGTACTATTGGCCGACACTAGAAAAGGATGCACTGGAATTTGTAAGAACATATCACCAATATCAGATTCACAGTGATTTAGTTCATGCTCCAGCACAAGAGTTGAGGCCGATCACTTCTTCTTGGCCTTTTTCACAATGGGGACTTGATCTCATGGGCAAGATTCGCCCTACATCCTCCAATGGACAAAAATTCATTATCACCGCCACTGAGCATTTTACTAAGTGGATCGAAGCCATTCCACTCACTTACATTACCAGTAAACAAATCACCAAATTCATCCTCAATTATATCATTTGTCAGTATGACATTCCACAATCCATCATCACAAACAATGGTCGTCCCTTCAAAAATCAGGAGGTCTATGAACTATGTCAAAATTTCCATATCAGCCACCACTTTTCCACGCCTTATTACCCACAGGGAAACGGTCAAGCTAAGGCATCTAATAAAACCATTATCAAACTTCTCAAAAATACCATCAACAATGTTGGTCGTGACTGGCACATCCACCTCAACCCTGCTTTGTGGGCATACCGCATGAGCATCTGTACCCCCACCGGTGCCACTCCTTTCACCCTTGTCTTTGGAGCCGAAGCCATCTTGCCCATAGAGGTCAAAATTACATCTTTGCGAGTCTCCATGAAAGGCCTCATCACTGATGAAGAATACAGACAGTCAAAACTACATGAGTTAGAAATGCTAGATGAATGCAGACACAATGCATTGAATCATTTACAAGCATACCAAAATCATCTTTGCAGAAGTTATAACAAAAGGGTGATGACTCAGAAGTTTGACATTGGCGACCTAGTTCTCATGCAGAATCTTAAGAATCGGTCAGATAGGGAGAAGCCAAAAAAATTTGAGCCCAATTGGCTGGGCCCTTACGTCATCATATCATCATTTGGCTCCAGAGCATATCAGTTAGCTACTTCCGAAGGTGAACAGTTGATGGAGCCAATCAACAGTTTACATTTGCACAAATTCTATGCATAGCATCAGAAAGCTTGCCCAAAAACTGGTTAAAAATACCAACAAAAAAAAAAACCAAAAATACCAAAAATCATCACCTTGATGAAAACATGGCAAACAGGTGTGTTGGTGACATAAAAAAAAAAAAAATCATGAATAAAATGACAAAAATAAAGAGAAATAATTCGTCCAATAGTGAAAACCTAGTAAACAAGCACTTTGGATAAGTACCATGGTGAAAACCTAGAAAACAGGCGCCATGTGTAGTCATTCATTGCTATGCCATCTACTATCACTCTATCTACCTTTGTCCCTAATAAACATACTCTTTTCTGACATTCATCATAACACTTCACCCCAACATCATGACATTTTCGTCCATGGCTGACAATGGTTGAAATCAAATCTTGCATACTATCCACTGTCTGTGCTAGTCATGCCTTTTCTTTCCATTCCATTTTGCTTGGCTCATTATCAACTTGACTAGGGGCAAAATTTTATCATAAGACTGTAGTGGGTACTGCATGTGATCCTAACAATCATAAAATGTCCTAAAAAAAAAAATCATAAAATGTCCTAAAAAAATACCTAAAAATCATAAAATGTCTTGAAAAAAAAGACCTAAAAAATCATAAAATGTCCTGAAAAAAGACCTAAAAATCAAAAAATGTCCTAAAAAAAGACCTAAAAATTGAAAAACGTCTTCAAGAAAAAACAAAAAATTCCAAAAAAATAGAGTCATGTTAGTCAACACAGTCACATCAGTTCAAGTCTTGATTAGTCTTTGTCATTGTCGAACTGCGTTGTCTCTACGCATTTGCTATGTAGGCAAGGCCCATCTTCGAGCCCCCAAGACATTAGGTCAATCCTATTAGGTTTGTCAAAATAAATCATGAATCAATCTTTGGTCAACAAGACAAAGTCATTGGTTGTGTTGAATTATGAGGTCTCTGAGTGTATGGCATAGGCAAGGCCATCTATCGATGAGCCCCCAAGGCCATACTAGGTCAGTCCATTAGGGTTCATTGCACAATTTTCTCACACACATGAAATAGTCTTTAAATTTATCATGGTCTTTGTCAAAATTCAAACGAACAATCTACCCAAGCGAACTTCTACAATCTTTCAATCAACCACGACAATCATCTTGGCATATCAAAATCGGTCAAACTCAATCAAACTTAGTCAAACCAGTCAAATCTTGCTTACTGTTCAGATGTGTCCTTCTGAAGGGTAGCCCTGTCACTTATTCATTTCCTAGGATGTGTCCTTCTTAGGCATCGTCACAATCATTTGGCATTTTGAGGATTCTCACAACATTCGAGATATGTTCCTCTTGACATTGACATTATTCAGGATGTGTCCTTCCTGAATTTGACATCTCAACATCGACATCTTTCAAGAAGTGTCTATCTTGAACTTGACATCGATGTTATTCAAGATGTGTCCTTTCTGAATTTAACATCGTGACATACATATTGTTCGAGATGTTTCCTTCCCGAACTTGGCATTAATCTGACATCTTGACATCGACATCATTTGGGATGTGTCCTTCCCAAACTTGACATCAATTTGGCATCTTGACATCGACATTGTTCAGGATGTGTCCTTCTTAAACTTGACATCAATTCGAAATCTTGACATCGACCTCGTTCGAGATGTGTCCTTCCCGAATTTGATATCACTCTGGCATCGACGTCATTCAAAATGTGTCCTTTCTGAATCTAAAATCTTGGCATCGTTTAGGATGTGTCCTTCTTGAACTTGACACTAATCTGGCATCTTGACATCATCAACTCTGACACTTTGACACCAAGACATTCAACATTTTTGAAAAACTTGACATTTTGACATCCAGATACTTGGCAAGCACGTGGCATTTAATTTTATGATGTTTATTGTGTATTTTCATAGTCATGTTTCTAGTTCCTCGAGGATGTCCTAACAACATGATTTAAAGGAGCAACGAAGTTTCATGATTTGTCTTGCTTGTCTTCACTGTTTATGGTTGATTATGACAAAACAACTGGGGAAAATACACTTTTAGTATGAGTCATGATCATCCTTGTCTGTGACTATTTATGTCAAGTGATGGTATGACCTTGCACACCTTGATTTACGTCATATCATGGTGTTTGTTGGTTGTCACGATAATCTTCCCAATGATGATTAAGACCAACAATTGGTAGTCCTATGGAAATGTGGTGAAGGATTTTTCGTCTTACTAACATCCATCTCCTTCTCTTTGGTCGTCCTGTCTTTCTTCTGTCTCTTGATAATATTCTGTGACATACAAAAATACATTTGCATACATAATCATATAGACATTGCATTACATTAGAAATTTGCATTAGATTAAATCCAAATCATAAAACAACCTAATAATAGACATAGGTTTTCATAGCATATCATGGCATATCATCACACAAGTCACATGTCATAAAAATACAATATTGTCATCCATTAGTGCATCCATAATCATGGGCAGGAAATGAAAACAAATAAAAACATAAATATTATCATCATCAGTATCATCCATGGTATCATCATAGCATATAATCATAAATAGAACATAGCATTTCATCATAAATGCATCCATGGCATAGACATACATATAACATCATCATAGGAATCATAAAATGCATTAAATAAACAACACATAGGTATTATAGCTGCATAATCACAACATGTCATCACATAACACATCATCACATAACATAAAGCAAATGGGCCACATTAAAACTACATCGCATATATATATAATCTCAAAAATCAATGTCACGGGATAGAGTCAAAGAGATATCCCAAAAATGGAGCTCGCAGGCTCAATAGTCAATAATGTCATAATACATGAAATATCAAATAAACTGTCTTAGGAGATACTCTCCTCATCTCCTCGAGGAGAAGATCTGGGGGATCGGTGCTCTATCAAGGGAATCGAGGCCATCATGGTCACTGTCACCTGTCCCTGAGTGGCTGAGGCATCTATCACTGTAACCTTTGTCTGAGTTGTATCTGTAACCTGAGCAATTGAAGTGTCTATCACTAGTGGTTGCCTCTGCACTAACCTCTGCCCTGATCCAGTAGACCCATGGTTGAGGCTCAAATGATGACTCGAGGCATGCCTATGTGAGTGGTGGGACCTATGCCCTGATGTGTGCCCTAAGGAGGTAGACCCTCCCACACTGGTGTGGCTCCTGCTGCTGCTCCCACTCCCTGATCTGTGGCCACTGCCTGTCCTCATCTGTGAGCGCGATAGTGTAGGATCTCGTCACTCAGGAGGCACTTCCTGCTCATAGAGGGTCCTATACTGGCCATACCAAGCGCTCACCCTAGCAAACTCATGGACCATATCTTCTAAAGGCCCTACACATAGCTCTGTAAACTCTACACACCACTATGTTGCTTCCTACCTCTGAATCTCGGCCTGATCCCGCTCAACCCTCGCTAGCTCAAGCTTAGCCTATAAATCCCTAACCTGTGCAGTGCTCTCATCAAGTCTCCTCTAAAGGTCGGCAACCTACTGATCTATGGTGGCATTTGCTGGTAGTACCAGCCCTGTCGGCATCCCATCGTCTCCCTCCACCATCCTCCATCACAGTAGGTGCTCTACCTCATCAATGGCCTCATCCTCATCATCGTCATCATCCCCTATATTCTCCTCTCCTCCAATATCTGCCTCTACATGCTCCACCTCCCTCTCCTCCTCTACATGCTCCACCTCCATCTCCATCTCCTATCTAATCTCCTCCTCTACCCTTGGCCCCTCATCTCTCTCTATCTCCCCCTCCTCTTCCTTGGCTGCCTCTAGAATAGGGTCCAGTGGTTCTCTGGCCACTCGTTGCCTCACCCGCCTCTCGTGTCTCCCTCTGTTTCCTCCTCTCCTCCGTCCTCACCATCATCCCCATCTCTCCCTCTGCCCCTGCCTCCAACCCTACCCCCATCTCTCCCTTAGCCTCAACCTCTCCCTCTGTCACCAACTCTGCCTCCTCGTCTAGCTTGCAATACATGTGGAATAATGGACCTCCTATCCACTGGTGCTGGTCCATCTGGATCTGTGAGGGGAACGTACCTATGGGTCTGCCACCATAAATCAAAATTTGTAGTGGTCCTCAGATCTATAGTGCCTCCTCTCCATCCCCACTGCTGTGCCACCAGTCTATCTATCTACTAAGTAGCAAAAGCCACAGATATGGGCAGTCCCCATGCTAACTCCTAAGAAGACCTCGTATACTTTGTTGTCCCGGTCAGAATACCCTGCTGCTCACCAAACTTCCTAAGAACTCGCTACGGTAAATATATCTCTACAATCAGTTGTGTCTACACCGTTCGACCAATTAGATATCGATACTACCAGAAAAAATTGAGATGATCCACCTCATCCTCCCACTACCCACAATCCCTATACAGTCTCTAGATAAATACAGTCATGGTGTTGATCCTATGTCTCCACCAACCTGTCTCACCATAGTGGCTCTGCTATAGGGCACCAACATAGTAATATGCATATGGCATGCCATCTTCCAACTGTGGCCTCTCAATCGGTGGGTGGAAAATGGCAACGTGCTCCCATGCCCAGATCATAAGAAGGGTCGTCCCGCAGGAAATGCTCTATGCCCTCTCGTACACAACCTCATGCAACTGATGATATAACATGCCTAATAAACAAGGTCCCCAAGCATAGATGGTCCTGTCTCGCCTCATGCCAAAAAGTACATCCCCCCATCCAATGGGAAACTCGTGTCCTCAGTGATCTAGAATAACTACACCAGCAATCAATGTCGCTAATAGAGCATCAAATCGTTTGTAGTGCTCTGCCACGAACTCCCACCGAATCTCATACCCCTCAATACCCAACCCGACACCCTGATCATGATAGTAGGTAATGAATGTTTGATATCTGTGTTGTGGGTTGTAAACAATCCTCTCCCCCCAGATCAGTAGGCGTAGAATCCAATAAACATCCTTGAGGGTAACTATAGCTTCCCAGGTCGGCAAGTGGAAAGAGCAGGTCTCAAAGTGCCACCTCTCCCATAACACTGTCAGGAGTCCGCTATTTTCTTGCACAACGGGCATATAGGTGACATAGTAGAGACCCAGTCACATCAATCATCGTCGCTCTCTATCCGACAACTGGTCTTTGAATGCATAGGTCGATGGTCTCGTCTCCCGCATCTAAATAGGCACTAACTATCTTTGCACATGTCAAAGCACACATCAGCATCTTCTCAAAACTTGTCATCATCACCTAGTCTAAGTCAAAGGCATTTAAAATTTGAAGCAACGCTAAGCTATCATCAGTCAAAGTCAAAATCAAATGCATCACATTGACTTCAATTGCGTCGCAATTAGGCGTTTGTGTCGTTCAGCATTGCGTTTGGGTCACGATTTAACGATTGTGTCGTTCCACTTAGTGATTGCATCGCATCATTCCACTTGTGTCACGATTTCATACACATGCATCATTTACTTCAAATTTGTTGTTCCCGTCCGCAAATGTTTCACAATAATTTGAATGCAGCTTTATACCATTCAAATGCGGCTTAAATTGGCGATTGCGTCACAACTTTAAGCAATTGTGTTGTGAATTTTGATCCTAACCTAATGACCCTTCGCATTTATGTCACGACGCATCAAATGCGTCGAACGCAAATGTGATTGCGGTTTACGTGAACATAAATGCATCGCAACGCATGTCTTCTTAGCCCTAGAAACCCCAAAAAAGCACAAAAAACGATAAATTGACAAAGTGGGCTAAGGGTACATACCACCGACTTTGCACCCTTTGGTCATCTGTACATCCTGACAATGTACCCGCGATGCTCTGTGATCAGAATCACCATCTTCTCTGCTGCTATCCTCGCTCTGAGCTCTCTGAAATTACTATAGTAAATTTGAAAATGAAATGATTTTTTACCCCAATTTCAATCTATTTATAGGGTAAAAGAGGGATTTTTTTTCACTAGTATTACTGGAGGCTCTTTCCACCACCTTTGACTGCCCTTTCAGGTACTCTAAACACATCCAAATTCGAAACAATCTTGCCATTGTTTTTCTAGCCTTTAAATTAACTTGTCGGGACACTTTCCAAATTTTTTTGTCGCCAAGCCAAAATTTAAAAATTTTCCCAAGGGGGCATCGATACTCCGCAACTTCGTTGGGGCATGACTTTGACTTATTTTTCTTTGTCACAATGCGACAAGCTGCATTATGACAAATAGGGGCAAAATGTAGACACTAAAAAATTGACATAGGCTTGCAAGCTCTATTTTTCACCACATTCGTCCTAGCATAATTAAAATATTTAATTATGTTATTCGGTCCATTTTCATCTATTAATTAAATAATTTTTAATTATTTAATTAATTCATGTCTCTTTATTCTTCCTAATTATTTAAATAAATAAATTTTATTTATTTATTTAAATGTGTCGCTAATTATCTAATGTCTCCCTATAATTAAATAAATTTCTTAATTTATTCAGTTATTTTTGTCCACTAATTCTTTTAGATTATTTAAATAAATAAATATTGTTTATTTATTTAAATACATCAATAATTCTTTAATATCCTCTTCTAATTAAATAAATTCTTCAATTTATTTAATTAGTGACACTTGGCCACCTCTTTCTTTTTGAATAAAATTATTTATTTAAAGAGGTCAAATTCTCTATTTTGGCAAGTCATGGGAATTTATTATTTACTGTCATATGATTCCCCCACTTTTGAATTAAATTAATTTTTAATTCAAAAGATTCTCTTTTATTCAAAAGTCAAATGACCATTACTAATTTGATTCTCCAGCTTTTTTTTGTCATTTTTTCCATATCTCAACTTTCAATTTTGTCTGTCGATTCAACTTTTAATCTCGTCTGTTCATTCAAAATTGTCGTTTCTTATAAAATGGAAATTTTGAATTCATTTTGGCTCTCCTAAAGCATTCACGTGAATTTCTTGCATTTGTTGTTAGTCATTTTCAACCATCTTCTGCACATTTTTGAGTCATACTTAGGCTTTCATGGAATCATTTTGCAAAAAATTGTCAACACTTGTGTAGGACATGGCATAATCTTAGATTGCTCACAAAAATCTGAGGGAAAATCGTTATTTACAACAAGCTAGAAGGTATGATGAAGGTGATTCATGGAGTTGGAGGACTTGTGGTAACTAGTTCCTTTTTTTTTCCTTTTTTTCCTCCTTTGTTCTTCATCATTTCTTTGGAGTTTTGGTTTTAAATGCTTCTAACCTTTTAACCCATAAAATTTCCAGAGATACACCTATACTTGACATGGGATGATATAATAATTATCATAAATTTTGACATAAATAGATGAAACATTCCATACCAAGTGGGAAATTTGAAAGGGTTTAAAGAGATCTAGTATAAAACTCTATTTATCCTAATGGGTATGTGTGGAGACTTGAACTGGTGATTACTTTAGAATTTTGAGCGTTATGAGTTTTATGAAATGGTCACAATTTGATTGTTTATTATTTATAAGTAACCAACCTAGCCTATATATTAATGAGATGATTTTGTAAGGGACTCTAGTAGGTTCGTGTTGAGTTATGAATTATAACAGGGTTCAAGATTTAATTTGAGATCTTGATGCCCTTGGATGAAGATGCTTTAGGATATGTTTGCTAAACTAGGAACATGCTTGGATTTTTTAATACTAGTAAGAATTTTTATTTGTTGGAAATCATTTAAAAGGACTTTGTTGAGATATGAAATAATAATTTAGGAATTTAGAGTTTTATTAGTAATTAATAAAACTTTAGGAACAACGAATATTTTGAATTGGCCATTGTTAAATGGTGATTTTCTGCACTAGACTGTTTTAATCCCTTCTATGGTCTTTCTCATATACTATCTCACTTCTATGAGGAAATTTTATTGAGTGGTTATCAAAGCTTAGGTTTAAGAATTCTATGTGTTTGATCCTTGAGATATTAAAGTGAGGAGAACTACATGTGACATTGATACCATTTGGAAATAAGTATGTAAATAATACTTGGGTGAAAGGAATCCATGAACCTAAATTGGTAGTGAAATTTTTAGGGGACAAATCCAAGGTTTGGGGTCATTGTACTTAAATAAATAATTTCTCCCTCCAAGTATTCTTTCTAGCTTGGGGCTAAAATTTTCCTCGAATAGTTGTGAATTCATCTTCCCAATTAATATGTCCCCACTATATAGGTATGAGCCAAAAAAGGCATCCATACTCATCTAGTTTATCTACTTTGATTTTTGTAGTACATTTTCCTTTCAAACATATCCTCTATTATTGGATGGAGTTTTAGAGTCACTATCACAATGCTCTATCTCTAATGTGAATGTATGAGAATGTCTCTAGACTTGTTAGAACTAAAATAACTAGAATTTATGTGTTGAACACCATGACAGTGTGTCTTGGCTCAATGAGGAGTATAGGAAGGTATATATGTTAGGCTCAAGATTTAATGAGTTCTATTCTTCCACAAAATAAGAGCATGATAAACTTAGATATGAAATTGCTATGAATGAGATAAAAACCTAGAAACTTTGTGTTTAAGATTATTTTGAATTAAGTCATTCTCATTTAATGGTTTGAACAACCCTTAATATGTGTGGATGATCTGACTACTATAAATATTAATAGCATGGTTATATGTTGAGTTTAAAATATATTTCCTTATAATTTCCATTACAGATAGTGGGAAAGTAATAGTGATCATTGTTGAATATGGTATATTATTTATCTTTCAGAAACCTGTGAGACTATGTGTATAGTTTTATCAATCACTTTATGTTTTTATATAAAAAATACGAGCTACCAAATGCTTGTGGATCCTTTTGATATCTTGATTATGCATACTTGACTACAAGATGGACCCACATGTTAGAGATGAGTATAATATAGGTACATGGGTAGTTAGCTATCACCAATACTATGTAGGTGATGGATGTTTTATATTTATTCATAATATATTAAGGATTATATGTCATTCACCAATATTCTAGAGATGAAATTTTCTAGGAGCTATGTATGTTATGATACACAAGTGGTTCTATTGGATATCACTAGTATCATGTACGTGAAATATGTTAGGAGTAATTACCATACCTTAGAGTTTAACTAACTATCACTGATGGAATGTATATGACGGATGCTAAGATTCACTCATGGTATGACGTAGCTTAACTAGCTTTCACTAGTACCATATAGGTGATAGATGGCAAGAGCTACCTCATATTGAGTGGGACTAACTTTCACTAGTGGAATTGAGATAATATCTATTAACATGGATCCATTGACTCGGATGATTCAACAATCTATGAAAATATTATCAATGACCAAATGTATTTTTTGTTGTTATAGTTCCTTTCTGGTGATTACCACAAGTAGTAAGGATGCTCACTTGTCTTCATAGTTGGTAGTGAACCGGTATAAATGATGGGACCCATAGTGTAGTATAGGATGAACTAATACTATTTTTGGTTGGGATGTATTAAGGGATTATGCATTAGAGAAATAGGTATTTAGGGGAAGTTGCTTGTAGTAAGGTTCTAACCACATATTTTTTATGGTTGGTCACTTGTGTACATATAATGATATTGAGTTATTCACATTGTGTATATGTGTTGTAAGCATGAGCAAGCCACACAATTCATATGTGGCAATGCATGAGTTATTCATATTGTGTATGTGTGTCTATGGATGGGTTACTCATTATGTATATGTGATGTATGCATAAGCTAGTTGAATGGACTAAATGTGTTGTGTTCATGAGCTAGTCACACTATGTTTATGTGATGCATGCATGATAAATTTGCAATATGTATATTGTATGCATCTATGAGTTGTCACATTTAATTCATATAATGCATGCATGATTTAGTCACACTGTGTACATGTTTTGTATGTATAAGATAATCATAATGTGTAAATATGATGCACGTATCAGCTAATCACTATATAGATTTGTGTGTCCATACATTGATATTGGCATAAAGGTAATACTTGACTAGAATGGGTGGCTGAGGGTACATGTGTGGTGTTCACTAATATTGTGCTTTCTCTAATCTTATAAAATTCTAATGAAGTGATTTAATTGTCAATTTTTCATTAAGGGGGGATATCATGACTTGTTATATAATTTGGGAACACGGGTCTATGTTAATATTTCTTCAACTACTAAGGGCTACCCATTTTGTCAAAGTAATATGAGCCTCATCCCTTATACCATAGCTCCAAAAGTTTGAATCCTAGTGGGTGGTGTACATACCATTTCCCTCACCAATTGTGCTCACTCAATTGAATTACAACCTTAGGATTAATTGCTAATTTTAAGTTTTATAATTTTTTAAATATTAAAAATTTATTAAACATCTTAAGTTTGAATTCATTACTTATTTTTTATAATATTTAAATTTATGTTTATATATTGAAAAATTATAAATAAAAAAATATTTGTTATGGAAATATATAAATATCTTATTTGGTGATATTTTTTAAATAATTTTTAATTTATATTTGATAAACATAAATTAATTTGTACTCAATTTGATTAAGATTTTGTCAATCTCAAAGTCTTTGGATTTTTAAAATATTTATAATTACAAAACTACTATGGATCAATTTTACAACCATAAATTTGATCTACAATGCTAAATAAAAAATTGAAAATTGAAACCAATTTCTAAAACTAGATAAACAACATAAAAGGAAAAAAAGCAACAATTTAAATTTAGGAGAAATAGAAATCACCTCAAGAAAGCAACTAGCCATTGCAGCAACATTCTGATTGTTTTATGGTTTTATTAAGATCTTATTTAATTCATATGGATGCTGATAAATGCACAAACTATGGCAGAGGGATGAGGATAATCAGCCCAAGGATCTTTGAGCTTTCTTGATTCTTGGAAATTTTTTTAACTCTTCTTTTTACTGCTGCCATTCAAGAAAATGCTGACAAATGGTGGAGCCAAGCTATTCTATCCTCTTTGGTTCTTGTACTATTCTACACAAGCCAATTCTTCAAGGGAATGTTGTGAAGATATTTGATGGCCTCTTCTTGCAGTCACAATGTGCATTCGGGATTGTTAAATTATCTACCATTATGTGTATGGTGGCATGGATTTATTTGTTTTCAATTAATTCCTTTGGTTTGTCTTTATTGATGAGATTTCAGGTTGTTTGTGATGTTTCTTGGATTGTTTTTGCAAATATAGTTTAGTGTTTTAAGTTAAACTGGAAAGTGTTTTTGGGGGAGAATTATTCTCTTGCTCTAGTTGCAATGTTTTGGAGTTTCAGGGTATCTGAAGGAAAGAGAGATTTGTTTTGCTTAAGAGTGTTTTCAATTATTCCCTTTGGTTGGTCTTGAAATGGTTAGGCTTTGGTTTTTGTTCATCATCTTGGATTGTTTTTGTAAATATGGTTTAAGATTAGGATAATTTGCAGATATGGTTTGGGATTGAAGGGTGTCTAAAGGGTGTTCAGAGTTGGTCTTCTATCCATGATATACTTCAATTTTCCCTTGGAATGGTCAGGGTCTAGATAACATTAATAGAAATGACTCTGATCTGAATTCTTTTTTATACCCTCATTTTTATTGGGATCTTACAAAATATGATTTTGGTGAATGTTTTCAATGGCTAGATGGCCTCTATAAAATATTGAGACTACCTAGGTTAACTGATGCGGGTTTTATGAGATGAATGAGGATTTGTCTTACTTCTAGTGAATTTTGTCTTCTCTTTTGTGTTGATTGCAATGAATTTCCTCTTTGGAACATGACAATACTTTATTTCCCAAATTAGATTTTGTTTCTTTCACTTGATAATGTGAAAATATCCTTGTACTTCTAACTTGAGCTTGTAATAAAAATTACATTAAAGAGAAGAAATTACTCTGATCTCAATTATACATACTCTTGTTTCTTTTTTTTGTGATAGTGCTAGTATTTGAGTTATTTAGAAAAGTTATTATAAAGGAACATCTCGTTGGGTTTCAAAGTGTATTAGGACATTGGAGTTAAGCTTGAGTAGGATTTGATTGGTTCAAATGAATTTTGTGGGTGAAACATGTCCTGTCTTTCTGATTTTATTTGTTGGCTTTGTTTTAATGTATATTTGGATCTGATTGGCTGAAATGAATGGTGATGCATAAACCCTGGTTAGGATTTCTATTGGTTGAATGTATGCATTTAATGAGAAAATAAATTACAATATTTTATGTATGATGGGGTTTTTTCTGTGTATTGCAGTTGGTGGAGAAAGAGCCTGACAGAGCAATAGCTTTGGTTTGGGCTGCAATTAATGCAGGAGACGGTAAATAGTGCAATTAATGAATTTTTGGGCCTGGTAAGTGTTCATCATCTTAGATTACTTTTGTAAATATATTTTCTTGGTGAAATAGTAATAATAATAATAATAATAATAATAATAATACTATTGCGTGTTTTTAAACTATCTGAATTCCCATTGTATGAAGGGCTACAGTTAAGATAATTTTAAAACGAGAAAGAAAAAAGAAAAGCCATTAAAAGGATTAGTTGAACAACATGACTCTCACTTTAAAGAAAAAAAAAAGTCGTTAACCAATGACACTCAAACTAAACCAAAAAAGCAGCCTGTTAAATTTGATTTCTCTTTGTCATTTTCTCATATTTTTTATTTTTGTGACAGGAATTGGTAACCTATTATCTTCATCAGAACTATTTCCCAAGTTGATCAATTTTAAAATTTACATTTCTCCCGTTCTTAAACTACTTTTCATTTATAGACATTTATCAAGTACCTACTAATGAGATCCATTATGTGTGCTGTGAAAGTGAGATTTATATTATTTCCTGGCAATCAGTCTGGCATAAATGTTATATCAGTCCTCTGCTGATGATCCTGGTATACCCTGTTATGGCCTTCAAAGCATAATTAGCCTGTTAACACTCTGATGATCAATGTGTTTCCTTTTGAGAGAAATAATTTTTATTCCAGAAAAGCCTCAAATGTAGGGATGACAATAAATGAAGCTGATAATTAGTGATATGTGATGTTGGATCTGTCTATTTTCTCCTTCCAAGGGAAACAGGTGCTTGTTAATACTAAATTTTTTAGGACTTTATTTTGTAACCAATAATTTTCTTAATTCAACTATACATAATTTGTGACTGTGGGTGCATCAATCTGTTAGGGAAAACAAACTAAACAGCTTATACAATCTATCATAAACTTTTTTTACATTTTTTTGCAGCATTTTCTTTGTATCCCAAAAATAGGTTTTAGAATAAAGTAGGTATCCTTTCTTGAAGGATTAATTTATGACTCTGTTGTAGTTCTGATCTTCAACTTGCAATTGCACTTCAGCAGCAACGACAACGAGTGACACATTCTTCTATGGAAGCTAGTTCCAAGATGGTAACAGGTCCTGAAGTATGGATTTGAATTTCATGACTGCAATTGATAGGATTTATATTATTATCTTGTGGCTCACCTAAATATTTGTTCAATTAGCCTATTCTCCATAGCCGGTACAATTAATAAATAAAAATAAGAATCTGCAAGCTTTGTTGAATTTCAGTCAGAACCTAGTTAGAATCCATATTTGATTGGAAAATACTAAATAGTTTGCAAATTGCTACACCGGTTTGTGATCTAAAGAAACTTCATCCTTGTTCACAAAGCTATCCATTCAAAGTTTCCTGACGTCCTCACTAATTGTAACTTCATCTATTTTTTCATGTCTTTCTTGCTTGCAGTATTCATTGAGATTGTGTTTTCTTAATTATACTGTAACTTCCGATGTCTGTATACAACCCATCCTTGATATTTTTCCTAGTTCATTCCAATTCTCTATCTTCTCAGATATTTTACTGCCCTATGTTTTCTCTATTGCCTGATTTGAGTCATAATTAAAAACTTGATTAGATTCTCTGAAAATTTGTTTGAGTCATTTCGTCTGATGAACCTAGCACCAAACACTCCTAAGTT
>VDFB02270651.1:233995154-234060865 GCA_007258455.2 Sequoia sempervirens | reverse complement strand
GGGGAGGGGGAGGGGAGGGGGAGGGGGAGGGGGAGGGGCTAAGGAGAGAGAGAGAGAGAGGGGGGGGGAGGGAGAGGTTGAGGGAGAGGGAGAGGGAGAGGGATTATTTAGAAAGAAAACTCATCTAAATTTTCCCTATGGTGTTACAAGATCAATATAGATTTTTTATTTAGTGCATAGTGACGTCTTTGAACCTTCAAAGGTTCTATTCTTAGGAAAATATGTGTACTATGTTACTTTTATAGATTAATTTTCAAGAAATTCCTAGGTATTTTTATTTAAAATAAATCTAATATTTTCAATTAATTTAAAGAGTTTATGGGTCTAGTAGATATTTAGATGGGAAAGAAGATAATGGTTTTGATAAGTGATAATGGTTGAAATAATTACATAGATACATTTGATCAATTCTAAAATTAGCTTGGAACATAAATTTAAAAGAACACTACTTATACACTAAAACAAGATTAATTTGTAGAAAGAATAAGAGAAACTCTAATGGATAAGGCTAGGAGTATGCACAATGGTGCGAGGCTAAAAAAAATAGTAGTAGCCACTTGTTATCTTATCAGTAAATTTCTTACCTTATCTTTTTTGAATAAGAATCCATAGTAAGAAATATCCCTAAACATTTAAGAGTGTTTAGTCAAATGAGGCTATATATGTGTATTCCCAAATATAAAAGGACTAAATTAGATTATAAATCAATAAAGTATATATTTATGGGATATATAATTGATGTTAAAGGATATAAGCTTGGGAAATAAAAAACATAAAAATTGGAATATAACCTTAATGTAACTCTATGAAGCTACAACCAACTAATATAAATACAAAGAAATGCAGAATTGAAATGCAAAAATGAGTTACAAAATAGAAAGGTGTAGAGACAAAGGAACCTCACATATGAATTTGGGCTCAAACTGGTTGGACAATGGTGCTAGCACGCTAGAACAGGAAGTATAGATCTTAGGAATCAAAAACTAGATCATAGATGGTCAATATTTGTAGGTTCTTCCTATTTTGAATCAACTTCAAAACTTCATTTGTTGATGATTAATTCCACTTTCCCTAATTTATTGGCATAGGAAGCTTGAATGCTTAATCTTGCAATTAGGTTTTCAATCATTTCCCAAATCCACTTCAAATTTTTCACCTACACACAAGGGAGGAGAGAAATGATTGTGTCATATAGGGTCTTGCCTAATTCAAACCCTGTTTTGGTGTTTCCACCGAGCCACAACATGGCTATGATGATGTAAAAAGTGCTTACCCTCAATCGGGTAGAGGCAAAATGGACAACAAGAATGATAAATTAACAAGTGTCATAACTTACCACTAAAATATACTTTCCTTGATTGATTGAATTCAATGTACTCATCTCATCTAAGGAGAATTGGTTGCTTGATTGAAATTCTTGCAAGTGTTAGTACTCACAAAAGAAATGAACATAAAACATGAACAAACTCGCATATAAACTTGATGCATTTCTAAGATGAATCTTGACTGATAATAAGTGTTGTAAAGTCTGTTAATTCTTCTCTTGACTACTTTTTAGGATGGTCAATGTTCAATCAATTCACTAGGATTTCAAATGGTGAAAAAGACTTGTATTTATATGCATTAATTCATTTTCTCACAAAATTAATTATCAAAAACTAACAAATAAATTTAAATTTGTAAATGCTAAAATGTTGATAATAATATATTTAAATTGGGTCCAAAATAGGTTGGAAAAGGGTGTTAGCACCCTAGTCTAGACCTATTTTGGGTCTTTAAGTGTCATTAAGTAAATATTAAATAATAATTCACAATTTAATTGTAATTTTTTGAAGATGACCATAAAACAAGCAATTTAAGAGCACAATTGGGTCCAAGCATACAGGGGGAGCTAAACCTAGTGTGAAATTTTCAAGGGTGACAATCTATGATGCACTATAGTATGTAATTATACTGTGGTTCCCTATGACTATAATATCCTTTCTTCATTTGCATGATAATTCCCATATTAAGGTTCTCATATTTAAGAGGTTGATAGACATCATGTAGTCATATTAAGCCTTTACCCTCAAATCCAAAGTGGGTTACCATGAATATTAACTTACAAAAATAAAAATATGTTTAATACAATGTGGTTCTAATGCCACTAAAACAACTCATCATCACTTACATTATTATTCAGCCATAATCCAAAACTCGGATTAGATAATCATGTTCCTAGTTCATAATATATAAAGAGGTCTATACAATTATACCTCATTCCATGTAAAATATTAAGGTAAGAATATACTACCTCCCCTTTTGTATTGTCATAAGTTCAAGCCTTTGGGAAATGAAATAATTTAATCTTAAACTTGATTATTCTATAATCATATAAGGATGGAATAGTTTAGAGAGATAGAAAACCCAAAAATTCTTGGGTATCTTAATAAACTTAATTTAATAGCCATCATGATCACACTCCCCTCTTTACTATTCAACTTCTAAAATTTGAACAATTTGCATGTTACAAAATCATATCCCCCCATTTCTAATAATTGTAATCCATGTGTTTATACAACTTTTCAAACATTCTTTGACGTTACGAATTTTAACTCCATTTGTTTCATATTAATATACTAATAATAGTGTATTACCTACTAAAAGAAAAGATTTTAAACTCCTAATTTAAATAACCCCAAAAGCTCAATCAAATATTTGACTTATAACTTACCTATTTAGTTAATCTTGTAGAACAATTACTAATTTCTATACTTCTATATTTTATATCCCCCTCATTTTTCCCCAAGTCCACATTTCTTGTTCTTCTCCCACATGATTGCCCCCTTTTTCCCTCCCTTCTGTATGCCCTCTCCCACACATCTAATGAAATTTCTCTCTCCTTTAAGCTTTGATGGGGATTCAATCACCTATTCAAGGGCTCTCATTATGACACATGTTGAATTTGACTTTACACCTACCAATCACATTTTTCAAAGTTCTTAAATCTTTTTCAATAAATTCCTTTTTATCACATGTAGTGAGGATACCGACAAAGGTTTTGGATTCCAATTCCTTCAAATGCATATTGGAGGAAAATGGCAGGGGTTCCATGCCTCACTAAATACACCATCTCCTTCCTTCTTTTACTTGTGTTGGTCCTCACATTTAATGGCCGATAGCAATGCCATACTCATGTCTTATCTCTTTGCCTCTTCTCTTGATCCTTGTCTTTGACCACAAGATGTGACAGTAGGTCCTTCCAACCTTTCAACATAGAAAAATGGCATGCAAACAACACATTAAGAGAATTTTTTAACATTAAGAACTTTTTTTCCCATTTGTGATTTTTTTTATTGTATGATCATAGATAAAAGCACCATTGGGAAAGATGTGGAATTCACCTTAGGATGAGGAGGTAAATATTAAGGGCCCAATAACTCTTCAAATTTATGCAATAGTAAAATTGAATTTTTACTTTATATTCTAAGAATTGTGTCAAGAAAGAACATTATGACTTCTAAGAAAGAGTTAAGTAAACAAGTTGAAGTTTGAAAGTTGACTGAGAGAAGTGGAGCCAAAGATGTAAGGAAGAATAACATAGATTTGAAATTTTGAATTTTGAGGAAGTCAAAATAGTAAAACAATAGAAAGAAAAAAGCATTTATATGTACACATAGCAATATGCTAATGAAAAAAGAAGAGATTTACATTAATGTCACTTTAAAGGCTCCTTAACATTACTAATAATATATAACATCTCTTATATTGAATTGATTAAAATGTTAAAAATCATTAATTTCACTAGATAAAATGTCATAAATTTGGAAACTACTTAAACTCTTGATTTTGTTATCTTTTACATATCCTCCACAAAGGTGTTCAAGTTTGTATAAGAAGTTCCTCCTTCCATCACTGCCTTGTTCGCTGCCTCTTTTAGCCTCACAACATTTTCACGTAGCTTCATTCCAATATAACCTTCCATTATACTTCTAATTTTACTCTCAACCATCTCTTTTTTCACTAATTTAAACTCATCTACATCAACACCCTCAAAGTCCAATCCAACATTCCAAACATCTTTTACAAATCGACGATCAAGAAATTGATCAGCGAAATATGGCCATCCGATCATAAGTATCCCCATGCTAATTGCCTCCAAAGTAGAGTTCCACCCATTATGTGTAAGGAATCCTCCAACTGATGGATGAGAAAGCACCTACATGCATTTAAAAGAAAAAGTTTAGAGACATTGTTTAACTTACAGTAATTGGAAGTTTTATAAGTTAAAAAATAAAACTACCAATAGCAACTCTTCCATTTGCATGGTTATGTGGTCTTTTTTCATCTCATTCATTTAATACAACCTTCTAATTTAACCATATTGGTGCACCACAAGATCAAAAGCTACATGTATTACAAGATATTTAAAGATCGTATGTTGGTGTTATGATTTTTTATTGAAAATTTTCAAATTCCAACACAATTCTTGATGCGAGAGCATCCCGGGCTAATAAGCAATCTGCATCCACCAAAAAATAGTCTGTCTTGGTTTCCATCAATTTTGATTTGATTTCAATTTTAATGAGGATTTTTGGTGTTGCAGTCGGTTTTCAGAATTAAATTCTGAATCTGATTGCAGTGGTCAATTTTGACAGAGGTTGAATGACATTGTTGTCATTAATTGACAAAATGTCATTTATCAATATGAGTTTCATCTGCATTTTGAGTGTGCAGAGGGGCTGATACACCCAATTAAAAGCCATGTTTAAATTTTAAAACAACAGATTGAGTAAAGAGGGCACGATGAAGAGGAGATAGCGCACCTTTTTGTTTGAAGACAATACAATTTCAGCTTGGGATTAGCAATGGAGGAGGCGTCAAATTCAATGGAAGTTCCAGATTGGTGCAGTAAGAGGCTGTGCCACATTTGTGGCAAAGATTTCTTTTAAAAAAATACTAAATAAAAATAAGTGAAATGTCATATGTGAAAGGGGCGCATGGGTATGAAGAAAACAACAGCAAATTGATGAAGTTTGAGCAGAGAACAATGCATGAAAAGAAAATTAATGTGCAGTTACAGGCAGCTTAGAGTAGTGCGTGGGAGATGAAGTTGAAAACAGTAGTTGGATAAAGTTTCACTGAACATGTGAGGAGGAAAAGACAGCGCAGGAATTTGGGGAAGATTAAATTAAAATCCAAGGAGAATTGATTGACAGTTTGAAACTAGAATTTAATACCATTGCAAAGGTAAATTCAGATGAGGTCGTGGCGTATGGAGGAGTTTAAGAAGAGTGCAGAATAAAAGTCATTGAATGGAACTAAGTGGATCGAGTGGACTGCAGAGATTAGAGGATATGCATGAAATTTACATTGTAATGTGATTGACTGATTTAATAAAAGAAAGGATTTGTTATAGCAATTCCAGAGTGTTGAAATTTGTAATTGAATTCATTTGCTTGACAAATGAAATTGTCAAGGCAAATCGAGTTTTGATTTGAAAATGGAATAAATTTATTTGGGTTTGTTTTCTGTCTGTGTCAATTCTGGAGAAGAAATTTATAACATTGAAGCAATGTCATCCATAAAGATGGTTCTACGAAAATTCACCACCAATAATTTACCATCAGAAAATTCACCATCAACAATTCACCACGGGAAAATTCACCGTCATGACAAATTCACCTAGAAGAAAATTCATCACCAGCAATTCACCACCGCGGAAAATTCAATGCGAATTAATTTTCCGTGGTGATGAATTGCCGGTGGTGAATTTTCTAATGAATTTGTCATGACGGTGAATTGTTGACGGTGAATTTGCCTAATGCCCATAAAGATATATTCAAATAGAACACTGAAAATTTTTAATTTCTTGTCCTCCGGACAATTACATATATCACTTACATTGACTCTAATCATTTGTTAGAACTATTAGCACACTACAACTCTTATAATGAAGGATTTTAAATCTCATCACAATGCTAGACAACAATGCAGCCTCTTATTCAAAACTTAGTCCTTTAAATCACAAGATCTAATATTTATATAAAATGCAGTTGTCTTTAAATTAGGGAATTATAATCTCTTTGCCTAAGGAAAATGACAGGGCATGAAACCGCCTTACCTTCAATTGGTTCGTCCAACTAACAATCTTGCCTCGGTCCTTGGTTCTTTCCTTGAAGCCTTCAGGTAATTCCAGAGACTTACCTTCTGCTATGTCTGCTCTAAGAACCCACAAGAATGGGTACCCACAAGCCTCTAGTCCAAGAGCCAGCTCATGCAATTGCCTTTCAGATTTTACAGCAATGCTACCAAAGGAGACATATAACACAGACCCCTGCGGTTTGGCATCTAGCCATTGAAGGCAGGTTTTATCCTCTTCCCACATGCTGTTGTACATGGAATTCCTACCTTGTAAGAAATTTGGAAGAAACACAGGGCCAACTGCCAGAGCTGGGCATCCATTAACGCTGAGACCCATTTGTGCATCTTTACCTCCTTCCAGCTCATCAAAAGTGTTTACTAGTATGTAATCTGCTATGTTTTGAATGCGAGACTCATATAGTAAGCCACTATAGGTGTACTCAGAGATGTGTTGTTCTCTGTAGAAGGAGGGTAAGTCTGTTGGCCTGATAGGTGGGATTTTTCCGGGAAGGCATGCGATGAGTTTCTCTTTGGATTTTAAGTCTTCCTCTGCAATAACAATACTCTATCATGTTAGAAGAGATTATCTGATAGGAATTGTATTTCAAAGATTAGATGGGAAACAAAACCTACTCAATTAAGCTCAATATAATATATCACAGGGCGATTGAAACAAGTAAAATAAGAAACAAAAAGGACATAAACAATATAGGTAAACAGAGCAAAATAGGACATTAGAAACAACTCTAATTATGAAATATTTGATCTTAGATTACTTCATTACGTTCTTGGAATTAAGTGTGGAAAACATTTTGGAAAAATATTTATTTTTCAAATAAAGTATAGTGAAGAATACTAAAGAAATTTTCACATTGTTCAAAATGCAAATGTGCAAAGTTTCACCAACACAATGAAGATATGAACTAAGTTGGTTAGAAATCCAAATGGGAAAGCTATTAATGAAAATCTATATAGGAGTTTGATAGGAAATTTGTTTTACTTGATTACTATTCATCTAGACATATCTTATGCAGTTGGAATCTTGTCTTAATTCACAACTCATCCAAATACAATTATTGGTAAGCTATAAAGCAAGTTTTAAGGTATCTTCAAGGAACACAAACATTTAGATTGAAATATTTGAAGAATGAAAATTTCAATCTTGTTGGTTTCTTAGGCTGCATACCAACTTTTGATTATCTCTTCAATCTTGGATCTGCCATTATTTCATGGAGATGTAAAAAACAATCTATTGTTACATTGTCATCCATTGAAGCAGAGTACAAAGTACTTACAATAACATATGGAGGAATATGATTTACAGAACTTATTGAGGATCTTTAACATCCACAACCCGATCTCACATTTATGTATTGTGATAACCAAAGTGTTGTAGATGTCAAAGATTCTAGCGTTTCATGTTCACTTCATTTGCAAGCATGTCCCTACTAAAGAAATTTAACTGGTCTATACACCAACTAGTGAGCAGCTCGTGGATGTCTTCTCTGAACCTTTGAATTAAGATAAGTTATATTGTGTAATGAAATAATATTTATATGCAAGGGTCAAATATAAACATTAATTAATCACAATCCTGAAACATTTATCACAAAAAATTACATTTATCATACAAAAATACATCTATCTACGTATTTTATCTATTTAAAAATCTTTAGATTCATAAATAATATATTTCACAAATCTATTCAAACCTCTCCAACTTCAATCTAAACAAAAAACAAAAAACAAAAAAATTATAAGATAAATACCTTTGACAGGAATATGACCCTGAGAAAGAAGGTGGTTAGAGTGCATTTGAATAATGGCATATGCAGTACAAGTAGTCTAGAAGAGAATTCTGGGCACCCCAAGATTTTTAGCTACCTCTACTGTGCAGGACAAAAAGCTATTTGAAACAATGCAAGTGATTGGCGGTATGGATTCATCCGCTGCTGTTAACACACTTTCCAAAGCAGGTTCTGAACGTTGCATCGCAAGCAAAAGCTCACCCACATTAGAAGTTCGGCCATGTTCTGGCGGTAAGCCGTCTGGGATAGTTTAAAACCGAAACTTTAAACCCCTTTCTTGAACCTCACGGTCACGTGCAGCTGCATCTTTGGAAGCTGCTTTTAAGAGGTGTTGGTCCATCCATTCAGTAGTAACAAAGGTGATGAAAAAGCCTCGCATAGCCAGCAGCTCCGCGAGACTCATAAGTGGATTGACATGGCCTTGTGCAGGACATGGCACAACTACTGCGTGCAAAGGAGGAATCATTTGTACTTCACTATGCACTGTAACGCCCTCTCTTCACTTGCATTCTGTACAATTGATGAGTATAAATCCTGTGAGACCACCCAAAACATTACAAAGATAATTTCACAAACTGTGAAGTATGAACCGTCGGTGTCTCCATCAAACTGAATAATTTTGTGGGACAGTGAAAAGTGAAGGATAATACGGACAGCCTCCTCACCTTATAAGTCATTTTCTTTTGTTGTTTCTTTTTTTTGGGTAGATGTGAGGATTTTCTTTTGAAAAAAAAATCAATTAAAAAATTAACAAATATTAATTAATATGATTGTTTTCTTATAATAAAATAGAATAAGTGTCACAATAATATTAATTAATTAATAAGTACCTATTTTTGTACAATTGTAATACAAGTATTTGTTGTGTAGTTGAGGGATGAATCATGACAACAATTTAAAGATTGGTCACATAATAATTTGAGAACAACAAATTATTGCAAGTTGAATGTTAAGGTTAAGAATATTACTAGGTTTAAGAATATTATAATTGTTAAGATTAACTTTTTCCTGAACTTATTCATATTGAACGCAACTATGATTGACATAGTTTAAGTTCAATTTTTTTATCAAAATAAATATTTGTAAAATGTGGATGAAAATAATTTAATTGATTAAAAATATATATTTTTTAAATATTAAAAAAATATTATATATTTAATATTGTTATTAGATTATTTATATATGTATGAATGATAGTTTATTGTAAAATGGAATATATCATGAATATATGATAGTTTATAGTAAAATGAAATATATAATATACATGGCTGAATGTATGGAAGGTAATATTACTTCATTAGATTATTCTAAAAATATATTCTATTTAAGTTATAAATATTTTTTATTTTTTAAATATATAATATTTTTTATATATAAAAGATTTAGAGAAAATATGTTTTTAATAAAATATTTTAATTTATTTTAAAAATATAATTATTATTCAAAGGAATTATTTATGAAGTTCTCATTCAAATTATGGGTATTTAAGTTATGAGAGAAAATCCCTTAATTTTTAAAAGTGGGTAAGAATATTTAACTAAAAACTTATGTAGAGAGAACATCAACATATGGGGCAAGTGAGAAACTTGTCTAATAGAGTAGAAAATCTCAAATATTTAAATTCATTTCTAATGATAGAGAGGCAATGTGTATATACTAAAAATGTTTTTAGGGAATTTCAACACTAAAAAACTTCTTAGGATCATGCTAGAGCAAGTTATAGAGTCTTGGACACATATCCAACTTGATGAACACAAATATAAAGTTCTAAAATCACTCATTCAAAGACATTTAAAAGAGACATCATTGTGAAACCCTATTACACCAACTTGAATTAGCTTGGTGAAAATGGGAGAAGAAATCATATCTAGTTTTCTTGGAATAGGTTAGGGTTCATCAAGTGCATTGTGTAGCTACAACATGTAGTCTAGTCAACAAAGTCAAGAATAGAGGAAAGAAACCTATAGATTAATCAATTTATTCTTGGTATCCTCATGAGGCAATAGAAGAGTAATTATGGGAACTACTTTTAGGAAGCATTCTTCTCTAGACTCTCAAGAAAGAAATTGTTTATTAATCTAGGGTAAATGAGAGAAAAAATTTATTAAAAAAATAAATTAATGTAATAAACAAGTAATTAAACCAATAAAATCATTAATGAAGAAGCACGCATAACAAATGCAAACTATATGAACAAAAAAATTATGTGGATAAATGATTGTAAGAGAATATTCCACCACCAAAGAGAAACAAACTTGTATTGATTTTAAGAAAAAGTATGTAGGTCAATACTATCACTTATTCTTCTAATAATAAATTGAAACAACATAAGGGTACTTGCAAATGAATCTTACAAACCTCTATCTTATGCCTTTAATAAATACAAAAGTTAGAAATCATATCCTCTTACACATCATAGATTCTATGACAAGGGTCAAATTGACTATATTCCCAAGTCTATGCACTCCATGGGGCATTTGATACTTGTGTCAACTATCAAAATTGGAAGATAGTATATAACTCCCAATTTTAATATTTTCAATGTAACCTTCCAATTCAATGTCATTTTAAATAATATTCCAAGCATCCCAAAGAATAAATAATGTCCTTGGATGATGGTCACAATAGTGTGTCCCACTTATTGGCCTAACTAGAAAACTTGTAATCAACATTTTAAACTAATTTTTCACTTTTAATCACTTATAACAAGAAAACTATTAAAAATTTGAAGATGATATGAAAGTGCTTTTTGAGATTTTATGTGTAAATTATAAATAATTTAAAAAATAATGTCTCTTTTTCACATGTTTTAATAATTTATTTTATAATTTATAGTATTTTTAATGAGTGATATTATTTCATAACACATTTTTTTAAATAAATTAGATAGATTTATATTTTAAACACTGATTTTTTGGAGAACTTACTATGAGGTTTACAATCCTAAAAAAAGCTCACATTATGGTGGCCTTGTCTGATGGTCCAAACTTTTCTCTGACTTGAATATTTTTTATCTAAAATATAAGTGAGAAGAAGGATCGAATAATAAATACCTTTGTATAAATGGATTCATCCAAAGTTGCACTCATTCAAAATTCCCTCCCTATACATTTTTTCAATGTGTAACACTTAAAAAAACAAAAAAAAAAACTTAATTGGAAGGTCCCTTCATTTGAATTTTATTGAAAAGTGGTAGGCATTTTATCTTCAAATGAAGGGCCTTTATTAGAAGGTGTTGAATAATTTGTCTTCCAAAACTCATTGTGTTCCCTATATCACTCCATTATGTTTGGAGATTATATATTATTATTATCTATATAATTAAAAATAATTTACAATATTTAAGATTAATTTGAATGTTCTCCCACTTGATATTTACATTGTAAAGACATAAAGAGAAACAAAATATAATTGAATGATAGAAGAGGCAAGGCCAATGATGTCTTTGCACTAACTACATTTTCCTACTAAGATGATGCATTGATGTGCCCATCTTACTTTAGCCCCATCTTAGAAGCCCATGGAGGGCCCCATAAAACTAAATGTAAGTCATTCAAGCACATGTTATTATGTTATGTAATATTATTAGACAATCTACCCAAGGAAGGGATTGGAAAATATATAAAGAAAGATCCCATTTTCCCACTCTATGATGTTTTACCATCGTACACTATTTATTGTCTATACAATTAAATTAAATTTATAAGGCAAGATTTGTAAGGTGAATGAAACACCTAATCCTAACATTATCTCACTTAACATTTACATTAAAAATACATAAAGAGAAACTAAAAATAAATCAAGTTTTTGAAGAAGCAAGGCCCATAGTCTCTTTGTACCAACTATATTTATCTATGCTCACTAGCTTAGTGAGAGAATCTACAACATTAACTAGTAGATCAAAGTTGTGTATGATAAATTTTTTACCCTTGACCATCCAAAGATAAAATAATACTAAATAAATTAATATTCTTTGTATGAGCATGATATATTAGGTTCTTGACCAAATAGATAACACTTTTATAGGAGCATTTGATTCTAACCTAACTACACCTAGAGCCAATACCTCAACATATTTTTTGTAACCAAATTTCCATTTTCTAGGTGTAATGTCATAAATTTCATCCTATGCAATTTCACATCCCATGAGCCTTAGAACCTTTAGATAAATTAAAGACAATAATGCAATTTTCCTTTTATCCAAATTTAATTTAATCCTTAATTTCCTAACCCATTTGTTTCCTATTGTTAAGGTGGATTTATGTCATGGACGAACTTACACCACGCAGACATCTGCATGTCGCATGAACGTCCTAAGATATTCTCTACTATAGTCATTGAGATGTAATGTTTCCTACCTATCAGTAAACGTAACACCTCTACTAGCTCACATACGCATTGCGACAACTCCCACATCTATAAACCTCCCTAAAATACTTCATTTTGATCTCTCTCACAAAACATAAGAAATAATTCACTAGTTTTCCATTCTCTCTTTCTCTTTCTTCATCACAAAATCTTCTTTGCTTCCATCCCACCATCTCCATTGCATACTTTTTTCTCGCATAGGAATACTACATTGAATCTTTGGTATTATTAGCATATTTTTCTCAATCTTGGAGATTGCAACCTCTCGCTTTCGACATTCTCATTTTTCTAAAGGAGGGTAATTGTGATTTCTTCATTGCATTATCTTTTAATCTAGTTAGCATATTGTTCTAGTATATCTATTTTTTCTTCTATCACGTCTATTTTATTTCTCTTTATCTTGCCTAGCTATTCATGGAGGTGGAAACACCAAAATGGGGATTTGACTAAGGAAAATCCCTAAACAACTCCAACATTTTTCCTTGGTCTTATGTGCACAAGTACTAAAGATATTTCTTTGCTAGAGACTTTATCTCTTGGTTCTCTATGAGCATTTTCTTAGGACTTCCTCTCACTTTATCATCTATTTTCATTTAGTTTAAATTACTTTAATTTTTGTTACTCTTTGTCGCTTTCTCACATTTTAATAGTTCTAGCTATCAAAACTATTAGTAGTTACTTTGTTGTTTTTTAGAAATTTTCAATTTTTGATCCATATGCTATGCCAACGCACCGCAAGGACATCTATGCACCACACTGTCATCCTTGGTCGATATCTCATCAATTTATCCAGAAGACCTATGTGACCTACACTTTCAGTTTCTAAAACTATCACCTTTTAATTAAATAATTTGAATATTTTCTAAACTATGGTAGCTTGTGAGCTCAAGTTTCTCCTATTGTCACTAGCCTAAGAAACTTACTTATCTTAGATTGTAAGTTCCTTGAGTTGCTCCATACACTAACCAACATAGTCAAGATCCATGTACCTTCATACATGCTAGTCTTGAGTCAATCTCAAGATGCCCAATTGGATGAAATTGGTATTTAGTTGAATCTTTATATGCTTGAGGTATATGTGCATATGGTAGACACTAATCCTTTTATACCTTCCATGACTTTCATTGATGATACAAAAACTATGTATGTGCCCATGTTAACCTTGTAATTAATGTATCTCACATTCCTTTGGGGTATAGCATTCCTCCTCCACCTAGATCCACACCTAAAATCTATGTTGCTATGGCTAATCCACCTTCCCTATTGGATCTAATCACGTTTTAAATAACCTATTGCAAAATATGGGTTAGATGCAATCGTAGTTAGCCAGCTTAGCCAGCACTACCTCTCATTCTACTTTGCAACCTTATTACCGTCACAACCCTTTGGACCTAAACATTTTGAATATCCCTATCGAGCCCCAAGGGTTGGAGGTTCTAAAATTTGATAAATGCAATAGCAGAGATGACCCATAGACTCACATCTCATCATTCACTACTATTTGTAGTGATTTCTTTTATCAAGATGATTCTCTAGCTAAACTATTTTCCTGGTCCCTAAAAGACACTACGATGGAATGGTTTTTCTCCCTTCCTAACAACTCTATTTTTACCTTTAAGCAATTAATCAACCAGTTCTTGTAGCAATTCTAGGATACTATCAGGTCGAAGGTCATGTTCACTGACCTCATCCACTGTAAGAAGGGAGATCATGAGAAAGTGACTGATTTTATTGCTCATTATCAATCTTTATTTGCTCAAATACCCTATGCCCTACCTGATTCTGATGTTCAATGTGTATTCATGGGGAATCTATAGCTAGCATTAAAGGAAAAAGTTCTTCTAGTCAAATATCTATCATTTGCTAATTTGTGTATTGTGCTTAGAGATTATCAACAGATGATGATGCACTATGAGGATTCCTCATCCTACTGTCTTGATAATCGGACAGTTGCATCTATTTTGTGAGAGTCTAAAAGAAAAAATCAGTAGAAAATGTTGTTTCCATTCCTACTAAAAAGAATGTTATGGGATGTAATAGAATTTCTATAAAATTATTTGAATCTTATGTTAGTGCTCTTCAAAAATTGTTAAAATATAGTATAATTACCCTTCCAAAGATCATACTACTTCCCGATGATAAGACATACCCTGTTCTTTTTTTATGAATAAGCCACTAATCTATATTAATAAAGAGATCATATACATATTCACAAAAAAAAATTGGTTGGTAAGAAAGCACACCCCGAAGGTCACATGGGCAGAGCCCAGAAAATCAAAAAATCAAGCCCAAAAGTCCAAAGTAACAAATAGTAAAAGATGGCCATCAAGCGGCCAAGGCAGTGCCAGTAGAGCTAGGAGGGTCTCTATCATCCTTCTTCCCCCATACATCAGCGGGGTCAGGATTGACATCAAGAGGAGCCCAACCATTGTCATCTTTTTCTTTAACTTCTTCCTCGCGCTAGGGCGAGATTGCAAGGGCCAGCCGCGGAAAGACTTTACTTGTATTTGGCCAACCAGAACTAGAGGCAGAACCAGGAGTAGGAGCAGCATCAGAGGGCCAACTGCCACCACTCCCTGACGACCCACCAGAGAACCACCCCTAGCCAGCCCGTGGTGGAGGAGAGCGAGCACGCCGAGGGGGGCGAGAGTCCCGCCGAGGCGGAGGCTAAGAGCGGGGGCGAGCGGTACCACTCCATCGCCAGCCCCGAGAGGGCGACCAGTGGCGGGAGGAGGAGGGTGAGTCGAGGACCCAAGCCATAGTGCACGGGGCATTTCCCCAATGGTATAGGAGAACCTGGAGGTGAGCAACTTCTAACGCCACTTTGTTGGCTTGCACCTGTATCTAAAATAATACATTAGAGCAAATAATAGCTTTATAATACATAGAAATCTGACAATCCATTTGAGAATGAGCAAATATGCAGGCATTTCTTTCCTTCCAAATAGTAAAAAGGATTTCCACCCTGAAAGTGTGCCAAAGCTGGGTATACTTTGCTGGGAATCTAAGTGAATCCCCCAGCAGAATCATGTGCCAAGAGAACGGCTCCGGCCGAAATGGCCGAAAAAAATCATGTATCCAGGTCCAATACTGTTGGGTCCGAGGGAAAAACCAAAAGAGATGCTTAAAAGTCTCATACTGCCCACAGAACGGGCACCGAGGGTCCAGAACCCCCAAATGAACAAGCCGAGAGCCCACCGGCAAGCCCTGGAAAAGAATACACCAGGTAAAATGGGCAAGCTTCAACTCAACACTTGCAGACCAAGTGTTGGAAAATCGTTTACGCCAGACAGGAGCTGGAGATTGGAGAAACCACCTTTGATTCAGACTCTGGATCATAGGAAAGTGAGGCGAAAGCCACCTGTAGCCAAGCTGAGGTTTGTAGTTTCTCAAAGGAGTATCTAGGTACCATTTCCAGTCTTTCCACCATGGTTTGGGCCCACGAATACCAATTTTGTGAAGCATCTCATCTGGGATAGCACTCACCAAACCCTTAAAAGTAGCACAGTCCTGGTTATGAAAACTATATAAGGCACGAAACTCATCCCAATGCATGATGTGCATGGCAGGTTTGAGAAAAAGCTGATGGAGGGTTTGGATACCCTTCTTGTGAAATCTGAGAGCTTTAAGCCAAGGTACTTTAGCCAAAGGCTGATCATTTCTAGAAAAAAGGGGTGACCACCACACATTGTGCTGGTTTAGGGAGAGCCCATCATGAAAGTCGGAGCCACACCACCGGAGCTAGGGTTTGACAGATTCTCAGGCATGCCAAATTCTTTTGGCAACAAACGTACCAATTATCTGAACCGGCTCTTTCATAACCAAAAGGGTTTGGAGGCCAATTCCTTTCCAGGCAGGGCTGTTGGTGGGGAAACCAGACTGAATGCAGTGGCGAAGGAGAATTTTCCAAGCCTTGTCACCCGTGAGAGCATGAATCACCCATTTGACATATAGAGCAATTCCCTGCCTCTAGGTAGAGAGCAAACCCAAGCCTCTAGAGTCCCTGGGGAGACAACAGAAATCCCAGACGACACGATGGAAGCCATGATGAGTATCAGAGGAGGCCCAAAGAAAATCACGAAGCAATTTCTTAAGCTTGCTATAAGCAACTTTAGAAGGAGCCCAACAAGAAGAATAATAAACATGGGTAGCAGCCAAAACTTTAGAGCAAATCTGGAATTTCCCTGCCAAAGAAAGAGGTTTGGTGATCCAGTAAGTTAGCTTTTTCTCCACCCGAGCAAGCACAACTTGTCAAAGCTCTGCCAGAGAAGCTTGGAAAGCAAAAGGAATGCCCAAAAATTAGAAAATTTTGCCTGGCCCAATCCACTTCTAGCCAAGAGGTTGCAGCCAAGCAAGGCAAGGTAGGATAGACTGCCGATAGCAAAGCGTCTTATGCCACTGAATGGTAGAGCCAGATGCAAGACAGAACACATTAAGGCACTGGAGCACCTCATGAATGGTCTCCTCTTCCTCTAGGAGAGTGAGAAAGGAATCATCCGCAAAGTGACCATTGAGTAATTACAACTAGGATTTGGCAACAAAATGTCTTTGACGCACTACAACGAGGCCGCATTAGCCAACAGATAACCAAACCCTTCAGCGGCAAGCACATACAGCAAGGGAGCCAAAGGGAAACCCTGCCGAATGGAACAGAAAAGGCCAAAGGTAGAGGATTGTCGACCATTGATGGTGATGCAAGCCGAGGCATCCGCAAAGAGCATTCGAATAGACTGAATAAAATTGGGCCCAAAACCCAGAGTTTGCAACATGGCAAGAATGAAAGGCCATTCAATGTGATCATAGGTTTTGGCAAAGTCAATCTTAATGAATAAATCTTTTTGGTTGGAGCGTCGGGCCCACTCCATACCTTCCCAGATGGCGATGATATTATCTAGAATATACCTGGATTTGATGAACCTAGTCTGCTCCAGATGCACAATGAAGGGTAGAAGATGGCAGATTTTTCAAGCAAGAGCTTTAGCAATGATTTTATAAGAGACATTAAGGAGCGTAATAGGCCGCCAATTACAAATATCCTCAGGATCACCAGTTTTAGGTATGAACTTAATATTCCCTTTATTTATTAGCTCTCCTAAAGAATTGGAATGAAAAGCCTCTAAATAGACCTGAAACAAGTCGGGACCCACACAGTCCCAAAGAGCTTTGTAAAATTCACAGGGAAAGCCATCAAGCCAAGGGGCTTTATCATCTATCATGGAATGTAAAGCCTCTTTCAGATCATCAGGCGTAAGCAACTGGTCACAAAATTTCTTCTGGGTTGCAGACAGCCTATGTGGCACGACAGCAAGGCAGTCCTGGAGGGCCTGCTGGCGCTCAGGCGTGGGGTCTTGGGTAGTGAAAACTTGCTCGTAATGATGCACAAAAGCTTGCAGAATGTCAGGAAGCTCTGAAAGGACCTGTACGCCATCTTTAATCTTTTTAATGCCTGGAGAGGAGTGTCTGGTATGCAAGGCCAAGAAAAACTCCTTGGAGGCACGATCCCCAATTTTGAGCCAATGCAAACCGGCCTTGATTTGCACACCTCTAGCAGTGTAGTTGTCCGCAACTTGATTTTTGTGTCATAATTCTGCAACTTTAACTTGCAAAGTTGGAGAAAAAGGGCTAGCCACTAAGGCCTTGTTGGCTGAGAGCAAATCAGCTATGGTTGCCTCGTAAGACCGCCGGCAAAAGATGGCCAGTTGGCGCCCATAAATGCGCAAGAAATGAGCAGTACGGGTGATGGCATCATTCCACCACGTAATCCAGCCAGTACTATGAGCTGGCCTGCATTCCAAGTTCCAAATTCTGTGAATGTGGGCCAAGGTGGCCTTATGGCCGATAAGAGAATTATTGAGGAAAAATTGTGTCTTGCACGTGCGAGGCTGTCTAGTCTCCCATTCAATGTGAAAACTGATGGGGAAGTGATCAGACAACGTCACATCCATTATCGGCTTAACTAGAAGAGAAGAGCTGGCGAAGGAGAAAAATGATTGTGCCGAGATCATGGCACAATCGAGGCACTTAAAAATTCTGTCAAAACCAGCCCTGAAATTGCACCAGGTGTGCCAGGGAGAATGAGAATGGCAGCGGCCAATATTGGGATCAAAAATCCCTAATTTATTACGCATGTAAAACCACGCCTCACATTAACCAGTTGCCCATCTAAAGGGCAGGATGTCATCTTTATCACAGGCCATCTCAACCATGTTGAAGTCCCCACATAAAATCCAGGTGGTGACCGGCAATGAGTCAGCAATCCATCGCCAGAGTAAAGAGTGTTCCACAGCATCATTTGGGGCATAAACATTAATGACCCCGAAAGAATGATTATCAATATTGAGTAGGATCCAGACAAGCCACTGCGTGGGATCAGACCCATGTTTGACCACGCTAGAGTGCCACCATGGAGACAACACAATGACAGCTCCTCCACGCCCAGATTTGTGCGTGGTACAGAACATAGAACTGGCTAGCCAGATAGACTGACAAGCTGAAGCAAGCAAAAAACCAGAAATTTTAACTTCCTGTAGGCACAAAATATCAATACCAGTCAACTTTTTCAAAGTATCTCTGACAATATATTTTTTGAGGTCAATAAGACCTCTAACATTTCATGAGAGAAAATTCATGGAAGAACTGCATCCATATCATCGAACTCTAATTCCTCTCCATTCAGAGAAGAGAAACGATTCTGTAAAAATTCTGGCGGAACTGAGCCAACCTGGATAGAAGGAGAGGAAATCCTTTGTTTCTACTGAACATATTCCCCTTCCTCCCTAGGCGGAGAGGGGCTTCAAGAGCACCTTTGGGCTCCTGAACCAGGAGCAAAACTATGCGGTTGGGCCATCATGATGGTAGCGGGTTGAGGTGTGGCCTTGGGTCGAGGCTGAAGAGGCACACTATCGACCTTGCCCGGAACCGTCCCCTTCTGAGAAGGGTTTGAAACATTTTTCACTGGTTCGGCTGCTTTGGAAGCTGACGCAAAACCAGAAGATTTATTCCTACGACCTGTGACTGTAGTCCAGGCAGAGTCTTGTTTAGGAGCAGAAGAATCTGCTTGACGAGATTGTTCAGTTTCCCATGGCTGAGATGGTGTATGAGGCACTGCCAAAGGGCAGTCCTTGATCTTGTGGTCTGCGAACTGACACCGATAGCACGTGTTGGGTAGATTAAAATAAGTAACTTTCTAGGTATGTCGGAGAGTTCCTATTTGAATATCAATGGTGTCTTTCAAATCTTGGGAAAGGTCAACTTCCACGCAAACCCTCTTCTAGGGATGGGCTTGGAAGAACCTATCCGGCTCCACACAAATAACTTTCCCCAGAGAGGAAGCAATATGATTCAAAAAAGGCACATAGGGCAAAGGAAGACTAAGAAACTCAATCCAAACTGGGACCTGGAGCTTGGTCTCATTCGAGACAATGAAGTCACGGGTCCAGGCATGGAAAACCAAAAGGGAAGACCGGACATACTAGGGGTCATGACCCAAAATGGCCTACACATGGCTAACTTCTGAAAAGCGAAACAAGAAAAAACCCTTGGTAATATTTTGGACCATCTCAAGGTGGACCCCATGAGGGACCTAGGCCTTGTTGACCCATTCTTTAAGCACACTTTCAGGGGGGGTTCTCCCAACAAAATACCCAACAAGGGTGTGACTTTCAAGCCATTGACAAGCAGAATCAAACTCAGTTAAAGGTAAAACCACATCAGTAGGGGATTCAGAATGCATACCTCGTGGAACACTTTCGGAATGAATTTCCAGGGACATTTGTTCGGAGGGGGAGCCATTGAGCAAAGCCGTTGAATGGCCAACACCAGCAAGAACTGCTGGGTTAGGAACGGTTGAAGGCATAATTAGGCACTTAAGGCCGCACTAACTGCAGCCATATACACGACAATAAAGAAAAAGTCCTGCGTAGAATGTGTAGTATGACACAGTTCGGCCGTGAGCGCAGAGAAAAAAACCCTAATTCATAACTGACATACCCTGTTTGGTATGATGCGCAGAATTTTTTTCAATATCATCAAGTCCCAGGTCATGACATTGAACGTCATGTACATCTTCGACATATAATCCAAGACCACATAGATAGCAATGCCATCCATCTTGGTGATAGGAAGAAAAACTCAAACAAATTTGTGGCTAAGGCTAATAGTCAGCTACAAATTTACACATATCTATTTCCATCCCATTTTGCTAATTTAATTATAGCTACTTCTACATCTTCAGAATTTGGTCATTGTGAGTATGTGAACATGGTCTCATTTACTCCTATTCCTCATATGAGTCATATGGATAAGGTTCTTGACATAAATTTCACACCACATGACTTCCCCCTTAATAGGTAGCACTCTCCTTGTAGTACCCCTCCCGAAAATTAAACTAATGTGATCCCAAAATTAAATTCTACAAGAAATAATGACATCTGTAAACATTGTAAATTAATCAGATATTATTAAAAATTAATATTAGGCCATGGTATATATATTTGATAAAAAGAATTATTAATTTATTATCCTAAAAATTACCATCTTTATTATCTTTTTACATTACTTAATAATGTTATCTTTTGCAAATGTACTAATGTTTCAATTAAAGTGTGGCAAATTTAACAAAGGTACGTGAAAGAAAGAATTATGAAGACCAATAAAATATTTTCATTATGTTAAGTGTATGCTAGTATGATTCGATGAAAAGGAAATTAGGTTAATTACAAACAAGACAGAATAACAATCAGTAATTTTGTTTATATTGACATTGAGATTAATGGAAGTGGAGGTTCTTTGTGAAATCAGCATTTGATGATTCGAGATAAAATTGTCATATTTATTTTGTTAAATAAGATAATAATAAAATAGGAATACTTCTTGAAACCATATTAATTTAAAAATATAGTGTGAGTAATCTATCTTGATTATATTATATTACTATTTGTCACTGTAATTTAGTTTGAATCATTTAAGATTGGCATCTTCTCCTATTATTAATTATTCTTCAGGTAAAAGCACAAACTTATGTCACACTTTATAAAGGAATTAGCCAACAGCAAAAAAAATAATTGAACTTCAACCACATAAAAGTGGTCTTTATGTTTTGAATTTCAAAATGGTGTAAACTAATGAAATGTAAAAATTTTGACGTAGTGTATTCCTGTAAAATTTTAAAAAAAAAAAAAATTGTTTTCATTATGTTTTTATCAATTTAAGGGAAAATTTTGGAATGCTGAAAATTTCAAAAAAGAGTGACTTCACGGGCCATCAAGAAACAAATTGAAAAAAACTTCATTTCTCCCTATTTTTTTTCCTCCAAATAGGTAACTTCAATATCTTGTGCATGGAAAAAAAAATCACATTTTAATGTATATTTTTGTTATAATAATGTTTTAAAGTTAGACATGTCAAAATTCAACAATTTTCATAGGCTATCAACTATTTTCAATTTTTTTAATCATTTTCAAAAAAAAAATACCCTTTTGAAGAAGACTCTCCCCTTGTGCCCCATATAAGATTAAAATAATTTTAATAAGTTTTATTTTCTTTTTTTTATTTCTAATCACTCTTTTTTTATTTTTAAAACCTACTTGCATTATTTTAAAAATAAAATATATTAAAACTAATCAAACTATTATAAAAATTATATATTTAGATTCTACACTTCGAGCTCTACAAAAGGGTATTTTTATTTTTTGCAGAAAAATCATTTTGACTAGAGAAATACTTTGCCAAAGTTGAATGTTTTAGAAAATTCTGAAAAATGATGAGTTGGCTGCCATGTAGGATGCCAACTAGACATTCTCGGCCGAGCATGTTTTAGCTGAAACTTACTTGGCCGAAAATTCCTTCATATTTACAAGCTATAAATACCAGATACACTCCCTTTTTCCATGTTTTTGGCTAGGCATATTCAGCCGAGTAACTTTCAGCTGAAACCTCTTTAGCCAAAAAAAGTACTTGCCACATCGACACCACATGGTTTCAGTCAAAAGTGACTCGTCTGAATACCTTCCAGCCAAAATAGTTCACTCAGAACCATTTATTTGGCCAGAAGTGTGACACACTATTGTGCTTTTACCCCTTCATCTACTCCTTGTTCTTTGGCATTTAAGGGCCAAAGAATAATTAACATAGTAAGGCTTCACAGTGTCAAATATCACCTACTCTAGCATCCTCCTTTTCAATGGTTAGTCATGCCTTCCATTCCCAACACACAATTTTATTTGTTAGTATGGTTGTTATTGTCATCTTAAGTAAATAACCCAAGTTCTATTATGTTTGTAATTGTTGCCCGCCTATGCCAAACCGATTCCTTACTTGAACTAATAGTAATTTTTAGTAGTGTTGTTAAAACATTTAATAGAAATAGCAAGAGATTTATCATACTTGAAAGTGTTGTTAGTTCCTAGCTTAGATTTTCCTTTTTCATTTTTATGAATAGTGTTTCATAAAGCTAGGGAGTAATGCTAAATCAGTTATGCATTTATTTCTTTATATCCTAATCTTTATCAAGAGTTCTCTAGCCTGTTCAAGATGTGTTGCATGTTTTTTGGATCCCTCTTTCATTGCGAAAATCTACAAAATAAATCTGAATCCGAAGTGAAATGTCAACATAAGAATTCTTCACATCTGATTTACTCTATGCAACTTTAATTGTTTCTTTCGCTTTAAGCACATCATCTATTTTCAATTCCATAAAGAATTTTCTGAGTTTTCATCATACCCTATTTTTATTGGCATCCCCATCCCAGTACCCATACCCCGACTCTAGGAAAATTCACCGCCAGCAATTAACCAACGGAAAATTCACCGTCAATAATTCACTGCAGGAAAATTCCCCGCCACTAGCAATTCACCGCCATGGAAAATTGACTGCCAAAAATTCATGCAATTAATTTTTCATGCCATGAATTGTCATGATGGTGAATTTTCCTGCGATGAATTATTGACGATGAATTTTCTGTCAGTGAATTGCTGACGATGAATTTTTCGTATGCCCCATACCCCATGTCTCCCCATAACTATATGTTTGATTAATCTGAAATTTGTTGCCCGCCGATATTAAAACGAGTTTATTGTATGATTGTCTCCTACCAACTCCATTAAGGTAAGTGTTCCATTATTATCATGCATGCTTTGGGTCGTAACGGTAGTTATTTTTGTATTATCATTCGAGATAAGGATTAGATTATTATTCATATAAAAATCACCATAAATTCATTGTATTTGAATCTCCAAGTCAGGTTCAAAAGAACTATTATGACGTTCCCTCTTCCATCTTTGATAGTTCATGTCTTCATAGCAGCAACATTATATATGGTAAATAGAAAGGTAACAAAAATATTGAGAACAATGATTTCGATATGTCTTTTCTATGTCATGAAGTGAAAGAGTGTCAAGGTTTTATAAATGTAATCCAACATTTTGAATGTGTTTGCAAGCTATATAGATTATCAATATTCTAATTTTTGCATCATGATTGACTTTCTTAGGATGATTATGAAAGACAATTGATATAAAATATGCTCTTACTGATAATTTGTACTTCAATATTCATGTTGGTATTAGAAACACCTAATTTAATGGCAGGATGAACAGTTACTTTAAAATATTAGTTGACATTTTCTAGAAGGAAAGTATAGTAGAATCATATAAATTGTTGGATGTAACTGATTGGTTTATAATTAAAGGTTTTCTATGATTACTTATTTATTTATGCTTTAAATATATTTTTATTATGCATTCTTTTGTATCTGTCTTTCAAAACCACGTTAATATGTGCTTAGTTTTGTTATCTAAAGAGATATATGCATATTTATAAGTTTAGATATTTGTTCACATGAATATAATCTTTTCATTTGACTTACATATTATTAACTCTATTTCAAGTAGTTGTATTTAATAAATGCAAGTATGTAATAAGAATAGAACGAAATATATCTTGTGTAAAGTTTTGATTTGTTTACTTCCATAATATTAAGGAATTACTTATTAAGAGTAAGTGGTTTCATTTCCTCTTCAATCTCGGATTACAAATTTAAATTAAAACTAATAATCTATCATTAATTCATTACAATAAAAACTCCAAAAAAAGTTATTTTTACATCTATAGCATCTTAGAAATTTTCAAGTGAGTATGTTACCTTTAGTTATCTTATTATTTAACTCTTAATTCTAACCATTCAATAGTGTTTCATTGGTCTATTTTTGGGAAGGAATTACACTCCTCTTTACATCCCCACTCAAGTCAATGGTAACATTGTAATTGGTGTTATGGTTAACCTTGGCAATAGGGTTAATTTTATCACAAAGGAGATGCTCTTTATTAACGGTTTTCATAAGGAGAAATATGAGGATTCAAAGGCTACAATATGTATTCATGATGGCCTTTCTATACCACCTATCAATTCTACTTCTTTTATGGTCCTAGTTAGACCTAAGTCTACTAATGTTCTATTTGTTGTGATTCCCAAATCTAACCAATTTAGAGTGAGTCTAGGCATTCCATGGCTGTTTTCCATTAATGTGATCATGTCAATAGTCCACAAGTTTTTTAAGTTCCCTCAAAATGGCATAGTGCATGCTATTCATGATACTTGGTACAAACCACTTGTGTTGTGTGGGGCCTTTTTGTTAGACTATTTGTGTCCTACTCTGATTAGACCTTTACCTCACCATGGAGAATTATTTTGCATAGCTTATTTTAAGTACAAGATTAGAGTTTCAGCCCCTAGTGTTATCTTTCCTCCTTCATCTCATGTTATTTCTATGAAGGCTTCTATGTGTGTGTGGTAGCATTCTTTATCTTTTGTTCCTTCCTCCTCGAGGGCTACAAACAAGAACACTATCATGGATAGATCTTCTTCTATTAAGGTTTCAAGACTTTCAATGGTGTCTTTTGTCCCTTCCACTATGCCTAGCATAGGAAAAGGAAAGGTGCACATGTTTGTGAAATCTAAGCCTCAATTTTTCCAACTCTTTCATTCACCCTACCTTTTATGGTAAGGGGAAACATGCAACAGAAGTTATTTCTTCTCTTATTTCTCCTATTTCTTATCCCACGAGGCTTCCTCTCATTCCTCCACCTACTTCCAAAATTAGAGAAAGGAAAGGATCCCATGATCAAGACTTAGATATCTATTTCTGTGGCACCTCTTGTTCCTCATAAGGATCCTATTCTTCTATCGATAATAGCCATGAATATTACTCCTCTAATGGATAAGGAAACCTCAAAGTCTTCTCAGGATTTTGTTCTTAGTATTCATAGTTGTCAAAACTAACTTTTGCATGAGCATAAACATTGTTGACAGGCATTGGATTTGACACATGATACCTTGCAAAAGACCAACAGTGAGCCTTCTATCTTTGTTTCTACTTGTGTCCCTGATTCTATTGGCTCTATTTATGTTCTTTTTTTATTTATATTGCTTCAATTTCACTTCCAACTTCCTCAATGGATCCTGATGAACCTTACCCTAAGTGGGTTCAAGTGTTCATTTCTCCCTATTTGAAGCCTCCTTTGACCACCTCTCTACCTGATCTTACTCATTTTTTGAACCCATGGATATGCTTCACACGAAGGTCATATCTACTATGGAACCTTCTGATTCTCCCCTTTATTTGACTTCTAATGTGAGGGTTCCACATCCTCACTCTTAAGTGTAAATTAGAGCATGACCTCATTCCTAAGGATAGTCATAAAAATTATTCTTCATCTTCTCCACCTTGTTCCAGTTTGGTTTTTTTGTTCTTGTGGTAGAGGAGTCTCCTTCCCTTGATTTTGTCACTACCCCTCTTTTAGAGGTTAGCCATGAATCCTCAATTTCTCAGCCTCCTTTTGTTCAGTCACTACACTCCACTTTGGAGAAGTTCATATTTGACTCGTTGGAGGATATTTTGACTCTATCATCCATCTTTCCTAGGTTGATGGCATTAGCTTTACAAGAGATCTTGGATGAGAATGTTCAAGCGGCCTCCTCCATGGCTCTTGCTACAAGAAAATCATCTAGAACTGCTCTTGATGTGCCCTCTCTATGAGCTCATCCTCCATCCCCTTATGATGATCTAGATTGGGAACAGGATGACTTGTTAGAGGTGCTTGACTAGAGCAATACAACTTATTATCTTTAGATTATATATGTGTGTTTGTTTGTGTTCCCTTGTACTTGTTTGTTTATGTTTATGTTCTCCCTTAGAAGACCCTCGATACCCTTGTAGGTACTTGGATACAAGAGAAGATATTTTTCATAACTTCTTCTATATGTTTCATCACTCTTCTATTTGTCATAAAAAAAATATATATTCACATCAGGGACAACACAAATAATTGGGGCATGTAGGCCTCTTCAATGTTGACCCATATTTTTATTTGTCTTCATGTGCTCTTCTTCTCATTCCAATATATTTGGGGGTGATGAAATTTCATATAATTTACACTATATATACATTTATGATCAATTTTTACCCTAAATACTTGGATCTCCCATGTTTTTAATCTATTTATCTCTACTTTTTCTTGATGTTGTGGATTCTATGTATCCCTCATGCAATAATATTCTATGGATACATCTCACTATGTATGTCATGACACAAAATCTCTCCCTTCATATTTCTTCTCCTTAGAATGACTTGTGCTCCTCTATGGAGCACATATCATTCTAAGGGGGCTATCATATCAAGTTATTCTTATTTTTTTTAAATATGTCTTTTAATATGTCTTGAAAATCTTGATATCTTATAATATCATCATCTAGCTTGAGGGTAACCTGACTAGACTTTTCTTTCTTATGATTGCCCTACAATGCAATTTGCAACATCCATAGGTGTATCAAATTTTTACATGGTCTCTAGCATAACATAGCTTTCTATCCATACTTATCAACACCATCTTTATATTTTATAATATTTATCATGTCTATTTTTTTCTTTTTTTCCTAACATGTTTGTTTGTAGCTAATATGTTTTTTGTGAATTTACAGTCAGCTTTGTAGGATAGAAGAAATGTGTCCTCTTCATGTCATAGCTCAGCTTTACAATTGCATATATAGGATCAAAGACTTGCATCCTCTCCATCTTTAGTATATTCTCTTCAACCTCTTTCTCTCTCTGCTTATGCTCGCATCTATTAGAATGCATATGCTTGCTAAAGTGGGGGAAAAATGTAATGTCATAAATTACATCCTATGCAATTTCACATCCCATGAGCCTCTACTTTAGATAAATTAAAGGAAATCATGAAACTTTCCTTTTATCCAAATTTAATTTTATCCTTCATTTCTTAACCCGTTTGTTTCCTATCATTAAGGTGGATTTATGTCACAAACAAACACACACCATGAAGATGTTTGTGCACTGTGTGAATGTATCAAATAGATTCCTGACTACAATAGTCATTGAGATGTTACATTTCCTATCTATCAATGAATTTAATACCTCTTCTAGCTAGAAAACATGTTGGTATGACTCCTACATGCATAAACCTCCCTAAAACACTTCATTTTGATCTCTCTCACAACACACATGAAAGAATTCACTATTTTTTCATTATCTTGCTCTTTCTTCATCACAACAACTTATTTTCTTCCATTCCACCATCTCCATTGTATTTTTTTTTCTATCATAGCCATACTATGTTGAAGCTTTGGTATTATCAGCATATTTCTCTCAAACTTGGAGATTGCAGCCTCTCCCTTTCGGCATTGTCTTTTTTCCTAAAGGAGGGTAATTGTGATTTATTCATTGTATTGTATTTTAAAATGGTAATCATATTGTTCTAGTATATCTATTCCTTCTTCTATCACATCTATTTTAGTCGTCTTTATCTTGTCTAGCTGTAAGTGGAGGTGGAAATGTACCAAAGCGGGGATTTGACTAAGGCAATAAACAGTCCCAAAAATTTTCCTTGGTCTTATGTGTGCAAGTACTAAAGATATTTCTTTGTTGGAGACTTCATCTCTTGGTACTTTGTGAGTATTTTCTTCCTTCCTCTCACTTTATCATCCATTTTTCATTTATATTAAATTACTTTAATTTTTGTTACTCTCTTTCACTTTCTCCCATTTTAATAGTTACAGTTATCAAAACTATTAGATAGTTACTTTGTTGTTTTCTGAGACATTCTTAGTTTTCAATCTATACAATATGCTAGTGCACCACAGGGATGTCTATACACCACATTGTTGTCCTTGACCGAGAGCTCTTCAATTTTTCCAATGACCATTGTGACCCACTCTTTTAGTTTCTAGAACTGTCACCTTTTAATTCCATGTAAAATGTAAATAGACACTCTTCATCATTTTCTCTTGTCACCTGAGTTGTATCTTTTGAGGTAGTTTAGGGCCATTTTCCCCTTGATACTTCATCATCTTGAGAGTAGAAAATATCCTCCTCTACAATAGGTATATGTTAGAACCATACATTAGTATTCTATAGGGGAGAAAATAACTATATGTTTTTGTTCACTCACCTAACAAATAGTTCCTCCAAACAATATGAACACATAATTGCACACAAACCTTCTACTATCTAAAGCACTAGCCAAATATGATTTTTAAAATCCTTATATTTCAAAAAGATACATCATTATTCCCATGATAGAAAACACAATAATTATAAGTTCCCTAAGAAAATATAAAAACCCTTTTTCACATAGTTCTAGTTCTCCTTACTATGATTATACATAAGCCTAGTAAAAAAATCATTACTCAAGTAATGTCTAATCTTGTATAGACTATACCATACATTATACTACATATGTAACTACCATATGCACAATATTATACATATCCTTCAAATAAATATTTGACTTAGGACACTAATCGAATGATAACTTAGTATCGACTAGTAAAGGAATACTTACTATATTATAGTCCTACATATTAATGTTGGGATTAAGGTGTCTCAACCTTAGAGTCCTAATATTGATTTAATTGATGTATTATTGTATTTATTTTTATTATTTAATTTCCTATGGTGTCATGTCATAAAGTGGGACCCACCGGCTAAATGACATCCCCATTGGAGGTGACTGGATGACACATAATCATCCCAAGTGGAAATAGGCATCCCACTTTGGAATATTTGACCTATGACATATTCTATGGTGCATCATAAGGCATCTTCATGCATGGGTGAAAGTTGGCACCCAAGTTGGGTTATGAGAGGTTGTAAGATAATTGGGTATTCTTGGTCAATTATGGAAAATTCTCTTACAGTTGTAAGTGTTGTTAGCTATGGCAGATTCTATGATAGTTGTAAGATGTGTAAGGCATTTTTCATAAGCTATTTTTAGTATATTCTAGGAGCCCAAGCTTGAGGAAGGAATATTTGCATGTTTGACCATTGTAAGGGGTGTAAGGAAATATGTTACATGTGTCCAAATGCATGTCTATGGTGTGGAAGATTGTGCCATGTGTATTTGGATGCCCCTCTCCTTCTAGATGCTTCTTGAAGCTTGTGTCACTCTATATATTGAGAGCCTTGCATTGTAGAATGCATAGTTTGTTTGGAGGTAACGAAGGGTTGCCAGGTTAACTTCAGAACAAGTGTTTGTTTTGAAGCATTTGCGTAGAAGCTTTTTTACTTGGGTTGTCTTGTAACTCCTATTTGAAGTAATATAAAAGTATTGTGCTTTTCAAGGGTGGGGGTTTTTACCCGAAAGGGTTTTCCCCACTTATATTTGGAATATGATGTATTTGTGTACTTGTTGTTCTATTCCTTTATTCTCTATGTGTTTCTCTTATTGTAACTAGATAAGGTGTCCCCATCATATTACAATCCCATGTATAATCCATCTGACATCCCACAATATGTAACATATGTTCCTCCACCAAACCTGTAAGATGATGTAGCATCTCAACTCAAGACGTTAACGTAACAAATGCAGGACATCTAAATGGGGAAAACAAAGAAGCCCCATACACAAAAAAACCTATGTATGTATCCATTCGATGGAAACATTGCAATGGTACCTTTCCCTCCTAGTTTTGAGGTCCACAAATTTGATAAATACAAAGGGAGAGGAAATCATGTGGACCACATCAAATAATTCAACATCATGTGTATGAAGGTGGCCTACAATGATTCCTATTTGATGCGCCTATTTCCACGAAGCTTGATGGGCCTAGCTATTGATTGGTTTTCTCAATTGCCTCTAGGTATCAAAACCTTCCAAGAAATCACTGATAAATTCATATATCACTTCTCCTTTAATCTTGACATGGATGTGAGCTTAGAAGAGTTGTATACTCTTAAACAAAACAAAGGAGAATATTTTGCCAATTTCTTGTAAAGATGGAGATAAAGAGCTAGTAAAAGCAAGTATTCATTCCCAATTAACAACAAAGTAATTTTGGTAACAATCCCCTACTTAGATTAGTGTAGGAAGTTTTTTCCACTTACCTGGATTCCTTTCAATTAGTATCAGAGCTTAGCTAGCCTTGGTTCCTTTGTTGGGTTAAAAGGGTTTTTTGAGCTGATTTTTGTTTGTGGGATTTTTGTAGAAGTGTGTGTTTCATTACCTTGTTGCAGGAAAGAGATGGTAGGCACATCTAGGAGGATTGAGATGGAGAAGTTTAATGGTGGTAATTTTTAGTTGCGGAAGCTCAAAATGGAAGACATGCTTGTAGACCATGATCTATGGCTTGTAGTTTTTGGAACTATATCATCTGGCATGGAACAATAGGTTGGGATCCCATGGATAGGAAAGCAAAGGGTCTTATTAGACTCTATTTGGCTTATTTTTTCCTCCTTAATGTCCATGAAGAGAAAAAATTTGCTTCTCTGTGGAAGAATCTTGGTGATGTCTATCAGGATAAATCCCTAGTAAACAAGCATTTCCTGAGAAAGAAGATGTATTCTCTAAAATGGAAGATCGAGGATCTGTGGCAGATCACTTGAACTCTTTTAACATGTTGGTTGCACAATAGGGTTCTGTTGGAGACAAGATTGATGAACAAGACCGTTGCATGCTCCTTTTTTGTCCGTTGTCAAACTCTTCGGATCACCCGGTAATGGCGGTTACAGGACATAATAACCCGACCAAAATAACCCTGGACATAATAACCTGGTCATAATAACCCAGGGACAAAATAACCCAGGGTCATAATAACCCAAGCCAAAATAACCCGTGGTCAGAATAACCCGTGGACAAAATATCCCCATAAGAATATAGAGAAAGGAAAACATTACATGTATGTTGCTAAAAAAACTTTATTATTCAAATTTTCTATTAAAGTGTCAAATTATGAGTGATGCCTCTTATATAATCTAAAATGTTATGGTTGTCATAACCATCAACTAATCTTTTTAGTCTTTCTTTGAGTTCACAGTATTTTTTCCTACTTGGTTGCCCAGTGTATCCAGCCATATATTTCTCTATTCTATTCTCTTGGAGACTCTATTCTTTTTTCACTGCTTTGATGAATTTCTAGACTGAGCTATGCGATGCTTGAAGCAATTCACTAAATCCTGGATCACATCACCAAATTTTGTTTGTGTCGTAGTATAGCATCGACTTAAACATTTATTTGTAAAATATTCCACACAACGCCAGATCATTTATTGATGCCTTGTCGATGAAACACAAATGTGTAACCATCTACAATAAGTAAATTCTTATTTTTTTGACTTGTTAAAAACTGAAGAGGCATTGTATATATTAAAAATTATGAAGAATGTGTTGGTTCCCTAAAAAGTATATTGATTTTTTGTACACTCTTTTAGAAAACCCTAGGAAAATTTAAAATAATGTTCAAAAAAATATATTACAAAATATCTTCTTTTATGAATTTGGATTTCTCCTCTTCTTATCACTCTACACGCTCTTACTTCTTCTCCCCTTCTTCCTTTCTTTACTTCTCTTAATTCTACCATTTTATATATCTTCTTAATGCCTTTTCATTTATATCTTTTCATAATAACTCTTAATCAACTTATTCCCACAAAATTGCCTTTATTTTTATAATTATTTACCATTTTATAGGTTATTTAAGCATATTAAAGGTGTTTTAAGGCTATTTTAGGGGTATATAATGGATATATGGTCTAAAAATGACCTAAATAGCCTCTATGGTGCCTCACAATCATATTTATAATTTATTTTATGTCATTTCTAGTTTACTAGCTTGATCTAAAATTACCATGGGTTATTTTTTCCATGGGTTATTTTGACCACGGGTTATTTTGTCCATGGGTTATTATGACCCTGGGTTATTTTGTCCTTGGGTTATTTTGGCCGGGTTATTCTATCCAGGGTTGTTTTGGCTGGGTTATTATGTCCTAATACCGGTAATGGCTATTGGAAGCACTGCTTCCACCTTCAATATGGATGAGGTTTTTTCCTCATTAATCTGAATAGATATGAAGGAAGTCTTTTGAGATGGACAAGGAGAATCTTGCAGTTTGTGGTAGACCAAAGGAGAGAGGCTAGGAGTATGTTGAGTGTTGCTAGCCTTGAACAAAAATTTTGGGTTGAAGCAGTAGCCACTGCATGTTATTTGATCAATAGATCTCCTACATCAGTGCTTGTTGGAAAGACACCAATGGAGGCGTGGTCTGGTAAAAATCCTTCGATGAGACATCTTAGAGTATTTGGTTTTGAAGCTTACGCTTATGTTCTAATTGAGAAGAGGTCTAAGTTGGAGAACAAGTCTATTAAGTGTATCTTTATTGGCTATGGTGTCAACTTGTGAAAGGGTACAAGCTTTGGGATCTAGAAGCTCAGAAGGTTCTATACAGTATAAGTGTGATTTTCAAAGTGATGAAACCTTCCATTGTTGAGCTACAACTAGAGAAAGAGGAGAAACAAAATAAGAAGGTAGTTCAAATTCCACCTACTCTGAAGAAAGAAGAACTATGTACTCTTGTTGGACTTGATAATGAGGAGATCTCAAGTAGCTCCAAAAGTTCTAAAGAAGAAGGAGAACCTCAACCTCAGCCTTTGAGGATGTCTACACGAGTTAGGAAAAAACCAAAAAGGTTTGGTTATTCATTATTGGATTCCAATTGCATTTTTTCCTTAATTACTAACACTGATGAGCCTAAGATGGTTAGAGAGGCATTGGGTATGAGTGATTTAGATTCCTGGATACAATCCATGGATGAAGAGATGGCTTCTTTAAAGAAAAAAAGAATTGGGATCTAGTACCTTTTCCTACTTGGCGTAAACCTATTGGTTGTAAATGGGTTTTTCAAGAAAAAGTGTGGTCCTAATGGTAGTTTTGAGAAGTGTATGGTATGGTTGGTCACTAAGGGGTTTTCTTAGGTGGAGGGAATTGATTATGGGGAGATATTCTCTCCTGTAGAAAATCTGAAATCTATCCAGATTTTGTTGTCACTTGCAGCAGCATGCGACTTAGAAGTGGAACAGATGGATGTGAAGACAATATTCCTTCATTGTGATTTGGAGGAAAATATTTACATGTCACAACTAGAGAATTCCATTGAAAAAGGTAAAGAAAATTTGGTTTACAAACTGAAGAAGTCTCTTTATGGTTTGAAGCGGTCTCCTAGAATGTGGTATCAAAATTTTGATACCTATGTGTTGTCATTGGGATTTTAGAGATCTAAATTTGAACATTGTGTATATTTTAAATCTAATAATGGTTGTATTCTCATTATTGTCTTATATGTAAATGATATGTTGTTCATTGGGAATGGTAAAAGTATGATTTTAGATTTGAAGTTTCAGTTGTCAGCATAGTTTGAGATGAAAGACCTAGGTGCAGCTAGGTACATTCTTGGAATGGAAATCATGAAAGAAAAAGCTAGCAGAAAGCTTTGGTTAAGCTAGAGCAAGTATGTGAACTCGGTGTTGGAGAGATTCAACATGATAGTTTGCATACGGTTAGTTGTTCTTGTGATGCAGGGGACGAAGATTTATGTGAATGATTATCCAAAATCTCCTACTAAGATGGAGGACATGACCAAAGTACCATATGCAAGTGTACTTGGCAATTTGATGTATGCAATAATGTGTATGATACTAGACATTGCCCAAGAATTGGGAATCCTTAGTAGTTTCATGGCTAATCCTGGACAGGTACATTGGGATGTGGTTAAGAGAGTGTTTAGATATTTATGAGGTACTTATAAGTATGCCTTATGTTTCCATGGTTATCCTACTGGACCTCGTCATTTTGTGTGTATTCAGAGATATGTGGATTCATATTGGGCAGGTAATATTGACAGCAAAAGATCCACTAGCGGTTATGTGTTTATGATGTTTGGTGATGCTAGTAATCAAGGATGAGTAAGTGGCGGGTTGTAGTCACATTGTCCACAATAGAGGAAGAGTATATGGAAGCCACTCATGCTTGTAAGGAATCCATTTAGCTTAATAGATTATGTTCTGATATTGGTTTAGATGGAAGACAAATTATTGTTTTTTGTGGCAATCAAAGGGTGATTTGTCTAGAAAAGAATCCTACCTTCCATGCCAAAACAAAGCACATCGATGTTCAGTATTATTTTGTTCAATATATGGTAGAAGATGGAAAGGAGAACCTAGAAAAGGTTGACACTTTGGTGAATGTTGCAGATGCACTAACAAAAATAGTGAGCATGGAGAAGTTTAGATGGTGTTCTGATTCCATGAGCCTTGAGGCCTTGAGTAGATGATTTTGTATGACTCTTAGCAGGTCTTCAAAAAGTAGAAGAATGTTGGAATTAAGGTGTATCAACCTTAGATTCCTAATATTGATTTAATTAATGTATTATTGTATTTATTTGTACTAGTTAATTATCTATGGTGTCATGTCACAAATTGGGACCCATCGGCTGAGTGGCATCCCTGTTGGAGGTGATTGGATGACACATAATCATCCCAAGTGGACATAGGCATCCCACTTTGGAATCTTTGACCTATGATAGATTTGATGATGTGTCATAAGGAATCTTCATGCATGGGTGAAAGTTGGCACCCAAGTTGGGTTATGACAGGCTATAAGAGAATCGGGTATTCTTGGTTAGTTATGATAGATTCTCTTACAGCTGTAAGTGTTGTCAACTATGATAGATTATATGATAGCTATCAGATGTTTAAGGTATCTATCATAAGCTATTTTTAGTATATTCTAGGTTCCCAAGCTTGAGGAAGGAATATTTGCATGTTTGATCATTGTAAGGGATGTAAGGGAGTATGTTACATGTGTCCAAATGCATGTCTATGGCGTGGAAGATTGTGCCATATGGATTTGGATGCCCCTCTCCTTCTAGATCCTTCTTGAAGCTTGTATCACTCTATATATTGAGATACTTGCATTGTAGAATGCATAGTTTGTTTGTAGGTAACAAAGTGTTATCCAAAACAGGTGTTTGTTTCGAAGCACATGTGTAGAATCTTTGTACTTGGGTTGTATTGTAACTCCTATTTGAAGTAATATAGAAGTATTGTGCTTTTGGAGGGTGTGTTTTTTACCCAAAAGGTTTTTCCTCACATATATCTAGTGTATGTTGTATTTGTGTACTTGTTCTATTCCTTTATTCTCTATGTGTTTCTCTTGTTGTAACTAGATAAGGTGTTAAAAAGAAATTTTTGTAACTCTCCCCTACTTATATTAGTGTAGGAAGTTTTTTTTGCTTACTCGGCTTCCTTTCAATTAAACCACATCAAAATAATCTAAATAACATGGCACCTACAAATATTTTGTTTGGAACTACAATTTCATGTGGGGTCTCTCCACAATAGCCTCCTTAATTTTTTTCAACTCAAAATCAACTCAACATTCCAATAATGGATACATTTTTGCAAAACACATCAATGGCCCATGCAATATGGCCTTATCATGAGCCATATTTTTTTATTCACCTCATGGTCAAACCAACTGTGCCAAAACATTGGGGTGGTTAGGTAAATACTAGAGGAGGTTTTATTTCATATCCCCATGACCCAATCATTCAAAACTACAAACTTTTATCAAAGTCTCCTAAGAGACCTAAGAGCAAAAAAGTGCCAAATTTTGATAGAGAAGTTCTTAAAGTATGTATCACATATAATTTATCCTTTGGACCTAAAAATGCATGTGGGATCTCTTAACAATAACCCCTGTCATTTTTTGTGAACTTGAGACCATTCCACCATGCCAATAGTGGATGCATTCCTATAAAATGCATTTAGGATATTCAATGTAACCTTGCCAAGAGCCATATTTTTAATTCATCACCTTATGGGGCCAAACTGATTATTCCAACATAATAGGGTGGTTGAGTGAATGTTAGAGGAGGTCTCATTTTATACCCCAAGTTTCAATCATTCTAGACAATAGGATTCCAACAATATCTCTTAAGCGATATAATAGAAAAAATATGTCAAAATTTGATGAAGCAATTCTTAGAGTCCATGATAGCTATGAATTTTATGTTTGGACCTACAATTTTTTGTGGTGTCCCTCCATAATAACCTCTTTTAATTTTTTTAACTCAAAACTATTTCACCGTGTCAACATTGGATGCATTCTTACAAAATGCATTAGTAGCATTCAATTTTATGGGCCCATGAGCCATATATTAAGTTATTCACCTTGTCAAAAAAAACCCAATTGTACTAACACAAATAGTTATGGGTTTCTTTATCTATGACAATCCTTTAAAATCTCTTTTTCTTCACAATTTTGGTGGTAATCCCACACAAAGATTTAGGATAGTCATCTCCCACTCTTACTGGATCAATAATTGCTAATACTATTTGAAACCCATGTGAATCTCCTATAATGGTATTTTAACCACCAATTGGTGTCTTGCAAAGGGTATAAGGTGGTTTTGAAAAGATAATAGAAATATGGGTAATACTAATGCATGGATTGTGGTAATCCCTCTTTCCTCAGATGTAAAATGATTACCATGTGAATGTTGGAAGTGGCCTCTCAAGATACAATGGTGTGTATGATGTTAACACCATACTAAGACCACAACCCTAAGACTTAAGATTGCAACATTGACATACAGTCCCAAATAGACTATAGGGGCCTTTCATTATGATAGAATAGTTTTAAAGGATTGGGAAATTCATTAATTTATTTTCTAACCTTATCAACAATATTCAAATGTTTTGTAGAGGGCTTAACCTAAACCTGTGATTATCATTTTTCCAATTTTGGAATAAAATAATAATAATTTAAGACCATTTCAACAACATTTGGATGTGGTATTCCTTCTAGGACAGAAAGGCGACATTTTGTGTATAATTTTTTACCTATAAATAAATACCTTGCAACAAATTCTAGGTTTTTATGGTCTTCAAACAACCATGTGGATGCATCCTATGATTTACTTATACAAGTGCTACATTCCAAAAGTGACAATAATCCTACTATATATGCATAATCATAAATGACTATGAGATTCCATCAACTACCGGTATTTCTTTCAACCTTATAATCCTGCTTGACATGACTATGGTGACCTTAATCAAGAGGAAATTACATTAAAGATCCAATTCATAGTAAGGGTAAAATACAACAAAAAGATTTGTTTTGACAATTCTTTAGGAGAAGGACAATATTGTTGCACACTAACATGACTGCCCTATTTTTATGATTCTCTTCCACATAGACATGAGGTATTGGGCATAGAAAATGGGGTATAGTTTTTAGTGTAAATAATGTCTTTATCTATCTAGCTAGGATATCACCTTTCTATGATTGATCTATTCACACTCATTTATTAAGATTACTTAGGCTTCTTATGCTTTTGTCTCACTTCATAGCATTGAGAATGTGTCATCATCACTTGAGACACCTATTGCATACATACTTTCCACTTTCTCACACACTTATCAAGTGAGTTCAAAAGTGTTGCACATTTGGAGGGGTAGTCAGTCATTGTCTCCTATCTTCTCACCTCATCCACCTTGCCTATATATGCAAGCTTCCTCATTTTATTTGTGCGCCCTTCATATTATATGATAGATATCTTATTGTCTTTATTATTTTACATGTGGAAGGTTATTAATTTGTTCTTTCTAATCTTGGCATTCTCCAACATGGTATCAAATCTATGAGAGCATGTTCCTTCTCACATCAAAGTGATTCCCACATATAACCCTATCAACAAAGTGTCGTGGAGGAAAATGGACACAACCATTGTGTTTGAAATGCTCGAGAAATAATTAATTACCTTTCATTTCATGAAAATTGGTAATTTGAAATTTTACAAAAATTTTGTAGTTGTCCTTAGCTGTACAACACACTACTATAAAAAACTATACTATACAATTTTTTGTAAGAAATTGCTAAAAAAATTAATGGAGGGTCAATTTTCCCTCTACCCATTTTCCCTCTTGGATCAATCTTCATGTTTACAAGATAAAATTTGGTCTATATGGCCTATTTTGATAGTTGGTTACCATTTTTGTAGGGTTTTCTATGCAATTGGTCTCTACATTCTATTAAGATAGGGGTAAACTTGCAAATCTCACACCTCACACTCTCCAATGGTCTCTAAATACTTTGAGTCAGCCTCCATCAAAAGGCATTTCCTTTCCTATCAACCTTGCTTGATAGTTTCTAGTGTAAGCGAGCAAAGGAGAAATCAATTTGCATTGGAAAAATCAAACCCTACACAAAGTTGCCAAGGGTGATTCACCTATGCTTGAGGGAATTTTAAGGAATTGATAAGCTGATCAAGGGGCATTAACGATTCCCATCAGGTATAACAACCTCACTGAAATATTGATACTACTTAGAATTTTCTAGTTGACCCCTATGCTAGAAAGGGGTGACTTCTTTTTTGAGAAGGCTCCACGCCCAACACATAAGAAGGCAGTATGTTCATAATTCATGACATAAGATTCTTCCATCAACATAATAAAAATGTTTCTGGAAGACTTGGGCAACGAAGTCTTGTAATGAGTCACAGAACCCTATTAAAGGCCCACACAATATTTCAATAGGTTGTGTCCCTTTATTATAGGTATAGTTTGGATTTCTTATTAAGGGCCATGGGCAAGAGATATTTCATGAGAATAGCTTATACTTGATGGTGAGATATCTCCATTAGTGTTGAACTTTAATTCATCGCACCATATGTTAGTACCTTTGTTGGATAATTGTTGAGTAATTGTGTCTCAACCTTACAATTATATACGATACTATTGATACATAGAGTACTATTGATACGTCTAGGACGGGGGGGCACAGAGGGGTTCCCCCCCTATGAGGGGTTTGGGGGTAGTGCGCCCCAATAGGGGCTCAAGGGCAGCACCCCCGAAAAGAAAATTTTATTTATATTTTATTATTATAAATATGGGTCATTCATCATTATGTCTCATATCTGAAAACCGATATTTTATTATCTTGACTTGCCCTAGAAGGAAACCCTATTTGATGAGGGTATTGTATTATGACTGTGTATTGTGATGTATTCTGAGAGTCTGATAGTGGTCGTGTTGCCTCTAAATCTCTGGTTGTTGATACTCCTATGAGAATATTTCTCTGCAAGTATATTGTAATCTTTGTGATTTTTGAATAATATATTGGGAAACTTTTGGAGTGTCGCATTTTTCTCTCAAAAGGGTTTTCCCCACGTAAATCATTGTCTTGTGGTATGCATGATATTTATATATTTTTTTGTTCAAGTTTCTATAACTGTTAAAGATCTATAAAAAAAAAAAATTATTCTCCTCTCAAGATTAGTGTAGGAAGTAGTTTCGCTACCTTAGCTTCCTTACAATAATGACAAAAAATTTAGGAAAAAAGAAAAAGTTTATCTTTGGAAAAGATAAAGGAAATAAATTAGAAAGAAAGAAAAAATTTATCTTTGGAATTATTTGGAAAAGATAAAGATTTTTAAAAAAAAGATAAAACAAATGAAAATAAAGCTGATTTTTTCTAAGTTTAACACAAGTTGAAGATATTATTGTTATCTCCTAGAAATGCACCCTATGCAAAGTTATGAAAAATTGAGCTTTCTAGAGAAACATGGGATCATTTCAAGGCTATGGGTTACCTAAAGTTGAAATGAACCTCTGGATAAGGCCGGCTCCTAACTAGTAATATCACTTGAATACAAATCTTTGTAAGGAAAAGGGAGGAGTGCATGAGAATGAAAATTAAATCTTATGGTGATATACCAAATTTGTTCAAACATGTATAGTTGTTTAACACATAGTTTTCAATCAACTAATAAAAGTTGATATGCACAACTCAATACTCATATGATACTGCATAAACATTTCATAAGAAAGCTATGATACATACAGTCCTAGAAGGATGATAAGTTCTCCTCACAACTAAAACCATTTGCATCACCAGCATAACCTATAACCTCCAATATACATATTTTCTCTGCTCAAAAAGTGCCATTAATAAGACATATTAACAAGGAATAGGAAGACTCACATGTAAATTTATCAATCATTCAACACACTTAATGAAACAGATAACTGAGAAGGAAGAAATTGTTTTCTTTATTGATCTCCAAAAAACTTTACCATACAATATTTGTAAATGAGTTACAAAACTCATTATTCTCCTCTAAGGACTCATAGAAGTCACAAAGTAGAAAAATGCAAGTAAGAACTGTCTACAAAAAGAGGCAAAAATGCCATATATACGAAAACTAAAAAGTATCAGCCCCCCACTTTAGGGTTTACAAAATATCAGTTTTTTAGAAGGGTCGACCCTCAGATCTTTTGGAAATAAAATTAATGCATTCAATGTGCATCCCCTGTGTCCATGTCGGTGCAAGATCGCTCCAGGGATGGCCCTTCAGATCTTTTGCAACCATGCATTTAATGTACTAACCTCTGGCCTCTGTGTCCACTCTCGAACTTCCTTGAAGAGTTTCCTTGAATGCCCCTGGACCATTACCATTAATATCGATCTGCCTTTTTCCAATAGACCTCACAGTTGTCCCCGAGACTGACGGATTCTTCCTTCTTTCGGCCTTCTTCCTGCTCAAGATCTTTCTGTAGGTTGACTTCCTCTGCAAGTAGCTTTAGACTTTCCCATTAGATCTCCACACCATTGTTCACTGAGCTACTCCATCGCCTTTGATCTCATAATAAGTCTATGTCATTTATGCTCTGTTGATCTCGTTCACAGGGGTAGTCAAATAGTTAAATGGCTAATGGTTCACCTTTAGTTCTCTCTGATTGGTTGAACATATGCCACACAAGATCCTAGGTGGCCAAAGGTCATTCAGCCAGAATCGCATGTCGGTGAGACACTGGTCGTGTCTCCCCGATGAGATTATGCTCTATAGCAGCGATCGGCATAGCTTACCACCATCGGCAAGAGTTCATAGCGAGTTCCCATTGGTCATACTGATATTCCTTTCTATTGGAAAATCCATCACTATCGGCAAGACTCTCTTAGTCGGTAGGATGTCATAGAAAACGCTAAGAGTCCTACTGATATCCTTTTCCATTGGCAAGTTGATCGCTATCGGCAAGACTCCCCATGGTCGGAAAGACATCATACCGACCAAATATTATACCGAAGGCACCCCTCTATCGGTAGGACTTTTCCCATTCGGCCAGACTTTATGCCAAACAAAAACTCTCTCGGCGAGACCACCTTCATTCGTCGAGACATCATGTCGAACTCAAAACCTACGGCCAGGAGTCTTACCGATTCCAAATATCCATTCGGCGCGACCATATTGGGTCAGCAAGACCTCATGTCGAAGCCTTCATCTCTCGGCGAGACCCTACTTAGTCAGCAAGACCTCTCACCAAGCTCAAACATTATACTGAAGGCACGATCCTTTCGGTGAGACTCCACTTGGTCATCGGGACTTCATGCCGAACTCAAACCTTTCGGCAAGACTTCTATTTGTCGACCAGACCTTATGTCGAACCCTTTCTTTCGGTGATGCTAGTCCTATGCAACGGTCGGTGAGACCTCAGCAGTCGAGGAGACATAAAAACCCATGGAAAATAAAATGTCTGGCTGACCGGTGGATCCCAAATGAATATAACACACTGCCAGTCGGCAAGACATCTGAAAGGTCCCAACGACTTTCTTCCTCAGGAGTTTTATGCCAAATCTGACTGAGGCAAGGCTTTCCAATAGACTTCCTTATGAAATAACATCAGATAAAGACCTTCCCAATGAAATCCAAACACCTGCACGCTGTGCTCAACCCTTATGGGAGCCACATTTAATCCACGTGTTGAATTTAAAGCATAACCTCCCTTGATTGAGCCCATAGGTGAAAATTGGGTAACATTTCTGGTGACCTTTGCTGGATGTTTTCCTACTAAACATGAAAACCAGTAGCCTAGGCCTATCCATTGGGCATGGAGTCATTGGGAAAACTCAAAAATAGATCAAGAGCAACTTGTACATGGTTGTAACTCATTTGTAACTCATCAGAAGACTTGGAAACTTATTGAAAACAGGAAAACTATAGAAGGGAAAACTATCTAACTGTGTTGGAACAGCACTTAGGGAGTGCAACAACAACTAAACTAAAGTGCAATAGTACTTATTGAATGCATGAAATCTAACCTAAAGCATGTACAAGAAGGAGCTTATCAAACCTCAAAACAAGGCTTGAGGTGTATCCCATTGACTGAGATAGGAAGCACTTCACCTTCAGTTGTGGCTAGTTGGTAAGCATTGTGTTCTTTGTAGTCTTTCATAATAAATGGACCCGTCCACATGTTGTCAAACTTGGTGTGATGGTCCGACCTGCCCTTTAGAACATCCCATTTCAGCACAAGATCTCCCACCATGAAATCTCTTGATCTATTTTTCTTATCAAATGTTCTTTTAGTCAGGATTTGCTGGCGTTCCATGTTTTTCATAGCCTTGTTTCTAGCTTCTTCTAACTCCATCAGCTGAGTATATCTTAAGGCAAGCAGATCAATCTGTTCAAACAAGACCAGCTAACTGGCAATGTCCAAAGCAGGCAACTCAGTAGAAATAGGTAATTTTGCTTCTCTACCGTACACCAGCAGGTAAGGTGAGTTCCCAATCACCTTCTTAGGGGTAATTTTGTCTGCCCAAAGAGCAGTCTTTAGCTTGGCATGCCAATCCCTATGATTATTTTGAAGTGTCCTTTTGATAATGTTAGTTATATTTTTGTTAGTGGACTCAATAAGTCTGTTTCCTTGAGGATAATAGTTGGAGCTTGTGTTCAAGTAAATGCCATTCTTCAACGCCCAATCAGCAACCTTCAAACCAACAAATGCCAGGGCATTGTCAGAAATTATAGAATCTGGGACTCTGAATCTGCAAACCATGTCTTCATAAAAATTTAGCACTATTGTTTCATTAGCTTCCTTCAGAGGCAAAGCTTCTGTCCATCGTGTAAAATAATCCGTTGTTGTGATAATCCACTAATGGCCTGCACTTGAGGGTGGATTTATTTCCCCTATGAAGTCAATTCCCCACTTCATAAACGGCTACTCTATCTGAATTGGTTGCAATCGCAAAGCAGCAAGCTTTTCTTTTCCTGAAAACAAGGCACATTTGGAACATCTCCTGACATATGTATGTGCATCCTTGAAAAAATCAGGCCAATAATAGTCTACTCTTAAAATCTTATATGTTGTTGTCCTTGCAGCATAGTGACCTCCAGAAGGTCCGTCATGGAACTCATGTAATATCTGATCCACTTGATTATTATCAACACACATGAGCAGTACTCCACTGTGATCTTTCCTATACAACACATCATCAATCAAGACGAAAGGAATAGACTAAAGTCGGTAGTACCTCCTCTTCATTTTGTTCAGATTAGGTGGGCATTCCCCGGCTCTCAAGAAATGTGACATCTCCTGCAACCAGCTGGTATCTTCATTATTTGTTGTCCCAATATTAACCAAAATTGAGTCTCGTTCATCCTCTACTGCTGAAATGTCTTTTTTAGCCAGCTGGTGGCATAAACCTTTTCCCCTCACCAATTTAGTGACTTGAATATCCACATCATACTCCATAACGCTTGTGATCCATCCAACCCATTTTTCATTTAGATCTTTGCTGAGTAAAAATTATTTCACAATGGAATGTGCCACTTGAAGATGGATTTTTTTATGAGACAGTAGATTTCTAAATTTCTTCAAAATTTTCACAACAGCCAGCACATGTTTTTCTACGAAGGTATACTTCTACTCATAGTCTTCCAGACCCTTGCTGAAAAAAGCAATGGGCTACTCCAACCCTTCTACATTTTTTTGCACCAAAATTGCAGAAATTACATCAAAACTGCCAAAAGCATACAAGGTAAAATCCTTGCTGAAATCTTGGTTAACTAATGTTGGGGATGAAGCTAATGCCTCTTTGATCAGTTGAAAATTGTCTTTTGCTTCTCGGGTCCATTTAAACTTTGCATTCTTTTTTAACATAGCTGTAAGGGGTTTTAACAAGGTTGCTATATCAGGGAGAAACCTCCTAACAAAATTAATACGACCAATAAAACTATGAAGTCCTTTCTTATGCTGAGGTAAAGGCAGCTCCAAGATTGTTGCAACTCTTTTAGGATCCATAGTGATTCCCTTCCTAGATACTACATACCCAAGAAGCTTTCCTTCATGAACAGAGAAAATAGATTTCTTGGGGTTCAGTGATATACCGAACTCCCAACAACGTTCAAAAATTTGCCTCAAATGATCAATGTGATCTGTTGTCTTCTTGGAATAGACAGTGATGTCATCAAGATATACTAAAACAAACTTATACATTAAGTTGTTAAAGGCCATGTCCATAGCCTTTTGGAAGGTTGCTCCAGTGTTAGACAAACCAAATGGCATTTTCCTATACGCCATTGTGACCCACTTTGTGGTGAAGGCAGTTTTAAATTCATCTTCTTCCCTTACCAAAATCTGGTTATAACCAAAATATCCATCCAGTAAAGAAAAATGTTCAGAACTTGACACACATTGAAGAATATGCTCCATAGACAGAAGAGGGTGTATGTCCTTTAATGAAGCTTTGTTCAAATCTCTGAAGTATAGACATAATCTAAGCTCTCTGTCTTTCTTCCTGACAGGAACTAGATTGGCAACCCAGCTAGTATGCCTAATGGGAAAAATAATCCCACTTTCTATAAGTCTGAAGACTTCTTTCTGAATTAATGGCTCCAGTTTGGGATTAACTGGCCTTTGTTTCTGCCTTATGGGTTTGGCTGTTGGCTCCAATTCTATTGTATGTTGTGCAACACGTGAATCAAATCCCTTCAAATCTCCATACTCCCAGGCAAATATGTCAATGAATTCTTGGAATAATTGCAGAAAAGACTGCTTTTCAGTAGCAATGTTTATTTTTCCTAGCTTGAGGCTTCTCTTGGGTGTAATTTCTAAGTCCTCATAATGATCTTGTTGAACCAATAAATTGGCTTTGTTACTTTTAGCCGGATCATCAGAGTTGAAAATACTTTCTAGGGTGACCAAACCCTTAGGCAACTTGTTGTTCTTTAATTGCAGTACCTGGTCTCCATACTGTTGTTTGATTTTATCTTGATTTGATGTTGTAAATGCATCCTCTTCAAGTAGAAACTGCAGAATTTGCTCATCACTATCAAAGACCTGCCAGTTAACATTGTTATCGAGCACTAAAGGCCTGATAATAACCTTGATGTGTTGTTAATTACATTCCTTACGCTATTCAGAATGTCAAACTGAGCTCCCACAGTTGCTAATCTATCAGCATGTTGATTCTGATTTCTTGGAATTGAAATTATATTGAAAGCCTCAAAATCCTCAATGAGGTCCCAAACCCTATGCTTATACAATTTAAGAACATCATTTTTAACAGCATTCAAGCCTCTAACCTAATTTACTATCAATTCACTGTCCCCATGCACCTTTAAACACTTAATTCCACGTTTCCTCGCCCATTCCAGCCCTTGAATAAGACCTTCATATTATGTTGTGTTATTAGTGCACGAAAATGCAAACCTAAAGGCTGCATAATATCTTTAAGTTCTTGGGGAAACTAATAATGCACCCCCACCAGCGCCATGCCTGCTCCTTGAGCCATCAAAATACATTTCCCAAACTTTGTCCTGCTGATCAGCCATTCACTGACCTCTTAACCAAGTTAGGCATCACTATATCAGCTTCTTGAAACATGTAGTTCCCCATACCAACATCCGACACCAAGTCACTTTCATCACTAGAATTTTGGCCTACTTCCCACTCATCTAAAAGTATATCAGGAATATCACCAACAGCAATGCGAGGATCAAAAACAGCAGCATGCTCGTCTTGTTCAAAAATTATGCAATTGGTATTCATTGCACTAGGTATGTAGGGTTCTATATTGTCTTTTGAAAGTAACTCAGACTTAATGGTTACTTTAGTTCCATACCTAGTACGGAACAACATGTGAGACCAGTCAGACGAAAGGTATCCCCCTATTTTAGCCATAAACTCTCTTGACAAACATAACCCAAAATACGGAGGCAAATCTGCCACATAAATGTCTTGGGAAATTGAAAAATTAGGGCAAGCATGCAGAATTAAGCTAGCATCTTTGATAAGACCCATTGTATTAACAGATGATCCATCCTGCCGGACTACTCCTTTCTCTAAAGGTTCATACTTTAAACCTAACTAATCAGCTACTTGCTTGGGCATCACAGAACAGGTAGCTCCACTATCTACCATACAATTGTGCACTAAATTTTTTTCAATAATCAATGAAACATAGAATGGAGGAGGTCTCACGTTCTTACCTTGAATCGTAGATTTCCCTTTGCTACTAGTATTAGCAACTTTCCCTTGATCATCATTAGCCATTACGACCTTTTGGGAATCAGCAGCAACTTGTTTAGAATTTATATCTTCAAATAATGTTTTTTTAAGTAGATCAACCTGTCCAGGAATGCTTAAGGAGTCCCACATGGTCATATTCACGTTCATCTTCTTCATACTATCCACAATGTTGTAAGGTATAGTTAAAGGTACCTTCTGATGTACCTTAGCAGCAATCGGTTCTTTATTCTTGTGAGGTTGCTCATTGATCGATAAGACGGTAGTTTTTTTTGGTACGTTTAGAATAGGTGTGGATGATGCTTCTACAGTTGCAGGCCCCTTGTTTCTATCAACTAATTGCTCCACCTCTAGAGCTCTTTTCTTAGCTTGTGTATTGGTTGCAATTGTTGAATCAGCATTCACACCACAGAACTCTTCACTTTTCCAATTTAAAAATGCAGTCTCATTAGAATGTATATCTGATTGTTGTTCAGGTATATTAGCAGGTGCATCTGGCTGTGGATTGACAGCATTCTAGACATAAATGCATGATTAACTACCCCATTTGAGCATGAGGTTGGGTTATGTGCTTGATTACACAAATAACACCATTCATTTTCTATCACAAAGTTATTCTAGGCTGGATCCATATCTTTCACTAGATTTACAGCATTAAGAGGAGCTGGATTATAAGATTGGAATGGTCTCTGATTAACATTTTTCCTCTGATAAGCACCTTGATAGGGTTGCCTATTTTGTTGATACTGATATCCCTATTTTTGATAAGACTGATTTGCATTATGACCTTGTTGTTGGTTTTGTTGTTGGAAATTTGACCTTGCCCCTTGATACTGTTTCTTCATGCTGATCAACTCATTTCCCATAGTTTGTAAAATGCTTTCTATCTTCTGCTGACTAGACTTGATTTCTTGTAATTCACTTGATGGTCCTGCAGCTGGCATTCCCTAACTCACAACAATGGGTAATGTTGGAACAGCAGGTAAAGGGGCTAAAGATGGCATTTGCAATGGCATATTTGATTGAATTTCAGGGAAGTAGGGCATAGGTGGCCTAGGTGCTAACTTGCCTGCTTGAATGAGGTTATTTTTTTCTTTAATAGCTATACTATAAGCTTGAGGTAAAGAAATACCCCCCATGGACTGTATCATGACTGAGATATCACTATTTAAACTTTTCAAATAGTACAAAAATGCATAATCAGAAGAAGGCCTTATTGTAGTAGGTATTTTGTTCCAAGTCTTTTGAAATCGGATATTGAAGTCCGCCATTTGTTCTTGTGGGGCTCTTTTAATGGTTGTTAACTGCTCCACCAAAGATAGGTGATCATATTTTTCCTCAAAAAATCTAGTAAATTCATCACCAAGCTCATCCCATGTTCTTATAGAACCCACTAGCAAGCTTCTAAACCATTCCAATGCCTTCTTGTTCGATGCAGCTAGCAATCTCACAACTACATTTTCTTGTGTCACATGATGCACATTGCACAATGCTGCCACATCTCTGATATGTTCAAAAGGTGTTACTTTTCCTTCTTCAGTAAACTCTGGTAACCCTTTTAACGCTGCCAATGGAATGTCATCATGTTGTGCTAGATTAAGGGGACTACCCTGGTTGAAGGGTACAAAAGTAAAGGCCCTTGGTGCTGCCATTGAACTAGAATGCGTTGGTATGCCTGCTGAAGCAGAACTTGAACTTGGTTGAAAAGTATTTGTTGTAGCAGAAATACTATTTGTTGAACAATTGAAAGCCCCAAATGAGGAGGCAGAAAGTTTTTTTCTAAGAGTAGGAGATGTTGAACGCCTAGCTAGAGAGTCTCTTCTTCTTCTCCTTTTGTATGAAAACAGTGCCTTGTCACTAACACTAGGTGGTGTTCACTGAACTCTAGGAGAATGAACAGTCCTTCTGAGAGTTCTCCATCTTCTCCTTGGAGGAGATAAATGAAAAAACTCTACATCTTTTGAACTTTTGGTTTCTATTTTACTTATATAAACAAACGCATTGATCCTTTCCTCCACACAGAGTCGCTAGATATGCTTAAAAATGACCTCTAAAAGGCTATTAGCTCACTCATAGCACATCAAAATAGCAAGATTAGGAATTTTACTTTTGACCGAGTCCCACCGGGCGTGCCAAAATTGTTATCTCCTAGAAATGCACCCTATGCAAAGTTATGAAAAACTGAGCTTTCTAGAGAAACATGGGATCATTTCAAGGCTGTGGGTTACCTAAAGTTGAAATGAACCTCTAGATAAGGCCGGATCCTAACTGGTAATATCACTTGACTACAAATATTTGTAAGGAAAAGGGAGAAGGAGTGCATGAGAATGAAATTTAAATCTGATGGTGATACACCAAATTTTTTCAAACATGTACAGTTGTTTAACACACAGTTTTCAATCAACTAATAAAAGTTGATATGCACAACTCAATACTCATATGATACTACATAAACATTTCATAAGAAAGCTATGATACATACAATCCTAGAAGGATGATAAGTTCTCCTCACAACTAAAACTATTTGCATCACCAGCATAACCTATAACCTACAATGTACATATCTCCTCTGCTCAAAAAGTGCCATTAATAAGACATATTAACAAGGAATAGGAAGACTCGCATGTAAATTTATCAATCATTCAACACACTTAATGAAACAGATAACTGAGAAGGCAGAAATTGCTTTCTTTATTGATCTCCAAAAAACTTTACCATACAATATTTGTAAATGAGTTACAAAACTCAGTATTCTCCTCTAAGGACTCATAGAAGTCACAAAGCAGAAAAATATGCAAGTAAGAACTCCCTACAAAATGAGGCAAAAATGCCATATATATGAAAAACTAAAAAGTATCGGCCCCCCACTTTAGGGTTTACAAAATATCAATTTTTTAGAAGGGTCGACCCTCAGATCTTTTGAAATAAAGTTAATGCATTCAATGTGCATCCCCCATGTCCATGTCGGTGCAAGATCGCTCTAGGGATGGCCCTTCAGATCTTTTGCAACCATGCATTTAATGTACTAACCTCTGGCCTCTATGTCCACTCTCGAACTTCCTTGAAGAGTTGCCTTGAATGCCCCTGGAGCATTTCCATTAATATCGATTTTCCTTTTTCCAGTAGACCTCACAACTATCCCCGAGACTGACGGCTTCTTCCTTCTTTCGGCCTTCTTCTTGCTCAAGATCTTTCTGTAGGTTGACTTCGTCTGCAAATAGCTTCAGACTTTCCCATTAGATCTCCACACCATTGTTCACCGAGTTGCTCCATTGCCTTTGATCTCAAAATAAGTCTGTGTCGTTTATGCTCTATTGATCTCGTTCACAAGGGTAGTCAAACAGTCAAATGGCTAATGGTTCGCCTTTAGTTCTCTCTGATTGGTTGAACATATGCCACGCAAGATCCCAGGTGGTCAAAGGTCATTCAACCAGAATTACATGTCGATGAGACATTGGCTGTGTCTCCCCGATACAATTATGCTCTATAGCAACGATCGGCATAGATTACCACCGTCGGCAAGAGTTCATAGCGAGTTCCCATTGGTCATACCGATATTCCTTTCTATTGGAAAATCCATCACTATCGGCAAGACTCTCTCAGTCGGTAGGAGGTCATAGCGAACGCTAAGAGTCCTACTGATATCCTTTTCCATTGGCAAGTTGATCGCTATCGGCAAGACTCCCCACGATCGGCAAGACATCATACCGACCAAATATTATACCAAAGGCACCCCTCTGTCGGCAGGACTTTTCCCATTCAGCTAGACTTTATGCCAAAGGAAAACTCTCTCGACGAGACCACCTTCGTTCGCCGAGACATCATGTCGAACTCAAAACCCGCGGCCAGGAGTCTTACTGATTCTAAATATTCATTCGGTGAGACCATATCGGGTCGGCAAGAGCTCATGTCGAAGCCTTCGTCTCTCGGCGAGCTCCTCCTGTTTTAGTGAGACCCTGCTTAGTCGGCAAGACCTCTCACTGAGCTCAAACATTATACCGAAGGCACCATCCTTTCGGTGAGACTCCACTTGGTCACCGGGACTTCATTTTGAACTCAAACCTTTTGGCAAGACTTCTATTTGTCGGCCAGACCTTATGCCGAACCCTTTCTTTCGGCGATGCTAGTCCTATGCAATAATTGGCGAGACCTCAGCATTCGGGGAGACATATAAAAACCCATGGTGAATAAAATGTCTGGTTGACCGGTGGATCCCAAATGAGTATAACACACTACCAGTCGGCAAGACATCTGAAAAGTCCTAGCGACTTTCTTCCTCAGGAGTTTTATGCCAAATCTGACTGAGGCAAGGCTTTCCAATAGACTTCCTTGTGAAATAGCATCAAATAAAGACCTTCCCAATGAAATCCGAACACTTGCGTGCTGGGCTCAACCCTTATGGGAGCCACATTTAATCCACATGTTGAATTTAAAGCATAACCTCCCCTGATTGAGCCTGTAGGTGAAAATTGGGTAACAATTATATATATTGCTTCCTTGAGGGATAAATTATTGTAATTCAAGATCAAAAGTTGTGTGAAGGTTGTAAATAGTTTCTCTGAGTAAAAAGAATGTTGATACTTTTCCTCGTGGATGTTTCCTTGGCATATTTTCAAGGTTTTACCATGTAAATCTGTCTTGTTTATTATTTTGTTATTCAATTTTATTATTTTTTGTATTTCTTTGCATCTAACTTGTGTTGCAACTATTTAAGTTTTTTGATTTTATGTTTTTGATTCCCAAACAAGTGGTATCGGAGCAATTATTTTATAGCATCTATGTTAGGATTTGGTGTTTTCTTTTAAGCCTCAAATGGAAAGGTATCGAATGCAAGGTTTGAGGTGGATAAATTCAATGGGAAGAATAATTTTGAGCTATGGAAGCTCAAGATGCATGATTTGTTAGTGCAACAAGGATTGCACAAAGCGTTGGTAGGAAAGTCAAAGAAATTTGCAAATAAGACTAATGCAAATTGGGAGGATCTTGATGTAAGAGCTCTTCACACAATTCAATTGTGTTTAGCAGATGATGTTCTTTTCAATATTATTGAAGAGGAAACGATAGCAAGATTATGGAGTAAAATGAAGAGTCTTTATATGACAAAGTCCTTGACAAATTAGATCTACTTGAAGAGGTAGTTGTATAGTTTGCGAATGAAAGAAGATATAAAAATTGTTGATTATTTAAATATTATCAATACTCTTATATGTCAATTAGCTAGTATGGGTGTAAAAATAAAATATGAAGACAAGGCAGTTATGTTATTGTGTTCATTGTTTAAATCCTAGAATCAATTAATCATTTCTATTAGCTTTAGCACAACTGACATCCTTGAATTTGATTTTGTTGTGGGAGATTTATTGTCTGAAGAGGTGTGGAGGAAATCTAACATAGAAACCTCCACATCAGAAGCAATGGTGGTTAGGGGTCGATCCACAAAGAAAGGGGAAGATTCGAGAGGTACATCTAGATCTAAGTCAAAAGGAAAAAATGGTAAGAGAAAATTTTGGTACTACAATAAATCAGGGAATCTCACGAAAGATTGTTGGAAGAGGAAAGAAGATAATTATGACTCCAAAAAGGAAGAAAATCTAGTTGAGACAAGTTCAATTATAGTTGATGAAGTTTTATCTATTTGTAATTCCTTATGTTATCATGAATGGTTATTAGGTTCTAGTGATTCTAGTTATTTGATGGTATTGTGAGGACATTAATAGAGGTAATACATGTGCTAGAACTCAAAAAGAATTTAATTTCCTTGGTATTTTTAGATTATGGAGGCTATAAATTTACAAGTCAAGGTGGATCAATGAAAGTTTCTAAGGGAATTTTGGTGGTCATGAAGGCTACAAATGTTAGAAACCTTTACAAGCTAGAAGGGAGTATAGTAATAAATGAAGTGGCAGTGGTATCTAAGTAATAAAAAGAATCTAGCTGTTTATGGCATTAGCGACTGGGTCATATGAGAAAGAAAGGGTTGAAGGTACTATTAAAATGTAAGTTACTTCCAAATTTAAAATCTTTTAATTTGAATTTCTACAAGCATTGTGTTTATAGGAAATAATCTAGACAAAAGTCTAAAGCAAGTAATCATGCAAGTAAGGGTATTCTAGATTACATTCATTTAGATGTTTTTGGGTGTTTTAAATTGGACCCCAAATTTAAGAAATATATCTTTGTTGGTTATGGTGATGAAATTAAGGGATACATATTATGGCATCCTACTACCCACAAAGTCATTATTAGAAAATATGTATTTGATGAATCTCCTCCCATAAAATCAGACATAGTAGAAGTTAAAAACCTACAGGAATTAGATGTTAAAACAATGTTTTACATGGAGATTTGGATGAGGAGATATATTTGAAATAACCATAAGGGTTTGTTCAAGATCGCAATAGGAAATTTGTTTGCAAACTCAAAAAATCATTGTATGGCCTGAAGCAGTCTCCTAGGAAATGGTGCAAGAAGTTTGATTCCTTCATGGTGAGCCAAAATTTTACAAGGAGTGAGTATGGCCATTGTGTTTACTTTAAAAGTTTAAAAAATGCTTTATTCATTATCTTGGTATTATATGTTGACAATATTCTTGTAGTGTAACAAAGATTTTTGGCTCCCCAAAATCTCTAGCTCCTTCTTAGGGTTTTTCACCTAGAAGCAGAGGAAAATGGGCCAAAATGACTTTGTTAACACTAGAAGAAATGGAAAGAGAAGTATGAAGTGTGTGTGTGGATGTTTCTAAAGGATGGAAACTTAATAAAAACGTAGATTAAGAAATGTATTCTAACCTAATGCAAAAGTGTTGGAAAACACAATGTGTATTCAAACTATTTGACTAGGAATGTAAACAAACTGTAACAGAAAATAACCCAATTGAAGATATGAACCTAGAAGCTGGAAGAGGTTGGAATGAGGCTTCGAATACTTGCATAAGTCACCAAAAATTATCACTGGGACTGATTCGCCATGCATGGAAAATTAGTCTTGTTTTTTCCAGAAAGTGTTGGAACCAGTTTCGAGGAGTTGGGTGTCCAAATCAACATAAACCACTATTCAAGCCTAGAAATGGGACTGGTTTTCCATCAATGGTGAATGAGTCCTCTTCTAGAAAATAGAGGAATCTAGACAGGATTATGTGGGTTAGGATCTACACTTTTGTTTTTGATGAATCCCTGGATATGAATCTGCAAAACTAGACCTATAGACTCTCTCCAAGCTTGAAAAAGGGTTTGAAACACCTTGAATGACTTTGATGAGATATGTAAACCTTTCCTCACCTTTCCATTTGATAAATCTAGATACACAAACACATGCAAAGGGTAAAAAGTGTTGAAGGTTAGAATATGGGGGTTTGCCTTGGTCAAACCCCTTTAGGTAATTAAACCAAAGTGATGAAATAAAGTAATGAAACATGCAACAATGGAGATGATTAGCTTTCCATGGTGATTTATCTTGAAATTCTATAGAAATACATGAAGATTCAGCCCTTGAGTGCTTTAGAAAGCTAATTTGATGATTTCTATTAAAAAAACCCTAGCTTGCTTGACTTGGATGAGAAGATAGATGATGAATTGATGATGAGAGATGTAAAAATGAGTTGTTAGATGTAAAATGAGGATAAAAACACTTATTTATAGATAATTGTGCCTTAGTATCTCAATTATACCTCATCATAGGATGGCATGTAGTGAAATTAAACTTTAAATTTTAATTTTTCTTGCTCAAAGGTCAAAATGGGGCCAGATAGGACTCATTCACCACACATGGCGAATGGGTCCCACCTGGATGGGACTAATTCGCCATGCATGGAGAATGGGTCCAACCTGGATGGGACTAATTTTCCATGCATGGAGAATGGGTCCCACAGGGGCCATTCCAATAGCTAAGAAGCTAGGAGATAAGGAAATAAGGTTTAAATTGCAACTTTGTCGGGTATTTGATCAATTTGAACCTTAGGATGCACAATATGGGTTATTAAGGACCTATTAGTGATGATGTAAATATAAAATAGGGCTTGAGACATAAAAATCAATGTGAAAGTGTGATTAAATACACTTTACAACACTAAAATGAGGTCCACATAGCCTAGGAATGCACAAGAACCAATGTGAATGTGCAAGACACATTACAACACTAGTTTATCATTAAATTTAAGTTAAGAACCTTCTAGATTAATGTAATAATGTTATTAAACATATTTTATAATGTTGAATTAGGGAGAAATAGGTTAATTAAGTCTAGAAAAGCGTGAAAGCATCTTACAACACTTTTCAGCACCTTTACAAGACGTCATTAAAAGCATGTTATTCAATTTATAAGGGTCCAAGACCTAGCGTGGATGCATAAAATGCCTCACAACACTAGATTAAGTCATCATTAAGTCCATGTTATCATGAGTTAATCCCATGTCAAGCAAAGGGTCTTTTTTTCTACGGCACATGTAGCAAGAAAAAGGATAGTTGAGATCAATAGTTTAAAGGCTTAGATGGCTAGGACTTTTGATTTGAAGGATCTAGGAGCAGTAAAACAAATTTTGGGCATGGAAATACACAAAGATGGGGAACTTGGTAAGCTTTAGTAATTGCAGCAAAAGTATGTGGAGAAGATCCTCATAAGATTTAGTATGAAAAATGCCCATTATTTACATCCCTTTAGCTTCTCATTTTAAGCTTTCTTTGAGTTTATGTCCTAGTAATAAAGAAGAAAAGGATTATATCTCTAATGTACCATATGCTAATGTAGTAGGAAGTTTAATGTATGTGATGGTATGTACAAGACCAAATATTTCACATGCAGTTGGTGTTTTCAGTAGATACATGGAAAATCCATGAAAAGAGCATTGGGCAGCAATAAAATGGGTGCTTTAGTATCTTAGAGGAACAAGTGATTATTGTATCACCTTTGATGGTTGTAGTGGTTTAGTTTTGATTATGTTGATTTAGATTTTACAAGTAATTTGGACAAAAGTATATCTACATCAAGTTATTTCTTTAATCTTGTCGGAGGAACTATTTGTTGGATGTCAAAACTTCAAGAAACATTTTCTTTATCCACTACTAAGGTAGAGTATATAGTTTTCTCACATGCTTGAAGAGAGGCAATTTGGTTGAAGGGTCTTTTGGGTGAGTTTTGAAAAGTGCATGATAGGGTGATTGTATTTTGTGATAATCAAAGTGTTATACATCTAACTAAGAATCCATCTATCACATTAGGACTAAGCATATTGTTATTAAATACCATTTTGTAAGACAAGTTATTGATGGAGGTGGAGTAGCTCTTGAGAAAGTTCATACACTAGAAAATTGTGCAAACATGTTTACAAAACTAGTGCAGCTAGAGAAGTTGAATTGAAGTTTGACTTCTCTTGGCTTATAGAAAAGGTGATGAATGGGCATGGGAAAGTATCAGATAATCTCTTTCAAGGTGGAGGTTGTTGGATAATGACAAAAAAAATAGAAATAAAGCAAAATTTTATCTTTGGAAAAGATAAAGGAAATAAATTATAAAGAAAGAAAAATCTTATCTTTGGAATTATTTGTAAAATATAAAGATTTAAAACAAAAGATATTAAAACAAATAAGAATAAAGCTATTTTTTTCTAAGTTTAACACAAGTTGAAGATATTATATATATCTTCCTTCCTTGAAGGTTAAATCATATTGTAATGAATTGTAATTCAAGAGTAGCATTTGTATGAAGGTTGTAAGAAATTTCTCTAAGCAAAAAGAATACCAATACTTTTCCCTATGGATGTTTCCTTGTGCTACAATTATTTAAGTTTGTGGGTTTTACATTTTTTTTCCCCAACAACCTCTAGTTCTATATAACAGTGAGGATCCCTCACACTATTCATCAACGCATGACCATTTGCACACCATTCACAAGTTTTAGTGATCCATTGTCAAACTCTACCATTTCCTCTTTGTGCCCTCATCACCTAGTTGGAAATTGAGGTATAACTTGTAGCAATATGAACTTAAATATGTGGTTGCAAATCTGAAATTATATGTTCAAGATAACCATAACAAGATTAAGTGATTGAAAATTGCAAAAATGAAATAAAAATCTGCAATACCACAAGTCATCAACACAAGTGACAAAAGATATATGTGGAGAAATCCTTGTAGGAAAAACTCCACACCCAAAAAGATCCAGTGTTTGTATTAATCTTCAAGGAAGTACATCAATACAACAATTCTCTCTATAATCCGGTAGCACTTCGTCATCCTGACAACCTACAAACACTCATACTAAACCACCATCCAAAGGCTCCAATATATAGAAGTTTGTGGGAGAGAATACCACAAATGTTATCCCAAAACAACAAGAAAAACCACTTGGAAAAACCCATGCCCCACTTACTAGACAGCCCATAAACATGGAATAAAATATTCAATAATCACATGGCCTTCACATGGGTGCCTAACCCACAACAAATCAAAATGTGTCAAACCAGAGTGCTCCATAAGTCTCTGACAACTCCAATGGCTACATGCAAGCCCATGCACCACCATGCAAACATGGGCACCCAACCATGCAAGAGCATGCAAAACATGAAAATAACATGCAAGGACATGCACACTCAAGTGGTCCCAACCCAGAAAGTTGGATGCCTAGGAAGAATATTCTTTAAGGATGCCTCATAACCACCATCATGAAGGGTCCACCTCTTTGAATGTAATTAAAATTTGTCATGGGAAAATAAATAATAAATATTTTTTCCCTCATGTCCTCAAGAACACTTTCCAAAGAACATCCAAAGATACATAAATCAACTTACAATAGCAATTATAATGTCACCTATCCTAACATTCTCCCACTTGACATTATACATTGTAATTACATCAATGAGATACAAATATAAAATTAAGTATACTAATCAAGGCCCATGGCCTTCCTACACCAAGAGAACTTATTTGTGGTCACTGGCTTCATTAGAGAATCTGAAATATTATCCAAAGTGTCAACCTTCTCATTCAAAACCTTACCATTCTCTACCATTTCTCACACAAAGTGATACTAAACATCAACATGTTTAGTATGAGCATGATACATAGGATTTTTAGCTAAACATATGGCACTCTGACTATCGCATCCAATCCTCGCTATCTTGCAATCAAAACCAATTCCATTAACAAAAGTCCAATACTCTCTACCAGGGTTAGACATAAACCTACTCAAAACTCCCACTGCTTGGTCTATATCTGGTCTAGTGCAAACCATTGCATACATTAAACTACTAACAGAGCTAGCATAAGGAACGTTAGACATCTCTTCAATATCATCATCAAAATTAGGACACATTTCTAAACTCAACTTAGTACCAACTAGAAATGGAATATTTATCGGTTTACAATCATGCATATTAAACCTCTAAAAAATAGTATCAACATACTTACTTTACTTAACCAAAGCTTTCTATGAACTTGATCCCTACTGATCTCCATCCCAAGAATATATTTTATAGCCCCCAAATCCAACATATCAAATGTACCAAAAATTTGAGTCTTAAGCTCCTTAATCATCACCTTGTTGTTACCCATAAACAACATGTCATCAACATACAAGACAATGATTAGAATCTAATCATCAATAACCTTAATGTAAACACAATGATCCTCCTCACTTCTAAAAAACCCAACTTCAATGCAAAGGAATCAAAATTCTGGTACCACATTCTAGGTGACTATTTCAAACCATATAAAGATCTCTTTAACCTGCAAACTAAGTCTTATTTTCCTTTCACTTGAAAAAATTGTCAAGCTATCACATATGAATTTCTTCCTCAAGATCCCCATGTAAGAAAGCATTTTTAACATCCATTTGCTCTATTTCAAAATCATAAGTAGCAGCAATAGATAATAGGAATATAATAGAAGTTAACTTAACAACAAGAGAGAAAATTTCACTAAAATCAACTCCTTTTTGGGAGTAGCCCTTGGCCATAATCTGGCCTTGTACTGCTCTAACCGACCATCTTCTCCAAATTTCTTTTTAAACACCCACTTGCAACCAATGGGATTTCTTCCTTTGGGAAAACGCACAAGATCCCAAGTATCACAACCATCTAGAGCCATCATCTCCTCCAGCATGGCCTACATCCAAGACTCACTTTCTTTTGAAGAAAGAGCCTCCATATAGGATCTAGGTTCATCATCAGTACTAAACAAAGAAAATACACAATAGAAATTAGGTAAGTTATACCTGTCAACTAGATTTTATTTCCTTGTGCTTATTCTAAAGGTAGGAGTAAGGGGATTTTGTTGCTCTTGTTCTTCTTCATGCTCATCCTGTACATCATCTGAACTCTTTGAACCCTCTTCTTCTTCTTCTCCATCCTCAAATCCATCTGGTTGTTCTTCCATATGTGCATCTTCCTACTTTTCAATCTTTGTCTCAAAGTGAACTATTTTTATCTTATCTTTCTCCTTTGGTTGTTCTTCACCTAAGTAACCGCTAAGCTCCCTAAAAATTACATCTCTAGAGAAAACCATTTTATAGGTTAGTGGATTCCAAAGCTTATAACCTTTTACATTATCATGGTAACCAACAAAGATGCATTTATGTGCTTTTAGATCCAACTTAGAATGCTTCTCTTCAGGTACATGAACAAAAGCCTCACAAAAAAAGACCCTTAAATGTGAAACAAAAGGCTTTCTACCTATCCACACTATATAAGGAGTTTTATCAACAAGAGTTGAACAAGGAGATCTATTATCAAATTTGATTCTCTGTAAAAGCAAATTGGTTTTGTGAGATGCAGTTCCTAACATTGTGGTTTTAAAAATGACTACATTGGGGGCTTCATTCTCCTTGTTTATGAATGAATCCACATGAGTATCCTTTTATAAAGAATTTATTTTCAAACTACCTTAACTTTCATGTGCACAATGTCATATGGCAACTAAAGTGAGGGCTAAATGTAGTGTATAAAATTGTACTCCTTTCTAAGTGAAAGTACAATTTCACACATAATTTGGACCTATTTTAGTGACCTCACCCTTTATGCATTTTTACCCTTCAAAATAGGCCCCTAGTTCCCTTTATTATGCATCCCTAGGCCTATTTTTATCATTTTTTCACACCACAAAATAGATTGAACAAATGCATTTAATGAATTAAGGCCTCGAAATAAATGAGTCTTGGAAATTTAGGTCAGGACCCATTCACCCTTGGGAAAATGGGTCCCCTTTACGTGCCAAAACCCAATTAAAAATATTTTTCTAGTGGTATTTTAATGTTTAAAATTCAAGTTGCAAAGGTTGACCACCAAGATTTACTAATTAGGAAATTAGAGAAGAAGCCTATAAATCCTAGTCTTTTCACCATTTCAAACTAGGTTGACAAGAGATTGGGAAGATATTCACAAGATTAGAACTCAAGAGAAATGAGAGAAAATTCAAAGAAAGTAAGATTAAAGTCTTGGAGCAGCATTCAATTTGTTTTTGCAAGTCTTCAAGCTCATTTTTCCAAGAAAGTTCAATTGCATTATTCATGATTTGGAGATTCATACCAATGGTGGATCATGATGGATTCAAGGTTTTGGGACATGCACCTTTCCATTCTCCCTAACCTAATGACTTTATTCCTAAGTGTTCCCATCTTCAATCTTCATTCTATTAGCTACCTAAAGCAAGGTATAATTAGATTTTAGATCTATTAGGGTTTTTTTTTACTTCTCTCTAACTAGGTCTTTGTCATTTTTCATGTTCATTTAGGGATATTATTCTAACACACTTGAATAGCATTTCTTTACATTTTAGCTCTTAACGACTTAGATGCACTTAAGGTTAGGGCTTGCACACACTAGTATTTACCAAATTTTCATATTTCCATCAAGGTTTAATTACCAAATTTGGGGTTTGACCGAGGCAAACCCCCATACAAAAAAACAAAAAAAAATAGTTTTTTACTACAAATCCAGAATTGGGGCTAAAGATTTACAGGTACAAGAGCAAACTACAGACAAAGGGCTACAAAATCAACTTTTAATTTTCTAGAAAGGGATGCAAGTACCCATTTGCCCTTAGACAAACCTATACTACTGCAAAGCCTAAAAACCACTTTGGAGCGAGGTACATACCATCCTAACCTTCTCAGATCTGCTAGTTAATTGTTGTGTCTAATAGTTTTATCATAATACTTCATATTCCAAGTGTTAGATCTCATAGGTTTATTTTTAAAACACTTTTATTCTTCTCCCAAAATTATTTTTCAATCATTTATGTCATAAAGAAGCCATGGAAACATAGTGTCCAAAACCTAGGGTTAACTCACCTTAAAGGTTGTAAGTCAATTCTAACCATTTATGGCACTATCCCTCTTCCTAATGAACATGGAAAAGGTGGATTTGTGATTAGGTGGACACCCCCCTTTTTCTTTTGGTATAGGTCCCTTATTCACATCCCAATTGTAGGTCTCCTATCCATTTCCCCCCTTTTCCTATGTTTTAGGTTTTAACTATATTTTTTAGTACCATTGAGGTGATAGAGGCAAGGAGCCATCCCATACCAAGTTTGACTAGCTTTCAACAATGGCATAGAAGTCATAAATGTTAGGATCCACTAGCTCAAAAGGCTCAATGGTCTATGAAAATATTATTAATAGCTACATGTGTTATAGGTTGTTACACTCACAACTTAGCTAATGATGACTATGAGTAATGTGAGATGCTTGATTTTAATTATATTTGGTAGTGAACTAGAAATAGGATGGGATCCATGATGTAGTATTGGATGCATTGAAATTATTTTTCTAGTTGGGATGTACTTAATAGGTATGTGTTTATAGAAAAGTTATGGGAAGATGCATATTGTAAGGTCACATTTGCTTCCTATTTCTAGTTGGCCATTGTGTATGCATGAGCCAATCACTATGTACATGTGTATTAATGGCCTCATGTGTCAAGTTATACTTGTGTCTTTACTAGTGATGACAAGTATTAAGGGATTACTATTTGTCATCAAGCTAGAAATCATCTAGGAAAAAAGAATGCAACCCACAATGTAGTATGAGATGCACTCACATTCCTTTTTTGGTTGGGACATACTTAAGGGATTATGGTTTAGCAAACTAAAGGGGAAGATGATTGTAGTAATTTTGTAACATATTCCTTTTTTTCTTGTTAGTCACCATCTATATATATGATATTGTTGAATTAGTCATAATGAGATATGTGATGTATGCATTAGTTATTTACAATATGTATATTTTTTGGGTGCATGAGCTAGTCATATTGTGTATATGAGATGCATGCATAAGTTATTCACATTACGCATATGTGTTGGATATATGAGCTACACACATTTTGTATATGTGATGTATGCACAAGTCATTGATTTGTGTATATTTGTTGCATGTGCAATTATTCATGCAATATTTATATGACTTATACATGAGCTAGTCACCATGCATGTTCTATAATGTATTTATGATTTATTCATACTATTTATATGTTATCCCAGCATGAGCTAGTCACTTTAGATATATGTGATGTATTCTTGAGCTAATTATTGGGTGAACATTTAAAGTTTGTATTTTTTGGTCATTGTATGGATTGGTGTGTATTCATACACCAATGGTGTCTTTGATAAAACACTATATGAATTGAATTGGAAGCTTAATCTCAATTATTTCTTTGATTTAAAAGTGAGTTCAAAGATCTCATATCAAAGGAGATGATGAAACCTCTCTATTATTGACATGAGAACTATTGAGCCTCTAATTCCTTGTAAGGGATGCATAGGTAGAACCATTACAAATGAACCCTCAAGTTATATTTTTAGGTCTAGGGATGACCCAGATATTTTGTGGGATCTTAGCATATACCATGTGACTGCAATAATATGGAATAGAGTTGTTTATATGGTAATGTATGATAAGGTTATGAAGTTGGCACTTCTAAGGTGTATATATTTTGATGTTAATCAATTATGATAAGGCTTGAGGTTTAATGAAATAAAAAAATTAGCAGTCACCAAGGTGGTTATTCCATGAAACCCCTTTAATAAATTAAAGTTATCAAAGGCATACATGAAAAAAATGTAAATGCATATGGTAATATTTTTTAGTGCTAATGTATAAGTGTAGATGATGCTTTTAATAAAGATTTATCATATTCTATAATTGTATTCCTCTTGATCCCTAGTATTATTTTCAATTGATTCTTACTAATGTCTTAGGATTTCCAACGTGCTCAATTCAAAACATTTGGCACATAAGCCAGCACATAGTGGTCAAAAATACATGGAGAATTAGATAAGAAAATGATTTTGGACACAATTATTTAGGAGACAAGTTTGCGCCATTGGTATAGTCTAAGATTAAGAATGATTGTAATGGTAAGTAGTCTAGACCATTAGAGATTACAGTGGACTAATTGATAATGGAATTCAAAAATTGTGTCTAGTTATTAAAACAAGAGTTGTGAGCCAGCTGGAGTCCCTGCCTAAAGCAATATTGGATGTTCATGTTTAAGCTTCAAGTTGTAGAAAACTCAACAAGAGCAATCACTTCTTATAGAGAGACTAACTCTTCAAAAATAAAGCACATAGAAACACAAACATTTATTTTGTATGGACATTTCAAATGATCTCAGTAAGTTAGCATAGCCATGCTTACTCAACAAGAGCAGTCACTTCTTACAGAGAAACTAATTCTTCAAAAATAAAGCACATAGAAACACAAACATTTATTTTGTATGGACATTTCAAAATATCTCAGTAAGTTAGCAGAGCCATGCTTACTTCTATTGCATGCCAGACCCTATGAAAAAGCAATACAACACACCACCATTTGCAAAAGCAACACAACACACCATCATAATTTTGATGCTCTTCTTCACATAAACTATGTCCACACCAACAAACATTGCTCCTATAATCCAAGCCAATTTCATGTTAATAATTCTAGAATCTTGCATAATGTAGAGGTGTATCAGAAACAGTTCAGTTATGAAACAAATATGAATGTCTAAACACTTCATAAATGTATTAGAGACAATGTATCAAGCAATGTCACTAACTCCAACAGTATCTAAACCATCCATAAGACAGGTTTTTTAATGTATTTTCATCCATATGACCAAAATATATGCCAAATGAGTTTCATAGGATCCTAATTTAGTAGGGTTCCGTCAACTTTACATGATGCTTTTTAGAAGACATTAAAAACCATTTTCATCGTAATATAATCATAAATCAATAAAATGGACCAACAAGCACATTGAGAAAAATTTTAAAAATATTGCACTACAATATGCAAGAAAATATTGCCACGTTACTAGGAGAACAACGAACTTCAATTATGCCATTGATCAGTAATCAAGATTCTAGGTTAAAACAATGCTCTCAAATTAAAAACAATTGACCTTTTAAATTATGCCAATTAACGAAGTCAACACAAATATGCTAAAATCCAAAAATGGAGGTGGTCCCATCCCCAAAATCTTTGAAGGGGAGGACTTCATTGTTCTAATTAGTGTTTGGTAACTACTGAACTTTATATATATAGGCCTTTGAAACTCTTTGCAGAGACAATGGCTCTGTCGATCTTAAGTTTTTTGCAAAAGAAGCAAACAAAGAGGAAATGCTACAACCACCAATACCATATATGCCAAGTCACATTCTACCATTACGATGTTTATTTTGAACACTATGAAAGGGCTTCAAAGTGTGAATGCTATATCAAAGGGTAAGCTTTAGAATATATCGTGGTCATGCCTCAAGATTCTGCACAAATTGCCTCATGCACTCGGTAATACTGTGCAGAAAATTTTTTATGTAACCCTAACAAAGAAGAATTCTTGCCACTTCAATCTATTCATAATAAATGAATAGTAATATCTAAAAATACTGGATTTCTACAAATACTAGATAGGCTCATGATTGCACAAGTTCTTTGGTAGTTCAGGGGTGATAGAATATTTTCTATGTTTTTTTCATTTTGTAGTTGGAACTTGCAGTCTTTGGGAATTTTGTTGTAATTGTTATGTATTAAAGATTTATCATGTATATGATGAATGCCTTATTAATGTTATTATACGAATATTTTAAATTTCCCTATATTTTTAAAATTTCCCTATTTATCAATAGTTGTTCCCTTTGACATCCCCTAAAATGGCTTCCAAAAAATCTATCCCTGAAATGCATCCCCCCATCCCCTATCATCCCTATCCCAGAAACTTGGTGGAACATAGGCTAGATTAGATGTAATGATAGTGAAAAGGAAGACTTTGTAACAAAGTAATGAGGAATAACTAATTCTTATGAGAAAGAAATGAACAAAGCTCATGCTTAAGATTAAGTGTCACATCAAGAAATAGATATAAATAAGGAAGAAACCTACAAACAATTCCCTTCCAATAAATACATTAACATAGCATAACCTCAATAGTGAATATGTTCAAACTCCCAAAAGACCACTAGAAGCATCAACATCAAAATAAATTCTCCCAAAATGGGTTATCAAGATAGCCAGACAAAATTAAAAGTTGGAAGCCATATGGAGTCTCATGCAGTTGCAGGGATTAAACTACTCGGGGAAGGCAAGTTGTTGTCCTTCTTGTGTGTGTCTCCCAAATCAGATTGTGGTGGCATTTCCAATGCTCATTAACTTTCCATTATATCCAATGTTAGATTGGAATCACTCCTTGAAGATTACTACAATTCTAGTTGTAAACTAGTCATTACCTAACACTAGAAATGCTACTCATTCACAACATTGCAGGCAAGTTGTGTCGACCTAGCTATCACTAATGG
>VDFB02270651.1:233971874-233995054 GCA_007258455.2 Sequoia sempervirens | reverse complement strand
AATGCTAAAGGTTGCCTATATTTTTTATCCTCAACTAGTAGAAAATTATTTATTTTAGAAATGTGATTTTTAGAGTACTTTTGCTAAATTTTAACAACCAAAGCAAGAAAGAAAAATATACACTTTGATATAAGAAAGAGGATGAAGATGTATTTGAACATGAATAGGATGGACAAGGGGTTTGGGATAATAATGAAGATTTGAAGAAAAAATTATATTAAGAACAAGAAGGGTCTCCTTCTCCATTGCCTTTAAGAAGGTTCATAATAAAATGGAAACAAGTTAAAAGGTACATACCATAACTTTTTTTTGTGTATTTGTTTGACCTTTTACTAATGAAAAATGTAGATTTGTGAATAATGAAAAATGTAGATTTGTGAATGAAGCTGAGAGAGACTTGGAAAGAGGCCACACTAGAGGATATGATAGCCTTGTGTGAATGCATAAGGTTTGGTATCTATTTGATTTTTCTAAAATAAGAAATCTCATAGATTGTAAAGGAATGTTTGAACATTAATTGCAATACTGAAGGTAAGTTAGAAAAGTACAAAGCTATATTAATGGAAAAAGTTCATTCCTAGGGTGAGGGAACATTTTTCTATGAATTTTTTTTCTTATTGTTAAATTGGATTTTATTATACTTTCTTTTTATTGATGTTTCTTTTGATTTTCAAGTAGAGAAAATAGATATGAAAACTAATTTCTTATAATAGAATCTAAATGACGATATTTATGTCTTATCAAGATAAAAAAAAATTGTTAAGGGGAAAAATTGGTTTGTAAACTAAAAAGATCCTTCTATGGAAACAAACTCCTAGGATTTGGTACCAAATATTTGATACCTATATTTTAGATCTTAGGTTTATTCATAGTCAAGATGACTATTTTGTTTATTATAAGTAGGTTAGCGATCATCTTGTAATCACAGTCTTGTATATTGATAATATGCTTCTCATTGTAAACAATAAAAATATGATTAGAGAAATGAAAAATTGATGTTCTATGAAATTTAACATGAATTATTTAGGAAATGCTAAATGCATCTCAGGCATGAAAATTAAAAAGGAATCTAAAAAGATATTTTGGTTGAACCAAAAGAAGTATGCTAAAACAATTTTGGAAAGATTTAATGTGTACAATAGTAAACCAACGAATGTACTCCTTCAAATTGGAACAAAACTATATTTGGAATAATATTTGTATCAAATGCATATTTTAAAGACATGCATAATGATCCTTATGACAATCTTCATATAAATGTGCTTCCTTTGGTCTAGTTTATTACTTGGTGTATTTTGTGATTACAAGAAGAGAATGTCAAACTATAGGGATAGGTCACATATGGATGATACTCATGTGATAGGAAGGAGGCTTGATATGAGTTAGACCTAGCTACCACACATGCAAATAATCTCAAGGGATTTATAGCTAGTGGGCATTCACATAGTCCTAGTGAGGTTCATCACTAAGGAATAAGAATGGGCAAGGGAAGTAAATGTAATAAAATGATACTTCTTATTACATGAGACGTGTACCTTTGTTCAGAATTATAATAATAGAGAATATACAAACCTATTATCTTCTAGGTTATACCATAAGCTTAAATATCTAATGTGAGAAAAATAAGAAGGTAATCCCAGTTTGAACTAGAATCAATCTAATACTTAGACTAAATTCATTCAAAACTTATTATGACAACACACAACACCTTATAACTCCTAATAAGACAACAATTAAAAAAAAGCATATAAAACATGCTATAATGATTTTTTAAATATAGTAGTTTTCAAATTGAAATGCACGCATGGTTTCACCAAATTCTTCTAGAAAGCACCACTTTCCAAGTCATGGTTGTCTATGTATGAGCCAATCCTTGAAACCCTTGTGAGTTAGAGATAAATTTTGGTATTCTTGATCTTTTATTGTGATAGGAAGTCATGACCCGTATCCTCTCTTAACTTTTTAAAGGCTCTTTCATGACTTTTGGTGCCCAACACGGGAGCTCTTTGTTTGTTTGATATGTAGTCTTTCAAAGGTTCAAAATTTCAAGCATGTTTGTATAATAGACTTAAGTAATTGTAGGAAAGCGTGCAAGTTGCGTGAGGTTTGGGTTCTTCTATTTGCTGTCGGAGAGTGACGTAGATCATGTCTCCATTCTTTTAAGGATATATATTCCTTGACAATGTGTAGATGCCTCAATTATTAGTTGATTTCACACAAAGTATTTTGCTATTTGCAAACTCTCCTTCATTGACCTCACCTTCATTCCATTCTCATGACCTCGACGTGTAATCCATCAATTGGTCTTCATTTAATGGCTCAAGAAAGTTTGGTGAGAAATTGACCATCACAATGGAACATGTCTTCCTATGGAATGGGCATCAAAGGGGAATGTGAAGGGACCTTGTTTATGTAAGAGTTGGGCTATCTCTACAATCATGACATTGGTGATGTCTTATGAACTTTTTCCTTTTCCTAGTTTGGTTGTCTAGTTATTATTTTAGATTCTTTTCTCTTTTTTTAATGGGAAGATTTGTGGAATGGGCATAGGAGTTATTTATTTGTGTTAAGAAAGCTGTATTAATTTTGTATTCTAATGTTCAAATGAAATTTTGGGTTATAGAATTTTTTTTTTTGGTTTTGAAAATGATTGAAATGGGTTACAATGATATGGGTATCTTTGAGATCTTTAATTTCAAAAAATGAGCTCAATTGAATTTTTAAGTCAAAAGTTATGGCCTCTAGAAGTGAGGCCCCCACTTGAGGAACATAAGAGTATCCATGACACATAAAAGAGCTACACAACAAAGTTGCACATGTTGATCAAGAACATTTACCAACCTATGACATATCATTATATCCATCCTAAAGGATCTTTGGAGGATTTGAATAAGACAAATTAGAGTTCCCAAGTGGGAGGATAACCATGACATTTATGACAAATCCTTGTAAGGCTTCTCTTGAGATTTGGGTGTTAGAATTTGACTAGGGAATTTGAGTGCCACTTTTTGGGGGTATTAGCTAATGGTTTTATGATTCCACTTAGGTGGTTTCATGTATTGGTTTCTCTATTTATTGAGCTCTTGGAATGGAGTTGGAATAATATATTTTGTAGGTATTGTTATGTTGTTAGAATTACTCTAGATTTGAGTGTTGGTGTTGTCTACTATGAAGGCTCCTTGAATTTTATTGTAATTAATACACTCGTTTGAAGTTTGGAGGCTAGGTTTTTTTTAAGAGTTTTTCTAGGATACATCATTGTGATATGATTGATGATTTAATTGTGTTGTTTTACCTATAAATTATTTTAGATCATATTTTATGTGTGTCTCTCCCCTTAGATTAGTGTAGGAAGCATTTTCACACCTTAGTTTCCTTTCAATTTGCAGGTAACTCATAACAAATTAATATATTTCCCTTTTCTTTCTTTGGTCTATGTTAACTATATAAAGTAGTTTAGCATACCCTTCAATGACATATATCTTTCCCAAGTGTAAAAATTGGACTTCCTAAAATAAGGTAAAAGACATGACCTTCAACTTATGAATCCAATCTTTTCTAGTAGCATGTTATAAACAATGTCCTCGTCAATGACATAGAACAATGTGGGAATAATCTAAGGGCTAAGAGTGATTGGTAGAATAATATTTATAATTTTCATTACCCTTTGATTATTGTAACCTTGTACATGTCACTAAAAGATGTAATGATCATTTCTCCAAATCCCTTTTTCTATAATAGAGAAAATAGCACTATATTTACAACAACACATCATAGATCATGGGCCATCTTAATGAAGTTGTCAAAGGCCCAAACTTCAAATAACAAAGGGTCTCATCCTCTTGTTGGCTTAACCTTTTAGGGAGGTTGCTTCAAGTTGAAGAAGAAACTTATGTCTTAAATTTATATTTTAGAGGGTTAAGTTCTAGATCGATGTGGTTTAGTTGAGCTTCTAGAGGAAGGGTTACATTATTTAGGGATTTCAACTTGATTAGTTTTAGAAGCACAACATGGTGGGTAGGAGAATTTTTCATAATATCTATAAATAAGACATGCACAAATACATTTATAATCTTTGATTAGATCACAAGGATCTACTAGGTTTGGTGATGAGTGCACCAAGGAGATTGCATATGCCTCACACTCAAGTTGGGAGATTGAATTAATATATTCATTTTGAACCAATTCAATTGAGTTGAGTATCTTTATCCTTTCAAATGAAGTGGAGGTGGCAAGTTTGTATCCCAAGGGTTTAAAATGACTATCAAACTATACAAGGATGGGTTAGATGAACCCTATTTTTTAATATTAGTTTTCCCATTGTTGGGGAAAGGATGTTGGTAGATCCTTCCATTTATTTTTTTCTAGGTGACATGCCCCTAGTTGTTGGTTGTAAGAAGGTCCTACCAATGAAGAAACATGTCTATAAATATACATTCTTTGGACCCTTAAGCAACTTTTGAATAATTTTTCTGTAATTCAAATATATTATAGTATCATGATCTCTTGTCATATGGAAATTGTAAAAGTTCTCAACATTATAATGGCTTGGCCATTGATAGGGATCATTTTTTTTCTTTCAAAAGGATGGTTGTTTATTAGGTAATACCTTTTTTTGTAATGGATAATCAACAATATTGGCCATTGTTTGCATATTTTGACCTCATTGATTAATGTTGTTATTACCACTATAATTATTTATGTTATAATTATTAGATTTGGTGATCTTTACCACCATTATTGTTGATTGACGGGGTTTAAAACCCCTATTGTGGTTTCACTTATATTATTTTTTAATATTTTAAACATAAAGAGATTATTGTTATTATTATTCACATTGAATGTGTTACTATGGTTGCAGATGACCAGCCTTCCATTAGACCCATATGTTCTTTCATTAGTAATTATTACTTGATCAATCCTAAGGGAACCTTCCAAGGTCTCTCCATAATATTTATATGGGAGCTTTTGAACCTTTTCACATGTGTCTCTTTTTAGGGTATGTAGAAATAGATCACAAAGTTCTTAATGATCCTTGTTAGGAGTGATGTTGGATGAATATATAAACCTGCATCCACTATGTTAGAATATGAGTCAATAAATCATTGCTTCCTTATTTAAAATTTAAATGATCTCCAACACTGGTTTGGACTTGAGTTTATTCATGTCAAAAGTCACTACAAATTGACTACTGAGTTGGTTGAATGAGTCGATAGAGCTTTCTGATAACTACTAATATCAATCAAGGGTGATCCCTTTGAGTGTCTTTGGGAAAATTCTAGTGATTTCTATATACAAAAATAATAGTTCTTTAACAACATTTGCATATGATTTAATATGAGAAATTGGATCCCCTTCTCCTTTAAATTTTAATAATTGAAGGAGTGACCTAGGTAAATTCAAATTGCATAATCAAAGGACTTCTTTAAATACTTTAGGTAGGTTTAGGAGAAGGGGTCACAAATAGAAGGTGATAGTGCCCCAATGTTGATCCTATATGAAATAACATAAAGCTATTATATAATTTCCCTCTCTTAGGTTTACTTAAGGGGGTTTCATGTAGTTTGGATAACCTAGGTTTATTTCTTGAAACCTATGAGGTGTTGTATAATTTAGTATATGTGTTAGGGAAAGCCACTAGGAAATTATGTGGATATAGTGTTGAATTGAGGTGGTGAAACTAATGTTGGTCAAAGGGGAGGAAATAATGCCTCATTGTTGGTGTTACATAAGTAAATACTATAATGGAGGTAGTTGAATGGATCCCTAGTTAGCTTTAGAAGGAGCACTTGCAAATGGGTTAGTGCTAATGCAAGGCCTAGGAGATAATGGCATCATATTATTATTAGTGTTTCTTTGATGTGGTCTTAGCACCACCCACTTCAAGAAATTTTATTCTCTCTACTAAAGTGGCAATGAGGGCCTTAAGAGTGGTTTGGTTAGAGCTTGATTTAGGTTGACCAACAATTGTTCCATTACCATCTTGAGTATGGATTGATATATTATCTTGATGGTGTTTATCCTACAAAGAGTGTGGTTCCCTTTCTTCTTACTCATATATCACTTCAAGTTATGGGTGCAAAGAAGGTATGACATTATTTGGGTTGTTGGTGGTTCTATCATTGTAAGATCAATCTAGATCACAATCTAATTACTCCATCTATTTTTCAATATAGATATCAATGTCTCTAAACTTTTTGAAGATGGTGTCATATGGATGGATATATGGTTGACTTATTAGAAAATGGTTTCACAAAATTGTTGGGTTAGAATGTATGGTGGAGGTTTTGAGCCTTATGATATCTATCTTGTTGCCACATAAGGTTCTTAAATATGGTCATTTTGGTTTTCTTTGAGACCTCCATCAAGACCATTTGAATTGGACTAATAATCTCTTATGATGGGGGAATATAAGTCCCTAGAGAAATTAGGAACCCACCCCTAGGTTCTCTCAAATCCTAACATATTTGGATGTGTTGCAAGCACTATAGAAAAATGTGTAGAGAAGAGAGTGGACAAAGGTAATTTGGAAGGAAGAAATTTGATAGACATAAAAAAACATTTATCATTCACTTTAACCTCACCAAAAAATGTATACATTGGATCTGGGTGCAGACAAGATCATTTGTGTTGATCAAATAAAATGGATGACCTACCACTATAGACATGTCAAGAGTTGGTCTAGTGTTGGGGTAAGTGTGTTAGGATAGGTGACATTAAAATTGCTATTCTAAGTTGATTTATGTGTCTCCACGTTCTTTGGAAAGTGTTCTAGGGGACATGAGTGACAACATATTTATTATTTATTTTCCTATGACAAATTTTAATTGCATTCAAAGAGGTGAACCCATTACAGTGGCAGTTAGCAAGATGGTAGAGCAGCAAAACATAACCAAGAAGTTAAGGTTGTTCATTGGGATACCTTTTAAAAAGGATGTCCTATTAAGTATTTAGCCCAAAGGAATTACCATGTTTCATACCTAATTCCAGGCACAAGATTGAGCATCAAGAAGAACATGGTCAACTAACCCATCTATTTCAAGACAACTATTTTTTCAGTTAACTCACGTGGGTCAGTGATTTTGTCTTCACCCTAGGAAGACTATTTTAGCATCTTGTAATTTATCCACCCTTTCTCCGCCCCTTTTTGGTTCTTAAACATGAAAAGCATTGCAAGTTGATGAAGAAGGGTAGATATGTCAAAGAACCAATTAATGGATTTTCTTAAACTGTTTGTTCACCTGACTAATTTTAGGTTAAATGTTAGATTGCACATGTTTTAGTTAAGTGTTGTTGTAGTTGTCTTAGAAATTTTGTTGTTTGTTTTTTTAAGTTATCAACAGTTGTCATCAATTATGGGGTCTTCTTTTAGAGGTTGGTCAGTCTCTTCATAACTCCTATGCCTAATGACCATACATTCAACGTGTCACTTGACCTGCACATAAGACTAAAACAACCTAACCCTAAACCACTAACACAGTCATGACTCAGAATTGTCATGATTTAAATTTTCCAACAGAATTTCCCTCTCTTTTGGTGAACGCGAGCTTTTGGAGACAAGGCTATCCTCAATGATTTAACATTCAAAAAATAACATGGACTGTCAACATTTTAAAAGACTGATTAGGCATAGGAGTTATGAAGACTGGTGATTTTTTTTTGTGTTTCAAGCAGATGAATGCCCATCAGGTCATCATTTCTCTAATTTGGCCAATACAGGTTTGTGTACTCTGCAAGAATTGGAGAACTGTTCTCAAGTACAACTATTATGTTGGGTGGTTCAAATTTGTCTGGTCTTTCTGTAGAAGTAGATGACACTGTGGTTTACATCACTGGATCAGAATGTATTTGGAATGAGTCATGACATAAGACTTGATTCTCCTGACCAAGTCACTAATAGTTCAAGTTCTTTTGGAGATACAAATGTTGATGATTTTGAAACTTGTGGTTCTGTTGAATCAGAATTTGAGTTGCATAATGGGAATGCAACTACAACTGTTAAAAATGAGAATTATGGATGTGCATCTATAAAGAAGAAAAAATCAAATTGTCAGATGTGAGTGATTTCAATCTCCACCTTGGAGTTGCAGGGGGCACTAGATGGTGAAAACACTATTGAGCTGATGTTATGGAATATGGAGAATCTGCAATCCCAGATAATCAAAATGAGAAATCAACTTAAAAAATGTGTGAAAATGATTTCTAAAAATAAAATAACACAGAATTCTTGGTCGATTCAATCTCCGAAAGGGACAGTGCAAGGTCCCATGTTCACTTAGATAAATCTAGAATCGAAGTGCATGTTGGGAGAGGCAGGAAGGTGCAAACAGGAAGCCTTGCTCGTTAATGCATCTCTGATTTCAACATCAATAATGTAATAATATCAGGTATCTCAATAGCAGTATATGGTGAACCAGCCAGGCATGGGTTCATTGAGACACCTTGCTGGTGTTTGGTAGGTGATTCAATGAAGTTGGATCAAAACATATAAGACAGTCAAGACGAGGCATATACTCGTGCATGGCAATGAAGATGACAATGACAAGGAGCTTGGCATGGATTATGTAAACAAATGCTAGTCAAGAGTTTCCACATTTGAGATTGTTCCTAAGCATGTATTGGCAGGATATTCTTATTGATATAATCAATGATATTTGATAATTTGGGCAACTCAAGTGATGAATGAACTTTAGTGAATCTAATAGTGGGACAAATCCATGGGGATGCATTTTCAAAGGTCAAGAGGTTCCTCCTTTATAAGTTTCCATTTCAGAAGGTAGTCCACCTAAAAAAACCCCTTAAATGAATGCAAGCCAGTTAAAGTCAATAGATACTATCAGGAGCTAACACAATAAATTGGGAAGAACTTTGCATTATTGTAGATGATGGGGCTGAATTAGAGGGAAGATTCAATTGACTTGATGTGTCTTCTAGGATCAGAGAGTGTTGTGTCTTCTTAGGGTTGCTTCTCTAGTAATGCATACATGTTTAGGACAGAGTGAGACAACCAAATATGGATTGTTGAATGCTCTTGTGTGGCAAGGGCGGGAAATATGACAACAATGGAGCATGTGTTTCTCAAATGAAGGACAATGGATATCTATGTGTCAACTAAAGATCCATTACAATGTTGTAAAGTATATGACAATGTTAGGAAAGTCTACAATGAAGACCAAAGTGGCAGCAAAACATCAATCTATGCATGATATGCCAAAGATCACAAAAGGATGTTTTGTGAGAAGATTATGTTATGGCATAGTGTGAATAATCATGAAGAATGCATCCATAGGGACATTAGGAGTGTTCAACATGGAGTAAACATGATCCAAGAAGTAAGGGAAGTTAAGGAAAAATTGAAAACATGTCCCAAACATGCAAGACCATTATGAATGAACAAAAGGCCAATAAATATAGTTGGTGTACATCCTATTAGGCACCTTCATTTCTTAGGGTTGAAGGGGTCAATACTACGCCTTATTGGAAAAAATTGTTGAAGATTTTATAGGGTAAAATGATGGAAAAGGTCTCCTTGGCACCCAAGAAATCTAACACATCATCACCACAATAGTTATTATGATTCCACTGAGATACACCTACTATTTTTTCTCTATGTGGTATTTAGAGATGAGATATTATTTTGTGAGGGGATTTTTGAGGTATAACAACCTCATTGTAATAGGATTATCATCTATCAAGACTTGGTATTTAGGTTTTTATGCGAGTATACTACCTATAAGATAGACTTGTATTTGTAAAAATGTATTTTTATGAATAAAAGTCATATTTTTGCCTTCTCATAATTTTTTGTTTTCATATTATAGATGATTAATTCTATCTTGTAATAAAAAACATTTTATCCTTGATCTATGTCTCATTTTTCTTTCCTTTACGTAATAGTACATCAATTTGAAGGTCATAGTTTATGTTACGTTGTTAAGTTTTATGTTATAATTTAGCTGTGAATGTTATACATTCTAAAAACTTGAGTTGTACATAGCTAGTTGGTCTTTTACATAGCTAGTTGGTCTTTAATTCATATTGTGCATACTAAAGCAAGTACAGGTCACTAAAACATCTGGTGTATCACCCCCTATCATGTTTTAGAGTTCATTTTATGTTATTTTCTACCTGTGTTCCCTGTAAACAATAGTATGATAGATTAGTTTTAGCTCCTTAGAGTTATATCAAACAAAGAACTAGCTCTATAACTGGAGGTTTGACCTCAAATAACAAAGTCTCACACCTTGAGGCCATCCCAATATTTCATTGAACTATTGAATTAGGTTCAACAAGGGTGCACATTCTAGTGATAACAGTGTCCAACCCAACAATTGATTTGTTGTGGAAATATTTGCCAATAATTTGATTGATGTTATATTAATTTCATTCTCAACATCAATATTTTGTGATGTTGTATTAATTTTATTCTCAACTTTTACATTCTTTTAAAATATTGAATGGGATTTATTTTAATATTTTTTTGTCAATTTATGATCTAAAGATTAAGATACTAATTTTTTGGGATATTTTTTTTTATTTAGCAATTTAATGTTACTATGTTAATCACAATATAAACATAGTAAATTATGTAGAGAGGATTCCTCCACAAGGTGTTTCATTTCTCTACACTCTACTTAAGCATTACACTCTTAAAAAATAGCCAAATAGTCAATAGAAATGGTAATTAATGAAGTATATTTTTGTCTTAATATTGATTGAATTGGTGTTCACTACAAGTTATTGAAGAACGTAAAGGTGTAGATTCATTCTCAAAAGCTTGGATTGCATGTACAATATCATTCACAAGAGTTATTTGAGCCATTCATTCCCAAAAGTTCAATATAAGAGTTATGAGAATATTGGATACATGTTAACATTTGAAATTAGAACTTTCTTGTAGCTAGTGGAATTTTCTGCCACTAGGCCACTTACCCTTTCATGATGGAAACTTTCAAAATTCTATCAAGAAATATATTTCAATTTCGACACACACTTCAAGATATACTCGTGTTGAGATCAATGATGATACCAAATTCAAATTTTGAAAAATAATATAATTTAATTCTAATAAAGTTAAATGAAATAGACTTTCAACTATAATACACAATTTTTAGTTCAAATTATATTTATACTACTTTAAAATCAAAATTATTTCAATAAATTTTATTGTATAAATAATACATGTAATAAACTCCATACATTTTGTATCAATTTTCATATATTTAAATTTTCTATTAAAAAAATTACTTAATTCTAACAAAATCTTATTATAATAATTTTTTATCAACCTAACCATTAAATCTGTAAATCCAATTCCTCATAATAAAATAAATCAAAACAAATGTATTAATTACCATTATAAGAAGAACCCAAAACTCATCTCTATGACCATTCATAAAGGAGGTCAAAAGAGGTTCCCTCAAAACCAAGCAAACCTTTACAAGTCATTTATTGCTTGTATTTTTATAACGAGATTTTGAAGTCAAGAAGGTTTGACTGAAATGATTGAGAAGTAGGAAAATAGCCTCTAAAATCAAGGAAAAAAAATAATAAAACTTGTTTTACTAAATATTTTTTTTAATGTATAAGAAGATTTTTGAGAGTGGCATGAGTAAGGATGGGCTCAAAATATTGACTTCATTTTCCTACCTCCATGCTTATAGTTTTATTTTATTTTTATTTTAAAAAAATAAAAATTGTATGGGTAGGTTAATAAGTTCGAACAATCAAAAGAGGAAAAACTTTAGGTAGTAATTTTTGTCAATGAATATTTAAACTTTAGATTTTATTTGTTGTTGAAATTTTTTATAATAATTTCATGTCATTTTTGTAATTTTTGGTATTGTGAGTATGAACTTAAAGTTAACGAGTAATTGATTCCTTCTACTTACAATTATAGATTGGGGGAATTTATATTGTCAAATTTTCTTAGGATGTGATCTTAGTATCATCCCTAATTTATCACATTTATGGGAGATTTTAAATTTGGTGGATGGTAAAATTAAAAAAAATAAACTTTCTTTAAGATCTTTAATTTTTGCTAATATAATTGTAAAGGAAAATAAACTTTCTTTAATGTGATTAAATAAATATAAAATATCTTAGATTAACAAATTATAAATAGTTGACATTGATAATTAAATAATTATGCTTGATTTTAGGAAAGTAAAAGTTAAAGGAAGATGGCACTTAATTTTATAGTTGAAGAGTGTGTGCCAACAATTAATTTTTTGACATCAGACTAGAATATTGCCAAGAAATGGGATCTCTATGTTAGGTGAATGTCTCAAACTCTATGCTAGTCATGTGCTCTATCCAAGATTAATTCTTATAATCTAGACCAAGTATGCAATTATGTACTCACATGTGCTGCCAAAATTGATCTTACATGATACACATCTGCTTAATAACTCGTTAGATTTATGTTTTTCTACTCTGTTGGTTATAATTATATGAGGGTTGGAAGCATTTAAAAATACCTTGAAAGGGTTATCCTTTTGTCACAAGGAGATAACTTCCCCTCGATCAACTCTTAGAAATGTGTACAAAAGTTTGAAGATAGCAAGCATGAGCCCTGAAATGATGTATGCAAATTCCTTACCCTTTTTAAAACACCAAATCGAAATGTGTTGTTATTGGTTGCTCTATTTATGCTCTAGAATTCTTAAGAATTGAGAGTCTCCTAGATTATTAGAATGAATGCATTGAATGTCTTTAAATGCTAGCACATAACATTATTTTTTTCTAAATATGTGCTTAGTTGGCTTAGGGAGTGAAATAATGGAGGCGTGCTGACCAAATTTGAATTTTGTTTTTGAAAATGACAAGATCAATCTATCACCACAAGTTTGACCTCACAACCAAGGAATTGTAGTAGATCAAGGTGGATAATGACCATATTGAGGTAGGTGTGTTTAATGCATGGATAAGATGAATTTATTAGAATATATGTGTGTAAGGATAAGGTAACAATCAAGTGCATAAGAATGTGTACATATATATGAGGGAGAAAAAGTTAGGGGAATGAGCTCAACTTTGCACGAGATTGTGTCATTTGTTGATATGTACATCCATTAAGACATTTCCTCAAAATGGGAACAAAACTAAATGGGAAATATAATTGGTAAGCCAAATTCATAATTAAATTTCACCCCCCTTTGAAAGTGTATGTAAATCTTGAAATAATCATGCATCTCAAAGTATGTAGCACTCACAAAATATAGGCAAAGTAAACATTCAAATGTCAAAGGATAGGAAAGAATGTCCATATAAAATGATTGATCCTATATAAGGTACCATCAGGTAAGTGTGTGCTTTGGTATGCACTCTCTATGGGAAGTTGCAAATTAGAGGGAAAATATGCAATAAGAAAATTTTGTCTCACAAGTGGAAATCAAATACAAAAATAAGAAGTCCCCAAAAATCTAAGAAACGAGAGTGATAAAAAATGAGTGAAGTTATAAAATATCACTTGTTTGGAAAATAACAATGATGTGTTTGGTACATGGAGCACAAGACATTTCATGTGATGATGTTATATTTGGTTGCAATTATGAGTTTATATAGCACCTATCACTAACTAAAATCTCAACATAAGAATGTTAGTGACAATATATTCCTTCTTTGCTTGGTTGTATGCATACAACACAAGGAATTAAAGAATAAGGGAAATGTACTAAAAATTAATGTAATCAATATATATAAGTGTGTAAACATATGAATCATGCAAAACATTAACAATAATGAATACATTGTGTTGTAAGCATGTGTAACATCTAGAAACATAAGATAGGATAAGCATAAATGAGATGAAAATAACACCAAAGAAGTAAAGCTGAGCTAACATGACCACAAGATGGTGATATGACCCTCGATAATGAAAAGCACTTTTGAAGATATACATGTCACTAGAGTGGCACATGCCCTTAAGATAGCATCCAAGAGAATGATCATATAATGGTGTAGGTAAGACAAAAAGTCCCTAATAGATATAGGTAGGAACAAGGTAATACATGGGGAAGGTGTGATACCTACAATATACAAGAGTCAACAGATATGTGTATATTGTTCATTTTATCTTGAGTTTGGATTCATGTCTATCTAATTTGTTATTGAGATATATTATTAAAAAAAAAATTACCAACACATGGCACAATATTTTTGGTGCTTCACAATCCTCTCTAATTTGACTTGAGGAATTAGCTTACAGAAGCTTGATTTTCCAAGCCTTCAATAGATGAATTCTCAATTTCAAATCCATATGACTTTGTGATGTTCGGCACTGGAGCAGAAGATTTGAACTGAATTACATTTTACGATCACAGCAAGTATTGTTCATTTAGCTAGAGTTTGGATTCTTGTCTATCTGATTTGTTTGTATGTATAGTTCTCTCTTCTCAAAATATTTTAATTGAATCAGTTCTATAATGACTTTTCATATTCCTTTGAATCCCCCATAACATTAGACATACTAAGGAAAAGAAAGAAATTAGTAGTAATAATTCTTTGCAGACTATTTTGCAAGTTACTATTATGTTGTCATTCAAATAGTTAGTTCCATACCCTATATTTATTCTGTTATAGTAGCTACAATTGGGTTCGTCTAGGAGTGACTTCGAAGTTAAACTAGCAAAAAAATGTAAACCAGTGATTATATCTATCTTTTTTATCCCACTTGGGTAACTGTACTTATTCCAGTTATACCATTATAATTATTATTGATTGGTGGAGTATCTAAAACCCCATCTCTGATTGTACTTCTAATCCTTTTAAATATTTTTAACATGGAAAGATTCTTGTTATTATTGTTTACATTTAATATGTTACTCTTTTTGTAGGTGACCAACCTTCTATTAGACTCATATGTTCTTTCACAATCTTTGCTTGATCAGTCCTAAGGAAAGTTTCTAAAGCCTCTTCATAATACTTGTGTGGAGCTTTTGAACTTCTTCATGTGTGTCTCTATTTAGAGCATGTAGGAAGTTATCATATATTTTTCGATGATCCATGTGAGGAGTGTTGATGGATGAATACAACAGTTACATTCATTAGGTTGGAAAATAAATCATTATATCACTCTTGTCTTGTTTAGCATTTAAATATTTCTTAATATTAGTTTGGACTTGATTTTTTCATGTCAAAAGTTGCTAAAACTTTACCATTGAGTTGATTGAATCAATAGATGGAGATTTTTGATAACTAGTAATACTAATTAAGTCTTATATATTTATTTCTCAAGTTTGTATTATATTTCATCCAACTAGTTAATTGAACTATTAGCTTTAGGATAAAGTTGATTAACTTCTTGAGTTTGTAATTCCATGCAACTATTATCTTTCACCTTCACAATCACATCCAAATAAAATTAATTATTAGTAATTGGATCACTAGATTTCTAGTAATATTGTCACACAAGTTCCAACAAATTAGTAATATTTCCTCCTTTGTTATTGGGAGAACATAACTCTTCTTTTAGATAAATTCTTATACTCAAATATTTGATCAATATGTCATCACATCTTTGCACTCGAAGTAAATTTGAGTGTGCATTCCCTTGTTCCTAAGCATTTCTCTCTTTTGCTTCTAAAGTTTTGACATCACTATCATGAAACTCATCATCACATACCTTAGAAGCATTTTTTGTACTTTCATTTTCATATTTAATTACACTTTATTATTTAAGTTCACTTAGGTAAGTTATTTATTTACTTAGATAAATGAGTACTTTTAAATTCCTTCTTTCATGGTATATCATTTTTTTCCTTATCCTCGTGCTCATCAAATTTGGAAACTATAAGGCTATATAATGTAACTCATTCCTATCATTGAATCAATGACTTAATTTCGATATTGATCTCTCATATTTTCTCAATATTATATTTTATTTAATTTTTACATTCTACATGATCTGTAGGTTACATTTTTTTTGTAATCTTCTAAGTCACTTAGATCTAGAGGCTTATATTTTCATTAAAACTTACTTTATATCAAAGATTTTTTGGTATCTTGATTTTATTTAGTCCTTTGATAAATTGATTTTTAATCGAAGATTTTTAGGAGAGTTATTAATATCATATTATTAGGGGTTTCTGTTTTTTTTGTTTTTTTATTGTAGGTGAATTATGGAGCTTGATGGATCAAATCTAATCTCATGATAGCATCTAAAAGGCTTAAGAAAGTCAAGATTAACTTTTATTTTGTCAAATTGAAGATCAAAAATATTTATTTATCAAGTAAGGGGTTGAAGATTGAATCATGAATAAATATAATAGACAAACATAAATCTATTATGTTTAAATTTATCATGCATTTATTCTAAATATAATAATCATGAATAAATTTAATTGATCATATGGTTGTATACCTTCCTTTGTAGCTTAATTTTTTAAAATCACCCACTAATGTTAATTTAAAAATATATACTTTATTCATATATTCTTAGTAATGATCAAATTTAATAAATCAACTAAATGGTGTGTTTATTTATGTGTAGGTTAAATAGAGTTCTTATCTCCCCTTAAATAAATTTAAATTGAATGAAAAATTGAATGTAAGATCAAGATCTAATTGGTTCCCATCATTTATGAATATTAAAATAAGAAAATTTTGGGTAATATAATAAATGTAAGGAAACAATATTTCCATATATTAGAGATATAGATTTATTGCAAAATGGCAAGGTCCCATGTCACAATCATGTATATATATGAATAAAGTATATTTTTCAATTTAACATTAGTGGATGATTTTAAAAAATTAAGCTATAAAGGAAGGTATGCAACCATATGATCAATTAAATTTATTCACGATTATCATATTTATAATAAATGCATAATAAATGAGATAAAACTATTTGAATGAATATGTATTTCTACATAGGTGTTACAATTACTGTATTTAAGATTTAATTTTATTGATATGTTGGGGCGAATTCATGATTATTTGATCATATGTATATGTCTTAAATAAATAAATTTCATTTAGCTAATTTTTTACATTTTACCATCATTGAGAAAATATGTGAATTAAATGTAATTGTTACTTTTGAGTTGGTGTATGATGTCAAAATATACTAGTGTTTGTACTCTATGGAACATTATGATAATTTCTAAAAACTTATTCATGACCACCATAATTAGAAGAAATGCATGATAAATGCAATAAAACCATTTGAATGAATATCGTTTTTTTAAGTAATTTCATAATAATAAGTTTTTCTATGAATTCATGATCATTTACATCAATCCTATGTGCATACATCTTAAATGTGTTTGGAAGAAAAGATATTGAATAAACATTATTCGAGGGCTATGTTGCCTCAAATAAATTATAGTTATAAACATGTAATATCATATTTCCTTCTATTTTATCATGTTAGGCATGTGTAGGATTGTATAATAGAAGCATCCTACAAATATCTACAACTATCATTTTTTCATAAGTATAAGAAAATGATTAAATTATTTTGACCATATAGCCTAGTCATTCAATCATTACACAATGGGAAAATTACAAGTAGATAACATATATTTTTTCTTGACAAATAAAAATATATGTGTTTGTGTGTGTACACATGCACACATGTGCGTATGTGTGTGTGTGTGTGAGAGAGAGAGAGAGAGATCATATAACCATATAGTCTATTCATTTAGTAATTATACAGTAGGAAAAATACAAGGAGATAGCATATGTTTTCTCTTGTGTTAATTATTCTATTTTTAAGGATTGTGTGTGTGATCAAAATGGTCATTTAAATATTTTTATTTCCTTGAGAAAATATTAATAGAAGTCATTAATGGAGTCTTATGGCTGTTTTAGGGAGCTTTGTATGATTTTTATTTTGTAGAAAATAAATTATGTGATTTTATGTTTGATTTCATAGTAGCTAGCATCTCTAATTTGATTCAATTATAAAAAATATCTATTTTTCTTTATTAAATTCTATATTTTTTTATAAGGGCTTCACCATCTTTGATTTCAATGGAGATGTCATCTTCAAATTTGACATGCATTGCCTCACTTCTTATCACCTTATTATCATGATTGCTTAGGGTAATTCGCTTCTCACAATAAATTGCAAGTCACACACATCATTCCTACATTTTGTTTTACATATTTCTATTATTTATTCGATCATATGGTTGTATACCTTCCTTTGAAGCTTCCCAATCTACAATAAATATGGAAATATTATATTAGAGATAATTTGGATGGTCAAAAATCCATCTTCACAATGGTGAAATTTTTTACTTTGCCAGTGAAATAGTGCCTTGATTTTTTCATTATTTATTGGCTTTGTAAGAATGAGTTTTGAAATCTTCTAGTGAAAGGATTTTATGCAAGTGTGGTGACACGAAGACAACACTTGCTAGAGATATTTTTAATTTGTGTATTGATCCCAACTTTGTTAAAGTTTTCATGATGGATTTGATTATCATGCTCAAACTAATCTCCCTAGTAACATTAACCCTTGTGTGAGAGTATCACAAAAAGGATGAGATAACCACACCACCCTCCTCTATTTCCTAATGCCAAAATAGAAAAATACTTTTTTTTAAAATATTCTATATTTTTGCCCAACCCAGCAATTGTTTGGTTGTGGAAATATTTGCCAATAATTTGATTGATGTTATATTGATTGCATTCACAATTTTGATATTTTCGGATGTGTTGTATTAATTTTATTCTCAAGTTTAACATTCTTTTAAAATATTGAATGATATTATTTTAATGTTTGTTGTCAATTTATGATCTAAAGATTAAAATACTATTTTTTTGGTATATTTGTTTTATTTAGCAATTTTATGTTATTATGCCAATCATGATACAAACATAATAAATTATGTAGAGCAGTTTTCTCCACAAAGGTGTTCCATTTCTCTACACTCTACTTAAACATTACTCTCTTAAAAAATGGCCAGATAATCAATAGCAATTTTGCACATCATCTTTTTCCAAAAAATGACAATTAATTAATTATATTTCTATCCTAAATATTGAATAAATTGGTGTTCACTACTTATTATTGAACAACATAAAGATGCAAATTCATTTTCAAAAGCTTGGATTGCGTGTACACTATCATGTACAAGAGTTATTTGAGTCATTCATTGCCTAAAGTTTGGAGTACATGTATAGTATCACATATAATAGTTATGAGAATATTGGATACGCTAACATTTAAACTTTGAACTTGCTTGTAGCCAGTGAAATTTTGTACTGCTAGGCCACTTATCATTTCATAATGAAAACTCTCAAATTCTTCTAAAAAATGTATGTCAATTCCAAAAACACTCTAAAATACACTCATACATAATAGATCACTTAATTCTAATAAATTTCAAACAAAACAGACTTTCAACTAAAATACATAATTTTTAATTCAAGTTATGTTTAGAGTATTTTATAATCAAAATTATTTTGATGAATTTTATTCCATAAATAATACATTTAATAAAGTCCATACATTTTATATCATTTTGAAAAAATTATATAATTCTAACAAAATCTTATTATAATATTTTTTATTAATCTAACCATTAAATTTATAAATCTAATTGCTAATAACAAAATAAATGTATTAATTACCAAAACTCATCTCTTTATGACCGTTCATAAACAGATTTTTCACGTTACTTCCCTCGAGCCATCCACTAGTTAATATTTTGATATAGAAAAGTATATTTGACCAATTGATTGAAAGGCCTTTCAATCATGTACTTCTTCCTACCTCCATACTTTAGCATATAACAAAAAATTAAGTTAAAAGAGTTGGCTCCATTTAGTTTTTTCTTTATGTTCATTTAGGTTAATAAGTTTGGACAATCAAAAGGGATATTTTAGTGGTAGTTTTTTTTTTTCATTCAGGTTTTTGTTTTTATTGAAGAAATTATAATCTAATATAATGTTATTTTTATAATCTATTGGTATTAAGAGTATGGGTTTAATGTACATGAATAATCGATTTCTTTTTATTTAGAGTCAAAGATTGAGGGTAACTCATCTTGTCAAATTTGTTTGGGATATGATCCTAACCTCATCCCTAATTTATTACACCTCTCCAAGATTTTAACCTTTGTGGATGGTCTAATTAGAGAACATAAACTTTTTTTTGGGTCTTTAATTTTGTTTAATATAATTGTAAAGGAAAATAAACTTTCTTTAAGGTTGGTAAAAGTCATCAAATAAATATAAATTGGCTTAAACAAATATTAGTTGATATTGAAAATTAAATAACTATACTAGAAAGTAAATGTTAAGGAGGACAACACTTAATTCTATGAGCAAAGAGTGTGTGTCAACAATAAAAATTCTAGCATTAAACTAGAATATGTCTAGGAAATGGGATTTCTATGTTAGGTGATGTTTCAAACTCTACACTAGTGTGATCTATCAAGGGTCAAGTATTATAATATGAGCCAAATATGTAATTGTAGACTCACCCGTGCCTCTGAATTGAACCTTGCATGATACACATCTACTTAATAACTCCCTAGATTTATGTTTGTCTATTATATTTATTATATTTATATGACGGTTGGAAGCATTTAAAAATACCTTGGAAGGGACATCATTTTGTCACAAGGAGACAAATTCTCCTAGATCAACCCTTGGAAATGTGTGCAAAAGTTTGAAGATAGCAAGTATGGGACCTAAAATGATATATATAAATTCCTTACTCATTTTAAACCACCAAATCAAAATGTGTTGTTATTGATTTCTCGTGTTATCCTCTCAAATTCTTGAGAATTGGGAGGTCCTTAGATGATTAGAATGAATGCATTAAATATCCTTAAATACTAGCACATAGCATTACATTTTGTAAAATGTGTGCTTAGTTGGCTTAGGGTGGAAAAATAAAGGAGGCATGACAGTCAAATTTGAATTTTAAATTTAGAAAAGGACAAGGTCAATCTATGACCATAGGGTTGACCTCATGACCAAGGAATTGACCCTAGTTGACAAAATAATCAAATCAAGGTGGATAACGACTATGTGAAGGAAGGGGTATGGATAGGTGTGTGTAAGGATAAGGTAAGGGTCAAGAACATAAGAACGTGCACAAATATATGGAGTAAAAGATAGGGGTGAACTCAACTTTGCACAATATTGTGTCATTTGTAGATATGCACATGTATTAAGAAACTTCTTTAAAATGGGAATACAAATAAATGAGAAATGGAATGGGTAATGCTAAACTCATAATAACATTTTTCCATTGTTTGGAAGTGTATGTAAATATTGAAATGTTAATGCATCTCAAAGTATGTGGCACTCACAAATATTCAAATGTCAAATGATACTAAAGGATGTTCATATAAAATAACCAAGCATATATAAGGTATCATCATGTAAGTGTGTCCTTTGGTGTACACTCTCCATGGGAGCTTAAAAATTAGAGGAAAAACATATAATCGATAGAGTTTGTCTCACAACTAGAAATAAATCACAAAAAAAAAGTTCCATAATATCAAATAAATAGGAGTAATAGGAAATGATTAAATTTATGAAACTTCACTTGTTTGTAAAATTATAATCATGTGTTTAGTGTGGTAGCCTAATGCAACCAATAGATCGTTGAATAGAATTCACCATTATTGTAAACATTCAGAACTCAGAAAATAGATTCAATACCAATCTTCATTACCATTCTTCTTTGCTTCTACACTAAAAAATAACCCTTCTATCTACTAAAAATCTGAAAATTACCTTTTTTGGTAGTTTTAGTAATTGTCATAATTTGCTATTTTTGGTAGTTTTGCATACATATCCCTTTGACCTTGAAAATTTAAAAATATCTTCTTACCAATATGGTGACACTAATTATCAACTTAAAATTCAAATTAAAAATATGAGCTCAAAATTATTAAGAAAAAACAAATCTTGAAAATCTTGAAAAATAACTAAAAACTTATTTGAGGCCCCAAATGAAATAATTTGGTCCTAAATAAGCCCTAAAATGAGCTCCAAACAAACTAAGTTATGACTCCAATCAACTCTTTGAGACATACCTCCACATAAAATTTCGGCCATGAAAAGTTATGATTCTTGAAAGCCCCTACATCATAGCCACAAGAAAATAAGGCACATGGAGCACAAGGCATTGCATGTGATGATTTTATAGTGAATTACAATAATGAGCATCTATAGCACCTATCACTAAACAAAATATCAACATAGAAAAGTTAGTGATAATATACGTTAGTGTGAAAAGAGTTATTACTAAACTAGTTAGCTTTTAGCCTATATAAGAGATTCCTAATGACACTACTCTTAAGATCACTTGGGAGACATCTCATCTTTTATCTCACCTCATGTGGACTCACAAAGTTTCTATTCCTACACATTTTTCATTCTTGGATGGATAGTTGTAGTTTCCAACCTACCTTCTCACCTCCTCATCCTTGCCTTTATATGCAAGGCTCATTTGTACATTTCAGATAATTTTGTATGTTGCTTATGATAATCTCTTTCATTTTTCATATTGCTCATTTGTGGAACTATTTTGGATCTTACAAGTGATCTCAGTTGCTCCAAAATGATATCAGGGCCAACTTACAAATCCCTTCCCAAATTGGCTTGAAATTTTGAGGGTTGTGGGCATCAACTTTCAAATAGTACATTCTCGAGTGAAATATACACTTTTGTTGTGCTCAAAGGGGATGAGAAATAAAGATTCATTTATAACACTTGGGTTTTTTCCAACTAAAAAAATTTGGTCTTTTGAATGACCATTCATGGAGGTCGTATATAAATTTTTACAACTAGTATAGATTCATATGAATGTACCACAACCATACCATTAGTATCTGTGGAGCCACTCTAATGTCTAAGTAAATTGGTGATATAGAGTATGTACATGGTTCAGAGGACCTAAGGATCCTTAGTTAAATAGTTCATTATTCATAAGAGGGTTGCATTGAATTATCAACCAAAGAGTTGTAAAACTTTAGATATTGTTGGCAAAATATATGCATTCACAGATTCTAGACAAGTCCTACATCAATGGAGTATAGACAAATACACATGTGCAAATACAATAAAAGCTAAAAATTAGAATAAACTACTAATTCATAAAACAAGGGAAAAGAATGTAAACAACTACCTTCTACTGTAGGTACCTAATGCTTAAGACTGTAACTGTTAAACTACAGTGTCCTAACCTAGCTAATTCCTCTAGA
>VDFB02270651.1:233636874-233969374 GCA_007258455.2 Sequoia sempervirens | reverse complement strand
CCTGACACTATTTACATTGGGTTTTTCATTTATATGTAAAGGGAGTGTGGGTTATACTATTTTTTATATTTTGGCTATATGGTTTAATGCTACGAGCCATTCTAATTCAAGTTGGATTGTATGTTGGTGGTGTCATATGGGTTTTGAATACTCTTTGACATGTAAGAATGTGAATAGTTTTTTTTTTTTGGACAAATATAAACCATTTATAAAACACTTTTTATTTATACAATGACTGGACAGATTTTTTTTACTTTATGGATAAAAATTGTTTTACAATTGGATATTAAGGTGCTCCACTATGGGGCCCAGTTAGGACTACTTCTCTCCCCACTATTGGACCTCGCTTCACTATCGAGCCCTCTCCCCTACTCAATCTGTACCAATTTCCATTTAGCAAAAATCACTTTGGTATTCATATCTATTGTATGCTAAGCAAAATGTTTTTCAAAAATCTATAAATCAATGTCTGAGGTTTCAACCTAATATTGTTTACATTGGGTTTTTCACTTATATTCTTTATGCTTAAGAATGCCAATTTGTTGTATGCAATAAATGTTTATTTTTTAATGCCTAGCAATGCCTATCACTTTTATAGGATGTTATTGTCTAATCCACTCTTAAATTGTTCTTCAATTTCTTCATTTAACTCATATACAGATGTTGTTATATATATATATATTGAAATATAATTATATTTTAGATACACGGTTCTGTTTCTTTTAATTTGCAATTCATTTCAGACATATACATTTGTTGGTATACATTTGTAGTTAAGTAGGCAAAAGAAAACATAATGATATATATAATCTATAACTATATCTATCTATCTATCTATCTATCTATATATATATATAATTTTTTTTTATTTAAATTTATGTTTCTTTAAATGTGTTCTTTGTTTCAGTCTTATAGAGATTATTAAATATTCAACTGACACTTAGCCATATTGTGTCTTGTTCACTTTGCTCACTTTGCTTGATTAGTGCATAATTTCAATACATGTTTGGCTTAACCCATTCTTCCTTCAACAACTCACTGATGGTGGCTTGCACTTCAAAGGTATACACTTTATTTACTATACTTTTTGTATTAAGGTAAACACCGCTACATGTCTTTGATTAATGCCTCCTTTCATTTTTTCTTGTAGGATTGAGTTGGAGAAAAACAACATATAGGTGATTGCAACAAGCCACATCATTGGCCATTTCCATACAATAGAGGTGAGGTTTTTAACCTCACTAAAACTATACCATTATCTCCTATCAATTGTTGCTTCTTTTTTGGTGTTATTTATTTTATTTGCAAACAGTGTATTGTGCTATGTAAGTTGATGGTTCCATTTATTTCGAAACTTTTGAATTGATTATTGAAAGTGTTTATGTGGTTTTCCATAGTTTGAAGGTTCTCTTGCTTTCTTGGTGAATCCACATTGTGCTTGATGAAGTACATGGCATCTAGGGTGTTTTTGAGCACTTCCAAATTTTATGTTCATAAATATAGTTACTTTTGCAAGGAAAAATATGGTTCTATTCAAGCATCATTGTGACCCTAATGGGTTTAATTTCTTATTTTCTTTGGTCTGGTGGTTACACAAAATTTGTCTTCATTCAATTTTTAGGTCACATAGTTATATACAGATTTATCTATCTATCTTTTAGACAACCTATATATGGTTCTATCTATACTATAAATCTATCTAAATATCAATTCATCTATCAATCTATGTATCTATATATCTATTTATCTTTATATATATGCATATATGCATATATGTACATGGTAGATACATATATTTATATATATAGATACTTTTATATATATTTATACATACATATGCATATACATATATATGTACATATGTGTGCACATACGTATATGTAATAAGTACATGCGTATGTGCATGCATACATATGTACATATATGTGTGTGTGTGTGTGCACTAAAAATTTGTGAAATACAGATTTGCACAATGAATGATTGTGCAATGAAGAATAGAATAATATAAGTGCATGGAAAAATATCATCAAAATGAAAACCACTCAAACCCTTTTCATATTTCATAGTAACAAACAAATATAAAAAGCAAACTACAGCGTGAATGTTTGTGCAATGAAGAACGTAATAATAGGGGTTAGCACCCCCAAGGTGGAGCAACCTGCCTTGGTTGGACTATCTATGCAACATGGTACAATCCAATTGGTCCAACGTGTTCATGATGTGCTTGTTTTGATGGTTGACTGTTTTCCATTCAAAGCATGTCCAATGTAGTATATTTGTATAAGTCATCAAAGTTTTATAGTTCCTCATCTATGATTATTTTCCTAAGTATGATCTAACCTAAATCCCCACCAAACTTGTAGACTTCACTACCCCTATCTAGGAATGATCTTTCCTTACTTCCCATTACATTGTTACACTCATCCATCCAAGCTTGCCTTACATTCTTGTCTAGATTTTAGTCCTTGAATAGTTAAACTTCCCCATATTGACAATCTTCCCTTTTAAACCCTAAACCTTGACTTATGACACATGTGAAGAGGTATTGATAATATCAACATTCTAACACTCCCACCACATGTTAGACTTCAAGGTTTTTTGGCAACAAATGTATAGTAATGCCAAAGTAGTTAGATATTTAGGCTACCTTGGAAGCAAGATAATCAATAAATACAAGTTAATGTTTATAAATTTACTTTTATTTGATCTTGGTATACATTTAATTTTGTTGTTTAACTTATTTTTGAACTCAAACATGTAACAATAAGCATTTCATGTGACTATTTAAGAGAAAGTTCTTTCAATGTCCACTAAAAACCTTAGCAAAAAAGTTTAAATCATAATTCACACACACACATGAAGTTTTAAATATTAGAATTTTGGTAAACTTTAGTAAAATATTTATCACTAACATATAAACATCACACCATGACATAATATAGGAGAACATTTATTACATAAACACAATAGGTTAGGTATGACATAGTTAATATATATATATATATATTATATATAATTTCATAAATACTCACACAAACACTGATAAGCCCCATAATTGTTCTAAAATAAAATGTACAACTTTCTCTCTACAATTAAGGTACTTGTTAAGAGGTACTCCTAGTCCCCAACCTTAATGCCTTACATTTATTTTCACCTTTGGGTTTGGGGGTTTGTTTCATTGCGATGTAAATGATTTTAGACACAACTGATTTTTTTCATCTCACTTCATGACTTGTTGCCACCAACATACAATTGAAGTTGAGCTCTTGATTAAATGAAGTGTTTAATAAATGGTTTATATTTGTCCCAAAAACAAATAATTATTCACAAGCTTACATGTCAGAGAATATTCAAAACCCATGTGACACCACCAACATACAATCCAACTTGAATTAAAATGGCCCGTAGCATGAAAACATGCAACCAAAATATAAAAATAGTATAACCCACAATCCCCTTAAATATTATCCACTGCATTACATCAACATCAATATTTTTAAGAAATTGATGTCACATGAACATCTAAGAACCAAGACTATCCCATCACCAAATCCATTATAACATAATGTTTAATCATAAAATTGTACCCCTTGCAATTTCACATACATTCTTGCATCCACTTTAGTGTCCACTCCCTTAGCATCTTGAGTAGGCTCATTTTAGCCCCTACACTAGCCTCTTTCCCTCTCAGGATGCTCCAACACCCCTTTTCAGTAGCCACCCTTATGTGTTAGCTTTTCATTGAACTTTGTGCTTTTCCCATTTGCGTCATTTTGTAGCGCAACGTGTCTGGACACTAGTGCGTTGGAAGATGTTTGCATGCCACGATAGCATCCTGTGATGTTTCAACACTCAAATAGTTATCTTCAAGCATGCTTGCCACTTGTTGCCTCTTTTTGTCGGTGGTAACGGCTCGGGACGCCTTGTAATGGCTAGAGAAGCTTATTTTCTCTCCTTAAAAGCAGTCTTTTCACTCCAGTTGCATCTTCTAACTTCTCCTAACTTCTTCTAGCTCCATTCTTCCAACTTCTAGCTTCATTCTTCCATCCCACTTTTGCTTGCACAACTACCTTATTTGTCGCAACACTTTCAAGCCCTCTTTGCAGCTCCTTTGGCTTTTGCAACTATATCTCCTTCACTTTATGCTTGCGAGCATCTTGGGATTCCATATCCTGTATCATTTACATCCTTACTTTGTGATACGAGTTCTCCTCCTTGAGCGGGGATTGCTTTTATCACCTCTTTTGTGATACGGGTTTTCCCCCTCGAGCGGGGTTTGCTTTTATTACTCCTACTTTGTGGTGTGGGTTCTACTCTTGAGTGGGTTTTTCTTTCACCACACACTTTGTTCATTTCTCTTTCTCTATTTTCTTGGCTATCCGTGGAGGTGGGAACACCAAAACGAGGGTTTGACTAAGGAAAACCCCTATACAACCCCAACACTATCTCTAGATATCACACTTACAGGTATTGAATACATTCACGTACGGGAGACTTCATCACTTGCATGGTTGTGAGAATCTTCTTTCCTTTCTTTCTCCTCTTTATCATTTACCTTTCTTTATTTCATTTCTATCACTTTTTATCACTTTATCACATTATGTAAATTCTCAATAATCGAAGTAGAAGTAGTCATTTATGCATTCTCTGCGATATTCTCACTTTTTGGTTCGTACAAGATGCTAGCACGCCTCTAGGATGCCATCATGCCACTCTGTCATTCGTTTCCTGCACTGCCCTCCTTCAATCGAGAGCTTTTTAGTTTGTCTAGAGAATCTTTATGACCCGCTCTTTCAAATTCTAAAACTTCCGCTGCTATTCCTGAGGTAGATTAGGGTAGTTCGCCCCATGAGGTTCTTTGAATGAAGAGAACTCGTGAGTAGTGAATCCCCCTCTTCTACATTTTGGTGAACCCAACGTGAAGAAAAAATCTTCTGAAAAAACTAGGAATTTATTTACCCCTACTTGGTAAGGCCGTAACTTTTGACTCAGTGCTTGGAATTCATAACTGTTTGCGCCATTGGAATGGTCTCCTAGAGAACTAGTTCAATCCCTAAAACACTAGTGCTTTGGCAATTGAATTTTAGGGACTAACGCAAGTTCTGACCTCAAATTCCACTCTAAAAACGCAAATTACTAAAACATAGAAAATACCAAAAAAAATCGTAATGAATTTAATATCTTCTTTTATTAGTTGAGTATCTAATTTTGTTCAAAATGTTAATGATATTTTGTTTCATGCATGTGATGGTGACTTGGCTTTACCCATGTCACTCTGTATCTTTGATCTTTCTAACAAAAGTCCTCTTACTTCGGAGGATATTTTGTTGCAAGAAGATGAAATCATTAATACCTTTCTTAATGTTACTTTACCTTCTATTCATTTGAATGCACTCTCATCTAGAGATGATGCATTTTTGAATGATGAATCTCATCTTCATTCTAATGCACTCTCTTCTAGAGATGTTGCATTTGCGAATGATGAACTTCCCCTTCATTCCAATGCACTCTCTTCTAGAGATGTTGCATTTGTGAATGATGGACTTCCCCTTCATTCCAATGCACTCTCTTCTAGAGACGTTGCATTTGTGAATGATGAATCTCATCTTCATTCGAATACACTCTCTTCTAGAGATTTTGCATTTGTGAATGATGAACTTCCCCTTCATTCCAATGCACTCTCTTCTAGAGATGTTGCATTTGTGAATGATGAATCTCATCTTTATTCCAATGCACTCTCCTCTAGAGATGATGCATTAGCGAATGATAAGTCTCCTTCCACATTTGATCTTATTTGGATTTATGTTGTGAATATGTATTCAAATAATTGTTCTACTAGCTATGATGATTCCATAAATGTAATCTATGTCTCTGCTACCCATCAAAGGCCTAAGAGACCCGTCATTTATGTTACTCTAGCTAGTCCTTCTCCTAAAAGGATTTGTTCTATTGATAGTGTTCTATCTAAGAGTGGTTCTCCCAACCTTTCTATGGCTCCCTCTTATAGAGCGGTAGCCCATACTTATGAGAATAGAACGAATAAACAACCAAGCCTTCTTCAAGCACCTAAACCTACAACTAAAGCACCTACTAATTACGATCTTGTCGAGCAACTTTTTTCTACTCCGAATAAGATCTCACTATGGGACTTGCTTTAGTTTGCTTTAGTTTATCAAGGTATGCTTCAGGAAGCCTTGCAAAAGATCCTCTTGCCTTCTTCCGCTAGGTTGGAAGATGTTGATTTTTTGATAGCTCATATTCATGCGGATTCATCGAATATTACATTCTATCCACAAGAACTACCGCCTTTGGAAGTACAAAAGCAAGCGGATCCTTCAATGATCATAGTCAACATTAATAAAATAGGTATTAGACATACTCTCGTTGACGTTGGTTCAACACTCAATGTATGTAGCATCGATCTATTGCTTGAGATTAATATTGACTCATCTTCTCTTAATACGTCTTCTATTATCATTCATGGGTTTGATAATGTTGGTTGGAAACCTTTAGGCACAATAGTCTTTCCTTTGAGGCTGGGACCCATTACCATACCTACCCTTGTTTATGTTATGTCAAAAAAATTACCTTATAACCTTCTTCTTGGTAGATTGTGGATTCATGCTATGGGCACAGTCTCGTCTACCTTGCATAAATCTATTAAGTTTATTTGCAATAATTGAGTAGTCATAGTCAAGGTTGACCCTGATGCTATGCACTTGTGTGAGATGGAAGCTATTGGCCAAGCTTTAGTTGTGCCTACTCTTATTCCTTAAGTGTCTTCTAGTGTGTTGATGTTTACTCCAGCAGTACCTACTACAAAGGATACTCTTGAGATGGATGTCCCTAAGGAAGATCTTTCTGAAGCAAGAAACCTTAAGTATGCTCCTTCTACATCTTCTCAAGAGAACACATGTCCTGGTGATGATTGGGGTTCTCTAGACTTTAAAGACTCCTCAGTGTGGAACATAAAGTTGACCCGATCCACTTAGACCTTCCAATAATATCATCCGTACCCACTATCAAGGACAATTATTCTTATGTATCGCGGGGTAGTATGAGCAATAATTGTAATGTTCTTAGTGTTGATCCTCCTTCAGAGGAAGAGGATTATGCTTCTGCTAAAGAGGATAATGTTGATAGTCTTGTTAAAGAGGATGAAGGCGATCCCATAGAGGAGTGTGGTCTTCGTTGTTGGGATAATGCTCTTTATGAGGATCCTCCTTTTCAAGACTTACAAAAACGTTATGGCATCGACTTTAAGCTTGTCTCTAAATATGGCTATGAGTGTAAAGGTTGTGGGTGTAATGAACAATGCATTTAGGTTCCTATAGAATTCACACCCCGTAGGCATAATTTGGAACTTGGTTGCTCGAAGGAACAATCTAAATTGAAGCCATGGTTGAGTGACATGAATTCTTCTCAACCTCGTTCTGTTGAAAAGATTCTTCCTCTGTTGTCTTCTATCTTCATTCCTTCTTCTTCTTCTTGTGAGAAGTCAAACCTTTCTCCACAAGAGAAAGGGTTGCTTCTTGTTCCTCATCCTCTATCTAAGCAAGAGCATTTTTTTTTGTGGCTTCTAAAAGCCCGCTTAATCACTCTTCCTTCTCCTACACATAATAAACTTCATAAACATGATGAAGAAAAACATCCTTTCTGTGCATACCATCGAGTGTCTAGCCATTCCACTAGTGAATGTAAGGCCTTGAAGGATAAAATACAACAACTTCTTGATTTAGGTGCCATCAAACTCCTGTTTGATTGATGCACCTGCCTTTACTTCACATGACAAGTGATATCGAGGTGTACCTCTATCCTGCATGTTCTAAGTATCTTGCATGGTTCTCCTCCCCTGTATGTTGGGGGCAGTGATAACTCATTTTGGAGATGTGCGTCCTTCTTAAGGACCCCCTCTCTTCTCCCTATCTTTCAATTGAAGCATCCCTTGAGTGGACCCCCTTTCTTTTGAAGAGTTCCCGAGGGACCCCCTTTGAAAGATTCTATCTTGAATGAATTATTTGCGTCTAGCTTGGGGGCAGCCTGACTAGACCTATCTTTTATGTGATTGTCTTGCAACACAGCTTGTAACAGCCACAAGATTCTCTGATTTGTCTTGCTTTGCAGGATCGAGAACTTGTAGAGCTCCTTTACACCTATATTTGGTGATACGGGTTTTCCTCCTCGAGCAGGAATTGCTTTCATCACCTATATTTGGTGATACGAGTTTTCCTCCTCAAGCGGGGATTGCTTTTATCACCTACATTTGGTGATACTAGTTTTCCTCCTCAAGCGGGGATTTCTTTAATCACCTCTTTGGTGATATGAGTTTCCCTCCTCAAGCGGGGATTGCTTTTATCACCTATATTTTGTGATACGGATTTTCCTCCTCAAGTAGGGATTGTTTTTATCACCTATACTTCATGATACGGGTTTTCCTCCTTGAGCGGGGATTGTTTTTATCATCTCTTTTGTGATACGGGTTTTCTTCCTTGAGTGGGGATTGCTTTTATCACCTATACTTTTTGATACAGGTTTTCCTTCGTGAGCAGGGATTTCTTTTATCACTCTTGCATTCATTTCATTTTTATCTCTCTCTTCTCAACTTGCATATATTGGATCAAAGTTCTGCATCTTCTTCATCCTGTGTATATGTCATTCCCCTCTTCATCTTAAAGTTCTTTTGTGTGTTATTATTTGTGGATGACACATAGTACAGAGACAACATTCTACATCAAGGTCTCTTTACTTTGTTGACTCGAATCATTTAGTTTTTGAATGTGCTAACATTGTTTTTTGGTACAAGTTTTTCCTTATCTAGTGCATTTGTTTTGCAGGACTTCAGAGTAGGGGCATGCTTCCTTGGCTCGAAGAGTTGTTTGCTTCCTCTACAATATCCTTTTGGCATATGATGTTATTTATGTTAAGTATATTTTCTTTAGTGTGCATATTAATGTAAATTTGTATGCCCGCTAAAGTGGGGGCAAAATGTTTAATCATAAAATTTCACCTCTTGCAATTTCGCATGCATTCTTGCATCCACTTTAGTGTCCACTCCCTTAGCATCTTGATTAGGCTCATTTTAGCCCCCGCACCAGCCTCTTTCCCTCTCAGGATGCTCCAACACCCCTTTTCAGTAGCCACCCTTGCATGTTAGCTTTTCGTTGAAATTTGTGCTTTTCACGTTCATGTCGTTTTGTAGCATGATGTGTCCGGACACTAGCACACCATACGGACGTCCACACATTGCGCTAGCATCCTGTGACTTTTCAACGCTCAAACAGTTGTCTCTGAGCATGCTTGCCACTTGTCGCCTCTTTTTGTTGATGGTAACAGTTGGAGAATATTCTTTTCTCTCCTTAAAAGCAGTATTTTCACTCCATTTGCATCTTCTAACTTCTCCTAACTTCTTCTAGCTCCATTCTTCCAACTTCTAGCTTCATTCTTCCATCCTAATTTTGCTTGCACAACTCCCTTGTTTATCACAACACTTTCAAGCCCTCTTTGTAGCTCCTTTGGCTCTTGCAACTCTATCTCCTTCACTTTATGCTTGTGAGCATCTTGGGATTCCATATCCCCTATCATTTGCATCCTTACTTTGTGATACGAGTTCTCCTACTTGAGTGGGGATTGCTTTTATCACCTCTTTTGTGTTACAGGTTCTCCCCCTCGAGTGGGGTTTGATTTTATCACTCCTACTTCGTAGTGCAGGTTCTACTCTTGAGCGGGTTTTTCTTTCACCACACGCTTTGTTCATTTCTCTCTTTCTTTATCTTCTTGGCTGTCTGTGGAGGTGGGAACACCAAAATTGGGGTTTGATTGAGGCAAACCCCTATACAACCCCAACACTTTCTCCAGATATCACACTTGCAAGTATTGAAGACATTCACGTACATGAGACTTTGTCACTTGTGTAGTTATGAGCATCTTCTTTCCTTTCTTTCTCCTCTTTATCATTTACCTTGCTTTATTTCATTTATATCACTTTATCGCATTATGTAAATTCTCAATAATTAGAGTAGAAGTAGTCATTTAGGCATTCTCTATGATATTCTTGCTTTTTGGTTCGTACGAGATGCTAGCGCACTGCGCTGTCATCCATTTCCTACATTGTCATCCTTTGGCTGAGAGCTTTTCAGTTTGTCCAAAGAATCTTTGTGACCTACTCTTTTAGATTCTAAAACTTTCACTATTGTTCCTGGGGTAGATTAGGGCAATTTTCCCCATGAGGCTCTCTAAATGAAGAGAACTCATGAGTAGTGAATCCCCCTCTTCTACACATAATAAAACAAATCCCCAAATCCATTATGACATATCTACATGCGTAACTTAATAGAAAAACAAGTTGAACAAAAGGGATGAAAGATAATGCACAAGTGGATGATGTTAATACATTCTATATCATGTAAATGATGTTTCCAATGTTGTGTACATGCCTATATGGGGATTTAAGTGATATTGTTTGTGGTTGCCAATGCATAATTTGTTGTATACCATGTAATTTTTATGCCAAGTGTGTTGTAAGTGCATGACCTATCGGGCTTGAAATTATAAAATTGTAGAAATGAGGTTATCTTGTTGCAATGTGATCGATGTTGGAAGTGTATTTGTAGTCTTCAAATCTTCGTCATCCACATGCACTCTGCGTCCCTTCCCATTTACTCGTCTTAGCACATGCTTAGTTTCTGCCAACAAACTTAAAGGCCTCTTGCTTTCAAATCAAACATTCATGTGTGATATCCATTTAACAATGCAAGTATTATTGTACATTTCAACCCAATCAAGTAATCATCATAAACAAAGTTTCACTATGATTAAGTAGACTTACATTGTATAAGAAATTGTACTACACTGCCAACAACAAGTACATCATATAGGTAAGTACACACAAAACAACAATCGAGGAAACCAATAAACATATCCATTTAACAAAAAATACATCATATAGGAATGTTCATAATGCTGGCAACAACATTTACATAATATAGGACAAAAACTTGTAGTATCATTTTAGGTTCTAGTGTTGAAGAGACCTGTTTTTGGCTGAAACATTTTTGTGTTAAACTTTGTTTCATTATACTTTTCAAATTGATAGTATATGCAACATGGTTTAACACTAAAAATGATTTTGGTGAAATGAAGCCTCTCCAATGCATTACTCAATTGTAGAGTGCAAAGTTGAACATGTATCGGTGCCTAACCAAATGAAAACTCCAAAACAAACACAAAAGAAAGGAATGACAATGAGCAGGATATGCAATAATTTGGAGCATTGAATGAACTTTGTCCTCTGAATAATGTGTTAGTTAGGCAAAGTAAATGGGAAGGGATGTGTAAGGCAAGTTGTTGAATAGAGCTAACAAAGGGGGTGACACACAATTAATGCTTTCAATTGGATGTTTGGGGTGGCAAAGTGTTCGATTGCCACACGTTCATCTAACCCACTAACAAATCCCCTTCACACAACCTTTGGAGGTGGACTTGACCAATGATCGATTACACCCTAAAATGGGCCCGTTAGGAATAACGTGGACCAATTGGAGTGTGACATTGGCAGATTGGTGGAAATTGCAAAAAAAATTTATTGCCAGGTCCATGATGGATTGATTCACATGGCAGACAATTTTTGTTTTGTTTATAACAGGATATTGTAGTCCCCAACAACAAAGTTAAATAGCCAACAATTGAACATACTTGCTAGGAAATAGCAGAAATAAAATGTAAACTTATATTTATAATAGGATATTGCAATCCCCAACAAAAGTAGCCAACAAAGGATGGAGTTGTAAGTTTTGTCCTTCCCAACCTGAAATATTATCTTGTAGTCTTGAATGTACATCAAAAAATAACCAACAATTGATAGAATTGTAGGGTTGGTACCTGCCAACCTCAATCAAACATGCTAAGAGAAGCATTTGGAGATGTCTTTACATCTCCTACCACTACATTTTGAATTGTTTTTACATGATTTGGATTTGTATTTATAAATTGGCTGCAACTTACATGTGACAATCCTGAACAATTAATTCCAACACAAAATTGAGTGCAACTTACATGTGATGGGCTGAGATTCGAATTGACATTACCAACAACAAGCAAAGGGATGTATATGTTCAATAAATCCTGAAACAAGGCATGGTTCTTTGGTAACAGGTTCACAGGACTGTTTATTTGTCTTTCTTGTTGCAATGCCCTATAGGCCACCTCAATTTCTCTTTCCTTTCTATCTTGTTTCTTTTGAACTCTCTCTTGCTCCCTCTTCTGCTCCCTTTCTTTCTTTTGTAATTGTTTGATTTGCTCTCTTTCCTTCACAAATTTACTAATTGTCAAAATAAATTGGGATTCAATTGTTTCAATCACTTGGTTGTCAATGTTGTCCTCCTCTTCCTCACCAATACCTTGAGTTTCCTTGCTAAAATCTGCATAGTAATTTAGCATTTTTGGTATGGCAAATGTGGTAGGTGGAGATGGGAATTAAAAAGTTCTTTGCTCTTCTTCCCAATGTAAGTCAATACCTAGTTTCATAGCTCCCTCTACTAACCAAGACGGTTGGCTAGGGGTTGAGCGAAGAGTTAGACCATCATTACCTAGATTTATAGCTCCCTTTGCCAACCAAGATGGTTGGCTAGGGGTCAAGGGAAGACTTAGGCCATCATTAAGTTCCTCAAGCTAGATGTCCACCATGTCATTAGATTGTTGATCTACTATTGAATGAGTAGCACTATTGTGTCATGTATCTTCTACACCTTTCTGCACTTGGCATTGGGATGCACATTGCAATGTGTGTGCAATTTCATCCGTCAACCATTCGTGTTTTCATGTTGCTATTCTCAACCTACTTGCAAGAGAACTAATATCCAAAATTGCCTTAGTAGGTTGAGGACTGTTGTCCGCTTGTACATTAGGTTATTCTTCAGGTGGAATGTAACCCCTCTTTTATGTGAATGTAACCTTGTTGTGGCTCTCTTCTTTATTGGCTTGGTCCTCATTTTAGCTTTATATTGCACCTATAGACATTAGGAAACATGTTCCAAACAATGATAACAACCATCAATGAACATAGTTAAAGTCAAAGTGATGCATGAACATATTATTTTTCTTTAGTATGTGTGTTGACAATTTATAATACAAAAGTTGTTAATAGTTTGATTTTTATTTGGCCTTTTTACTTTGTTTGTAATGCAAAAGTTGATAATAGTTTGAATTGAACTAAAAACACTTGGTCTTATGCACTTAGAGTGGATTGGGTGTAACAATCACATTTATACAAGAAAAATGCATTGACATTCAATAAGTATAAGTTGAAAGCCCATATATTGAGTTACAAGTGAGTGTGAAACATTTACATTGCATACATCAGATTGGTACTTCCAGGCATAAAGAATATAAATGAAAATCCAATAGGTTGGGTGTAACAATCACATTGTATAGAATATAAATGCATTGACATTCATTAAGAGTAAAAGTTGAAAGCCCATATTTTGAATTACAAGTGAGTGTGAAACATTTATATTGCAACAGATTGACATTCTCAGGCAAAAAGAATATAAATGAAAGTCTAATAGGTTGAACACATACAACAAAGTGGGTGACACAATAACATCCTATAGAATAGATAGGCATTAGTAGCCATTAAGAATTGAAGTGAAAGCACTCGGTGAAACAATCACATTGTATACAACAAATATGCATTAACATTCGTAAACTACACAAGTTGAAACCCCAGATATTGAGTTACAAGTTAGTGTGACAAACATTTACACTGCACATAACAAATTGGCATTTCCAGGCATATAGAATATAAATGAAAATCTAAGAATTGAACCGAAAGCACTTGATGTTATACATTTAGAGCAAATGAGGTGAAATAATCAACATTGTATACAACATATATACATTGACATTCATAAACAATATAAATTCAAACCCAAGTTATTGAGTTGTAGGTTATTGTGACAAAACATTTACATTGCATACAACAAATTGACATTCCCAAACATAAAGAATATAAATGAAAAACCCAATGTAAATAGTATCAGGTTGAAAGATATTGAGTTACACATTTGTAAAAAATATTTGCATAGCATATAACAAATTGGCATTCGTAGGCATATAAAATTAATAGCAATAGTATACCTCTAACTTTATCATATGATGTTGCAGTTGTATACCTCTAACTTGATCTCCGATGTTGCTCCTACGTTACTTTTTCTCCACTATGGAAAAGATAGACATGAATATGAAAGTGAGACATGCTAAATGAAAATTGACAAAGATAGAATAATGCATTTTTGAATTTGTAAATCTCAATAATATGTTCAATACTGGTTTGGTATGAGTCTGCTCCCTTTTCAAACTCAAAATTTGTTTCAGGGCCTAGGGCCTTCAATTGCAGAGCTTGTATACGATTTTGGTGGTCTGACAAATGAAGAGAGGCACCCGTAATTGTGCTGTGAATATTGACTGAAGTCGGCTTTGTCTAACGTGGTTCTTCGCCAACACAATCATGCACATTGAAATCATGTTGATTTGCTGATTTCCAATACGAAATTTTTTGAACAGTAAGAAAATGTTTGCATTTCTGCAGCGATTTTTTTCACATGTTTCTTAGGATAGATGTTTAGGCATGTAATTTTATATTAGCTATGTAGCGAATGTGAACGGCAAGCACTAGGTTTTGTGTTTTTCTGAAAGAATCCGATTTAATCTGCATGCTCCAACCTTAGGTTTAGGTCTTTGCCTGGGTAACTAATGTTATCTGCACATAGCACTTGTTTTTAACTCTTGCTGTCGAGCTGTGGGCTGCTGCTTTGGTGTGAGGGGGATTGAGCTTGTGTAACAAACACAGGGATGCACTCCATTATCAATGCTCTACAAGATCTTTTCCAGCTAATGTTACGGGCTTGCCTTACCAATTGAACCTGGCATATGACGCGCGGACCATCACATAACAATCCATTGGACCGCATTAATTTTCAGACATTGCGGATTCTTTTTTGGTTTTTAATTTTTTTGTTGGTCGGAGATGGAGAGAAGGGCGGAGGGAGAGGGCAATGGGTAGAAAAGTTTGTTTTATTTATTTATAATCACATTCTATGGTAGATTTTAAGCTATTACATGAATTTATTGATTTCCGGACAGGTATCCGAATCAGCATTAGAAGTGAGGAATATTGAAATTACCAAGAGAACATTCTATTGCAACTACTATAATTTGGGAAAATTTGTTGATTTCATCCAGTAGTATCTTTGTCACTGCCTATCTTGATTTCTGCATATCCCATTGGAGATATGAATAATATTTGACATAATTTCATCTTGTAAAGTTTCCATGTCAGCTGAACTGAAATTTATATTTACAAAATGTTTGAGAAACCATAATGAATTTTGCTTCTGGGAGAACCCTGCAAGAACGTAAAACCCAAACACCCAAACTGTGTAAGAGCTTGCAACGGCGACATTTATAATCAGAGCATCATACAAAATAATACGCAAATACCCTAGCAATTTACAAATCAATAATCTATGTTTGTTGTCGATGACTTTGTTATAGTATTCGGAAATTGCAACCTGCACCAGTAAATTATAAATTTCTCAAGTTTAGCATTGAATGCCAGGAGTTAGAGAAATGTTGTGGGAAGAATCATGGGAGATCTGATACATTACAAAATACTAGAAATAAGCTTTAACTGAGCACCTTTAGCACAATTCACGATATATTCTTATACTGATCTGAACCATCAATTTTATAAAGAAAAAAAAAGACTGTTAACACAATGTAAAGCAGACAAACTCCTCACTCTTAAGGATTTATCTCAATCGATTCAACTCCTGAAGGCATCATGCTCTAACATCTATTTGATAATTTGGTTCCACTCTTGATTACAATGATGTGAGTTCAACATGATGGAGGAAAACAAGGGTCCATCTTTCATTTGTTAGATTTCTTTCTAGTGTGTTTTTTCATTCAAAGAAGTTTTCTTTTGAAGCATGTCATTAAATTTTGTTCGAAATGCTTGTGGAGTTATTCTTTTCTGTAGAATTGAGTGGTGACAAGAATCTTCCTTACAATCATGTCAGCCTAAATCGATCATGACAATGTGTGCATAGACATGATTAGCCTTTTTTAAAATCTAACATCCAATTGCATGTTTTGAAAACTACAGCAATGCAAAATATGCCATCTCCATGCTTCTGAATTGCATATTTTGAGAGATATTTGGTGCCTAATCACCAGAGCCACTTTATTAACCATATGTAGTCACTGTTAAAGTATCACCACTATTACTTTATTTTTCTATGAATAGTACAACCTTGAATTCTTAAAAGCATCTTAAATGTTGATTAGGAATTTTTGTTTTCAAAGCTACTGCTATAGACATTTAGTTGTTTAAGGGCCACTAGGTTCTTTAAGGGCATTGCATATTTCTATCTTCCTCGTCTCCTTCTTAATCATTTCCAACTCCAACCAACTTCAGTACTTAGTTGAAGATTCATGCTAAAACACATTGTTAGCCATAAACTTTACCTCCACAAATTGATTATGGGCAGTACGTGGGACTAAGTACCTCCTCTATTATTACAAGGTGGAATATACAAGAATATGGACATATGTTCAAAGATTAACTTTTGGGTGAATCATTGAGTAACATGTAACCATAGAAAGAAATCAACACTATTCAGAGAAATAAGGACATAGTTTCCCCAACTAATGCTATGCTTTAGAATGTCAAATATCCACCTGAATAATGCAAATAACCCAATGGAGGTAGGCCTGTTTCATCAACCAATATGCAATATTGTTAGGACTAAGTGTTGTACACCTTGCGAACCCTAGGTAAATTGTAAATATCTAATTATTATAATACATTATAATCTTTGCACCCTAATGGAACAAGGTGTTGTCCTTGGAGGGAATCTTAAGATTCCTTGTATGACACACTACGCCACTCAGCCAATGTATTATGCTAGGTGTAGGAGAACATTAAAGATAATAAACTAGGAAGAGCATCTTTGACTAGCAAAAAATTTCAAAATAGCCATGTTTAAGTGGTGTGTATGTTGGAACTTTGGTTCTCTATTCACTCATAGAGTTCCAAGTAAGGTTTTTGGCAAAAGAAGTTGATGGACTTTGTTCTAAGTTCATGTTCTAAGATGCAGCAGAAACAAAAGCAGGAGACATTTATTAGAGACATCCTAGTTGAAGATGGTGGTGACACTAAGAAGTCATTACCTTCCAGTTCAAGGGTGGACCTGCAGCCAGCTACAAGTAGTAGGACGCCGCCCATTGCTAGGATGTATATGGCGAAGAGAAAATTATGAATTGTTGTAACTTATATTGAATTATAATATTCTATGATGATTTTCAATTATGATGAGATTCATATCATATTATTGGCTGTTGTATTTGCATATTGATGTGAAACTGTACACTTTGTTTATTCAAATCTAAAAGAAAATATTTCCCCAATGTTCTACAAAGTCATTCCATATGTTTCATAACTATATTTTGCATGAAATTTATGACTTTTTATAAATGTAATCAAACCTTCTGTCAAATTGAGAGACTAAGGGTTCTAAAGAGATTCTAAGTTCAAGGATTCTATAAAAATTCTAAGTCAGATTTTTCGATTTCCAGATTTTATTTACTGAATGTGCTGATTGCAGAACATTTTTTATTTCGATGTCTGCATATCAAGATTGGAATCACCTTTTGTATGTAAGGAGACCCGCCTCCAAGGGATGCGTCTCTTGAGAGGACGTGTCTCCACACGTGGAGACATGTCTGCTCAAGGGACGTGTCCCTTTGGGTGCGGGTTTCTCTTACAACCGATCATTCGGTTTAAACAAACTTAGCGTATAAACACACCCTTACACATGGCGGATGTATTACAAGAATTCTGAATTTTAATCAATGCGAATTCTGAACATCATTTAGATAAATTCGATTTTATACATACTTTATAAAATTCTATTACTTACTTATTTCTAGAAATATTAAACATGAAGAGTATTTGATCTTATATAAATGATGATGATGCTTATAGCAATCATCATTTATATCTGACCTAAGCTACCATTCATTAACACTCCCTCTTAGCTAGGGAAGATATTTCAAATCAAATAAGTGGAGATATCACCTTTACACGTGATATCGAAGATAAGGAATGTTTTCTCAAAGTTGTCAAGTCACATGACATTCTTCATAACACATCTTCATTATGGTATGTGCACTGACATCAAGTCACATGATGTCTACCATAATTCATGGCATATCCACGGATATAAATATCCACCATGATTATCTCTTAAAGATCACAATGATCTTCAGATGATATCAAGTCCCATGATATCCATCAAAGTGTCCAAGAGATACTATCATGACATGTCCACAGATATCAAGTCACATGATATCTATCATGATAGTTTATCATTGTAGAGTCGTCACTTTACAATGTCAAATACAAGTGTTCATTATTAGAAAGATCGTCACCTTTCAATAATGTCTAAGTTACCGATTCGTTTTTGGATTCGGGTATGGGTACGAGAATCCGGTATGGGATTCGGCAAAAAATTTTTTTGGGGTTGGGTACGGCTTGGATACGGCAATACAAAAAACATATAAAAATCAGAAATATATACATATTTGCAGCAGTAATTAAGTTCAGAATACACCACCATATTAATAATAATAGTCTAAGAGACTAAGACTAATAACATAGCAAAAATACATCACCACTTTCATAGTCACTAAGTATTACTCGAATGTCATCATCATGATATAAAATTATAAATTAAAGTTCAAACGTTTACAATCAGCCATTATTGATCATTGATCAATCAAAATCATATGGGTCATCAAACAAACTAGCATCATTAGATGCTACATTTTGTGTAGAACCACAAATAGCATTAGTGGCACTCGCACAAGCACTGCCACTAGCAGTAGCACTCGCACTGACACTACCACTCTCGTAATCAGTAGCTACTTTAGGTTCATAGTCATCATCAATATCAAGTGCTGCTAACTGACTTGTGGAAGCATCCAAGTCAAGCTGCTCTGGCTCAATATCCCACCTCCTTGTGTTTCCTTCTTTGTAGGAACTTTGCTTGTGTGTAAGGAGGCGCAAGTTTGAATTCACATACACCAAGTCCTCTGCCTTTTTTGAATGCAGCCTATTGCGTTTTATTGAGTGGATGAAGGAGTATGTGCTCCAATTCCTCTCAAAAGAAGATGAACTAGCAACCTATTAAGACCAAATTAAATAGTTAAGAGTTACAAAATTTAACTAAACAAAATTAAAAATTAAAATGACAAATATAAAACTTACTTGGGATAAAACTTTTATTGCAATAGGTTGGAGGTGCATGTATTCTTGCCCATGGAAGTACCACCAACTATGAGCATCCACCCTGCACTTGTCTCGAAGAGCATCCATATTTTGATCAACACTACCAGAGCAAGCAAAAGCCATGAACTCAGCCCTGACTCGATCGCGTTGGTCACGATCACTGAAGATTCTACGAATTGCTGCCTTGTACCCATGAGCCACTTCACCATCCCTATATGGAGCAACTCTTGATGATGTAGCAAGTACCTCAGGACTATAATACTTGGGACTCAATGCAAAAGCGAGAAGATGCAATGGAGTGGTCATTTTGTTCCATCTATCAACCATGATTTCCTGTAGCTCTTTGAAGAATTTTTCTTCAGGATCTTCCTCTTTTGCATTGATGATGACTTTCATCTTCTCAATCATTGAGTCGATACCATCATATACTTCTCCCAAACAAGGTCTATCCATGTCTGTATAACGGATCATGCTCAGTATAGGCTCAGTGAAACTAACCAGGTACTCAACACGATCCCACCAACACTCATCTAGGATCCTTTGCCTGACCCTATTTGCCCTTTCACTACTAGATTGCCTCCATATGGCCCAATTAGGGCTGATTACCATGGCACAGAGTGCCTCACGAACCTTTATAAGCCGTCTCAACACAATTGTGTTGGAGGCAAAACGGGTCTCTGCAACCTGTTTGGAAGTCAAAATAAAAATTAAAATGTAATTTAAATTTACAAAATCAAAATTTAAAATTAAAAGAAAACTAAAAATTAAAAAAATATTGAGAATTAACTTACCTTCAACAATTCCAATTTTGAGAATTGTCTAAATATTCCTTGTGTCATATGGTGGTTGGTGATAAACATTTGGATGTCTTCGCCCTCAGCATACACCTGTTTGATCCACTCAATTTTGGATCCAATTTTTTGTAGCATTAGATTGAGGGAGTGGACAGCACAAGGTGTCCAAAAAATGTTTGGATACTTCTCCTCAACCAATAACCCAACAGCCCTACAATTTTTGGCATTGTCGGTTATAACTTGCACAACATTTTGATGGCCCACTTCTTCAATAGCTTGGCAAAGGATGTTAGCAATAAATGGACCATCTTTCACCTGTCCTTCACAATCCACTGCTCTCAAAAACATTGCCCCTTTAGGGGACACAGCAATAACATTGATCAATGGGCGATTTTTTGCATCCTTCCATCCATCAGAAACGATGCTCACCCCTGTTTCGATCCATGAATCCCTTATGGGCTTCAAAGAGTCTGCTACATGTTTCACCTCTTTCTCCAATAAGGTGCAACACACCTTCTCAAAACCTGGGCCCTTATACCCCTTTGGAGCCTCATTAATAGATTTCACCATTTTTTGCCAATATGGTGAACGAACAACGTTGAATGCCAATCCATTGGCATAGACACATCTTGCTATGTCTTGATCAGCAATCTCTCTTGCCTCATTCTGAAATGAAGCTTCCAACGGTCCCTTGGATCTTTTATTTGATGTGGGCACGGTTTGCTCTTGAGGAATGTTCATAAATGGATGGCTATCTGCAGGTCGAATATAAGTAGGTGGTGTAGGGGGTTTCATGGCTCGAGATCCTTTCTTCAAAGGATGGCTTGTTTTAAGACTACTAACTTTTTTCTCTGATTTTTCTTGCTCAGCAATATATTTCAACACTATGTCATCCGGAAGGCCTTTGCCATCACCTTCTAGAGGTCCTGGACAAGCTTTGATGCCATTATCAGGGATTCTACACAAGTGGGCTTTCACTCGACTGTATGAGCTTGTATATTGAACTTTGCAATGACTACAAATCCAAATAAATACTCCACCACCTGGACATTGTTGAACCATTTCTACATATTTCCAAAGGGGAGAGGTTGCATTTATTTTGAAACGAGATTGGGCTGTGGTGTTAGAAGTGGATGCCATTGTAATACCTAAGGCACAACATATTGAAATAATTTTGGTATTGAAATTTCAAATTTGAAACTTAAAAACTTAAATTTAAAAGAATGAGAAGTAGAACAATCAACAATCAACAAAACAAAATAGTTTATTTGTTAAAAAAAATGTAGGAAAAAAATAAAAAAAACTTCAAAGAAACCTACCTCTTTTGATTCTTTGAACAAATCTTGCTCTATGATCTTCTTGGCAACGAACGGAGGCTTGCACGTGCTTAGGAATAGCACAACAATCAACTTTGACAAACCAATGATCAGCCTTCGAATCTATTCAAGCTTGTGCAAGCAAAAACGAAAGTTCAGCAATGGAGGCAAGAAAACGCGTTTTTCATTCACAAATTGTGAAATGAGAGTGTTTTTACCTATTTAGTGTCTTTGGAGGTCAAAATTAGGTTTACAATGAATATTAAATCATATAAGAAGTCAACATTCGGTCAAAAAATATTTAAAAACGCTTTTTTATTTCCGCCTGGGCGTTTTTCCGCGAAAATTCGTCGCGGATTCGCGTCGGATATGCCAAGCCGAATCCTGTTTCGAATCCACAGAGGGCGACGAATTTCTGATGAATCCGCAGGCTAAATTCCATATCCTGTTCGAATTTCATGCGAATCGAACCAATTCGAATCGAACCAGGTCGTGCTCGATATCTAGGCAAATCTTACGGCCAGTCGGTAACTTAGGGTATAATGAATATCTCTCTCTTCCTAAGGAAATTTGAGATGTTCTCACTTTCAATCAATTCTTGGGTGGACTAGGAGTTGTGAGAAGAAAAGGAAAAAAGAAAGAAGAGATGAAAGAATGATTTGCAGCTTACAGATGTTCCTGAAAGGCTTGAACAACAGCGTGGCATTGGTCAAGAAATAGAGGCAAACAATGAGGAAAGCAACACAAGTTCATTTCAGCAGAATGATGAGTTGGAGAGTGAAGATCCAAAAGGAGAATTACTTGCCCCTTCTACAAGTGAGGTGTACCCAAGTTTTTATGTTGGTGATGATTCCAATGTGTTTGCACCTAATCATGTTGAAGATTTGGTGATAAATGGTTCTTCTCTTCTTGTTGACCTAGCTTCTCAAGAATTTTCACATGGAGAAATTATGACAAGTGATCAAGGAGACCCTTTTGGTATGCATATGACTATTCATGATGAGATCAGAAATATACCTATAGATGATGGGCTCATTGAAGGCAAAAATGATTTCCAAACAACTAGCATTGATGACTCTTTGCTTCATTACAGTGTTGGTGACTTGGGTGGCATCATTGAACCATCTTATGAGCATTGCCATAGTGATGATGTTGGTGATAATTCAAAGGTCACTCAAAACACAAAACATAAAGTAAGTTATGAGTTTGCCATTGGAGAAGAAGCTTTGTATGGAACAGCTACAGAACGATCTCTTTGAGAAGGTTGCTGCCATTAATGTTGAGCTTGGTGTGACTGAAAATTCCAAAACAGCACCTACAGGAGAGCATTATCATCATACCAATGATAGTAATCTTGGTTGTGAATTGAGGGCTACCATGTTTTTTGATCATAGTGCCTTATTCCAAGAGTCAACACTCCAAGAGGGGGACAATGAACACTTTCCTATTGATCAAAACAATCAGTCCCATAGCATTTGGGATCCCGGTGTGATGACACCTAAGGATGATAAAGAGCCTGTGTGGGATGAATTTCCCTTTGATCCAGATGACGAAATGGAACGTGTTGAGGACCCTATATCAGCAAACAGCGGTGACATTATGCTTGAGTTTGGGGCTGCCTTCTCGTTTGATCAAAGTGACAGTGAGGAGGAACCGGACTTAGAAGTCTATAAGGGTTCTGATATTGAAGAGTTTGATGGTGTTCTTGAGCAAAAATCATATTTATTAGTGCACGAAGCTGATCATCATCTAGATGTTGAGCAATGTCATCACATGGACGGTGTGGGGTGTGAAACTAGGGACAGCCATGGAGTCATTGAAAACAAGAATGAGAGTTCTGATTTTAAGCAAAGGCTCGAAGAAATTGTAGAGTCTGATCCCATTTATGATATTGAGCATTCTCAACTAGTGGGTGGTGAAGAAGGGGAGTCTTGGAGCAGCTATGAGGGCAGCAAAGACACGAAACTAAGTTCTGATTTTTACTTCCAGCCTATCAGCGGTACACCACCTTTGCATACTTATGGATGGAGAGAACAGTTCAGGGTTTCCGTTGAAGATGAAGTGCAAGCTCTATCTAGTTTTGACCAAACACACAGTTTGATAGAAGAACTCTACAGGAAGGCTCAAACTGATGAGAAACAGAAAGGGGTTAAGGATGAAGTAACCCTCCCTAAGTTGCAACTTGTTAAAGATTCTTTGGAGAAATTGAAATCACCATACATAAACTTGACCAGAGATTGAAGTTATACCTTTGAAATTGCAAAGAAGACCATCGATGCTTTCCAAGAAAAAGAGAGACAAGTTGATGAGCTTACTCATGAGCTTGAGACAACAAAAGATATGTTAGGAAACACTCAAGTGGCATTAATGGAGGTAGAGGAGCAGCTAGCTGATTTCAAACTTCTCAATGAACAAGAGAATGCACAAAGAGTTGAAGAAATCAAACAGGTAATTGAAGAGCTTGATAATCTTCAAGAAGAGTTTGACTTGGGGAATGTTCCACAAAAATCAGAAGTTGCATGTGCAGATTTGGACCAGCAAAATGGAAGTGAGCAAGAGGAAAGGGATGACTTCCAAGTTTTTGACAATCCTCTCTTTGAATTGAGTGTTGAAGAAACTTATGATAACCCTCTCTTTGTGATGGACAATAAAACATGTGGTGAAGTGACCGAGCATGAGACTAGGTATGATTTCCAGCGTATTAATGATAAGATATCAATCTATGAGGACATGTCACACTTGGTGAGTGGCAATCTTCCAAGGCTATTTGATAAGGAATGCATAAGTGGGTTAGAGGATAAAGTCTACACAAGGGAAATGATGATTCAGGGAGATTTCAACATCTTTGACATCAAGGTGTTGCCCAAACATAGTTTGGTAGCTGCTGGTAATTTCATGACAGCAGCAAAAAGTGAAGAATTCAGACTTGTTACTCAAGAGGAAGGGGGTAAAGAAGAACCAAAGCAGATTGTTCACTTCCTTGACAATCCATCTCTTGGGTGGAGTGATGCTTTGGCTCCTACTAGTCCGTTTTTGGAGTTGGGATTGAAGACAACATTGGTTCCATGCTCTTCAGATGTGAATGCTTTCATGGTTAGGCTTCAAGGGTTCTTGAGAGAAGACACTAATTCCTTGAGAGTGCAGTTGATTATGATGGACACTTGGAGACGTGTTGTGTACTCTTTCCGGTATGTTGGGGATCATTCTTGGTTGGGTATCCTTGTTTGGCATCCTCGGCATGGTATAACAAAGCTTATTGGGTATGGTGGGATGAGGATCAAAATTTCAGAATTAGTGGTGCTGCTAACCTCCTTACCAGCCATCTGGTGGTTCCATTTGTACATCAACAAAAGGATTAGAAAGAAATTTTAAGTGTGGATTGGAGAGATGAACTGATGGTTACTCTTGGGGGTGATCTTTGGCTTAGGCAGGGTCAGATTCTGAGACACGAGCTTGCTGATTTGGAGCAGACCAGCCACCTTACATGGGGAGTTACTCTCATTCAGGAGAGTTGGTTCATCATTTCTTGTAAAGTAGGTGGAAGATATTAGTTGGAGATTTATTGGGTGTGTTTTCCAGCCACTCATGAGACGATTGGGTGTAGCAGGATGCTCATTTCACATGCTCATACTTGGGAATTCCTTTGGCATTGCTATTATCCCCTGTGTAGAGTGCATTGTATTTCACTGATCCCAACCTTGAACAGCAGTGGTTATTGGCTCCTTCAAATCTTTCCTACTCTCCAAGTTCACCTTATGGAGGTTTGCAATACAAATTTTGATAGTTTTCTCACAATTTTGGTTCAGGACAGCAAACCCCCACATGCTTTGGTTTATCATTCAGACGCTATTGGAGTGGGAACTGTAAGAGTTTTCCATAGTCTCCATGGTTGTACCATAATATTTTGGGCGAGACATAGCAGATTTATATGGAGTCATGTGGATGTTTTTGTTGAGCTCTTGCAAAGGATTGATTCCCTCTTTGCAAGGAGATTTGGATAAGTCACTTATGCAAGCGTGGCTTTGACAGATACCATATGGAGATTTGCTAAGGAGTTTGGTTTTGAGTTGGGTAGATTATTTTTCCTATTGCCTAGGTTTATGACAGACCGTGGAATTCTTGGTATTGCTCACTCAAGAGTCTTTTGGGCATGGGATGTTGCATGGTAATGATCTCAGTTCTTCCAGTCTCTTCAGTTTGAGTTCCATGGATGGTTACATTTTGGGGTTACAGGGGAGGTTAGTGCAGTTTTGGCATGATGGCTTCACTTATGTGATCAGAGTGGTGTAGCATCGACATGGTGGGTTCTTCGTGAGACGGACATGGGACCCTGGGATTCTACTTGTTTTGGTGCAGATCAATTTAAATTTTTCTGGAGATGTGGTGGTATTGCTTGAGGGCAAGCAATATTGGGAAGGGCGGACTGTAATGCCCCCATTTTTAGCACTACACTTCCCAGTGGTTGTTAGCCTATTTTTGGTTACCCGCAAGCAGGTCAAAGGCAGAATTAGGGTTTCCAACTGTTCGGAGGTCTCTTTTGTGGTTTCAAGGGTTTGCATGTCGGAGTTTTGCACTTTGGTTTATGGATTCCTTTTGGGTTTTCAGAGAGCTTTAGAGGGATGTGACATGCATTTCAATCAGGGGTTTGCATGCAAGATTGGTTTCTGGATTCTTTCTAGGTTTTCAGAGAGCTTCGCAATGGTATGACATGCATCTGCATCTAACAACCTTTTCCAAACTTACTATTTTTAGTAAGTTGCGATGGCTACCCGGTTTGTGCTCAAAACGCATTTTGAGTCACTTACTATTTTTAGCAGTATGCTATTTATAGTAAGTGCTATTTTTAGCAATTCAATTTGGGGGTTTCCAAAGGGGTTTCTATTTTTAGCAGTGGTCGGTCATGATATTGCTATCTTCAATTGGTCACAATATTCTTCTATGGGTCTTCAGTTCGCTCAGTTTGGGTGTTTGGTACATACTATTTATAGCAATGCTATTTATAGTAAGTCATCTTTGGGAGAGTTGGTTCTAGGCCATTGTACTCACAGCAGAATTATCACTCAGTTTATTTTCGGAGAGCCTAAGGTTGCAGTTGATATTTGTTTAATTCGACCACTTAAGCTATTCTATAAAGTTACATTATAAAGTTAAATTATAAACTTATATTAAGGGGAAAAGTGGTCATTGATGTGTAAATTGCACCTAATGAAACAACTTTAAGTTGTTTTTAAAAGCTTTGTTAAATATTTTATTTCCTCCTTAAGTTGGGACACCTAAAGGAGAGGAGATATGACATTTTAAAATGTTAAATATTTAAAAGGAGGAGAAGGGTGTAGTTTTATAGGGAGGAATTAAGAAAAGTTTGGAGTCCAATCACCCTAACTCTTTATATTCTCATCTTGGCTCTCATTTTCACATGGAGACTTTGACGACATACTGAAATGTTGTCGGATTGTCTTCCGGTTCCCTGGGCTGCATTGTGAAGACAAAAACCCTCCATCATATTGGCTAGTTTCGGTGGTGAAATATCCACCCTAATTAGATATTGGTGTTTATAATCAGTTGAGATTTACAGGAGCTTCATGGGTTCGATTTTGGTGAAAGAAATGATGAAGATTTTTCAGTACTTCTAGGTGTTTTGGTGTGCTTTCGATTGCTTACAGTTTTGGTGTGGATTGTTGAAGGTTGGAATGATTTATTTTGGTTTCTGGGTGTTTTCAAAAACAGATCTGAATTTGGGTTTTTAATCACATCTCTCAAAGGGTTTGGAGTTTGCAAATGGGTAATGGTTTATTGGAAGCCTCTCTCTAGGGCGATTCCATCAAGCATAGAATTGTATTTTTTGGTGTTGAAAATGATTTTTAAGGACAAATCGCCCCTTTCCAGCCAACAAACTTTACAGAGGTCTTTGGAGTATGGTTTGCCACTTTGAGAAGGGTTTGCTTGCGGTCAAGAAACTTGTCAAAGAGACATCACCTCCTATTTCAGCAGCTAGTTCGTTCCACTCTTCCTAGTATTGGTCGATGCCCTTGAAGGAGTCATTTTATGCTGCCAAGAAGCTGTGTAATCAGGTATGAAGCTGTTTTGTAGTTCTCTGTTTTGTCATGTAAAAATCTGAACTTCTTGTTATTGAAAATTAGAATATATTTGAAGGCGAATTATTCTTTCTATTGCAAGTTATATAGTTATTTGTGTTGCAATCTATTATGATTATCATGGCATGCCTCTCTCTCAATTGATACATGAAAAAACAAACAACAAGCAAACTCAAAATCTTGAAACAGCAACTTGAAAAAACCAAAAAAAAAAATAGGGGTGCACATTACACACTTATCGGGACTTAATTACCTGAGTAAACATGACATTTATTACATTAATTATTCACACTACAACTATAGTTTTATTAAACATAAGTAACTAGCCAACTACGGCTGACTACAACTAAATGACGGCTTACATCATCCCCCCACAAAAGAAGTCGTCTTCTAGACTACATGATAACCAAAAGGGATGAATGATATTGCATATAAAGCTAATGAGAAGGGGGAAGCGAGGACGTCGCTGGATGCACTGATGATGTCATGGTAGTCGTCAGAAAGTGTTGCTCCCGCAATCGCCTCACTTCCTCTATATGCATGCGGAGTTGGTGGTCGGCAAGTATCTCCCTCTCCCTAGCGGCTTTAACCATGCGAGCCGCCTCCATCAGTTGGCTTTTGGCCTTGTCCACATCTGTGCTCTTTGTGGCCAACTGCTCCTCCAACTACTTTACTCCTTGTTCCCACACCTGCTCCCTTTGCCATGCCTCTTCCTCCAAAGTGTTCACCTTGGCCTCCAAGGCCACTGCTCGAGCTTCCTCAGCACTAGCTAGCCATTTCTGCTCCGTCAATCGTTTTTGAAGGTTTGACATAATTTTCGCCAACTCTTCCTTTATCTGCGCCACTCCTGGCACTCCTGGCGATGCAACAAGGGAAACTGGCGATTCGGTCGTTGTGGTGACCTGCTCCTACGTTGTAATCATTCCCCATGTAGTCACTGGCCTAGTGGTTGGCAGTAATGCTAGCGGTCTCAACATTGGCATGTCTAGCGTGTCTGGCAATGTGGCTAGCAATGTGGCTGGCACCGAGGTAACTAGCAATGCCAGTCTTGGCAGTGTATCCCCTGAAGCTGCCAAATCTAGCAGCGTATCCCCTGAAATAGCCAGACCTGGTGGCGTACCCCCTAAAACTACCAAACCTAGCAGTGCATCTCCTAGTGGTGCCGCTGAAACTGCCAACCCTGGCACTGCATCTCCCGAAACTATCGAACTTGGCAATGGCGGTGTGGTTGAAACTGAAACTGCCAACCTTGGTAGTGCATTTCCTGAAATTGTCAAACCTAGCGATGTACTTCCTGCAATTGCAACTGCCAACCCTAGCAGAGTACTTCCTCGAACTGCAACTACCAACCCTGGCGGTGTGGCAACTGGCAGTGCCAAGTCTAGCGGTGTGGCAACTAGTAGTGCCAAGTCTGGTGATGTGGCAATTGGCGGTGCCAAGTCTCGTGCCAACGGCGCCCAACCTAGCAATGTGCCTAGCACGGAAGCTACTACTCTCAATGTCTGCCCAACGCCAATCGGCAATGCCGGCAAGGTAAATGTCACAACCGCCGGTGGGCTCTCAATGCGAACTGGCGGTGTTGGCAGGGTGAACCACGCTGGCTGGAAGGGTGGTATCACAACCACCTCCTCTACTTCCATCTCTGGTGTAGTCTAAGCACCAGCTGCCAAGGATACTTCTTCGTCTGTTGGCGAACTGGCAACCGATGTCAAAGAAGACAAATCAATCAGTTCATCTTACTCCTCTTCCCCGCTCTTTGTCGATGCTTCCTCCGTCGATGCTACCTTTGGTTTATATTGCACTATTTTCTTCCCCTTGTCCACTTTGGTGTCTTTCTAGAGATGCAAATCAGCTATGTTTCTTTTCACCTGGCAATTAATTCTTGGCAGGATGAAACAGTAGTTGTAACTGCCGAACTAAGGTTTGGCATGTATCTGCTTCCTTGGTTGTCGTACGGTGGGAACTTTGCAACTTTTGAACGTCGTACGCAGAAGCCTCTTGGCCATACGTTTTGAAATCTCGGCCCAACTTGATGTACACCTCTCCTACCTTGAGTATGTCGTACGATGTGGAGATGTGCCAAAGGCCATACGTTTTGAAGATATGCCAAGTGTCATATGGTGTGAGAAATTGCCAAGTATCGTATGGGTCTCTTAAGTCTGTCGTACACTATGATGCTTGGCCATACAATCCAGCACCTATGTTTTGGTGAGTTGTACAATGTGAAGTCTTGGACGCACACTTCTCTAGAACCCTTCACCATGTCGTATGTCCTCTCTTGGTCATACTACTTGCCTTGCCAAACTTTTCCTTTTGTTTGCCAAACCCTACCAAAGAATGTGTCGTACGGTTTACTCTTGTGCCTATACGGATTCCTCCTTATCTTCACCTTCAATCACTTGCACATCTTTTCCAGACAAGTATCTTGCTCACTTCTTTATTCTCTCGCCAAACTTGTCTTTTCCCTGCTAGAGGTCGCACGACATTTTGTTTACTTTTTGGCCAATTTAATATTTCCTACCGAAGTCTCTTTCCGTTGCATTGCTCATGTGGGCTTACGATGTCTGACTTTATAATTTTTCGCCAGTTTCTTTCCTTAGCCACTGCCTTCCAAGGCCTTACGGCTTTCTTTTTGGCCCATATATGCCCTTTGATATTTTGTATTTTATTTTTTCTCTTTGATTCCCTTCGTCCTTTTTAATTTTTTAGTCCTTTCATTTTTCAAATTTTCCACTTTAATATTCTCAACTTCATTTTTTAATACTTTGGCCTTATTTAATTTTTTAATTTTTCCCTTTTACATTCTTTCTCTCTCCTGATTTTTTAAATTTTTTGATTCTTCTCGACATTTTTTTCTATTTTCTTTTCTCTCCTCCTCTCTCTTCAGGTTTGTCATTTTCTCATTTATCCCCTCCTCTCTTCAATTTTTTTGTCTCCTTTTTTCTCTGTCACTTCTCTCTCCTCGTCTCTTTCTGAATTTCTCACTACCTAGTACTTTGTCTCATTCCAACTTATCGGCTAGTGTTCTCTCTTTGTGCTCTCCATACTCGGCCAAAGATGTCTGGCTGGACGTGCCCTTCTATTGAGTTTCGTGCCCGATTGGTACTCGGTTCTTGTCTTTGTTAGGTTGTACAGGAATTAAAGGTTGTTCACACGATCATTGGTTGTCGGGAGTACGTCTCCAGCTAGTGTCTCGTTCCTTCTCTTCCGGTTTTGTTCGTTCTTCGTACCGTTGCAATATTTGTTGCCTTTGGAGTTCTTGGTCGCTCTCCACCTAAAGGTCCTGTAGGATGATTAAATGGTGGACCAGCAATCTTGGTAGACGATTGAGGAGATGGTCAACCTCGTTGTTCACTTGCAATCTATCCCAGATGACCGCCTAAGGAATCTCTCGCCTGAGAGCCTCCCTACGTACGTGGAAACTTAGTGATATATCCCACAGATTCACCAAATCCTAAGTCAACTCATCTTCTCTTTCTTCATTAGTTTCTACAGGCTCTTCCGTCGATCGACCCATTATGCTGCCATCATACTGACAAGTGATTCCCTGGTCCGCTTAGGCAACGGCGTCAAATGTTTACTTCACTGGGCATGTTTCAATGTACTACAGAAGTAAACTAGATTATATACAGAACATAGAAAAGTACAACATATTCAAGAACATAAGATGCTTGAAATATGGAATGCTTCTATTCATTTCCAACAATAAGTATCAACATGTACAATCATATGGATATCAACAGTACCATCAATGATAATGTCTTCCCGACTACAAGGACTCAATACATATAACGCTCAGCGGTGGTTAAGCAACCAACCGTCCTGACGTTTCATGACAACCTATTGACCACTAATCGGGACTCAATTACCCGAGTACACATGACATTTATTACATTAATTATTCACACTACAACTATAGTTTTATTAAACATAAGTAACTAGCCGACTATGGCCAACTATGCTATGTCCGACTACAACTATAGTTTTATTAAACATAAGTAACTAGCTGACTACGGCCGACTATGCTACGACCGACTACAACTAAAGACAATGATGGCTTACAAAGGCAGGTTTGCTTATGGAACCATGGTTTCTAGCATAGAAACAAAAATCTTTTGGGGAAAAAATCAGCAAACCAAAAGTATAAGATTTTTTGAAAAAATGGGGAAAATTTTGGATTTAAAAAAAACATAAAAAATTGTAGAACAAGAGATAAAAACTATTTTGTTTTGAAATTGAAAGGCATTTCCATATCATAGAGATATAGAGAGCAAATAAAATAAAGAGTTTAACTAATGAATTGTAGAAAATATATTTTTGTGGTTTAAATTCGTATTGCTGATTACATTCATTGCATTGCATATCTTTCAAACTCAAAGCATTACTTCACATTGCATAACTGCTGATAGATGACAAAATTTCAATTACAATATAGTTTTTTACAAAGTCAACCTAAGCAGTTATGCAATTACTTCACATTGCATAACTAATAACTAGGAGCAGCTGCCAATTGCATTAGCTTGTCATGGCATTCCATGAGACCACATTTCTTTGAGGCATTTTTTCAAACAGTTCACTGCCTTTTTCAAATCTATGGTAGTACCTCAATGGCCACAAGGTGCCACACCTCCAAGTTCTTGCAATAAAAGTTTTATCACAAGTAAGTTTTGAATTTTTACCACTCTAAATTTGGTTTTAACTTTTAAGATTTATCATTTAAAATTAAAATGTGTTATTTTCAAATTTGAAGTTTGATTTACAAAATTTTTAATTTAACAACTCTAATGAGAGCTCCCTTTGCTTCAATAGGTTGTTAGTTCTTCTTCAGCTAAGCAGAATTGGAGTACATACTCCTTCATCCACTCAGTGAAGCACAATTGATTGAAATTAAACAAAGCAAAGGAGTTAGTTTTTGTTCATTCCAACTTGCGCCCTCTTATTCACAAAGATGATGAGTACAAGGGCAGCAAAGTTGTGGGATGTAGAACCAAAGTGAGCTGACCTAGGGCTTTCTTTTGTTGCACAATCTTCAGTTTTTGAGAAGTCAAGTAGTCAATGTACTTTTAGTGCAAGTGCCAGTGGGTTCCATAATCTAATGTTAACGTTGATGATGATCTTGGTCTTGATGATGACCCATATGATGCAGAATAGAGAATTGGTTACTATTTGTATTATTTAAATGTTAAACAATGATTATCTATCATGACATTCAAGTTTGATCCTTTTGATATTGAAAACTGAATTTAGATTAGTATATTATGTTTCAAAAATTGAAATTTGTCATGGATTTGTTTAGCATATGCATTAGTATATGACATTCTAAACTTAATTTTGTTTTTAGGTTGCATATATATATATTTGAATATTTTATTATATTTTTGTTTAGACATACCCAAAACGTACGCAACCCCCACCCCTCCCCCCAAAAAAAAAAAAAATCTGTTGTACCCACATACTCGTACCCGATTCGACAACTTAGCTTGATGGAACATAGGAAATTTATAATATTTATATTTATATATTAATATATTGTAATATTTTGAATATTAATATATTTATTATTATTTATATTAATATATTATAACACAAGATTTTAAATATTTTAATACATTTATAATATATATAGTCGTCCCCTCACCATCCCCTAAATTTTTGAAAAAAATTGTTTTCCCTAAAAAACTCATCCCCCCATCCTAGAAACTTGGAGAAACACTAATATATTGGCCAAATGAGGTACAAGCTTGCAAATGTGTTCACAAAACCTCTCTATATTGAAAATTTTATTAAATTGAGGGATAAACATTTCAAGTTTTCATGTATTGTCCAATGGTTTGAGTTCAATTAGTTAAAACTTTCGTTTCCAATTGTGGAGATCCAAGTTCAAATCCCCAAAGGGTTATCTTCTATGGAATTCTAAGTTGTGACCTTACTCTTTTGTTGTTGGCTTCTAGTGTGGATTTTTAAGTTGTGACTCTCAATATTTCATTGTTGGCTTCTAGTAGGGATATCTAAGTTGTTATCTAATGTTAATGCTCAAAAGGAACTAAGTATTGGTCTCATTAGTGCTTCTAAGGAGATTAGTATTGGTCTTTGTAATGCTCATAAGGAGATAAGTATTAGTCTCATCTATAACTAGTTTCTCGCATAAGCCATATTGTAAACTTCTTCAATATTAAAAAAAAATCATGTATGACCATCAAGGAAGGGTGTTAAAAATTTAAAATAGTTGATAATAGATATACTGATCATAAACATAAACCATATGTATTTATATTATAAAAGCACATTGTCATAGGAATTAAGGCAAAATATTGAACATAAATATTATGCTTTATAAAAGTTAGTAATAAGGGAGGGTTCATTTCTTAACCCTGTATTTAAAAGGTTGGTTGGCATTCCACTAGCCATCTCTCATTTTATCTCTCACCCATTTTGTTTCCTGATTGAATGAAAAATAACACAGCTAATATTTCTAGCTCCATTAAATCTGAGTTTATCTCCTACCTTTGCTTCCATCTATCTCAAGATTGTTACACATCCACTCAAGTGTCACCTATCCCAGAAATATAAATCCTCACAAACATGATAATCTGGCTTGTATGCCTAATGCCAAAAACCTAAAGTGACTGTAATGGTCTACCCTAGTTTGTCAAAAACAATTCGATTTCTTCAAACTCAACTGTTCAGGCATTTTGTCAAACAATTTGGCTGAAGGAAGTAGTGGACTTGTTCCCAGTTTAATTTAATGCTTAAATGAGTACATAATTTGTTTGATTCCAATCAATTTCCTTACTATTCCACTTGCAATGAATATATATTCATTACAACAATATAAACACGGGTGATATAATAAACTCAGGAAACTCATATTCAATATTTAAATGTCCTCAAAAATAATCCATACATCTTTATTAATATAAACTCCTGACCTGGGAATACGTGATGGATTTTGGATACTTTAAACTAACAGACTGCCAAAATGTATAAACAGCTCCCCTCATATTACCAAATTAGCTGCGGGCTCCATTGAGAAATCGACTCTGATGTTCTCAACACTTGAAGGCTTTGAATCCTTCCGAAGTAGCTTTATCCTTTACTCACATTTTTCCAATAATAAACCACAATTGAGTCCCTCAAGTCTCCCAAACATAGTCGAATATTACCATATTACCAAGACTGACCAACATTTATCTATTTACTAAGTGGCATCTAAAATCCTTCAACCCGATGACTCAATGGAAGACATACATGTTGCGGTGACTTTTCTAGAGCTGCAAGAGTCTCAAATATCCACGGCTTCCTGGTCCAAATTATATGCCACATCCTCTTTTCCAGATTGACTGGTATAACACGGCTCCAACAAAATAAAGTCATTTCTCTCCTTTATGCGATATCTCATACTCAGAAAAACCCAATATATAGGAATAGTGGCAGCAATCTTCGATGCATATACTCCATTTAAAATATCCACAATTGCTTAAAGCTTAACACCATCGTATAAGCTGCAATTACTAATGATGCGGGAACTTTAGAATTTAAAATTGAAATATTAAAACAGCTCACACAATACTCTTTGATGGGAAACGGAAGGTTTACGGCATGCTCAATAGAAGTCAAACGGCTCTTTGAAGTATCTCGACTCTCCTCTCAGGTGTCACACTGTTGTAGAAATCTTAGGATTATAAGACATAACCATACACTGGTCAGTAGTAGATTAAAGGAGCAACAGTTACTGAGAAAAACATCTTCTTTATATTTTATTCACCAAACAATGAATCGACTTCTTTAATCGAATGCCTTCACTAAATGTTAGCGGCTTCAGATAAGATGTAACATCACCCTCTCAGAATAATATTATGTGATGGCTTGGAAGAAACACAACAGAAAAGAAACGCTATTCCATCAACACCAACGACGGCTCTCTTTTTGACCCAATCAATGCATCATATGTATTTGTCAGTTTCTCCACTTAAGTAGCGATAGGAATGCTAAGGCTTCAAGTCTCATAAAACTTATAATTACATCTACTTCTTAGCTGCGTGAGACTTCTGAAACCAAACGGCACATCAAACCTTGAATTTATTAATGAAGTGTTATTATAGCTTTAGCCTAAGTTGCCGAATCGGGTACGGATACGCGGATGCGGGTACGGGTACGGTACGCGGATACGGCAAATTTTTTTTTTTGGTGTGGGTACGTTTGGGTACGTCCGTACATAAAACGTATAAAAATGATAAATATAGACATAGATATAGATATAAATTTATATTTATTATTTTAAAAAGTAAATTAGATTTATATTTATTATTTTAAAATGTAAATTTTAAAGTTTTAAATTTAAAAATTTAATTATATTAAAATACTAAAATAAATTTAATTTTTTTATATATAATAAAATTATAAAATTATAAATGTAAAAACATTAAATTGTGTAATATTAAATATTATTACAATAAAAATTTGTTTAAACTTAATACTAAATAAATAAACTAAAATTATGTATTAATAATTTAATATATTATAATATATATAATAAATTTATATTTTATAAAAACAACATTATTAAAAATTTAAATATTATATTATTTAATAATTTATTAATATTATCATATTATCATATAAAGTATAAAACAATATAAAAATTAAAAATAAAAACTAATAACTATTATAAAATATTAAAATATAAACTACAGTATACACTAAAATTAAACTGAAGTTTTAATTTTTACGGAGCTGAGAAATACCACAATACCTAGAAATGGCGGACCTGGAAATGGCGGGCGGACAAAAACGGCAGACAAAATCGGGAGAGGAAAATGTGAGGAAAGACACAATAAATGGCGGAAAATCTCCTTCGACGGCGGTTTCCTGCGCGACCAATCTCCTTGCGGCTTGCCTGTGTCTGAATGGCGGACGGAATAGGGTTGAAAACGACCAAGAAAATTGCCGCAGCGAAAAAAAACGCCACGTCACGAAAAAACGGCGTGATTCGAGGAAAAATCGTGCAGGAAAGTGGAAACGTTTTTCAAAACAAAAATCCGAACCCAGTTCGAATCCGTAGGGTTTCCAACACGAATCCGTTTGGAAACGTATCCGTACCCGGAATCGGCAGGGTAAAGGGCCGATTCCGGTAACATAGGCTTTAGCTAATACATCGCCTACCTTCCAGTTTGTTGTTCAGCACCAAGTTTTTCCTATGTCAGTTCCCTTAACTATAGATTATACTTTAATGAAATCGACCTCCTTGAATGATTCAACCTTTAAACATGTCACCATAAATTTGGTTAGCAGCAGCCTTTTACAAACAATCGAAACACACAGACAGCCATGTGATTCTGTACCATTATATGCCAATGTTTCCTTTCATGAAACTTCCCAATTAACACGACCACTCATAGATTAAAATCTGTGAGAAAATGAAACCATCATCCTGATTTCTACTATTTGGCCCAGCTCTTAAAATTTGTCTCTGTTAAATCTCAATATGAAATAACTGTGGCAGAACTTTTTTTCATGGAATGATACAGCTAGAGGAGATATGCATTAATTTAATCATTTTCGAATATAATTTTCCAAACCATTCTATCTCAAACAAACAAAGAAATAATTTGCAATTCTTCCCAGTACAGCCCCTGAAATGAGACTGTCAGCCACCATCTAGGGTGTATCTTCCAACACCGAAGATGATATATCCTTTTTGGAGGTTTTTGTCCCCAAAAAGTCCTAGAAATTATCCAACCCAAACCTGTTACCAAAACCAAATCCAACCTACCAGCAATGAGCTCCTCAACTCTTTTATTCACCTCCTCCTTGTAACTCCTCGTGAGTGTTTGAATTCTCATCTTTTTTGCTTTTCACTTTTTATTTGTCTTTTTCTGAGAATTCTCATAAAAAGTAACTTTAATATATTTTTAACTTTTTAGAACATAAGTTACTTTTGCACCAATAATTAATTTAAGTTGTCTTAATATTTCGACCTTTTCTTGACAACATTAAATTAATTATTGGGGACATTACTGTTAGTTTTAGACCAGATATGTAAATAAGCAGAAATATAACACACTTAACAAAGAACACATTGAATTACCCTGGGAAAACCCTCCTTCTCGAGGGAGAAAAACCCAGCAAAATATATCTTTTATATATTGAAAGAATAAGAGCAGAAATCTGCTTACAAGTCAGACCCTACTCAAGGGCAAATTTACTACAATGAATAGTGAAACCTCTCCTTGATACAAATGAATATAATTCTCCTTGAAATCTGATCTGCTGCTACAAGTGCGAACTTCTTCTTAGAAAGTGCGAATTGAATTGAGAATGAATTGATGATCAAATGAGTGATCTTCCTCTTTCTTATATACAAGTCTAGGTGACCTCTTCTTCTAGGTCGGCCCCTAGAAAAATAAAAAAATGTTATTTGTAAGTCAAGGCTGACCTGCCTTGAAGAATATTTATTTTAAATTTAAATTTAATTATGGAGAAAATATCTCCCGCTGCTACAAACATTAACACTCCCTCTTAGCTAGGGAGGTATTTTCCAAATATCCTCGTCATGGAGTCTCTCGACATGATGCTCACAATGGTTACACCCATTGTGGAAAACCACATCTCAGTCTCAGAGATGTACAAGAGTTCATCACGGAGTCTCTCAACGTGATGTTGTCATGGAGACTCTCAACATGACATCCACCATGGCTACTCCCATGTGTGGAAAGAAACATATGTACAAGTGTTCATCACGGAGTCTCTCAACGTGATGTCATCATGGAGTTTCTGAACATGACATCCACAATGGCTACTCCCATGTGTGGAAAACACAAGTACAAGGGTCCATCACGGAGTCTCTCAACGTGATATCATGGAGTCTCTCAACATGACGTCCACAATGGCTACTCCCATGTGTGGAAAGAAACACATCTCCGTCTCAAAGATGAACAAGGGCTTTCACCTCATATTTCTCCATCTCAAAGAAATATGCATTAGAGCAAAGCTCACTAATGTTGAGTCTCCCTCTCGGCCAAGGCGGCATTCTCCACTACCCCAAGCTTGTCCCGGAAATGTGCAAACTTCACTCTAGAAAGAGGCTTGGTGAGAATATCATCCGTCTGATCATCAGTGCAAATGTACTTGAGTTGAATTGCTTTCCTCAGCTCCATATCTCTAATGTAATGATATTTGATCTCCACATGCTTTGTCCTATCATGAAACACTAGATTAACTGAGAGCTTCACACAGCTTTGATTATCACAATGAATCACAATCGGCTCCAATGTTTTCCCAAACAATCCTGCAAGGAGCTTCCGAAGCCACACTACTTCTCGAGCTGCCACACATGCTACAATATATTCAGCCTCTACAGTGCTTAGAGCCACAGAAGTTTGCTTCCTACTACACCAAGAAACCATGGCAGACCCCAAACTGAAGCAACATCCAGAGGTGCTCTTCCTATCAGTTACACTCCCGGCCCAATCAGAATCAGAATAGCCTTGTAACTTTAGATCTTCACAGGAAGTATATCTCAAGCCATATCCCACAGTGCCACGCAAGTATCTCAAAATATGTTTTTCTGCAACTAGATGTATTTGTCTTGGCTCACACATGAATTGACTGAGAGCACTCACTGCATAGCAAATGTCTGGTCTAGTGTTGACTAGATACATCAATGATCCAATCAATTGTCTATACATGGTGAGATCTACCAAATCTGAATCAGCTACTGAGTCACTCAACTTCTTCAAGTTTGTCTCCATAGGTGTAGACATGGACTTGCAATCCATCATCCCAAATCTCCTCAAGATGTCTATAGTGTATTTTCCTTGACTTAGAATAATCTCATTAGGTCTTTGCCACACTTCCAATCCCAATAAGTAATGCATGAGACCCAAATCCTTCATCTCAAACTCGGAGGCTAACTCTTTCTTACATTTGACAATGAGATACTTTGCTCCAGTGAGAAATAAATCATCAACATAAAGAACCAATATCAAATCCTCACCATCAACTATCTTTAAGTAAAGATTGGAATCTGCATCATTCTTGGAGAATCCCAAGCTCATCAAATATTTATCAATCCTTTCATACCATGCACGAGGTGCTTGCTTGAGGTCGTACAATGCCTTCTTCAATCTACATACATGAGACTCCTTCCCATGAATCACAAAACCATCTGGCTGCTCAATGTACACTTCTTCAATCACACCATTAAGAAATGCAGTCTTTACGTCCATTTGATGTAACTTCCAACCTTTAGTGGATGCAATAGCAATAATTGTCTTGATAGAAGTGTATTGAGCAATAGGAGCAAATGTTTCCTCATAATCTATTCCCTCCTTCTAAGAGAAGCCTCTTGCCACAAATCTTGCCTTATGTTTCTCACTGCTACCATCAATTGCATGCTTGATTTTGTAGAGCCATTTGGAAGACACTACCGATTTCCCTTTAGGTCTCGAAACAACATCCCATACATCATTCTTAATTATGGACTAATACTCTTTTGTCATTGCATCTCTCCATACCTACTGGTTGGATGCTTCCTCAAAACTAGAAGGCTCAGAATCAATGATGTGACTCATCAATGCCACATAACTTGGAAACTTCTGCAATCTCTTGCTTTCCCTAAAGGTGCCTCGCAGAGCTGCATACTTTTCTGCCTCTTGCATAGTTTGTCGAGCCCATAGAGGCCTCTTCCGACCTACGGCAATGTCTCTAGGCCCATCAATTGGTTCTATAGGATCAACTGGATCAATAGTCTCAACTAGTTCATTGGACTCCCTCTAAATGTCAGGAGTATGATCAGGAGATATGTCCATATCCTGAGGAGTCTCCTACTCTTCACTGTCTATCTCCATGTAAGACCCTTTAGATCTTTTGAAGGCTACTTCCTCTTCAAAGGAGACATCCCTGCTGATCTCAATCTGTTTCTGCCCTAGAATATAGACTTTGTAGGCCTTTGAAGACTCACTGTATCCCACGAATATACCCTTCTTGCCTAAAGGTTCTAGCTTTGATCTTTTATCCTTAGGTACATGAATGTAAACAGGACAACCAAAAATCTTAAATGACTAACCTCAAGTTTCATACCTGTGAAGGCCTCTTCAGGAGTCATGTTTCCCAATATTCGATGAGGGCTTATGTTCTAAACATACACGGCAGTTCTGGAAGCTTCTGCCCATAGGAAAGTCTGTAAATCTTGATCATGAATCATAGCCTTGGCTGCCTCAACTATGGATCTGTTCTTTCTTTCAGCAACTCCATTTTGCTAAGGGTTGTACGGAACATAGAACTCCCTCTTAATCCCTGCCTCAATGCAAAAATTACGAAAAACCTCCAGAAGTGTATTCTCCTCCATTCCCTGATCTCAGAACTTTAATCCTTTTCCTGGACATGTTTTCAACTTGAGCCTTGAATTCTTTGAATCTATCAAGTACTTCTTCAAACTCCTTAGATTTCAAGAAGTAAATCCAAGTCTTTCGAGAATAATCATCAATGAAAATCACATAGTACCAAAATCCACTCAAGGATGCCACAAACATTGGTCCACATAAAACAGAATGAACAAGATCCAAAATTCCCTTTGATCTACTATCACTACTATGAAAGGGACTCTTGATATTCTTACCAAGTGCACATCCTCTGCAAATGCCATCATGCTCCAGACCAAGCTTAGGAAGACCAGTAACCATCTTCTCCATAGATGGAAGGGCTCTAAAGTGTAAGTGAGCAAGTCTCTTGTGCCATAGCTCACTCAAGCTGATAGAGTCGTGCAATAATGCTTGAACTGGACGAATTGATAATCTGTATAGGCTCTCCTAACGAACACCAATTACACGGGCTGCTTTTATACTAGAGTTCTTAGGCCATGCAAGAACTTTCCCTTCAGAAAAGGCAACCTTGTACCCTTTGTCCTCCAAAGCTGAAATGGAGACAAGATTTATTTTGATCCTGTTGTGACCTTTTCACACATCGCCCCATTGCAAATGGGGACCCTCTTGTTTTTGCTTTTTGGGTTTTTCCTTGGCGTCGCAACTGCTTATCACCAGTCTTTTTGCAATGAGGAGTTAGAGTTTCTAAGAGTCATACGAGCCAAGTTGAGATTTTAAGCCCGAATTAGTGTCTAAACACCTCAGACGGACTCAGAAGGCCTGAAGGACGAAGAACGACTGTCATCTCATCCAATTCCGACAACTACTTTTTGGCATTTTTGACCCTCTGGACCCCTATTTTTTAGGGACTTCATTTTTGGCGTTTTTTGGCCCATATCAGACTTCCTATTTTTTAGGGGGTATTTTTGGAAAGTTGCTATTTTGGGAAAAGTTTTTTTATTTTTGGCGGGGTTCCTATATTTAGAAAGTGCCCGGATTTCAAAAACCACTTAGAAGTTCCAAAAAACGAACAGAAAATCACGAAAAATCAATTGAAAAATCTGAAAAAAAAAAATTTATGGTGAAATCTGATTAAGTTTGAAATTTTTGAAAAATCATCAAAAATCAGACTTCTAGATCAAAAAATCACAGAAAACCAATTGAAATCTGAAAAAAAAATAAGTCAAAAATCACAAAAATCAATTAGAAAATCTGGAAAATTCATCAGAAATCATTAAATCCATAGTAAAAATCACCTAAGTGTGGAGAGCTGGCTTCATAAAGAATGGCAAAAGTTGGTGAAAGTCCACCAGCTGAGAGTGATGAGTGGCAGAAACCTTGAGAAGTCCGCCCAGCTCCTTGGCATAACATCTTTAAAGTCCGCCCATCCTTGAAGGTCAAATGGAAGAAGTCTAGCAAAGTCCGCCATCAAGCATTTGAATTGGAACAAGCCTTGGAAAGTCCGCCATCACCTTTGAAAAGCCAATTGGCAAAGACTTAGTAAAGTCCGCCCACTTTAGAAAAGCATTTGGCAAAGGCTTAAAGAAGTCCGACCACCTCATGGCCAAGTCAACATAAAGTCCACCAGCTTGCAAGGTGCTTGGAAATAAATGTTAGAAGTGCGCCCAGCCTTATAACATTTGGAAAATATTTGATGAAGTCCGCCATCAGCTTGAAAAGTCATTTGGCAAGGACTTAGGAAAGTCCGCCCACCTTGAAGACACTTGGCATAAAGTTTCTAAAGTGCGCCCAGCCTTGAAGTCGTTTGGAAAAGCCTTTGGTAAGTCCGCCAACACATAAATGAGACAACCATTGAGAAAGTCTGCCAACTTTTAAGAGAGAGAAAGTCCTCTTTAAAGTCTGCCAGCTGGAAGATGAATTATAAAGTCTGCCATCTCTTTATGAGTCATTGGAAGAAGTCCAAGAAAGTCCGACCTCCTAAGAAGAGAATGGAGAATATTTCATGAAGTCCGCCATAGGGTAAAAAATGATTTAGAAAATGCTTTATGAAGTCCACCTAGAGAGAGGTGGATAAATAACAATAAGAAAAGAAGTTTTCCATTCCTAGAAGGCTATGGAAAATTCAATGATGAGAGGCCTTGAAAATCCACCATGAAAGAATAGCAAGAAGGTAATTACCTTGAAAGTGCACAATGACATTTGAATGGAAAATAAATGAAATAAGTCTAAGAAAATTCACTGTGACTTAGAGAGAGTATGGCAAATCAATGAGAAGTCCATTTTCAGGAGAGAGAGGATGGAAGAGTTTCATGAAATCCGCCATGCCAAGGAGGAGAATGGTAAAGAAAGTGTGAAGTCCACCTTGAAGTGGAGAAATGTTCACCAAGTCCGTCGGAGGTATAGAATCAAGCAGGTCTGACTTTAGGAGAGAGAATGTGGAAAAATCTTTATGAAGTCCGATCCATCACTGAAATAAAGTCAAGAAGGTCGCCCGAGCTATAAGGCACAATGGCAAGGAAGTCCTAAAGTCTGACATGCATGTGGTCAATCAAGGGGAAACTCCGAAAAGCACATGGTGAAAGCGCAGAGGCATTCTTCTCCAAGTTCAAGGCACTTGAAAGAATATCCGGACATCTTGGGGGAATTTCATCTACAATCCCAGAACTATTGAAGCAATCAGGAAAGAAAATAACTTCGAGTCTAAACATGTGCTCCAAGGCGAGACTTCCAATACAAATGAGAAGAAGAAGCCAAAGTCTCAAAGGAGATCCAAAGATCAAAGCTAGGAAAGAACATGCACAAAGGACAGAGTCGCTAGCAGAAAAAATATTCTAAGGCAAGAACATGGAAAAGAACAAAGTAACCAAGGAGGGCATCCAACCTATTGAAGTAGCGCCTCGGCAAATCAAGTTGTTCCAAGTCAGCACATCGAGATTTAACAACTTTCTATTTTATTGTTGGTTCATATTTAGCAAAAAGGACAAGTGTCCTTGAATGTAATTTTCTCATTGGTCGAGGGGTAGTTAGTTGTCACAAACCCTAATTAGGGTTTTATTTTGTAATCTCGGCCATTGATCCTAAATCAATCTTGGCCATTGAATCATAATTGGGGAGCCTATAAATTGAGCTCACCCCTCATTTGTAAAGCATGGGAACATGTTGCAAAACATGTTAAGTAATTGTTGTGTACGACTGCTAAAGTAATAAGTAATGCATGCATTGTTTTGATGGTGATTACTTCTCTTATTTTGGAGTTGGCATGGTTCTTATCCCTCATCACAGTTTAGATTTTATTTCATGTATGTTAGATGAATGCAAGATTTGATAAGTATTGATTTATGGTGAAACTTTTGCTCATACTTTCTTTGAATGAATGATTTTCGTTCAATGTGTAAAGTTAGCCTGAGCTTACTTTGTGGATGCTTAACTTCTGTCTAGATAAATATTGTTCGATTTGATGGTAGTTATTCATGACGTGAAAATCATAAGCACACTCCCTTGAAGATTGCACCCACTTTGTGTAGTTGTCGTTGAGCGTGGCGAAGCAAAGCGTGGTTATTGGTTCCACCAAGTCAATACTGTCTCTTGAATTCTTAGGAAGTAGACTAGAAATTCTAAACCTTTATCTCCTTTTTTTAGTTTGTTTGATCCAAGACCCAAACAGTAGAGCCTCATTGTTTGGACCTTCATTGTGAATTGAACAAGCCTAGCATAAGTCCCTTTGTGTTACCAGCATATCACAACGACCATTGAGCTTATCCGCATGTCAATACTTGACATAGGGAACCTTGGAATCGCCATATGATCTTCTCGCAATCTTAGCATACGCGGTGGTTTTTCAAGAGAGGATAGGGTGTCTTTGGGCATTTTATTTTGATGTTTGGTGTGTCACAAAACACGCATCAACAGATCCTTGGTACAAACAAAACATCACTCAAATGAAGAGGGATACTTGAATCTAGCTGAAGAGAAGTGGCCTCCAGCTCTTTTTATAGAGTAACAAGCATTGTCTCCAATTATCACTTGCAAGTTAGTCTCTTTCTCTACCAAGTCTGTAAGATGCTCTCAATATCTTGTAATATGACGTGAAGCACCACTATCAATCAACCAAGTGTCACTGTCAGTTGGAACATTGCTTGAGAGAGCGGAGATGAATAGAAATCCCCCCGAGTTGTCTCTAGATTCCTTTTGAGGTGACACATCATCAACATCTGCAATAGAGGCATGTTGCTTTGGCTTGGACATGCAATCTCGAGCATAGTGACCATACTTGTCACACTTATAACATTGAATGTGAGAGAGGTCCTTCTTCTTCTTTGTTTCTAGAATAGAATCTGATTTTTTGTCTCTATTCCTTTTGAAGTTGCCTTTTTTCTCTTCTCTTCCTTTTCTTCTGGAAGCTTGAGCAGCAAGGACATGACTTTCTTCATTATGAGAATTTCGCCCATTTCCTCTTGCTACCAACCTGGACTCTTCTTGAATACAATCAGCTCGAAGACAATCAAACTTGGGCAACTTAGATCTCCCACTAATGCTTTGAATAAAAGGTTCCCAAGATTGAGGAAGACCATTTAGTGCCAACATAACCAGATCCCTATCTTTGACTATGCCTCCAATAGTGCATAGCTGATCTCTCAACTCAACAATCTTCATAAAGAAGGAAATGACTAAATCTCCTTTAGCCATTTTTATATGATGGAGTTGTTGTCTCAAAGCAAGGGCTTTGTTGGTATTATTGATCTCATTCAATCCTTGTAGAGCCTCAAACATATATTTGGTTGTCTTCATCTTGGAGATAATCAGAACTAGATGATCCTTCACGGAGTCTATCATGATCTTTCTAGCCTTCGTGCCATTTTTCTTCCATTGAATTTTCTCAGCATCATCGGATGGCTTGGGCACATCATTTTCCACAAATTCTAGAAGATCATTTTCTTCTAAGGCAATAAGAACTTTGAATTTCCAAGAGGTGAAATTTGATGCTCCATCAAGCCTGTCTTCGACCTTGACTCCGTTCAACATCTTTGATTCTTTGATAGACTGTCCTAGATAAAGAGATGTCTTGACTGCTTAAACAAATCTGATCGGATCTTTGCTTAAATCCGCTCTAATACCATGTTAGTTTTAGACCAGATTTGTAAATAAGAAGAAATATAACATGTTAGTTTTAGGATCAGATTTGCAATAAACAAAAATACAACATATGAACAATAAACACAACACTTTTACCCTAGGAAAACCTTCCTACTCGAGGGAGAAAAACCCAACAAATAATCTCTCATATATATCATATAAATGTACAGAATATTGCTTTACAACCAAACCCTTCTCAAGGGCGAATTGATACAATGAATTAATAGCACCTATCCTTTGATGCAAAGATAAATATGTTTCTTCTTGAAGTCGATATGCTGCTACAAAATGGTCTGCTGCTCCTTCTTGAAAGAATGTGAAAATAAGAATGACTTGATTATTTGAATGAATGAACTTCACCTTGTATATATACAAAGCAAGGTGACTCTTCACTTAGGTCGGCCTCCTTTTAAGAAATAATATAATTTGTGATTAAGGCTGACTTGCCTTATTAATTATTTATTATTTAAATTTTTACTTAGGAGAAAATATCTCCCTAAGCTACAAACACTAAAACTCCCTCTTAGCTAGGGAGGTATTTTCCAGATATCCTCTTCATGGAGTCTCTCGACATGACACCCACAATGGCTACACCCATTTGTGGAAAGTAGTTCATCACGGAGTCTCTCAACGTGATATCATCATGAAGTCACTCAACATGACGTCCACCATGGCTACTCCCATGTGTGGAAAGAAACACATGTACAAGTGTCCATCACAGAGTCTCTCAACGTGATGTCATCATGGAGTCTCTCAACATAACGTCCACCATGGCTACTCCCATGTGTGGAAAAAACACAAGTACAAAGGGTTCATCACGGAGTCTCTCAACTTGATGTCATCATGGAGTCTCTCAACATGACGTCTCATCTCAATCTCAGAGATGAACAAGGGCTCGCACCTTATATTTCTTCGTCATAGAGAAATATACACTACAAGGGCTTTCACCTCATATTTCTCCGTCTCAGAGAAATATACACTACAAGGGCTTTCACCTCATATGTCTTTGTCTCAGAGAAATATACACAAGGGCTTTCACCTCATATTTCTCCGTCTCAGAGAAATATACACTACAAGGGCTTTCACCTCATACTTCTCCGTCATAGAGAAATATACACTACAAGGGCTTTCACCTCATACTTCTTCGTCACAAAGAAATATACATTGCAACAGATCTTCATGATGATGTGACTCCCTCTGAAGCTCCAAGTTCTTGCATCAACCTCCTGACCTCCTCGTCCAAGGTTGCCTCTATTGGTTTTTCAAACTCATGTTTAATTCCTCCTCTTCGAAGAAACTGGTCGCAGTGACAGTCTGAATAGGTTCTTCCTCTTCGAGAGATGTCTTCAGTTATGTGCCACCAACTCAGTCCCACGGCAGCAAGCTGTGTCTCCATTCTTCAACCTACGTGACTTCCTCACAAGATGCATCAAGCTCTTCCTCTCTTGAACGCAATCTCTCATCATCCTTTTGCTCCTCCGTCCTGGAAGCAATGTTTTAGAGAGATTACTAATAATACCAATGCTAGAAGCATACATGATTCACTATTCCAATGCATGAATTAATAACTACATAAAAGATTCAAGAACATTATTCAAAGGGTATGAAATACATATCTCTTTATTGTCTAATCTTCCTTACAATCCACCAATTGTTTTTTCCTGATCTTTGCACCTAAAGATTCAAATCTCAAGCTTCTTCCATATTAAATTCACCACGTTCTTTTGCAATAGCTGCAAGATTCTGCAATACTTGATCACAATTGGATATAATATTCACACACATAATGCTTCAATGCAAGTGCCCACTACATAGGAGTCTCATTTAATTTTAGCGTCATTAGAATATCAATTCCGATATTCAACACCATAATATTTGATTAAGATGAAGACGTGTTCTCCACCAGAAGTCTCAAGTAGTGACCATGTTCTTTGATAACCAATATAACAGTGACACCCAATGGCTGCAAAATAACAAGAGCGATTGATAGGGAGACCCGATAACGGGTGTGATGAAATCTACAATTTATGAAATTGCAAGTTCCCGTGCAGAGATAATAAAGCCGACCATGAGCATCAATTATTATATTTCATCTAGAATAGTCACACTCCTGTATGCTTAGATATTCGGCCAACACGAATATAACAGTTGCCATAACTCCCAGAACACAAATATTCCCGCATCAATGACGCAATGAAGAGAGACTTCTTGAAATGCCACAATATTCACTATATCACCAGTGCTCAAGACATTCGTCAATGATAACGAAGTTCCGTGAAATGTATTAAGGATCCTGATATCCCGGTGATGCCTTCCACACAGTTTGTTTCAATACATTTATCGGTTGTTGAAGAATATACATATCATTCATCGGCGATAGAAGAACGATGATAGCCACGACCCGTTAGATAGAATAAGAGCAAATGTCTAATGCAACCGATGGCTTCAATCATGAATATGCACGGCAATACAAATCACCTAGAGTACGCATAGCATCCAAGAGTCGGACTTGAGATTATTGCCGCTAACTGTCCATTCAGATAGTCCAAACAAATACAAGCCCGTAAACCATAACCTAGCTTTGCCCAGACCATATGTCCTTCAGACTGCTTAACAATTCTGATCAGATCTTTTCTTAGACCCGCTCTAATACCATGTTAGTTTTAGGATCAGATTTGCAATAAGCAGAAATACAACAACATATGAACAATAAACACAACACTTTTACCCTAGGAAAACCTTCCTACTCAAGGGAGAAAAACCCAGCAAATAATACCTCATATATATCATATAAAAGTGCAGAATACTGCTTTACAACCAGACCCTTCTCAAGGGCGAATTGATACAATGAATTAATAGCACCTATCCTTTGATGCAAAGATAAATATGTTTCTTCTTGAAGTCGATCTGCTGCTACAAGATGGTCTGCTGCTCCTTCTTGAAAGAATGTGAAAATAAGAATGACTTGATTATTTGAATGAATGAACTTCACCTTGTATACATACAAAGCAAGGTGACTCTTCACTTAGGTCGGCCTCCTTTTAAGAAATAATATAATTTGTGATTAAGGCCGACTTGCCTTATTAATTATTTATTATTTAAATTTTTACTTAGGAGAAAATATCTCCCTAAGCTACAAACACTAACATAACACACTTAACAAAGAACACAATGAATTACCTTGGGAAAACCCTCCTTCTCAAGGGAGAAAAACCCAGCAAAATATATCTCTTATACATTGAAAGAATAAGAGCAGAAATCTGCTTACAAGTCAGACCCTACTCAAGGGCGATTTTACTACAATGAACAGTGAAACCTCTCCTTGATACAAATGAATATAATTCTCCTTGAAATCTGATTTGCTGCTAAAGATGGCGATCTGCTGCTACAAGTGCGAACTTCTTCTTAGAAAGTGTGAATTGAATTGAGAATGAATTGATGATCAAATGAGTGATCTTCCTCTTGCTTATATACAAGTCTAGGTGACCTCTTCTTCTAAGTCGGCCCCTAGAAAAATAAAAAAATGTTATTTGTAAGTCAAGGCCGACCTGCCTTGAAGAATATTTATTTTAAATTTAAATTTAATTATGGAGAAAATATCTCCCATCGCTACAAACATTAACAATTACAGTGACACGAGAAATTGTGAGGATGATAATATTAAGTGTGCAGTGATGCAATGGTTAGCCTCAGACTGGCTCTCTTTTAGCTTTCTTAATATCTATGCCATACATTGTATGTTGTGTATGTTACCTCTGTGTTTGTGGTAGTTGAACCACCATAACTAACATTAAGTACTTCACTTAATCCCATGATAGCATTGGTTGTCATGTTTATACATGTTGACATTTATAACTTTGAGCATATTGTTGGAGTACATAATCTGCTTGGTCCAAGAACATCTATCTAGGCATGTCAGACAGTTTGTATCAATTAGATACAAATAAGAGATGCCCAAAATCTCCCCTGTTCCATTTCTATCCATCTGTATATCAGAATCCTAAATTGCCATAGTTTATGCAACCTTGGAAACATACACTTGCAAGTGCCAATAAGTTGTGAAGTTGGGATCATGGTTGGAAATTAAACAAGTTTCAATTCAAGCCAACATTGTAGGTTCAAAATACATGTAGGTACAATGTTAATGAATATTTATTCATAATTAGGGAAATGGGTTTTATGCATGAAATCTTACTTTCAATTCAAGCCAACATTGTAAGTTCAAAATACATGTAAGTACAATGTTAATGAATATTTATTCATAATTAGGGAAATGGGTTTTATGCATGAAATCTTACTTTCTGGAAGCATAAAGAAAACCTTTGGTTAAGTTCTCAAAGTAGCATGCAAATATGACCTATGTTAACCTATTGTGCAAGAACAAATCTCTTATTTTTTTATTGAATACAAAGTATATGTTCTATACAGAACTGTAAGAAGTAGAGCACTAAAATGTTTACCCAGCACAAATTACAAAAGTTAAAGAGAAAAAAAAGTATTTCAAAAGATAAAAAAATGACAGAAATACCCCTGATTCAAACAAGACTACATCCAGAATTTGAAATTCCATCCTTAACAAGAAAGCAAAATAAACTTTAAAATTCCAGAATACAATAAACATAAACAAAACATTGAATTTTACATAGGAAACTGGCACAAACTTACCATAAGGTCTGGTAAAATGTTTCCGTTACCCTGCAAAACCATCATAAAATATACAAATTATAAACATTTTAATGAGATTGAACATTTGATTCAAGCAGAAAAATGCAGCACATCTTTATCTCATTCTAATAACATGTTAACATCCACTCTCCACTTAGAATATAAAGCAAGCTCAAACCACTTCAAATAAATAATAACATAATATTTAATTTGCAACAATCAAAACAGTTTTGTCTTATCATATCAAACTGATGACAATCCTTCACAATTTTCCAAAGTTTTCTCATCCTTGTGCGAATTGAACAGCTGTTTGTCAGACTTTAGCTTTGATTCATAAAGTTGCAAGATATGAGCAATTCAAAAGTCCAAATTTAAAAAGGGTGTCTGGATTTTACTGTGTTTAATAATTATCCACACAAACAATACAAATTTTCCATATTTGTATGTTAGCTTCTTCAAAATATGTTGCGTACATACCAAATACTGCAACAATATCAAAGACTGAATGCATGCACTGCAACATAGAAATAAATTATTGATCAAACAAAATTTCAAGTGCCTTTTTTATTGCAAACAATCTTTATCTATCTTAAATTATTTTGTCACCTTTTATATAGGATTGAGCAACCTTGACAACAGTATAAACTATAAAGCATTTAAGAGCTCCATCTGATTCATCATGATCAGATAAACACTATTTCAAGAAAACATAAAGATACTTGATTGTCGATTATGCAGTCTAGAGCCTTGAAATGTTTAGGAATTCTAAGGATAGGACACATGGGCATAACCTAAAAAATTTTAAATTCAATAAGTAGAAACCCTCCAGAGTTAGCCACAGCTCCATAGATAAATCCCACAGAAATATAGTTGGATTCAGCAAGTTGAACACAAATATATTTGTATATTCCATTATATGCAATCATTTGTTAGCACTACAGGGTAAGATGTAGCACTAGCAATATACGTGGTTCGGAGGCTCTTCTATCCATAATATGACAAATATCCTACCACAAAATGGACCTGACAAGCCATACATTCATCCACATGAAGGATCCATTAATGCCACTAACTACCCACATTCTTCAAACCTTATGCTGGTAAATACAATTAGACTCATAACTGAACAACATGCACCTTATGACCAATGTATTATGGTGTCTCGTGTAATTGTTATTGGTTATGCCCACACCTGTCAAACAAGTAGAATAGGCAAGTAGCCTAACTTATAGGTCATCCATAGATTTTGGAAACACACAAACATATAGCTTAAGTGTCCACAATATGCAATGTATGCTTACTCAAAAAATAGTATCCTTGAAATTTAGTATCAGTTAAGGTATTTATAAGGGCTTGCCTGGCCATACATTTCTACCTGTGCTATCGGTTTGGGCCCTAGGGCCTGCCGATTCAGTCCAATCCTATGTAGATAGGTTGTCCAAGGTTCCATCCCAATGCTATAGGTCCATCTGAAACAAACCCAGGTGAACCCACAACGAATTTCGCTGTTTTCATGCCCAATCGGTAAATTTTGACATTTTTTATAAAAAAATCTTCTAATTTGGCCTGACTTTGACCACATGCCCGAAAAAACACCCCCCCAAATCCTAAAATGCGGATTCCAAGACATTTTGAAGACAAAAACAAAGTCATTTCCCTTACTATGGATGCAAAACAAAAATATAATTCATCCTTGCTAAACTTTCACTCTTGCTTGCCATTGCACAAATAGAGTTGAAAATTGATCAACAAAAGTTCCAAAGATGTTGGTTTGCTATTCCTATGCATTTACAAGGGCCCATTTCTTGCCAAGGAGATCGGAGAAGATTTTTGCAAAAGAGGTAGGCTTTTTTCCAACTTTTTTTTTTTTTTTTCCTACATTTCTTTTAAATGAACTCTCTTGTTTTATTTTGAATTTCTTGTTTTGTTTCCACTCTTCTATGAATCTCTAACACATGCTTAATTTTTTTATATGAGTTAAGTTGTATATATTTTTTGTTGTCATTAGTTTTGATTCTTCATGTGTTGTTTATCGAACTCTCATAGGGATTACAAGGAAAATTGGTTCTAGCTCCATGGGCCGACCTTACTTCAAAACAAACCCTAATTCTCCCCTTTGGAAATATGTTGATATGGTAGAACCACTTCCAAGTGGCGAGGATTATGTTTGAATTTGTAGTGGCTGTGATGTTAGGTATACAAGCTCATACAGTCAAATGAAAGACCATGTGTGCCACATCCCTAGACTAGGCATCAAAGCTTGCCCAAAAAACATGGAGCACTCATTCCAGAAGCACAAATCCTAGCATATATTAATGAGCAGGAAAAAGTAAATGAAGCAGTACGCTACAAATCAAATCATTCTTTGTTAAAAAAAGGATCTCAAGGAATGAAGCCCCCTCCACCACCTAATCTTCAACCTGTAGGGAGCCACCCATTTTTGGCCACACTTGAAGAAAAACCTGTGTAGCCGGTTCGCCTGGTTCTGGGCTCGGTCCTCGTCTGGGTTCGCACTGGGTCTGGGTCCTGGTCCGGTCCCTCTGTGGGTTCGACCAGGGTCCTTGCATTTGAGCCTTGGTTCGCCGGTGAAGAACCCGGGCGAACCCGAGCAGAACCCAGGCAAACCCAAAGCGAACCCAAGGAGAACCAACGCGTCTGGGCGGCAAAAAAGCATTTTTTTCTATATTTTTTTTAATATTTCCTTCACTTTGACTTTGACCCATGCCCATGGGAACCCTAAAAGTGACCTCTAAAACAAATTAAACACCTAAACTACCTCATTTTCATTCATTTGTTTTGCAAACAAGCATTTTCATTCCAAGAGGCTGAGTTCTTATTTTAACTTGTTGGATTGACAAAAGGAGTTGAATATTGATTGTTGAAGCTTCTACAAACGATTGCATTGCCATTCCTACAGATTTGCAAGTGTTCATTGGCTGCCACAAAGATTGTTGAAGATTATTTTTGCAAAGAGGTAAGTTTTTCTCATTTTTTCATTTTTTCATTCTTTTTTTTTTGTTTTACAAACAGAAACTTTGTTTTGCTTCTTTTTTTTTCTGTTCTTCTATGAATGTATACATTGTGCAAGATTCAAAAGAGCTAGGTTTTAATTTTTTAAAAATTATTATATTTTGTTTTCATTCAAATTTTGAATGTGTTGTTTGCAAAACAAATTGCCATAGGAATCACAATGTCAATGGGTTCTACCTCTGGCTCCGTAGCTAAACCAAACCCAAAGTTCAAAACAAGTGCAAATTCTCCTCTATGGCAATATGTTGAAATGATAAGACAGATTCCAGGTGGTGGTGGTTATGTTTGGAAATGTAGTGGGTGTGAAGTTACATATTCTAGTTCATACCATAGGGTGAAAGCACATTTGTGTGGCATAACTGGAAAAGGCATCTCACCTTGCCCTGGAAAGAAAGATGCCCCTATTCAACCTGAGACAATTGCAAAATACATTATGGAGCAAGAAGCAGCAGATCAACGGGAAGCCCAAAAAGGAAATCACCCTTTGTTAAAAAAAAAATCAAAGGGAATGCAGCCCCCATCTAATCCCAATCCCAATATTGTGGTAGAAGACCACCCATTTATGGCCATTCCAAATCTTCAAGCTCAAAGTGCACAACCTTTTGCAAACAAGAGAGCAAAGGGACCTTTGGAAGTTGCATTTCAAAATGAGAGTAGAGCCCTTGCCGACCAATGTGTAGCAAGATGCATATATGCCAATGGACTATCTTTTAATGTTGTTCGTTCTCCATATTGGAAAGAGATGTTGAGAACGGTTAATGAAGCTCCAAAAGGGTACAAGGGCCCGGGTTATGAGAAGGTGCATAGCACTTTATTGGAAAAGGAGGTTGAGTTGGTTGAAGATGCATTGAAGCCTATAAGAGATTCATGGGTTGAGACAGGTGTGTCCATTGTTTCAGATGGTTGGAAGGACTCAAAAAATCGGCCTTTGATCAATGTCATAGCGGTGTCCCCTAAAGGGGCAATGTTTTTGAAAGCCGTGGATTGTGAGGGGCAAGTAAAAGATGGGCAATTTATTGCTAATATTCTTATTGCAGCCATTGAGCAAGTGGGAGCCCGCAACGTTGTTCAAGTTGTAACGGACAACGCGAAGAATTGTAGAGCTGCAGGGTTGTTGGTTGAGGAAAGATATTCACATATCTTTTGGACACCTTGTGCGGTCCATTCACTCAATCTTATGCTGCAAAAGATTGGGAATAAAATTGAATGGATCAAACAATTGTATACTGAGGCTGAGGACATTCAGATGTTCGTCACCAACCACCACTTGTCTCAAGGGATCTTTAGAACATTTTCAAAATTGGAGCTATTGAAGGTAAGAGAAGTAATATTTACATTTGTCATTTTCTGATTTTCATAATTTGATTGTTCAATCTAATTTAAATTCTTCTTTAAAGTTTATTTTTAAATTTTAATTATTTTTTTTAATTTGCAATAGGTTGCAGAAACCCGCTTTGCCTCTAATACAATCGTCTTGAGACGACTTGTGAAATTTAGGCAAGCACTTTCTAGCATGGTGATTAGCACCAATTGGTCTATATAGAGGCAAAGCAGCACTGAAAGAGCAACAAGAATTAGGAGCATGATATTAGATGACTCATGGTGGGATCGTGTGGAGTATCTCCTTAGCTTCACCGAGCCCATTTTGAGTATGATTCACTATACTGACATGGACAAGCCATGCATTGGACAAATATATGATGGTATAGACTCAATGCTTGAGAAAATCAAGTGCACCATAAATGCAAGAGAGCAAGACCCTGAAGAGACTTTTTTCAAACAAGTGCATACAATTGTTGAAGAAAGATGGAACAAAATGACAACTCCATTACACCTTCTTGCCTTTGCATTGACTCCAAAATACTACAGCTCTCAGGTTCTTTCACAACCAGGAAGGCTTCCTCCATATAGAGATTTAGAAGTGGTTGAAGGGTACAAGGCAGCATTTGTGAGACTCTTCCCTGATCGAGATTTGCGGAGTGTAGTCACGGATGAGTTCACTAATTTTGTGCACTCAAATCATCTAGATGTTGATGCCTCCCGTGATAGGTTCTTAAAGGATGTTCATTCTTGGTGGTACTTCCATGGACAATACTTCCAAAATTTGCAGCCCCTTGCAATCAAAATTTTATCACAAGTAAGTTTAATAAATTTTCATATTTTAGTTTTAAAAGTTTCATAATTCCATTTATAAATTTTTAATTGTTTACTTTGTCTTCATAGGTTGCTAGTTCATCCGCATCTGAGAGGAATTGGAGCACATATTCTTTCATCCACTCAGTAAAGCGCAATAAATTGCTGTCAAAAAAAGCGGAGAACTTAGTATATGTGCATTCCAACTTGCGTCTCCTTTCACACAAACAACCTAACTACAAGGAAGGGGAGACGAAGTTGTGGGATATAGTGCCAGAGGATACTGACTTGGATGCTTGCAGTTCCCAACATATTGCATATGAGGATGAGGATATCCAACAGGAGCATGGGCACAATAGTAGTGCTAGTGATGGTGCCATTGGCACTACTTGTGATTCATCTAGTCTTCCTACTTCATCTAATATCAATGTTGACATTGATATGGATGATCTAGAGAATCCATATGATGATTAAAACTTTAAAAGTGTTGTAATATTGAACTTGAAGTTTGAACAATGAATATTTATCATGCATGTTTTAAATGACATTCAAGTTTATGGTGGTTTTGTTGTTTATATGATGTTATCAGTTATGTGATATTCTAATCCTAATTCATGCTTCTAGGCTGCATATATACATATATATATATATATATATTTCTACATATTTTGTAATTTGTACTAACGAACCCAAGACGAACCGAACCCACCCCCCAAAAAATTTTGTTGAACCGGCGAACCGAACCCGCGAACCCGAACCCGAACTGGCTACTTAGAGAAAAACCTATGGCCTTTACACATAAGAGATCAAAGGGACCATCAATAATGACATTTCAGAACGAGTCTATTGCCAATCAACACAAAGCAAGATGTCTCTATGCAAATGGATTGGCTTTCAATGTTGTTCACTCACCATATTGGGAACAAATGGTGAAAGTAGTAAATGAGGATCAAAAGAGTACAAGGACCTAGGTTTTGAGAAAGTGTGTAGTATGTAATGTCCCTTTTTTTGAACTAAAATAATTAATAATATTTTTTTAAGCTGGGCCCAGCAATTTTTAATTTAAGAGGCAAATTCAATAATATTTTAAAAAAAGAAAAGTGTTTATAAACACATTACAATAAAAAATTTAAACCCTAATTGGAGGGAAATTTAATCAAGGGCCCAAATTGGAAAAGTATAAAAAGAGGGTGCCTAGCCTCATTTGGTATCAAAATTTCATTTAGCATTTTCCACTTCGGAGTTTCTTGTTCAAGTTGGCATCCAAGGATGAAAACCCTTGGCTATTTTCAAAGGTCTTGGAGGATGAAAACCCTCTTGGACTTCCATCTCCAGATTTGAGGACAAAAACCCTCACATTTGTCTAGGGCATCTCCACATAGAGGTTGCATTGGAGTTGAATTTAAAGCGATTTCATGCAAAATTTTAGAAATGGGCCAATAGTTTTGCAAGCAAATTATTATGATATTTCCAAGTGGACTCATCATTGCAATTTTTCGATTTATTGTTGTTTCATCATTTATCATTGGTACACCAGCCTTGGAGACAATTTCATATCACTTGAGGGTCTGATTTGGAGCACCGTACAACATTTGAAATCACCTAGGGCAGCGAAAAGCATCATCTTCAGAAACCTTCATTGGCATTAGCATTTAAGGAGAATTTTCAAGCTATTTTTGGTGATTAATACCACCTATACAGCAACATTTTTTGTTGTCACACATTGTTGGGAGGTGACTGCTCCTAGGAGGTATTATTACTCAATTTCATCCTTTTTCCAGCCACCAACTTGTTGTACTTGCTGTTGTTGTACACCTGCACCAACTCTAGCCATCGCCGTACATCTTGGGAATCATCTACGTCATGCTCTAGGTCTGAATTAGCTACATCATCAGCATTCTCAATCATTTTGTGAGTGGAATACATCATACGTAAACTGAAATTGAATTTCCAGTGGGAATCATCTACATCATGCTATAGGTCTAAATCAGTTGCATCATTGGCATTATCCATCATTTTGTGAGTGGAATACATCATATGTAATCTGAAATTGAATTTCCAGTACTTCATATCAGTTATTGTAATTGTTCATGCTGTTGCCATCAATAAAAAGCCAGTTTCTAGTGGATTCCTGTTGTTGTTGTAGACATTTTCATTTTCAGATCTGAATTTAATTCTGATTTAGGGTTTATATTGCTGATCTGCAAGTACAACTGATGATATTGAGCTTATACTTGATTGATTAACTATCAAGAGGGTTTATATCAGCCAATGAGGGTCTATTTCACTTATTTCCAGCCTCTTGTTTGATTTTTCAGTTTGCTGTTTCAGTTATCTTTTGTTCAAAATTCAGAAAAATACAAAAAAGAACAAAAATTATAAAAAGGTGACATTGTAGTGATATCAGAGCAATGAATATTGCTAGCCTGTGCATCAATTTGTGATGCAGATTCATGCAAGGAGTGATAGAGAAATCAGATATCATCAAAGGGAGAAAACTAAAAGGCAATAAGGAGCCATAGGTGACCAAGGTGAAGAAACAAATCTTTAGGAATTCATCAGCCAAGAAAACAAGGAGTTGGCCAAGGAATTTCAATCCTCTATGAGAGAGTCCATGGCAAAAATAGCTCAAATTTTGAGGCGAATGAATCAATAGTGGAGTGTTCTCAGACCAAATCAGAATATAGCAAAAGGAAGCAACTCAACCAATGATAGTCTCAATTAATCCTCCTACGAAGACATTCAGAGCCACATTTTTGCAAAGAGAGAAGAAGATCAGTTTGAAGAGGAGCAGCAATTATCATCACGACCAAAGGATGAGATGGCAAGGTATCATGCAGAGTATAATTCTATAAGTCCTGCAATCTGCCATGACATGTCCTTCATTGAGTGCTATGAGATGAAAACAAGGAACAGAAATAGAAGGGGAAGGAAATATTATCAAGAGCAGCCCTGTAAAGACATACAACATCGATTAGGAATGATCACAATACCTACATATGATGGATTGAATAATTGTTCAGTTAGGGGATGGTTGCAAAAGTTGTATACCTACTTTTCATTGAAACCTATGTATGAGGGGGAAGCAATTAAATTCACTACCTTACACTGAGAGGAGGTGGCTCATGAATGGTGGTACCACAATATGGTGACACAAGGACATGGTTCTAGTACTATTCTAGCGGAGTTCAGCCAGAAATAGATCCAAAGATTCATTTAAGAGGGCTAGCATAGTTGAAGAAAGAGGGTACATTTGAGCATTATGTGGCAAAGTTTCAAAGGTTATCAATGATGGTTCCAAATGTGATGGAGAGGAAACCCATAGTGCTATTTGTGGAGGGTCTAACTGAACCACTCAAGGGTTTGGTGAGGGCATTTGATCCAAGGTCTTTGTAGGATGTTAGTTTTTAGGATCAGAAATGTAATAAGCAGAAAATACAACACAAAGAGCAATAACACAGTATTTTTACCCTGGGAAAACCCTCCTGCTCGAGGGAGAAAAACCCAGCAAAAATGTTCTCTTATATATCAAAAGAATAAGTGCAGAAACTGCATACAAAATCAGGCCCTAGACAAGGCCGAGTCTCATACAATGAGAAATAGCACTTCTCCTTGAAGCGAACCTTAAATGCACTAATGATAACACTTCCTCAAAGTCTGATCTGCTGCTAGGAGGCAATCTGCTGCTGCTGCTGGAAGATGCGAATTTGAATGAATGAACTTGTTGATCAAAATGGAAGGACTCTATCCTCTTAATATACCAAGCTAGGCGGCTTCCTCTCTAGGGCCAACCTAGAACAAATGTAATTTTATTTATATGACAAAGGCCGACCTGCCTTGTGGTAAATATATTTAAAGAGAAAATATCTCCTGCCGCTACAACACTAACACTCCCTCTTAGCTAGGGAGGTATTTTTTCAGATATCCTCGTCATGGAGTCTCTCAACATGACACCCACAATGGCTACACCCATTTGTGGAAAACCACATCTCAATCTCAGAGATGTACAAGAGTTCATCATGGAGTCTCTCAACATGATGTCCACAATGGCTACGCCCATTTGTGGAAAACACATCTCAGTCTCAGAGATGTACAAGGGTTCATCACGGAGTCTCTCAACGTGATGTCCAAAATGGCTACTCCTATTTGTGGAAAGAAACACATCGTCATGGAGTCTCTCAACATGACGTCCACAATGGCTACTCCCATGTGTGGAAAGAAACACATCTCAGTCTCAGAGATGTACAAGATATCATCGCCATGGAGTCTCTCAACATGACATCTCATCTCAGTCTCAAAGATGTAGAGAATATCCTCGCCATGGAGTCTCTCAACATGGCGTCTCATCTCAGTCTCAGAGATGAACAAGGGCTTGCACCTCATATTTCTCTGTCTCAGAGAAATATACACTACAAGGGCTTTCACCTCATATTTCTCCATCTCAGAGAAATATACATTTCAACAAATCTTCATGATGATGTGACTCCCTTTGAAGCTCCAAGTACTTGCATCAACCTCCTGACCTCCTTGTCCAAGATTGCCTGCAATGCTTGACTTAGAGGAATGGTTTCCAACGCACACCTCTGACACTACTGACTTGTGAGAGTCCAGGACTGTCCTTCTCGACCTCATCCCAAATCACCCTATTCTGAATAGGTTTGCGGTGCTACCAATGTCAAAACAAGGTTGACTACCTTGTACAATTTTGATCTCTGCAGCTGAAGAGGTCTTCCAAGGACTTCATTTTGCTGAACACAGAACTCCCTCTTGATCCCTGCCTCAATACAAAGATTTAAAAAAATCCTCTAGAAGTGAACTCCCCTCCATTGATGGATCTCAGAACCTTAGTCCTCTTCCTGGACATGATCTCAACTCGTGTCTTGAATTCTTGAAATTTAACTCCCTCTGAATGTCATTTCCTCCTCTTCGAAGTAACTGATCGCAATGACAATCTGTATAGGTTCTTCGTTGTTTAGTGTCTTCATCTTTCTCAATCTTCTTTGTTGATGCAAACTCTCCATCCAAGGCTGGCCCAACCTTGTTCCCTCGAGAGATGTCTCCAATGAAGTTATGTGCCACCAACTCAGTCCTATGTCTCCATGTTTGTTCATTTCTCCAGCCGGCATGACTTCCTCACAAGATGCCTCAAGCTCTTCCTCCTTTGAATTCCTTATGCAATCTCTCATCATCCTTTTGCTCCTTGATCCATCCTACATTTTTAACGAGATTAACAATAGTTCATAAAATCAAACTACCCCAAAGAGGAATATACAGACCAATGCTAGTAGCGTACATGATTCACTATTCCCAATGTTATTACATGAATTATTATTAACTACATGATTATTATGATCATTATTCAAAGGTCCAAACATAAAATACTTATCTCTTTAATGTTGGATCCTATAGTATTCACTTCGACCTCCCAGCAACTTCTTTTCTTCGATGATTTTATCACTGACGCTTGCCTTATGGAATTTGTCTTTATGCGAATGGACTTCCTGGAGGTTGACGTGTTACAAACTTGTTTTATGCGATAGCAGCTCCCGACAATTTTAAAACCAATTCTTTTCCTCCCGAAAATCTCCCTTGTCTCATTCATAGCTTCCAAAGAATCGATGAGCAATTCCAGATTGATTATAATATGTGACGGCTACATAAAATTAATAAACTCCAGACATAAGTTCGGCGACAGACTTAGCAAGCATAGCTCTCTTCACAAATAATTTCTGAAGGTGACTTCATATGATTGAATTCGCATTACAAAAGATGTAACAGCTTAAAGAATAATATCGCCCACTTTTAAATTCTCCGAATGACCTCCAAGACCCGACTCCCATGGCGGCCAAAGAATGGAGTTTCAATTCCCACTATGAGTCGACTCTCCTGACACAACCCCGACCACTCGTTTCTATGATGCCACCATTCCCGATAATTGATATTATCCCTTTACTTCTCCAAGTTTCAAATCACCAAAAATGTGATGGTTTGTCTTCCACAGCTAATGATTTTAGTATTCTTCACATAGTCCTTCAGTTGTTCTTCATATTGCAGTAAGAGACGGAAATAGCAGACATATTTTTCCCGAGCAAGAACTCTTAATTCACAATCACTGAACTCCAATACGTACAGGCTTATTCACGGCTTATTTAGGGAAGATGCGGCTTTATCAAGTAGCCCGATTAATCGATCTCAACAGATACACGTCCCCAAGGCATCTTTGTATTCAGCAATAATGTTTATAACATCTCTTATTGAAATTTCCTATTGGCTGAGCAATAACCTATAATGGAGTTTGCAACGCTAAACTTGCCTTCGATTCAAACTCTTCATATTTGGTTGTAGATCTGCTCTAGAAATCTGATTAATATTCAATGAATGGAAGCTTAGACAAATCTGATCAAATCTTCCCTAAACCTGCTCTAATACCATGTTAGTTTTTAGGATCAGAAATGTAATAAGCAGAAAACACAACACAGAGAGCAATAACACAGTATTTTTACCCTGGGAAAACCCTCCTACTCGAGGGAGAAAAACCAAGCAAAAATGTTCTCTTATATATCAAAAGAATAAGTGCAGAAACTGTATACAAAATCAGGCCCTAGACAAGGCCGAGTCTCATACAATGAGAAATAGCACTTCTCCTTGAAGCGAACCTTAAATGCACTAATGATAACACTTCCTCAAAGTCTAATCTGCTGCTGCTGCTGGAAGATGCAAATTTGAGTGAATGAACTTGATGATGAAAATGGGAGGACTCTATCCTCTTTATATACCAAGCTGGGCAGCTTCCTCTCTAGGGCTGACCTAGAACAAATGTAATTTTATTTATATGACAAAGGCCGACCTGCCATGTGGTAAATATATTTAAGGAGAAAATATCTCCCACCGCTACAACACTAACATAGGATGCCATCAAAAGAGCTTTGAAACTAGAGGATTCGATGGCCAAGAACAAGTTTAGCTCCAAGCCTCTTCCAATAGGACAAAAGAAATCCTTTCAAAAGAGTTTTCCTCAACCTGAGGTGTTACCTCCAAGGCCTAACAAGCATGAGGATTCGAAAAATGAACTCTAGAGAAAGAAATTGTGTTTTTCTTGTAGAGAACCTTGGGAGCTCGGGCATAGGTGTTTGGGCAAAGGACAAGTGCATAACGTAGAGGTGCATCCAAATGAAGAGACAAAAAAAGAAGAGCTAGATTCAGAGGTTGAAGAAGGAGAAATCCAAGAGGGCATCCTTGCTTCTCTTTTGAGTGCTCCTAGATATCATCTGTTTCAAGTTTGTGGAGTGTTGCATGAGCAGAAGATCGCAGTGTTGATTGATAGTGGAGCCACGCATAATTTCATTCACGAGGATTTGGCATCCAAGAGGGGACTAGCCACAAAGGAATTTCAGAGATTCAATTTCATAGTTGCAGATGGCTTCACCATTCCTTGTACTAAGAAGATATGGCAACTTGGCATCACCTTAGGAAGATATAAGATGCCTAATGACTTCTATGTTGTTGGATTGGGAAATTTTAACATGGTTTTGGGTGTATAGTGGTTTTATTCCCTTGGGGAATTCACCCTAAACTATCAAACTATGGAGCTGAAATTCAAATCAGAAGACGAAGAAGTAGTGCTTCACGGCATTGAGGATGGAGCTCCAAGAGTTGTCATGGCAACAAGGATGGAACATCAATTGATGACAACCACAAGTTCATCCATAGGCGAGATATTTTTATGTGGTGGTATTCAATCTCTTTTGGATCAGCTAGTAGGGAGTTTGATGTTGTGCCTCTAGGATGGCCATTGAATAGAGAAATTCATCAAGAGATGGAGAAAGGACATGTTGGAAACATCTTTCCCCTCGAGGAAGTAATTGGCACCATTAACAGATATCAAGGGGATGTTCATAATATTGGTGGAAGGGCTTCAAACTTAGATATGTTTGCAAAGGATGACAAAGGATGACAAAGGGGGCATACTAGAGAAGAGTAGTGATGACATATTGCAAATATGTTGCAAGGAAAACATGACCAAGTCCACTATCATTATATATCCCAGCTTGAGAGATGCTGCCCTCATTATTTATAGCCACAATACTCCACCATTTGTGGCCATACAGGTGTATTCGGTCATAGGATTGAGTGATTTTCAATTTGTTGCTGCTAGTGGAGTGTTTTCAGTCATTGCATGGTTGTTTCCAGCTTCTATGTTAGTATGTTACTGTTTTTGGCAAAGGCTTTTCAATATTGCAGCTGTTGCACCAATTTTATACTACCAATTTTCAGGATTTCTGATTTTGAATTGCTGTTATCAATCATATTCAGCTACCAACTTGCAGATTTTTGGAAAATTTGCATGTATCATGTTGTTTGTGAAGGGTTTCAACTATTGGAGTTGCAAAAAACAATTGTTCCAACTATTGCATTGCTGTTTTGGATGAGGTTTGGAATGAATTTTTTTCTGTTGCAACTTTGTTCCAGTTTGTATGCAAGTTAATTGATCCAAACAATTGAGGGATTCACCCTACAGTACAGTGGTAAGACTGAGTGGAACTTGAGTGAGTTATCATCACGCCCAGTTTGAGAACAAAGTGGCATAGTGAAAACATGGTGACCAATTTATAAGACAGCTTTTGGTTTTGTGGGGACTTAAATATATCTTCAAGCATGGGGAAGAAAGCATCATCTATCATCACGTCAAAGCAGAGCATGTTGTGGGTTGTTTACTTTCATCGTTGGATACAAGTCAAAGGTGGGGAAGTATAGTTGTGTGTTTCATCACGGGTCTCCTGGAGATTCACATTTATGTCGCTATGAGTCATGCACACTTCTTTGTTATTTTTCCTCTAGAGGTCAAAAGAATTGTGGTGATCAAATTTCATGGATTACACAAGAATGTGAGTGATGGTGGTAGTAGCTCCCATGGTCATTTTTGGCCAGAGTTATCCAACTTGACAAGAACAGGATCCAAATGCTATGGGCATGATTCATAGCATTTGCATGATGGTATTTGAGCATCCAAGTTTGCTTGATATTTTTTGGCAGAAGTTGTTTCATTTGACGGGTACAGGATCTAGAATCTATGGACATTACAGCATGATTTGTCATCAAAGTTTTTACTAATACTTTTTCGAATTAAAATAATTAATTATACTTTTTTAAGTTGGACCCAACAATTTTTTTATTTAAGGAGCAACTTAAATAATATTATTAAAAAAAGAGGGTTTTTTAACACATTAAAACAAAAAGTACTTTTAAATACTATAAATAAAATAAAATAAAATAAAAAATTTAAATACTAATTGGAAGGAAATTTAATCAAGGGCCCAAATTGGAAAAATATAAAAAAAGGGTACCTAGCCTCATTTGTTATCAAGATTTCATTTAGCATTTTCCATTTTGGAGTTTCATGTTCAAGTTGGCATACAAGGATGGAAACCCTTGGCTGTTTTCAAAGGTCTTGGAGGACGAAAACCCTCTTGGACTTCCATCTCCAAATTTGAGGATGAAAACTCTCACATTCATCTAGGGCATCTCCACATAGGGGTTGCATTGGAGCTGAAATTGAAGCGATTTCATGCAAGACTTTAGAATTGGACTATAGGCTTTGCAAGAAAACTATTTGGATATTGCCAAGAGGACTCATCATTGCGATTTTTTGATTTATTGTTGCTGTTTCATTGTTCATTATTGGTGCACCAGCTTGGAGACAATTTCACATCATTTGAGGGATTTGGAGCACTGTACAGCATTTGACATCACCTAGGGCAGCGAACAGCATCATCTTCAGGCAGCTTTATTGGCATCAGCATCTAAGGAGAATTTTCACACTATTTTTGGTGATTTATACCAGCTGTAGAGTAGCATTTATTGTGGGAGGTGGCTGCAGCTGGGAAGAATTATTACTGCATTTTCATCATTTTTCTAGCCACCAACTTGTACTTTCTGCCACCACACACTTGCACCAATTCTAGCTGCCATCATAAATCTTAGGAATCATCTACATCATGTTGTAGGTCTGAATCAATTGCATCATCAACATCCTCAATCATATTGTGAGTGGAACACATCATATGTAAAGCGAAATTGAATTTCTAGTACTTCATATTAGTTATTGTAATTGTTCATGCTGCTGCCATCAATAAAATGTCAGTTTCTAGTAAATTCCTATTGTTATTATAGGCATTTTCATTTTAAGATCTGAATCTAATTCTGATTTAGGGTTTATAATGCCGATCTTCAAGTACAACTGAGGATATTGAGCTTATACTTGATTGATTAATTGCCAAGAGAGTTTATATCAGCCAATGAGTGTTTATTTCATATATTTCCAGCCACTTGCTTGATTTTTCAGTTTACCGTTTCAGTTATCTTTTGTTCAAAATTCAGAAAAAATACAAAAATATCAGAAAAGAACAAAAACTAAAAAATGGGGACATTGCATAGCACCTTATTGGAAAAATAGGTGAAATTCATAGAGGAGTCAATGAAGCCCATAAAGGATTCATGGGCCGAAACAGGGGTGTCCATTGTTTCCGATGGAAGGAAGGATGCAAGACATTTCACATGCAATTGGTGCTGTCAGTAGATACATGGCAAATCCAGGTGAAATGCACTGGGCAGCAATGAATTGGGTCTTTCAGTATCCTAGAGGCACAAGTGATAATTGTATCACCTTTGATGGTTGCGGTGATTCAGTTTGTGGTTATGTTGATTCAGATTTTGCAGATGATTTGGACAAAAGGAGACCTACATCAGGTTATGTCTTTACTCTTGCAGAAGGACCTATTTGTTGGATGTCAAAGCTTCAAGAAACAATTGCTTTATCCACTACTAAGGCAAAGTATATGGCTGACTTGCATGCATGCAAATAGGCAATTTTGTTAAAGCGCCTTTTGGGTGAGTTTGGAAAAGTGCAAGACAAGGTGATTGTATTTTGTGATTGTCAAAGTGCTATACATTTGGCTAAGAATCCAGCTTATCACAATAGAAACGTGAATATTGTGATTAAATATCATTATGTAAAACAGGTTATTGATGGAGGTGGAGTAGCTCTTGAGAAGATTCATACACCAGAAAATTGTGGAGTTCAGCAGGGCCAGACCCACAGGCTGTGGGTCGGACCCTACCCAAACCTAGGTTGGACTGGACCGGGACCCAGGGACTCCTAGGGGCGGACCGATAACATAGAGAAAATCTATAGGAAAATGTGGAAATTCCACAACTAGATCTAAGGAGATCTACACAGGTTAAAAATCCACCTAAAAGGTATGATGATTATGTTTTCATTTGTTGCTTTGATTTCTAATGATGGGGAACCTAGTTGTTATTAGGAAGCAATGGATAGTACTGAAAATGCTAAATGGAAAATAGCATTAAAGGAAGAAATGGATGCCTTGGAGAAGAATAAAACATGGGACTTAGTAGAATTGCCAAAGGGTTGGAAAGTTGTTAGTTGTAAATGAGTCTACAATCTGAAGAAGGGTGTTGATGATAAAGCTGAAAGGTACAAAGCAAGACTGGTAGAAAAAGGGTATTCTCAAAAGGAAGGTATTGATTTTCATGAAAAAATTTCACCAGTTGTTAAGCTTGTTTCTATTCAGGTTAATTTAACACTTGTTGCTTTACTTGATCTTGAGTTAGAGCAATTAGATGTTAAAACAACATTTTTACATGGAGATTTGGATGAAGAGATATATATTGAACAAACCAAAAAGGTTTGTTCAAGATCACAACAGAAAATTTGTTTGCAAACTCAAAAATTCATTGTATGGTCGGACTTTTGATATGAAGGATCTAGGAGCAGCAAAACAAATTTTGGGCGTGGAATGTAATAATCAACCCCCAATTGTTTTTTCTTTTCTGGTTTTTCCCTCTTTCCCTGTTTGCCCTCAAAGTTTTCTGACTTGCAGATTTGTTTACTTGAGAAAGCTTATGCATTGGATTTCATGAGTGTTTTCAGATTTTGTTGGCATAGCATGAGTACATAATGCGAGACCATAAAATAGAAGGAAGATATGCTTTGAATAGTATTCTTTCAACCTCACAAAGGACTGATTTGAATAGTAGAAATATTAGTCATGTGAAACAATTGCAAGCTCACAAAATAATGTAAATCAGACCTGGAATTAAAGGCATAAACAGCAGCAAATAGGGCACTCCAAAAGCAACGCACTGCATCAAGACTCAGCCCATTTTTACCATATTCTCCATCTACAGAACTGGCTGGTGGTGTCTAGCATCAATGGCGTTCAATAGCAACCTTACCAGCAACAAGGAAAACTGAGTTCTCTCACCCACAAGGCCGTCCCCCTCTTTGAAGTTCGATTCTCTCTATAAATTCAAATACTCGCTCAAAAAATGCATACAAGTACTCATTAGAATCGCCATGTAATTGTATTTCAAGGATACAATACCCATTTTGCCTTCTCCATTCATCTTTGAGTTATGAGCCAAAAAGTGAGTTCAGGTCCAGAAAACAAGTGCCCAGAAACTGAAAGTAAACTCACCAAAACCACCATCAAACTAAACCAAACTGGAAATGAGCAAATCCACACCCTAACCAAACTAAAAACTCTTCAAAGAACTAGAAATTCTTCATCCTTTTCGCCCAGACGTGATTCCTGAATAAAACCACTAGTCACCAACTTGAGCAAGTCTTTCACTACCGAAACTAGTCTTAGATTCTGAGGGGTTTTTGTCCTCAAATCCGTTCCCAAACCTTCTGGTACAATACCAGCAGCATCTCTATAAGCAGCCAACATCCAACATGCCAAATGAACTTCAAAACTTAACTTTTAAAAGATGCCTCCAAATTAGGGCGACCAAGCTCACCCTAGAAACCTAATGCCACTTTTTTGAGAGATTATAATTTTTTTGATTTAAAATAAATCTCACCCAACATTAGCTTTTTATTTTAATTCTTATTTCCTCCTAGCTTGGGTGTCCACTCTTACCTAGCCTTCACAAACATTTTTGATGCTTTAAAAACAACTTAAGTTGATTACATTAGGCACCATGGTACAAATATGTCCCCTTATGACCCCTCAATTAAAAAATATAAAGTTACCTTATAATAGACCTTTTTCGGAGCATAAATCAAATATTTAAATGATTTAGCCTTAGTAACTTTATACCAACTGACTTAGTGTTGCTGTGATGAGCCTGACCAGGTCCAACCACCCGAAGTAGACTTACTATTTTTAGTAAGTACTAAAAATAGCAAGTGACATCCCAAAAACTCAAACTGGAGAAATACTTATATGTGTCAAAAATACTAATATGCGCCGGAAATAATAATATGCGCCGGAAATACTAATATGCGCCGGAAATACACTGTAGACAATGAGCACCAGACTAGCCCTGCTAAAAATAGAAAGTCTCCCAGCATACTGAAAACCCACAAAAAGTACTGGCACAAGGCATTAAATCTCATTGGACAACTTCCACACATTGCCCGAACAGGAAACCCTACACTGCTCTGCCTATCAAACCAATTACTAAATATAGCACTTACTAAAAATAGTGTGTCAAAACCAGACTGATCCAAAAGAGGACATCGAAAAGGGACATTTCATGGAAATACACAAAGACAAGGAACATGATAAGCTTTGGTTATCATAGCAGAAGTATGTGGAGAAAATCCTCATAAGATTTAGTATGAAGAATGTGAAACCAATAAATATCCTTTTAGCTTCTCATTTTAAGTTTTCTTCAAGTTTATGTCCTAGTAATAAAGAAGAAAAGAATTATATGTCTCATGTACCATATGCCAATGTAGTAGGAAGTTTAATGTATGCGATGGTATGTACAAGACCAAATATTTCACATGCAATTGGTGTTGTTAGTAGATACATGACAAATCCAAGTGAAATGCATTGGGCAGCAATGAATTGGGTGTTTCGGTATCCTAATGGCATAAGTGATTATTGTATCACCTTTGATGGTTGCAGTGGTTCAGTTTGTGGTTAAGTTGATTCAGATTTTGCAGGTGATTTGGACAAAAGGAGATCTACATCAGGTTATGTCTTTACTCTTGCAGGAGGACCTATTGGATTTCAAAGCTTCAAGAAACAATTGCTTTATCCACTACTAAGGCAGAGTATATGGCTGACTCGGATGCATGCAAAGAGGCAATTTTGTTAAAGGGTCTTTTGGGTGAGTTTGGAAAAGTGCAAGACAAGGTGACTGTATTTTGTGATTGTCAAAGTGCTATACATTTGGCTAAAAATCCAATGTATCACAATAGGACCAAGAATATTGTGATTAAATATCATTTTGTAAGACAAGTTATTGATGGAAGTGGAGTAGCTCTTTAGAAGGTTCATACACCAAAAAATTGTGCACAACATGTTTACAAAACCAGTCCAGTTGGAGAAATTGAAGTGGAGTTTGGCTTCTCTTAGCTTGCAGAAAAGGTGATTAATGGGATGGGCAAGTATTAGGTGAATTGTTGTCAAGGTGGAGATTGTTGGATAATGGCAACAATTAAAGCAATAAAAATAATCTTATCTTATAAAAAAGATAAAGCAATAAAACAAAAACAAGAAAAAAACAATTTAAAGCAATAAAACAAAAACAAAACAAAAAAACAATTAAAGCAATAAAACAAAGCTAAATTTTTCTAAGCTTGACAGTGGTTGTTATCTTGAAGATATTATATATATCTGTTGCCTTGAAGGCAAATCAATTTAATGTAATTGAATAGCAGCAGTTGCGTGAAGATTGTGATCAGTTTCTCTCAGCAATAAGAATACCGATACTTTGCCCCGTGGATGTTTCTTTGACATATTGTCAAGGTTTTACCACGTAAATCTGTGTCTTGGTTGTTATTCTATTATTTTGTTTAATCTTTCCAGTTATTTCTTCACAACTAACTTGTGCTGCAATATTATTTAAGTTTGTGGTTTACGTTTCCATTTCCCCAACAGTAACAGGTTTTGTCATACAAAGCAGTTGCAGCACAAAAATATTTTGTACTATAGAACCCTATTTCTGTATTTGGCTCCTAAATTTTCCCAAACACCTGCTAAAACATATGCTAAAGCCCCCTCCATGCCACCATGCTATTGTTCGATTTCAGCGCAAGTTACATGTGGAAATCCATATATAGAGTCTGCAGTTCAAAAAGTTTTAAGGGGAAGAAATTATTTTACAACTACCACATAGTAGGGAAGGGAATTATATTCTACTTTCAAAAATAAAATTAATAAGTGTATTAGAGCGAACTCTGAAAAAAAAAAATTAATCTATTACGACTACCGGTATATTTCCAAGAAAATTTCTCTGATGGCAAAAAAAATTCAAAATTTTGGCATTTAACCAAATCTGATTTTCAAAAATTGTGTGAAAACGGAGCCAATTCTGCACAAAAACCAAAACTAAATTCAAGATACCACACTAACTCGAAAGAACTTTTGAAAAATTACCTCAGGATTTTCCATAGATGTTTCTAAATGAACTGCTTGTGCTTTTGGCGTTGCTGCGCTCACGCAGAACGCGGTCTGCAATACTCCGCAGGACCCCAAGAAATTAGGTTTCCTGAAATGCTTGCTAGCGTTCCACGTTAGCCGACAGCTCTGTGAAGAATTAGAAGAAGAGGAGGATGAGGTGGAAAATGAGACTGCTGCTGCTACGGCTGCTGCAGGTATAGAGAGACTCAAAACCTTTAGAATAGCCATATCTGCTGCACAGTTGAGTGATATAGAAGGGGTCCATATTATATTACGTATTAGAGGCAAAGAACTCTCCTTGTTCTTTCTTGATAATGGGGTTTTTCTTCAAAGATGGCGTAATCAGGTACTCGAGAAAGATCGAAAAAATTGACAATTCAGAGTAATGGAGTATTAATGGGGTTTATATGAAATGAAATGAAAAATTTTAATGACGTGTATTAAAGAAGTCTATGCGACCCAAGGACACCACAAGAGCCACCCACAAAAAGGCCTTAAACAGCTTGTAAATTTCATTCAAGATCAACCCTTGTGTAGTGTATTTTGATGATGAAGTTTGCAGTTTTGTCTAACCTTGTCCCCTGAAACAAGGCATTTAAATTATCAACCTGCAAGGTGTCTTTATAGCTGGCCCAGATGTCTTTATATGTTGAGCACTCCATGATGAAGTGTCTTTCCGTCTCTACCATTCCCTTGTTACAAAATCGGTATACTTTTTTTTCCCACTCCTCTTTAGGAACTGTACACTTGCTTGTTTCACATCTAAGATGATGTGAACTAGTTCGCAATTGAGCTATCAACATTTTTGTTTTCCATTTAATATTCTCTCCTATGTAGGCTTTTTCTTCATGGTCCCTCGTGGAATTGTATTCTTTGATATAATTTTTTTTTTTATGCCCTCTTTTTTTTGTCCATATAGCATATTTAAATTTTTCTCACATATTTTTTTTATTTTTTCATTTGAGTTTGGGCATTTATGTATCTCTGCCTCCCACTTTTTCATCTGTTTGATATTTTGTTTCATCCAAGTGTTCTTTCTTCTAGTTAGCTCTTCCTTAACAATTAGTTTAGGCCGGCGATGCTTCTCCATATTCTGGACCTTCTGTAGGTAGCTTAATAACCGGATCATCATTGAGGCCTCCAAGGGGAAAGTACCAGTCTCGACCAATAAAATCTCATAAGGCATTGCAGTCTTGAGTTTGAGACTACTTATAATTAGATGTTTTTGGATTCTTTCCACTTGTCTTCATTTCTGATTTGACATGTTGCTACCCCAAATTTCACATCCGTAGAGAACCATCGGGGTGACAAGTAAACTAAAAAGCGTTCTTTTGGTTTTCGAATCCCATAATTCTACATTTCTACATCTATTTTGTAGAGAGTATAGTGCTTTCCAACCTCCTTGAATTCTTTTTGCTCTACACATTTCTCAGCTAAGTTTGTTGTGGAAATCAAATCCAAGGTACTTGTATTCGTCCACTGTTTCCAGTGGTCTGCCTTCGAAGAGAAATTCAATATGTTATTTTTTTCTTCGTAGTGAGAAAATCATTATTGTTGATCATTAAAGCTTGTGCTTCTCCGAACAACCTTATGGAAAATTCAGCGAGTGGGGGACCAATTTACACCTCACTGAATGACCTCCAAGATTTAAAAAAAAAAGTTGACTCTTCTTTGTGTTTGGGGGAAAGGGTAGAAAGAAATGAAAAATAAAACATAAAGATGGTGATGCGCCAATGTTTTTACAACATTTCAAACCTTAACTATTTCTTACAATTGATAAGATAGATGCAAAATGCCACAAACCCTTCATTATTGGGAAGAGAACAAGCAGCAAAGGCTAGATAAAGCACATCGCAGTCTTTCAAATCTCCCCATTGGAAGCATCCATTAAGGTCCAACAAAGATAAGAAAACCTCAAAGATTAACAATAATGCTCAGATATTCACAAATTCCTTCCTCCTTTACAACATAATATGAAAAATGGCATACCTTTTACAGAAAATGAAAGTGTATCAAGGACATAATCCAATTTCTGAAAGATAGCATAGAACATAGAAGCTAACAACATGTAAAATAATTAACAAGAATATCAACGTAAAGCTTTGACACAGTGTTCTCAACATGAACAGAATATGAAAAAGAAACTTAACAAAGGCCATGAAAATGCACAATCTCAAAGATTTCTTCCTGATAGATCAAATTCATGATGTATTAACTGAAAACAGAGGTCGGATGCCAATTCGATGATAGTCCGAATTAAACATAACATGCTAAAGAGAATAAATAGTATTTTGTAAAAACCCTCCTACTTCTGAGAAAATAAGGCTCCCTAAAATCATATCTATAATCTTTGAGAGATTTTTGAGGAAAACTTCATAACTTTTTCCTCACTGCTGCCAACCCTTAATTATAACCAGAAGAAGAGGACACCACTGCAAACAATCCAAAAGAAGAAACTACCATATGCCTGAATCTGATAGCTCACAATCTGATCCTAGATCTTGATTAAATCGCAGTAATCTTTGATCATTAAGTCTTAACTGCTTCATTACTGGTTTCAGATATTTAGCGAAGATATATTGTCAGAAGACAATCGGATTTTAACACAGCCTAGCAAAATCTAATCGATCAGCTACGAAGATTGATGACGTCAACTCAAAGGTTCCACCCTGAAAGTATGACATCTTCCATGCTCCTCGACAAACTTCGCCCCAAAAGATCATTCTGCGGAAAGTACAGACTGCCCGATGAAAATAGATGACATGTCAAGCAAGTGGGCAATTTCAAATTTTGTGAGAGCAGTTTTGAAGAAAATCCCCGCCAAGTTGACACGTGTCCCGATTCAAGCCCGAAAGGAAAATGATATATATAAAGTCACACAACCACACATTGCGCGTCTTTATGCAAGAGCAGTATTCGTCCTTCGAGCGTGGATCCATCCCGAAGCAGAAAGGAAATAAGGGTCGGAAACAAAAAATATTTGAAGGAAAAAATATGTTCCACAGTTCTAGTGACTTATAGAGGGCCTTCGCTTGCGGAGGCATGAAACTAGACCTCTGGAAATTCCTAGAGTTTGAGGAAAGTGATGAGTTGGGTCTCCCAATCTACATCAGTGGGTCGGATGAGGGTGTGTAAAATCTTGTATGCTTGATCCAAATCAAGGGCTTCTTTAAAAGAAACTCCTCCAAACCTTGATGAGATAGCCTTGATGTAGTAGTATAATCAAGAGAGGGGAAGGATTTCTTTCTCGATCTCCTCAACAATGGGTGATGGGCTTAAACCCTATAGAGCTATGGAGGCCTATATTTTGAGCTTGATTGCTCCTATGATTTGTTCAATTGTTAACACTCCTCCATCCGATGAGAAAAGGGTGGGTAATCCTGTCTGGAGCAGAACATTAAACTCTTCCATGATCTCGTTGACCTTCTTATTCAACGCTTGCCTAGAAGTTTTTACCATTTGATGTGACCTTGTGGCAGATGATGAATTAATTTTCTTTCCTCGCAATTGCTTGTCGATTGAAAGAATTTTGGCGTCCCTTAGGGCTTTCTCAATTGCTTTACATAATTTTGCAATAGAGATTTTTGATTCTTTAGCCCGAGGGGTGAATGTGTGGAGAATTTGGTCAACCACCGGGCCAACTTTATCATTTAATTTCTGAGCGTCTTTTAGAAATTGCAAGGTTGGGTTCAAAGCTGCAACTGCAACTATGATTCTCTCCCAATGAGCAGATATTAGTTTTTTCAGTATCGAGAGGATCCCAAATCCTTGTGCCACGATCAACTCCTATTGAAATTGGGACTCTCTTTCTTTCATAGTTTCCTCCAATTGATTCTTCTCTTGGAAGGTGTTTGTAAGCTCAAAGCATAGCTTCCTAATCTCTTCGTCGTGAGTCTGCAAAATTGACTCAATATCTTGCTTTTCTTATTTCACCCTTTTTGTTTCTTCTTGAGCCTTTTGAAGGTCATTGGAGGCTTGGGATCAAATGGTATCCAATTCTTTTTGCATGTCCTCCATCTATTTATCCATCTCATGAAGCTCCTTTTGTAGCCCATCGGATATAGCATTCATTTTGGCTATATCTTCGTCCATCCTTTTCTGCCTTTGTTGATACTCTACGTTTGTTTCACATTCAATCACAATCTCACATTTCAATTTCTCTACCTCGGCATGAAGCCAATCCTTCTCACTATGGGCCTCTTAAAGCAACTTAGTTGCTTCACCATGCTAACCCTGTAACTGCCTCAGGTGGGCCATTTCTACATCTTTTCCTTTGATTTTTGTCTATAGCCTGTCCACCGTGACTTTTACATTTTCCAACTCTGCCTCATGCTTCTTCAATTTTTTATCCAACTTTTCATAGTTGGTGTAGACCACCTTCTAAGTTGCTTTGTCTAGAACCACTTTGTCATGTGGGAGAGTCTCATTCAAATTGAGGGCTACTATTTTGATGTCATAATCTTCAAACTAGATTTCTCCCTCTAGCTTGGACGTTAGTGGCCTCATGGAAGTGATCAGCAGAGCATTCTTCTCTTCATCAAAATAGGCTTCAATCTTATGAGTTGTTGGTTTTGCCACAACTTTTACATGCAATTTCTGCTTTCTTGCCTATCGGGCCTACTTTGTTGCATTAATATGACTTCGAAGACTTTATGGGGTGTCAATACTCTATGTGGCAAGTGAAACACCTGGAGGGAGGCTAAAAAGGGTGATGGAAGGAGAGGCTTCAACCGTGTGAGGTTGCGGAGAGGCGAAGGGAAGCATTATCATGGAAAAAGGCAGGATGCCATGGGTGGACTGAGAAGGAGGGATACCCATCGAAGTGAAAGGGGAAGTGGGCAGAAAAATAAGCATTTTCTTGGAACTAGATGGAGGCAATGAAACTGGTAGCATGGATGCATCAGTGTTTTCAATGGGTGCCCTTGATAGGGAGATTAAGGAATCAATTACGACCAATGTGAATGATGCTCACTCGATGTGTGAGGTCTCTTAACAGGGCCCATTATCAAGTACAGTCGGGGGTGTGTTCAGAATGAGAACATCAGAACCCGTGAATGGAGGATTATTTTCAACAAATGAGGGGGTTGGAACAACTGAAGATATAATAGAAGAAAGAGGGGTGGATGCAAGACTTGCCTGGCTATCGGAGCTGAATATCTTGGTGGAGCGTACTTCGCCTCTTCTTCTTCTTTGCTTGATACGCCTGGTCCACCTAAGCCTTTGACTTGTCTTTTCTTCACAGGGGTCGAACTGGTGGATTCAAATTCCCTGGCGACCGATCCTACAAAAGCTTGGGCTCCTGCAACTGTAGTATATCTCTTTGGGGACTGTCGGGCTCTTTTTCCCTTTGGCAGGGCACTGGTGGAAGATGTGATCTACAAGCCCTTCTATTTTGACCCCTTCCCATTTATTTTTCCTATGTCAGGCTCCTAAGGCTAGGAAGTGTAGAGTTGTACTTCCTCTAGTCCAATCTCTTGATTGGATTTTGGATTACTAGACCATCAGTTTCGACCTCGACATCATAGATTTGGTCGAACTTCTCATCATGCGGCTTGACGTCTCCATACATGGCGCTAAGACTCTTGATTTCCTGTTGGAACCTCCAGAAATCTGCCCTCTTTCTATCTGACCATCCCAGGTTCTTTAAATGTGTGTTGAGAGAATTGCCTATCTAGATTCTTTATTGGAATTCCACCATCCGAACATAGAAGTCAATCCATGGTAGTTGGTCAAATGGTATAAAAGCTAGGTGGATATAGGCCTTTGCCATCTCCTCGGTCGGTTTCATTCTTGTACTCCTGCCTTTCATGCTTTACCATCAAGAGATGCTTTATTGGATTGTAACTCCATGCGTCGCAAATGAGGATCAGGCCTAGGCGAGCCAATTTGCTAGTTAGCACATCCCGCTCCTCCCTTTTCACAAGTGTTACCTGACTATTTCCAATGGTGAGGGGAATCGGGTAAAGCACCTTTTCGTGTCTTCCGATGCCATAAGTTTTGTCAGCAATAGTTGCCTAACGGCATGCCTCCAAAGCAAAGGTTTTGTTTGTTACAAACTTAGCGATTCTAATAGGCTCCTTAATAAAACCATGAAATTTGATGAAGGAAAATTTGGCTCCCAAAAAATAATCCACCAAGGTCTAGTGGTTGTTCATCCATTCTAAGGATTCAGGGAAAACCGAACCAAAGGGCGCGGAGTCAAATCTAAGAGTACTAGTTGTAGGAAATAGGACCCACAAACGAGTAATAATCCCATGTCTTGGAGAGCACATGGGTCCAGACCGAAAGTGGCTGGTATAACCCCTTTGAATCAAACTTAAAGAGTGACAAATACCCTCCCAAAAATTTAGGGTTCTGATGTAAAATCAGATGTGCCAGAAAAGAAGAATACCATAATTGAAAAGCAGTGCTATAATTCCTTAATTGGTCCAACATCTTTTCGGCCACTATATTAGCAAAATCAAAATGCTTTTGGCTTTTCTCCCTCCTAAGCATGAAATTCAAGCCCATTTGGAACGCGTAAACCTTTTCATCATCCTTAAAGTCGTAAATAGAAGCTAACATTGCAAATATGGCCTATATGTCTAGTTTGAACTTTCTACATAATAGAGGGAAGATGAGTTGCTTTCCTTCTGACTTCTCATTTGTTTCATCCATATAAAAATTTAATTGTTTGCTTTTGGTCTTCCAAAAGTCCTCCATTATTTTGTGTTTGAATCTTTTGGCACCCCAGTTTATAGGGATGAACAACATATCTCAGATGGTTGTTGCGTTGATTATAACCCTCAACTTGTTGCCTCTAATCACCCCTATTTCTTTATCCATCCTCTTTGTGCATGCATCCACCGGCTCTAGACATGGGTGTATGGCGGGCAACATGAATTATGGAAAACCATAATACCATAGCCATGCCACAAAGCCTTCAGTTTCCCCATGAGTGACCATTCTCTAAATTTCTCCTTCCCTAAGGTTTTTAGGGTTTATATGCAACTTTGGGTCAAAAATATTGTCTGCAAAATCTTTAACTGTCTCCTGCTTAACGGGGTTGTCTGCTTGTATAGTTTTAGTATGAGAAAAACTCTGCTCTTCCGACGTTGGGGCATTAGCATACGAATCCCTCCCAAAGATGTTGGTGTAGCCTAGTCTGGTAGATGAAACTCCAACCTGTCGACTAGAAAATGATGCATTTGCCATTGTTGCATTTGAAGAATTTGCAGAAAGCTTCTTCAAAGAAACGGTTACTTGCAGTTTTTGATACTTAACAAAAAAATTCTTTTTGGGTGCATTTAATTTTCTCGCACGCACATGCAATAAGGCTTGTCATTACCACTAGCTCGCTAAGTGTTGCCAGCAAGGTGATACATGTGGAGTGGGATCCATATCCCTTGGGAATGTCAAATCTGTCGCAAGAATGTAATTAGTACATTCCTTTCACTGCCTTTTTCACAAATAAGCCTTATGCGGTGGGAAGTGTGCATTTTAGCAATGGAAAGTGTGCTTTGAGCGATGAAAAGTACTTTGAAAACACATTTTCATTTAATTTGGCAGAGTTTAGTGTTTTAAGAAATGTCTTTTCGCATAAGCTAGCATTGATGATGACATTGGACACATGGCAGCAATCGATACACGCGATCATTTACTCCCAACGCCCGAATTAATTTCTCAAGGCTCGTTTCTAGATCCTCTGTATGATTCATCCCTCGCCTCCTGTTGCATTGATATATTTTTCGTTATCGTCTGATGGGAGATGGATTTTTTGTTTGTAAAGCTCGTCGACACACCTTTTCTATAAATAGCAACATCAAATTTAGTGAAAACTTACTAAATTAGCTTTTGAGTTAGTAAGCTTCTCCTGCTTTATTTTCCGTTCTGCTAGCCTTTACCTTGCTTACTACTATCATGTCTATCCTAGGCACCCCAATTCGGCTCCTGAGCCGAAAGCTACAAAATTCCCTCATGGGAAAGATTAGTAGCAATAGAATCAAGCACCTGGTAAGGAAGAACGACTGCCTCGTCATCATGGTGATCAAATGGGTGCTTGGGAAGGATTATGTCAAGGATGGAAACCAGTTGTGGTGCAACTCCAACGTCATTTCCCAATTCATGGCCTCCTTGTTGGATTTAGACATCTCCAAGCCCTAGATTATCGAAATGTGCCATGCTATGTTCGATTCATCTTATTTAGACAGGCTCAACGAGATCGTGCAAGTAGTTGTCCCTAGTGTCGACATTTCAACCACCATGAACATCCACAGGAACATTGACTATGGGGAAGTGGTTCCCTGGCTGCCCTTTCTCACTGACTTTTGCACCATGGACTTGGAGAGGCATCGTGCAATGTCTCAACCCACAGCCTCCTTCTTGTTGAGGGAGTGCAAAGTGGAGCGCATTCCTAGGCTTGACTGGAAGAATCATTTCAAATTTCTAGTGTATAGGTGTGGTGCTAAGGATTGAGGTTTGTGTCGTGTCATGCCTGTGTGTGCTATGGTGTTAACCCTTACTACCATGTTGAAGAAAAGAACCCGAAGAAGCAATAGTTTTAACTACTAGTGACAGATGAAGGCTTTAATTTCACTGCTCATTTTGTGTCGCCTCCCTTTTTGCTTCTTGAAATGTATCTCTTTTTGGGTTTTGAACGAGAAGGCTTCAAACTTCTCTTGAAGCCTTAGCTTGACATGCATATTATAGTGTAAATATTTTCAATGAATATAAATATAATACTTTTTTTTGCTATTCTTGTGTTACTCTCATGGCTTATTCGCAAAAATATCATATTTTACAAAAAAATTACATATGGTACATAATTGTAAAATTTAAAAGAACTTGTATACTTTAATAGAACAATTTTAGATGAATACCATTTACCGGTATACCCAAAATATTGTCGTCCATATCCTTCAGCTCGTACTGCAAGCATGGATTCAGAAAGGGACCCTCCATAGTGAGTCAAATTTGGCATGCTACCCTAGTTTTGTAGCACGTTTGTCATACTTTAGCACAAGGCTTCCTTTACTGAATTCTGGGCTAGAGGTATTTTTATCAAACCATCATTTGATTATCTGCTAGTGCTCGATCATGGCGTCATACGTGTTTTCTCTTTTTTCCTCGAGGCTTAGAAGTTTCGCCAATCTCACTTCCATTCTATTGTCTTCCTTGACTTCCAAGGCTTTCAAAATTTGTAATGTCATAATTTCTATGAAAATGGGTAGAACCACCTCCTTTCCATACACTAATTTGTAGGGGGAAGCTTTCAAGATCTGCTTAGGTGTAATTCTGTCGACCCACAAAGTAGCTCGCAAATGCTTGTGCCATTCCTTTTGGAGTTCTGACCCAATACACTTTACTAACCTAATCAAATTCTTGTTGGTCGACTTTGCTAACCCATTTACTTGCTGGTAATAATTGGATGAAGTCTTGAGGTAGACTCCATGCTTGAGAGCGAAGTCTGACATCCTAGAACCCACGAAGGCTCATGTGTTATCGGATGTGATAGTTTTAGGCGACTCGAACCTTGCCACTAACTCCTCAAGAAAATTAACAATTAATGTTTATGTAGCATTCTTTGGAGAAACGGCCTCCGTCCATATTGTGAAATAATCAATCACCATAAGTATCCATTTATAGCCTGCGCTGGAGATGGGATTGATCATCTCGACGAAATCTAAACCCTATTGTGCAAAGGGTTCCTTGGTCACAATCACGCTCAATGGCATGGCAGAGTTCTTGCACTTTCCAACAAAATATTGGCATTGAGTACACTTTCACACCAGGTGGTGCACCTTAGAGAACATGGAAGGTCAGTAATATCCTACTCGCATTATATTCAAAGCAGTAGTCTTGGCGAAGAAGTGTTTGACCTCAGGACTGTTATGGAATTCATTTAAGACTCTTTTCGCTTGTGGCTTATCTATGCAACGAAGAAGGATGCCATCATAATTTCTTTTAAATAAAATCCCTCAATCAATGCATACCTGGTGCCTTGCAGTTAGTAGTATCATCTTTTGTGAGGCAAGATGTTGGTCGGGTATAGACCTTCTTGCATAAATCGTGTCTGATCTGCCACCCATGAATCATCAAACTCAAACTGATTTGTATAGACCTGGTTGGTCTCCTCTTCCACCTGGGGGCTTAATTCCTACGAGAGGTATTCACAAAGACCTCTTCCTCAAATCAGCTTGGTCGGTTGGATGTCTACATCATATTCTAGGATCTTGGTGATCCTATTGGCCCTCTTTTTGGTTATCTTGCATTTAGTGATGTATTCCCAAACACTGGGATGGGCGATGAGGATGGTGATTCTATTTACCGACACCAAGTGTTGAAATTTATTAAGGATTTTAACAATAGAAAAGGCCTATTTCTCAAGAAAATTGTACATGATCGCATATCCTTTAAGATTTATAGAGTGGAATGTTATGGGATGTTCCCTGCTTCCCTCTTCATCCTTTTGGGTGAGTACCAAAGCTATGCTATGTTGGCTGTTGTAGACGTAGAGCAGGAAATCCTTGGGAAGTCTAGGTTAGCTAATACTAGGGTTGTGGAGATGGATTCCTTTATTTGCTCGAAAGCAAGCTTGCCTTTGAGAGTCCACTTAAATACTAAATTTTTCTTTAACATCAGTGTGATAGGTCTCTCGATGCCCGCAAAATCTAAAATGAACCAGTTGACGAAATTGATCTTTCCTAGAAAGGACTATAGCCCCTTCTGGTTGACTAGCAGTGGTAGCTCTATTATATCCTTCACCCTTTCGGGGTCTATGGCTATTCCTTCTTTTGCAACAATGAAACCCAATAGCTTTCCTTGTGACACTCTGAAGATATATTTCTTGGGATTAGAGAAATCTCAAATAGTTGACACTTCTAAATTTTTTTCTTCAGATGATCAAAATAATCATCCTTTGATTTTGAAAAAATAGTCAAGTCATCTAGATATATCAGGATGATCTGATTAATCAACCCCTTGAAGGTGATATCCATTGCTCGCTAAAAAGTGGCACAACATTGGAAAGTCCAAAGGGCATCTTTGAGTATGTGAACATTCCCCACTTGGTGGTGAACGTTGTTTTGTGTTGGTCTTCTTCCTTCACATAGACCTAGTTATACCTCAAAAAACCATCGAGTAGTGAGAACATTTCTGATCCGACCATGGTCTACAAAATTTGCTCCATTGAAGGAAAAGGGTAGTGATCTCTTAATGAGGCCTTGTTCAAGTCCCTGAAATCCACGCAAAGCCAAATATCACCATTCTTCTTCTGCACTGGTACAAGGTTGGATACCTAGGTGGAATGTCTGATTGGGTATATGATTCTTGATTTGATTAATTTGGTGAGCTCTTGTGCTATCAATGCCTCAACCTTCAGATAGATCGACCTTTGTTACTGTCAGATGGGCTTCGAGCCTTCGGCCAAGTCAATAGTGTGCTAAATTATGCCTGGATCATATCCTTTAAGATCTTCGTAAGTCCACGCTACGACCCCATTATATCTAGCACATAGTCCTTTTAGTCTCTCCTTGTCCCTTTATGGGACGTTTCTTCCAACCTTTAGCTTTCTGCCATTCCTGACATCGAGATCTTCATAGTCTCCTTCGTTGGTAGTGAATCTTTGTTTGCTATTTCTTGCATCTTCGCAGTTGAAGAGGTTGTCAAGAGAAAACAAGCCTCGTGGGAGCTTATTGCCTTTTAACTAAATTACTTCTTCTTTTGTAGCTCCTTTGCCTTCAGACTGTGAGTGTGTTGTCATGGAATCTAATGGCGCTCGATTCACGGATAACCCCCCTACGAAACTTGTATGTTTCATAGTTTTGTGATGTTCAAGCATGCAAAACAAGGAAAATTTCAATTCACCTTGATGCATATTCTAAAATATCAAACAAACTGTTTGAGTGTTCCCCCACGTTCGTCTCTCGAAGACCTTCGTAACGAATATTTTCGCAAACTCTCAAAGTTGAGAGTTAGTCAAAATAGTGAAATATGTTGGAGCACTGAAAATCAACACTCCTACACTTTTTCCAATTTGTAATATGCACAAGCTTTGAAAATCAACACTTGTGCACTTTATGTTTTGTCAACTCTTTAATATGCACAAGCACTGATTTTCAGCACCCGTGCATGTATTCCTCCATTATATCCACCTTCATCAATGCAAACTCCAAGTTTCATTAATTACAATTTTTAGTGACTTTTAAGTCATTTTTATGCTAATCATTTTCATTTCATTTTGCCATTCCTTCTCCCTGCGCGTTGGATGTTTTTCCAACTCCAAGCTAGGTCGTGATTTCAAAGATTTTTTGAGCTTTCATTGCTAGGGTTTTGACACACTTTTCAGGTATGCCATTGTTTCTTTCTCCTTCATCTTTTTCTTTCTTTCCCTTTTGCTTTTAGATAATCTCTCTGCAATTTCTTTCCCCATGTCGCTATGTACATTTTTCTTTCTTAGGGTTTTGGATCCCTTCATCTTTTGAATTTGATTTCCTCTTACATTGTCGCACCCTGGTTTTTCTTTATTTCTTGGCTCATTCTTCCTTCTTTGTGTCTTGGTTTTACTTTTCTCTCCTTCACCTTTCTTTTTCTTTTTGACCCGCCACCAATTTCGAGTGGTGAGTTCTATTCACCACACAAACCTTTGCTTGTCTCCAAATGCTCAAGCGGACTTTTTCACCGCTCAAGCACCATTTGGTTTTCCTCTCACATGCAAGAGTGGTTAAATTTTTTTCTCTTGCACTATCAATGAACATCACCAAAATGTCGAGGCATTGTTTTTGTTCGCTGCCTTACTGAAGATTTTTGCCAAACTCCCAGATGTAGGAGCAGTGAAAATCACCACTCCTACATGGAGCATTCTTTCCAAACATATGTTGAAATAGTGAAATATCTCGCTTGTGCATTCAACTCAAAGGATGGATAAATGCTCAAGCACTGAAAATCAGTGCCTGAGCATAAACTTGAACATCACCAAAATGTTAAGGCGCTGATTTTCAGCGCCTGGACACTTTTGACATTCCCACATGCAGAAACATGTAGGAGCGTTGATTTTCAGCGCTTCTACATAAATGGTAGATTTTCTTTCTAACACTCTAAAATTGCTTTGTTTTCACTTTGGACTCCGTTTCTTCACTCTCGCTCCATTTTCCATACAAAATTTCCCGTTTCACGCTTGCTCCAAGTTGCTTGCTTGCCTCACACTTTTCAATGTTGTAGTTTCGCCTAACATTTGTTGATTCACCATCCTTGTAGTTTCTCTCCAAATCTCATCAATTGATCCCGAAGGTGATATCCTTTGATTCTGATTCTTCTAGATGATAGTAAAGAAGCCTCTATTGTCTTCTAAGAAATAAGGAAAAATGAAATACAAGTATCAAGGTGTCTTTCCGCCTACCATGGTAATCTTGAAGGTGGACGAAATCAAGGACACCGAGGTTGGTCATCAGGACCTTGAAGACTTTATTAAAAGAACTGCACAAAACCCCTTGGAAGACAGTTTGAGAGCCATTATCCATAGCAATCTACATCTGGTGTCCACATTACTGACATCTACTCATCATACAAAGTTCGTTCTCCAGGTTGCATCCCACTACATCTAAGAGAGCATAAGTGTAATAGATTCCTCTGGACAAGTGATGATGAGGCTAGACCCTGAGTTCTTTGTTATTGTTTTCAGATTTCCACATATGGAAAAATACACCTAGATTTCAATACAACGGGCACAGGAGGTTTATGATGCAAATCCAACCAAGGCTAAAAATTTGATCAACAACCAATGGTTGAAAACACCTAGGCCTATTATCTCAAGATGGTCGAAGGGGCTTCCACGAAGTGACTTCAAAGAGGATGTTAGGGACATGATTACTCTCTTGAGCAGGGTTAAAGGTTTGCCTGAATCATCTCATTTTCAGGAGTGGGTGTATGAATACATTCAGATCATAAGGAGACAAAAAGCTCATATTGATTGGGGAACACAAATTAGTGACAAATTCATGAGCAACTAATAAATGTGCCAACCACTTTGAAGTTCTATATGACTTCTTATTTGGTGTATGTTGCAATCGTGATGAGGTAATTCCTGGGGTTATCTACAAAGGGAAACCGACACTCTATACCTGTGTATAAGTATTTCTATTAGTTGGAGCTGAAGGAAAGTCTTCATCATTTTAGGAGGGTCACAGATACCTTCTTTGCACCTTTGTTTTTCAGTTTTGACCCAACTCTCAAAAAGAATAGAGTATCTAATGAGGCCTACAAAGTGGTAAGGTCAGGTGTATCTTTTTGCAATTTCCAAATTTCACCTACATGAGGGTAGGTTGCTATACTTGGTGTCCTTACATGTTGCCTAGATATCCCTTAGATAAGTGGATACTCATGGAGCTATGCAGACAACTTATCTCAGTTCATAAGGAACGAATGAGAATTCACAAACCAGTTTTCAAGTTTCCACTAACGATTGGTAGATATACCATTCACAGTGTACAAAAGGCCAAATCAATCTATGTGGAAATGCAGATCATGACAATAAGGACATACAAATACATATTTGACTTTGATTATCAGGATGTGAATAGGAAATTGAAGAAAGATTGCCAACACAAGTACTGCTTCGAGGACATATGGGATGAATGCAAATATGAAGAGGACATCTACAAAATGGATTATTGTAGGATAACCATAGAGTAGATCAGGAATCTTGGTGTTGCTGACCTACCAGAGGGTTTCAAAGATCCTGGCGACATCATGAACACTGCCTATGATGAAAATGAAATTTCTAGGAGATCTTTGCCTGCTGTACAATGGTCTAAGAAGGAAGGTGTCTCCATCAGGGAAAGGCTTGCCCCCATATTGGACAACAAAATAGAATGGTTGCACAAACATGGTTTCCAGATGAAAGCCTTCAGGACAAAATTTAAAGGAGAAGTACTTGGAGCAGAAGCCAGCCAACAATAGGAAATCTGCACAAAATACAAGCATGCGACTACTCCCTCTTCTTCTCGAAGAGGCCTTAGAATCAAGTTCACTATTGGAAAGAAGGATACATGAGCAGTTCAAGAAGAAGAGGCCATGTAATCTGAGCCATCTCATGCAAAAGGAAAAGGGCCTGCTTTTGAAGAGGAAGATTCCAAAGAAGAAGGAAATGAAAGCGAGGAATCTAATGAGGAAGAGAATTCTGAACAAGAAAACTCTGATGCGGAAGAAGATTTTGTAGAAGAACAAGAGTCCAAAGAAGAAGAAGGTGAACAAGAAGGTGATAAACATGAACTCGAGCATGATGAAGAACAAACTCTATCTCCACATGAGAATGTTGTCAAAGATCTTTCCCAAATGTCATCACCTGTAACTTCAAATGTTTCTCATACACCTCCTAATCCTAACACTCCTCCACCTCCTCTTCCTACATCACCTTCTCCCACATCTACCATACATGTAGTGGACGTGTCTCATCCCCCTGTAGCATCAATCATGCTTGCCACTCCTCCTGCAGTTTCAAATACACAAACTATTGATATTTTGTCAAGCTCTCCATCATCCATCCCTAGTTTTTCATCTCCATCTTATGACATCACTTCTAAAGTTGAATTCAACAGATTTATGAATGAATCTTTTCAAAGTCGACTTGGTGTGCAATCTACTAGAGCAGTCATGACAGATACTACCCCAATTGTCACTGTAGACATCCAAATTTGGACACTTAATTTATCCAAATTTCAAGTTGGCCTCTAATCTTTCTTAGCCACCTAACCTTCCTCTAACCCCTCATCAACTTGTCTAATCGCCCCATTTAGTCAACTATTCCCATCCCCCAAGGAATTTTTAATTCATTTTGTCTTCCCAAAGTCCTTTGAAGAATTTTTAATTCCACTCTCACCTTTCAAGGAATATTAAATTCCTTTTCTCTTCCCCATGTCCTTTATGACATGTGTCCTTGGTCAACCTTATTAAAGACCTTCCCCTTTTGGACAAGGCACTCCACTTCCCCATGTGAATTTTTAATTCACTTTTTAATCCCCCAATGCACTCAAAAGGAATTTTTAATTCATTCACTTCTTCCCACATGTTCTCTCTTTATTTTTTATTCTTTATTCTTTCCCCTCTCCCCATAAGGATATTTGAAAAAATTTTAATTCCTCACATGTCTTCTCACCCACATGGGACAAGGACATCCTTTATGAGGATATCTTGACCAAAATCCCTATGGTCCTTTGAAGTACATCCATGTCATGTACTTCTCTTACACCTCATCTCCACCTCATATTTCTCAAACCTCTCCCCTTGCCACATGTTAAGATGTGAGGGCTTGTGAGTTCTCAACTCACCATAGCCCTACATCTTGGCCATGTGGGGGATCAATCTCAACCATCCATTTCTTATAGGAATTCTCAAAATTCCTATAAATACCCCCTCTTTTCTCTCATTTGGGAGAGATCATTTTGCTAGCCAAAATCTTGCAATTTTATTTATCAATCTACATTTAGCCATTTTCATGCTTTCATCCATTTCCATCCATTCTCACATTATCATATCTTGTCATCCAAGGAGCATACACATCAAAGATCGAAGGGCCAACCAAAAGATCGATTTGACACAAGGTAAAAGGTTTCATTTTGTTGTTCTTACTTTGTGTATACCTTGAAATTTATCCTACTCTAAATGTGCAAAACAACTTAAAAATTGCAAATGATAAAATACCAAAGACACCTCAAGATTAGCCAAAGGAGTGATAAAACAAGAAGGAAATCGATAAAATGAAATAGAAACAATTTCACCTTCCTTGCTGTTGATGTCTCCTTGATTGGCCCTTGTTTGGAATGATTTGTGTGCTCCTTAGATGATTGCTTGAGTGACTAAATGCAAGATTAGATGTGCAAAATGACTAAATGAGATGGCTAAAATGATGGCAAAGGATGCAAATTGGCAGCATGTAGTTATGAAAATACAAAGTGTTGAAAATGCCCTTGAGGAGGGGGTATTTATAAGAGAATTTGAATTCTCTAGAGAATTCAACGGTCAAGATGCATCCAACAAGGCCAAGATGAAGGGCTATGGTGGGTTGAGAACCCACAAGCCCTCACATCTTGACATGTGGAGGGTGAAGTGGACAAGGGGATATAAGGTGTGAGTGAGGTGTCAAGAAGGTACATGAGGTGGAGGAAGGACATGCACCTTGGGGAGTGAGGAGATTTCCTCAAAAAAGGATTCCTTGTCCCTAAGTGGGAGTGAAAGGGACATTTGAAGAATTTTGGAATTCCTCAAAAATCTACATGGGAAAAGGAAAGGTGGTTGGGGATATAAATGTGAATTAAAAATTCACATTCCTAGGATGATCTAGAGGGTAAAAGGTGGGCTCCAAAAAGGTGGGACTTGGTCACATGTGGAGATTGTGACAAGTCCAAGGTTCTAGAAGCCTTGGGAGAATAGAATGTGAATTAAAAATTCACATATAAAGGAGGGGAATCTAGGACAAATAAATGTGAATTAAAAATTCACATGGGAAAGGGGGTTAATGCCAAAAGAAGGTAAATGCAAAGGTTGACTAAAAAGTGGTGTTAAATTTAGTAATGACCTTATTAATCTCTGATTCAGAGGATGCACATCATAATCATGAATTAATTAAATTAATTCAGATTAGGGCAAAGTTATGGAGGATGTGACAAGGAGAGAGAAAGTGAGGAATTATAAATTGATTTTTAAATCAAAAAAGGGAAAAATGACTAAATTAAATAAATTAGTGTATTTATTTAATTTAGAGAGGAATAAGGTGAAAGACAAAGTATTAATTATTAAATTAAATACTTTACCGATATAAGACAAAATGTGTAATACTAATTTAATAAATTAATATTAACACAATAGACGAAAAGGCAGTAATTTTAATCATATGGAAGTGATTAAATTTAGATGTCTACATTTTGCCCCTCTTCGAAATATTGTTAGGATAACAGTGTTTCGAAGAAAATGAAATGTAAATGAGGAAAGAGGTGACAGATGGTGATGCCCCTAGCGTGGGAAAGGTTAATAATGCCCCAATGACCGGAATGGAGGAAAGGTAAGAGGGTATGCCCCCTTGAGAGGGCAGCGGGGGAAGAAAATAGGTCCCCGGATGACGTCTCGATAGGAAAGAAAGAAGGACACCATTGGATAGAGTTTGAAAAATTAAACAATTTTAGTTTTTGAACGAAGGTGATCCGACACACGGTTTGCAAATGGCAGCCTCAGGAAGTTTGGGATTAGTTGGAGGAATAAAAAGGTAAATAAAAGGTAAAAAATACCTTTTTGGAGGAAGGGGGTTAAAAAAGTAATTTAAAAAATTACCTTGGTCATTTTCACTGTACCAGTTGAGAGAAAGAGAGGAAATGAGTGAAAACCGACGAGGAGACATGATGCTGATGGATAATGATACCGCGATCGTGCATCAGGTGGACGGGGTTCGTGCGATGTACAGTGGGGCGCAGGCGGACAGTATGTGAGTAGCAATAAAAACCCTTGTTTTTAATTTACGCACTTGTTATGTACATAATTAAAATTTAAAAACATGGGTTTTGTTAGGGGGAAAAATTAGAAAAATGGGTAGAAATTAATTTCGTGAAAAAAAAAAAGAAATAGAGGAAAAAAATGAGAGGGAGGTGGGAAGGCAGAGTGCATGCATGTGGCCCCTGGCCCAGGCTGCCCTGCTTTCGAGAGGCCCGAGGCAAAAGCCACTTGAAGTGTTGATCCCATACTGCTCTTGTCAGTGGCCATGTTGTGGGCCTTGGCCTTCTCGGCCAGAGGCTGATCCTGCTCCCCTCTATGCTTGAGTGCCACCTTGGGAAGCTGATCCCTTCTCTGCTGGCCGAACCGCCCGTACCGGCCGAGAACAGTCCTTCTGAGAGCTGAGGCAGCTTCGGATCACAGTGAACCCAGCCCATTCTGAGCCTTAGAGGCTATGGCACAGAAGCGGTCACCATCTATGCTGAGATGGAAGCCAGCCAAAGCTACTGACCGAGCCGAGGCTGCGCCCTACTGTAGACAGAGATCCACCTGCTGCTGACTAAGCAGTTCTTGTGATCAGGAAAAACACACCAGTGAGAGGAAGGGCAAAAAAAGGGGGAAAAAAGAAGCAAGAAAAAACAAAAGAATTAATGGTAAAGTGTTCATGTATGCAGAGTTTTGAGCGATTACGATTACACGAGCGATAGTCGGAGGTGATGGCGGTGACGATAGCAGCGATGAACGGAGAGGACCAGGCGGCATTGGATCACGCAGGGTTAGGGCATTGTGTTCAGTTTCAAGTGGTTAGAGCACATGCGGCGATGTTGACAACACTGATAGAGAGATAGAGTTCAGAGACATCGACATTCCATCTCCCGACAGGAGAGATGACCATGACATTGGAGGACGTGTGGCATATTTTGAGGCTACCGATTGCCGGCCAATTAGTGAGTGAGGTGGTGTCCATAGGGGCGGCATTAGACGAGACTTTGAGAGCTTTGTTTGGTCATGTGAGGCTGCCCCTAGTAAAGGGGCAGTTGGATTTGGACGGGTGTTTGACAGTAGGGGTGCCAGCTTTACCATTATTCTTGTGTAGATTGATTAGTGGGATACTACTACCAGATCGGAGCAGACGATTATGTAACCTACGCTATATGGAGGTGATCCACCACATTGTCGAGTGGCGGGGGGGACCGTTTTCGTGGGGTTCATGTGTATTGGCGCAGCTGTACAGAGATATGCACGAGATTTGTTATCGGGAGATATCGAGTGTGACACATGTGACACTACTGCAGATTTGGGCGTGGGAGCATATTGCCGTGACTAGACCGGTAGTGGTGAGGGAGGGGACAACGGATGATCGTGAGTTCGTGGCTTGGGAGTATGGGGAGGAGAGAGGGTAGATTTTCCGCTATGAGATGTAGGGGGAGATGGAGGGGTGGAGGAGAGCATTTGATGATCTGCGTTTGGGGGAGATAGAGTGGCGGCCATATAGGGTGCGTCAATTTAGGGGATGGTCAGATACGAGGAGGCATGAGGGGTACTTTATGAGTCGATGTTTTATTATTGGTACTCTACCACGCATAGTAGAGTCTTATCGATCGGACAGAGTGTTGAGACAGTTTGGGATGATACAGGATATCCCGACGACGCCTATCTTGTATCAGCGGTATAGTAGAGAGATACCATGGGGAGACCGCATATCACCAGCGATAACCAGGGCATCATGGATGGCAGCAGGACAAGAGGTTTATCTAGGGAGGACAGGAGGAGAGCAGGTACTAGTGGTGACTGAGCGATATCGGAGGTGGAGCCAGAACAGGTTATGGGAGAGGATTACGCCTGTTCAGCCTATGTTGAGGGTAGCGGGTGCTAGAAAGGGTGTGGCATTGGGAGGCGAGGGGGGATAGGAGCCTGAGGGGGATGAGAGAGAGCCAGCAGGCAGAGCTGGGAGGAGGAGGAGGAGACATCAGAGACGAGACTGGAGAGAGGGTTGGCAACGGGAGAGGGGGCAGCCATAGAGACGCTAGGAGCAAAGGGTGGACAGAGAGAGTCGGTAGCGGGAGAGGGGGCAACCACAGAGAGGCCAGGGGCAGAGGGTGGATAGAGAGGGTCGGCAGCGGGAGAGGAGGTAGCCATAGAGAGCCCAGGGGGAGCAGAGGGTGGAGGTGATGGATGTGGATGATATAGAGGAGGTGGAGGTGGTAGGTGCGAGGGATGCTGCAGAGGAGGGGAGGAGACATTATGTGGTAGGACGACATGGTCAGCCACGGCGGTTGTGGGTTCGGCCGACTGCAGAGAGTCATGAGGTTCATCAGGAGCTGGAGAGCGGAGGGGAGGAGGTGAGAGGAGCACCAAGAGAGGAGAGGAGGTCACCACGACGTCGATTCGTGGTTGAGAGATAGGGAGAGGCGAGACGATTTCGGGTTCGCCGGATTGTGGAGGACCAGGAGGAGCGACAGGAGGAGAGGGGGGAGCCAGCAAGTGGGGAGGATGAGTTAGAGCAGGTGGTTGGGGAGGTGGAGCCAGCAGGTGGATAGGATGAGTTAGAGCAGGTGGTTGGGGAGGAGGATGTGATGAATGTAGACATAGATGTGGCGGAGGAGGATGTTGCGGTAGCAGATGCATTAGCGTTAGTTCCTTATGTACCAGAGGATCCCATTGTTCAGACGAGGGGGGCAGAGTCGAGGGTACATATGGCAGAGCGGAGAGTGAGGGTTCTGGAGGCCAAGGTAGCTAGAGTAGAGCGGGAGGCCCTGATAGATTATGACACCATTACTTTCTAGTTAGCGGGAGCAGTGAGTGAGAGAGACAGGGCACAGGCAAAGATGCAGAGGATACGGAGCGAGTTGACTAGTGTGATATGGGACCACGATAGATTACAGGCAGAGGTCGTGGTTTTACAGGCTAAGGGAGAGCCCGAGGAGAGGACAGAGCAGGGAGGTGAGCAGGGGACAGAAGGCACTAGTCAGTAGTCAGGAGATCTCGAGCGAGACTGGGACGAGCTTCAGGACAGGGTACATTGTCTTGAGCAGACACTTGGAGATATGGGGTTGATGCAGGAGAGGGAGGTCGTGGCAGTAGAGTAGGCACGGGTTATGCGGGCTAAGAGGGACGAAGCACAGGCTCAGATACAGGTGATGGAGGCAGAGAGGGATGCGGCACAGGTACGCATTCAGAGTGAGAGGGCGGTAGCAGAGGCAAAGATACAGGCATTGCAGAGAGGGAGAGATGATGCAGTGGCAGAGATAGCGGTTCTCCGGCGAGAGAGGGATGTGGCAGAGTTGCGGGTATAGGCTCTCCAGAGGGATAGAGATGCAACAGTGGCTCGGACACAGGGGGCTGAGAGAGATATAGATGCAACAGAGATGCGGATGCAGACCCTACAGGCAGAGAGGGATGCTGCGATGGCTCGCGTTCCGACAGGTCAGGGTGAGGGTGGGATGCCCGGAGCAGATGTGCAGATTGTGGAGAGAGAGAGGGATGCAGCGGTGGCACGGACAGCAGCTGTAGAGGAGATGAGGGATAGATTACAGGCAGAGCTGGCACAGCGTCAGTTAGCTCAGGAGGCCTGGGAGCAGGAGAGGAGAGTTATCACCAGGGACCGAGACACGTATCGACATGAACAAAATTCCACTCGGATCCAGGTTGTGGAGAGAGAGGATAGCATGAGAGAGGCGGGTTTTTGGATGGGCGCATATTATGATGCAGTTCCTGATCCGTCACAACGGAGATTCCGTTATACCAGGCAGACACCTCAGATGCCAGTGCCATCTCAGTCATTGGGGACACGGACACGTGGTTTCAGTGATTCACCAGGTGTTTCACCAGGCAGAGGGGCAGGACCTGAGTCTCCATAGAAATCAGATGTAGGGAGTTCATTTGGGAGGTGACAGGCTACTGATTTTTTTGACAGATGCAGGATGTAGTGTGCAGGATTTATTGACAGAGATCAGAGATGTTCTATATCTCTGGACTTTGTATTTTATCATGTGATGTATGATGGACATGTGATAGATATTATATTATTTTGATATGGGACAGTTCTTATTGACACTATGTAGTATGTTTCCTTTTATGATGGGTGATTATATGCATGCGTATATGGTATTACATGTTTATATGGATGGATGCATTGGTTTATTTATGCTCATGTGTTAGTTTATTTATGCTTATGTTCATGAGATGTTCACATGGATGATTGGAATATGAATAATTTTATATGGATAATCATACTTATGCTTTTTTATGCTTATGCATTGGTTTATTGAGATGTTTATGTGGATGATCAGATATATGCACTTATGGAATATGACTAATTTTTATGGATGCATGGTGATGGTGATATGTTATGTGTACCTATGGGATCTATGATGATTTATATATATATGGATTCCTAGTTGACTGATTTGTTATGTATGTATATGGGTATGATGGATTTTGTATGAACCTTTTATATATGTAGGAGGTGATATATTATGCGTCTAACACTTTGTGATGCAGGTGGCGAAGTATGTATGGACTTAACATGTGATGATGCAGGTGGCGATGGACCTAACACGTAATGCAAGTGACAATGGGTATATGGCATAGTATTTTTGTAATTTTAGAGGAAGTAACATACAACCATAAGTGTCAATAAGAACTGACATGATAAATGAGAGGTGGATATGTGGTGATTGTGAAGATGGATGTCATTTGGCATCTGTCAAAAATTATTAGTATCCTGAGGAGAGTGGAAAAGAATGGGGGAAAGTATTTGCACAACCAAAACCATAGGGTGAGTGTAATGCAATGATTATGAAAATGCAATCCTAATTCAATTTGCCATCTTTGGAGCACTGGTTTTTGCTATAGCATAAGACACGATATACCAAGGTATGGAGGACCAAGGTAGATTAGTGTCTAATGCATGAGACAAACACACCAGATAAGAAAGCTATCTCAATACCCCAAAGTCACGAAGACCTTGTTCGGGTCCGGTATTGAGATAACCATAAGCATAAAAAGATGCCCCAACATAACACAAGACCTCGAGGATCTTGGTGGGTACTATGTGGGACAACCAAGAAGACACGATAAAACAAAAGATCAAGATATGCCCCTATGTGAACCAATCAAAACACGCCATAATATGACGGATTATGGCGGCCTTGATAAGTGATGATAGGGAGCCTAAAAGATAAAAAAAAACCAAAAGTATCAAAAGATCGCAATCAGTTTCAAATGTCCATTGCCATAGGACCGAGGGGATAGATGGGATTGATGAGGTCTGTTAGGAAGGATATATCCTGATGGGACCTAAGCAAAAAAGATCGATATGATATAGGATATTCGAAATTGATTAGTCCCGTTGGTACAAGTGAGTCTTGTTTGTTAAGGACCAGCTAGATAAAGGCATAGCTTGATGACACAACACAAGGGAGACAAGACACAACCTAAAGACCTAGGGGCTCGGGGGCCGATCATAGATTAACCTTGCCTACGTGAAAGCGCAAAGCCCTCGTAGTTCATGGAAAAAGACCATGGATAAAGCGGAAAGCAGACAATGGTGACCGATGATGAAAGACACAAAACGTGACAGACAAATGCCCCGAGGGAGGATCAAATGACCAACCTTGCCTATGTGAAAGCGCAGGGGCAACGTAGTTCGATATGGGATGAAAACGATGCAGGAGGATGAGACCTAGGTGGAGACCGACATGATGGATGATCTTATATGATGATACAGACCGACCGACAAAGGGAAACGAAAGATATAAGCTCAAAGCGGGATATAAAGAAGCTCAGGATGAGGGATAGGTAAGGTGGATCGTCTAGTGCTCAATCAACAAATACCAAGCGGCGTAGGCTGATGTGGGTGGGGGTGATAGTGTGGATGAAAGCACAAAATAACTAGGATGTTAGGTAGATAATGATTAAGCTCTCTATGGGTGACACCTGCTGACAGGTTTTCACCATCCATACTTATCCAATGTGCCACCAAGAGGTGGTTTTCACCATAGGACGGATTTATTTCTTTTCTTTTCTTTTTTTAATTTTTTTTAAATTTTTTTTAGATTTTTTTTAATAGGGTAGATCAAGCGGACTTAAGCGTAGAACCTTTTCAGATGGAGAATATTGATAGGTTCGTCAAGGGGATCTCCTTCCAGAGTAGTCAACTTGTAGACTCCAGATCCATATTTGGCAGTTATGATATACACCCTAGCCAGTTTGCCTCAAATTTTCCTTTCTTGTCACGGTCTGGTTGAGTGCGTTGGTTTTCTTTGAGGACAAGCTCACCAACTTGGAATTGTCTAGGGCGGACCTTTTTATTGTAATGACGCTTGAGGCGATTTTGGTATGCTTGTAAGTGGTCATAGGCTCTTACTCTCCGTTCATCCAGTAACTCGAGCTGTGCAAGCCGTGCAACGCGAGCATCTTCTTCGCTGATAAGGTTCTTCAAAGAAATTCTCAATGAGGGGAGCTCAACTTCGATTGGCAAGATGACTTCAACACCGTATACTAAAGAGTAAGGGGTGGCGCCTGTTGGGGTGCGGATGGATGTACGGTATGCCCAGAGGGCAGAATGGATATGGAGGTGCCAATCTCGTCCATTGTGATTGACAACCTTTTTGAGGATGCGGATGAGGGTCTTGTTGGTTGCTTCTGCCTGACCATTACCCTGAGGATAATAAGGCGTCGACCAACGATGCTGAATATGGAAGGTATTGCAGAGGTGTTTCATAGCTTGGTTTTTAAACGGCTTTCCGTTATCAGAAATGATGGTGGATGGGATACCATATCTGTAGAGAATATGGTAGAGGATGAATTTAGAAATCTGAGTACCGGTGATTTGTGAGAGTGGCATTGCTTCCACCCATTTGGTGAAGTACTTAGTTGCGGTGATGATGAATGTATGGCCGTCATATGATGGTGGGTGAATCTTGCCAATCAAGTCGAAACCCCATTGAGAAAATGGCCAGGGTGTTAGGAGAGGCTGAAGATCTTGTGCTGGAGCGTGGATCAAATCCGCATGCTATTGGCATGGAAGGCATTTATTTACAAATTCGCAAGCATCGTGTTCCAGTGTAGGCCAATAATATCCAGCACATAAGATCCTTTTGGCCAGAGCCATACCATTTGAGTGAGCCCCACAAATACCACCATGTACTTCCGTTAGTACCGTTTGGGCCTCGGTCTCATTCAGACATCTCAGGAGGATTCCATCATACCCACGATGATAAAGCGTATCACCAACGATGATGTATCAGGACGAACGATAGATAAAAGATTTACGTTGGTTGCGTGTAAGTTCTGGGGGTATGGTATTGTCACAGAGGTAAGTATATATGTCTTGGTACCATGGGGAGGCGGGACCTACAATATCGCACACCATGTCAGTCTCGGGAACATCATATGCAGGGATTAAAAGTTGCTCAACAAGAAACTCACACTCCGTTCGATCCTTGGGCATGTCAATCAAAGAACCAATAGTAGCCATGGCATTTGCTGCTTTAGTCTGCACCAGAGAGATTTAGTCAAACTGTATGGAGGTGAAATATTTTTTGAAATCATCCACCATGCATTTATAGGGTAACAGTTTATCATCCTTTGTGAGGAATTCATCATTAACTTGTCTGATAACTAGTAAGGAATCCCCAAAGACTTTCAAATGTGTTATGTGCCACTGTTTTGCAATTCTAAGGCCGGTGATGAGAGCTTCGTATTCTGCCATATTGTTGGTACATGAAAACACTATCCTGAATGATTTTGGGATGTAGTCACCTTGAGGAGTGACTAACAGAATTCCTGCCCCCGATCCACTATGAGCGTATGAACCATCAAAATATAACGTCCAAGTTGGTGCTCCTGTCACTGTGTAGATTTCTTTATCCGAGAATTCAGCGTCTAAGGGGTAGGCATCTACCAATGGTGCTTCGGCCAGCTGATCAGCAATAACTTGTCCTTTTATGGCTTTGCGCTCTATATACTCTATGTCAAATTCACTGAGGTGCATGACCCATTTGGCCATGCGGCCAGTCAAAGTGGTTCTAGATAACAGATACTTCAAGGGATCAATTTTAGCGATTAATTTGACTGGGTGACTGAGCATGTAATGGCGGAGTTTCTATGTACTGAAGACTAGTGCGAGGCACGCTTTTTCCATAGGAGAATAATTTAACTCATAGCCAACTAGTGTTCGGCTGATGTAATAGATTGCCCTTTCTTTGAGTGACTCATCATGTTGTGCCAATAATGCCCCCAGTGCGACCGAGGTAGCAGAGATATAAAGCAGGAGGGGTTTTCTTGGAATAGGTGGCATCAAAATCGGTGGATGAGCTAAATATTCCTTGATTTTATCAAAACCCATTTGACACTGTGGGGTCCATCGGAAGGTGGAATCTTTCTTTAAAAGATAGGTAAAGGGCTGACATTTATCTGCGAGCTGGGCTATAAACCGATGGATGGACTGCATCTTTCCCTGGAGGCTTCTTAGCTGCTTTAGATTGCGTGGAGGTGGCATGTCCAGGATAGCCTTTACCTTGGCAAGATCGACTTCAATACCTCTACGAGAGACTATGAAACCTAGCAATGTCCCTGACGTGACCCCAAAGACACACTTTTTCGGATTCAGCCGCAACTTATAATGCTCTAACCGCTCAAATATCTTTTTCAGAATGGCAAGATGTTCTGCTCGTGTTCTGGATTTCCTGAGTAGGTCGTCAACATAGTCTTCCATGATGATGTGGATGAGGTCATGGAAGATAACCGTCATGGCTCTTTGATACGTTGCCCCCGCATTTTTGAGGCCAAAAGGCATAACATTGTAACAAAAAGTGCCCCAGGGAGTTGTGAAGGCAGTTTTGTGTTGGTCTTCAGGTGCAATGCGAATCTGGTTATAACCAGAGAAGCCATCCATAAGGGATAACATTTCATGTCCTGCTGTTAGGTCGACCAACATGTCAATGTTAGGAAGAGGGAAATCGCCTTTTGGGCAGGCTTTGTTAAGATCTCTGAAATCCGTGCAGACCTGAATGTCTCTGTTTGGTTTGGCCACAGGGACTATATTGGAGATCCATTCGGAGTAGTCAATTGGTCGATAAAACCCGCGTCCAGTAGCTTCTCCAACTCCTTCTTAACTAACAATGCGACTTGTAGATGCATCTTATGAAGTTTTTGCTTGACAGGTTTGGCGTCTGGGCGGATGTCTAAGTGATGAACCACTAAAGCAGGGTCTAAGCCCGGCATGTCTGAGTATGACCAGGAAAGTTGATGATTCCTTCTCGGAGTAGCTTCACAAAGACCGGATACTCTTGTTCAGAGAGTGACTTGGCTACATAGGTGATCTTCGGACTTTCAGCAGTTCCCAAATTAACTTCTTGCGTCTCTTCAATCAGGATAGATGATCTGGCAGATAGCTGAGTTCCCATAAGGGGAAGATGAAAATCTCCATCTTCCAGCGCCTCTTCGAGGTTTTCGCCTTCAGATGCGTCCTTTATTTTTACTTTTTCCAGGTCAGGAAGTGCCTCAAGAAGGTTTCCACTAGATGACCATTTTTTACTTTTCTTACTTTTATTTTTGCGACTGGAGTGTTCATCCTCCCCCAATCCCATAAGGTTGACATACGTGTCTGTAGACATACTGACAGGTGTGGTATTATGTAGGTCCCAATCAATGAGTTCAGGGTGACGAAGGGATAGGCTAATGGAGCAAACGGATAGGCATTCGAACATGGATGACAAGTCAGTGTGATCGACGTCATCGTATGCATGTATGATGGATTCCTCCTCGGGTATGTCTTCCAATGAGCCATCGTCCACAGTGATACTATTGGAAGTATTAGATGATGTTGTGGGGATTTTATGTTTCTTATCATACCCAATGCCTATGTTCCTTTGTAACTTTGGTGTATCAATGGGTTGCAACCGCCCTTGTTCCTCTTTTCCTAAGCCTCTACCTTGATAGTTATGTTTTTCCACGAACTTTGTCGGCCAAGGGTACTTTTCCTGAAAATATTTCTTTAGAGGAGTTTCTGGTTCGGGCTCTTCTCGGTAGACCCACTGGCTTATATCCTCTTCTGGTGCATCGATCTTGACACTTGGAGATCTGAAAGTGGTAGTAGGGATGTTTTTACCACTGAATGTGATGGTCTTGTCTTCCTTTTGTGTAGCATGTGAAAGTTGACCATACTCATGTGGTGACGGTGGCATTGTGGCTACATTGAGAGCCGTATGCATTTCATATTCACCACACCCTTTGTCGATGATCTGGACTTTGGTGACTGAAGGATTAGTGATGGAGGATGGAGAGGTTATTGTGGTGGATGGTGGATTGGAGGATGATGACTGTGATGCCCCCATTTCAACCCCAGGACAATAATGTAAATGGGGAAAAGATGCTTCTAAAGCGCGGCAGTACTCGAATGGTTGGGGGTCGGCATAGATGGTGACCTCTTGTCCGTTGACTGGGAATTTGAGGCATTGATGGTAGGTGGAGGGTATGGCTTGCATAGCGTGGAGCCATGGGCGGCCAAGGAGGAGGTTATATGGTAAGTCCAGATCAAGGACATGACAGGTAATATATTGGAGCACAGGTCCCACTTGGATAGGAAGACTGATGATTCCTTCTGAATTTCTCTCTGCATTGTCATAAGCTTTGATTGTAATGATCTGGTTGCTTAGGTCCGCTTGAGTATACCCTACCTGTTTTATGAATTTTAAAGTACATAAATTGAGGGTAGAGCCATTATCTACCAAGACCCTTTTTATTTTATGGCGGGCAACTATGACTTCGATGTGTAAGGGGCGATTATGATTGACATCAATGTTTGGCATATCGTCTTGGCTAAAGTGGAGGTGATGAGACAAAGCCAAGTGTCCCACCAAAGCTTGGAATTGTGTGGGGTCGATGTCATTTGGGACATGGGTTTCCTGCAAGGCTCTATTGAGGATCTCTTGATGTATCGAGGAAGACTTAAGCAAATCCAAAATGGATATATGAGCGGGGGTCTTCCTTAGGTGATCAATGATGTTATACTGAGAGTTCACAGGAGTCGTTTGGGTGGGTGCAGAGGCTGCAAGGACGGTGATGCGGGCTCGTCGTGTAGTAACAGCACATTGAGGGTCTTTGGCTTTAACGTGTATCATGGATACTCGGGGTTCCACCTGTTCAATGTAATGAATAACACCTTCATAATTGAAGGGCACATTCTTGTAATTCACATTATTTGTTCTATTGTTTTGGGGATTGCTGTTGGAGGTACTAGGGCCTTGACTATGGTTTGGGAAGGCGTTTTGATAGATTTGCAGTTGAGCATTGGACGACGAAGGTTGACTAGGGTCAACCTTGATAACTCCTCGATCATTGAGATCTTGGACATAAATTTTCAAACCCTGACACTTATTCAAGGAGTGTCCCTTGATTTTATGGAAGTCACAATACTCATTTTCTTTAAACCATGCCGGCTTGGGTTTGGACTCGTCAAATGGCTTGGTGACAAGGTATGTGATGGGGTAATTGATTTGTAACAACACTCAGGGGTTCACCCAATTGGGCGTATTGATGTTTGGTGTTCCCCTGATTATTTTGATTAGACTGTTGGGGAGGACGGGGTGTCCCCTGAGGTACATATATGGCGTTGGGTATAGACTGCTGTTGCTTTTGGGATGCATTAGCCACTTGGACATGTTTGGTGTCTGTCACTCTGTCATTCACCGCATTTTTGTTCTTGTTCCAGAATCGTGGTTTATCCCTAAATGACCTTTCTCTCTCATGACTGTGTATTTTAATGTGCCCTTTGGCAACAAGGCCACGCTCAAGGATGGGTCCTTTCTCTACTACCTCCGCGAAAGTGGTGACACAATGTAATCTAAAGTTATGAGCCATGTCGGGATGAGAGTTTTCCACGAAGAGGGTGACCATGTCCTTTTCTTTCAAAGGGGTTTTCATTCGGCTTGCTAGGGCACGCCACCATTGTAGGTAGTTGGTAAAGGTTTCTCCATCACGTTGTTTCTCTTTGAGGAGATCTAAGGTGTCCGTATCCTTCTGCAAATTGAAAGAAAAGTAAGATACAAACTTCTCTGATAAGTCTGCAAAAGTTTTTATGGACCCCTTTTCGAGCGAGAGTCATGAACCAATCTAGGGCATGGCTTGCTAGGCTTCGTGGGAACAAGCGCAAGAGATAGTTATCACTGTACATGACTTCTTGACATTGTGAATAAAACTCCTGCAAATGAGCCTTAGGGTCTTTGTCTCCCTTGTATTTGTCAAATTTTGGAATCTCGAAATGTTTAGGAAATGGGACCAATGAGATGGAGGGATCAAATGGATATGGGCATATATCTTCAAATTTGAATGATTGTTTTGTAGCCCCAACTTGAAGATCCTTAAGTGCGGCTTTGATTTCCAACAAATCCGAGCTAGTTGGTGGTGGGTTAGGGGGATATTGATGATAGAAAGATGAGGGATCTTGCTGAAAGGGTGTCGGATTATTGAAATACGGGTTTGGATGATTGGATGATGACATGGCTTGCTGGTAAGATGGGGGATTTTGTTGATATGGGGGTTGTTGTTGCGGGGTATAATATGGATTTGTTTGATAAAAGTGTGGAGTAGGTTGTTGCGTATTGGTTTGTTGGTGTTGAGGGTATAGTTGTGATTGTTGGGAGGTCGCATAGAGCGGTTGTTGGTGAAACTGTTGTTGATTGTGATAGTAGTAGTGTTGGGGTGGTTGTTGTTGTGACGTCAAAGGTTGTGTGGGCCGAGATGGGATATTGTGTTGTGGTTGAGCTTTCAGATGCAAAATGGATGCGAGAAGGGGAGATATGGTCTGAACCATAGGTCGAGATGGATTGCCTTGTGATTGGTAGGGTGGTTGTTGTGAAGAGGCCAAGGTATTGTGTATAGGTTGTTGCGGATGGGATGGCGGAGGTAGCGTAGAAGTGTTTTGTAAGGGGGGTTGTTGGGCACCGCTCGGAATGTTCAGCTGGGGTGTCCCTTGTGGAGGTATTTGAGGCAGAATGGTAGATTGGTGAACCTGTTGAGGTGGTAGATTGGTGGCCCCAGGAGGTGAAGGGATGTGGCAAAGGAGGTGCCCCCAATGTTGACTGACGGTTGGTTGGAAGGAGGGGGTGTTGTTAATGTTAATGGCGGAGGTTGTGGAACAATTTGTGGCATGCCGTAAGCAAAAGGATCATTGGGATCAGGCACTTGAGGTCCACCTATAGCTGAGGTCGAAGCATGTGGGGGATAATTAACCTAATAAAGAATGGCATTGCCAAATTCAGGTTGGTGCCAACCCTCGACTAGAGGAACATTGGAGAAGTATGAACCTTCGGGTGCATTTTGGGACCCTTGGAGTACGTTAGATGGGGCACCCCTATATTTGGACAAGTCAACATTGGAGGGGGGTTTAACACCCTTCTCAATTAAGTGGGACAAGATTTCTTCCCCATGTTTCTCAAGCAAACGGTCAGTCATTTGCACATTGGCGGGATTGCTAAAATGTTCCTCAAGTGTAAGTTCAGGTTGATTAACCATACTCTCTTCACCATGTGGCGAGTTATTTTGATTCTCGGTGTTAGAGTGCGATGAAGTACCATTATGAGGATCGTGAGGGATGTTGGTATCCTTGTTAGGATCTGATGAGACATTGATTGCGTTTTTGGGATCTTGAGGATTGTTTGATTGGGCATTCTGAGCTTGACGGTCGGCCATTTTCTTTGCCTGTGAACGAGTCTGAACGGGCATGCAAAGGTGAGATGAGTAGATTAATGCCTTTGTCAAATGATTTGATTGTGATTGGATAAGGTGTGATTTGGATGGGATTTGGATTTAGATCAGATTTTGTTGGGATATATTAGATCGGATTGGATTTCGATTGGTTGGATTAGATTTGGATTGGATTGGATTTGGATTGGAATTGGATTGGTTTTGGATTTGATTTGGATTGGATTTGGATTTGATTTGTATTGGATTTGGATTTAATTTGAATTGGATTGGATTTGATTGGATTGGATTTGGATTTAATTTGAATTGGATTGGATTTGATTGGATTGGATTTGGATTTAATTTGAATTGGATTGGATTTGATCGGGTTGGATTTGGATCGGGTTGGATTTGGATTGGATTGGATTTGATTTGAATTGGATTTGGATTGGATGATGAACGATGTGGGGGAGAGATCTTAAGCTTGATCACAGGAGGTTACCCTTAATGACCTTAGAGCTTTAATTGATTAAAAGGATAATCACGGTACCGAATCCACCTTAAGATAGGAATGGATTGATTAGACCGAGGATGATAACTTACAACACCGAATTCACCTCAAGATGGAAGCGAATTGATTGGGGTTGAAGTTAAAGACTAATAATCAACTTCAAGTGCTATAGTCAATTTGGATAACCACTTTGTAGTACAAGGTTAGGATGGTTTGGTTATGAGCGATATTTTGGCGATGTAAATGGTAAAGTTATGGAGTTTGTTAGGTGAGGGTATGGACTTTTGAATGGAAAATTAAAATGAGAGATGATTGTGGAGAGTAAATGGGGATTTATAATGATAAAATGGAGGTTTAAACGGATCAAATGGAGGTTTCGGGAGGCGTAGAGTGATAAAATGAAGGCTTAGGATGATGAAATAATGGTTGGGAACGATTAAATGGTGATTTAGAAGCTAAATGGATCCAAATGGAGCAATTTCAGGTGTTCAGGAGGGCAAATCCGCCCCTCTGCAGCAAAGATTAGGGCGTTGACAGCAAAATCAGGGGCGTAGATAGCTTTCTGCAGTAAATCAAGGGCGCTGCCGCCTTTTTGCAGTAAAATCAGGGGCGCAGCCACCTTTCTGCGGTAAAATTAGGGGCACTGCCGCCTTTCTGCAGTAAAATCAGGGGTGCTGCCGCCTTTCTACAGTAAAATCAGGGGCGCTGCCGCCTTTTTGCGGTAAAGCAGAGGGCGTTGCCGCCTTTCTGCGGTAAGAAAGAGTTTGGTTTTGATGGCAATGGCTATGGCAAGGATGCAAAATGATAAAGTAAGGCCAAAGTATCAAAAATTTCATAAATTTTTCACAAGAAACACTTCAAGCAAGCACAATCCTATGATTAATATTAAGGGTATGGCAAAGCAAAGTCTTAATCTAGGATGCACAAGGCTTCTAGGGAGTCTTCGATATACTCTCGGTACGTGAGGCACAACCGTGAACACCAGTCTGTCACAAGCGTGAGTCGAGAACCCCAGCGAGATACTGAAAAGCTCAGACCAACTCTTCACGTTTATCTAGGTATCACCATAACTTCGACGCTCCACCAATTATGACGCAACTGGATTGGGGTACAACTTTCGTTCTCCCCCCTTTATATACCCCGCCAGTACGCGTGGTTGGAATCGTCCCTTGGGGTGATGAAATCTCCAAGCAGGTCCCACTAAAAATAAGACACTAACCGTTTCCAACTATTCCCCAGGCTCACACGAAGTGCAAGGGGAAAGTGAAAACAAATTAATGCCCCCTTGGGTAACACAAAAATAAACAATCACAGCAAACAATGGAGTTTTATTCCCCCTAATTAGACTATATTCCAAAACATCAAAGATAGTTTTCGAAAATCTGATCAAACAGATGGTCCTGCAAGCAAATGTTAGCTGTTTTCTTCTTCGCTCTTGATCAATAACGCCCTAATATGATGCAAAATTTTAGTGAAAAACAACAATATCCTTGCTAAAACAACGTTAGAGAGTTATTACTTGAAAACAACAAAAAACGAGAGCAAAAACGAAGCCAAAATGACTATTTTACCTTCCAAACTGTGCTGTTTTGGGGCGCTGCCGCCTTTCTGCAGGGGCCCTGCCACCTTTCTGCGAGGGCGCTACCGCCTTTCTGCAGGGGCGCTACCTTTCTGCGAGGGCACTGCCGCCTTTCTGTGAGGGCGCTGCCGCCTTTCTGCAACAAACTTTGTCAGATTTAAAAAAAAATGGAAAGTTGTGCCCCTCCCACTGCAATAAAAGTGTTAGTAAAACCTTCTAAATATATCCCTAATTGCAACAAATGTGTTAGAAAAAATAAAACTTTCAGGTGTGGGGCGCTGCCGCCTTTCTAAAGTGGTCGAGAGGGCGCTGCCACCTTTCTGCGGGGGCGCTGTCGCTTTTCTGCGGTAAAGCAGAGGGCGCTGCCGCCTTTCTGTGAGTTTTTCCTGTAAAATTCTTAACCAAAAGGGACATTAAATGCAAGAACCCGTTTGTGGGTCCCACCGGACGTGCCAGAAATGTATACCTTGAAATTTATCCTACTCTAAATGTGCAAAACAACTTAAAAATTGCAAATGATAAAATACCAAAGACACCTCAAGATTAGCCAAAGGAGTGATAAAACAAGAAGGAAATCGATAAAATGAAATAGAAACAATTTCACCTTCCTTGTTGTTGATGTCTCCTTGATTGGCCCTTGTTTGGAATGATTTGTGTGCTCCTTAGATGATTGATTGAGTGACTAAATGCAATATTAGATGTGCAAAATAACTAAATGAGATGGCTAAAATGATGGCAAAGGATGCAAATTGGCAGCATGTAGTTATGAAAATACAAAGTGTTGAAAATGCCCTTGAGGAGGGGGTATTTATAGGAGAATTTGAATTCTCTAGAGAATTCAACGGTCAAGATGCATCCAACAAGGCCAAGATGAAGGGCTATGGTGGGTTGAGAACCCACAAGCCCTCACATCTTGACATGTGGAGGGTGAAGTGGACAAGGGGATATAAGGTGTGAGTGAGGTGTCAAGAAGGTACATGAGGTGGAGGAAGGACATGCACCTTGGGGAGTGAGGAGATTTCCTCAAAAAAGGATTCCTTGTCCCTAAGTGGGAGTGAAAGGGACATTTGAAGAATTTTGGAATTCCTCAAAAATCTACATAGGAAAATGAAAGGTGGTTGGGGATATAAATGTGAATTAAAAATTCACATTCGTAGGATGATCTAGAGGGTAAAAGATGGGCTCCAAAAAGGTGGGACTTGGTCACATGTGGAGATTGTGACAAGTCCAAGGTTCTAGAAGCCTTGGGAAAATGGAATGTGAATTAAAAATTCACATATAAAGGAGGGGAATCTAGGACAAATAAATGTGAATTAAAAATTCACATGGGAAAGGGGGTTAATGCCAAAAGAAGGTAAATGCAAAGGTTGACTAAAAAGTGGTGTTAAATTTAGCTAATGACCTTATTAATCTCTGATTAAGAGGATGCACATCATAATCATGAATTAATTAAATTAATTTAGATTAGGGCAAGGTTATGGAGGATGTGACAAGGAGAGAGAAAGTGAGGAATTTTAAATTGATTTTTAAATCAAAAAGGAGAAAAATGACTAAATTAAATAAATTAGTGTATTTATTTAATTTAGAGAGGAATAAGGTGAAAGACAAAGTATTAATTATTAAATTAAATACTTTACCGATATAAGACAAAAGGTGTAATACTAATTTAATAAATTAATATTAACACGATAGACGGAAAGACAGTAATTTTAATCATATGCAAGTGATTAAATTTAGATGTCTACACTTTGTGTTGATTCCAATTTAGGCTAATCTTGAGGTGTAGGTTTTTTTGGTGTTTATTTGCACTCTTTAGTTTGTTGCTCATTTTCTAACGCATATATTCGACCTATCACATTTCTAGCACGCTCGGTGGGACCCACAAACGGGTCTTTTTGTTTCACGTTTGTTATTTTTGGCATTTTTGCAGGTTCAGGTTACAAATTGGCGGACCTAACCTCCGGTGGCGGACCTGACCTTCTGCTCTTGCTTCCCGGGGCTACCATTTCCACACTGTTTATCCGATTGACTCCATTCAAAGACAGTTCTTCTTATTTTTTCGTGCTCTTTCGAACGACATATACCACTTCATACTTTGGAGAAGTTGGTTGGGGCACCTTTTTCGTACCTGACCTCCCGAAGGTGAAATTTCAAGTTTTTACCGATTGTTCTTTGGTAAATTAGGCACATAGTTTAATTAGAGGGGTCAACAAACCTTGTTTGGCGTGCTTGTGGAAGGCTATTTGACGTATCCAATCCCCTTGCGCCATTTGGCGATCCTGGGTGATGAGAAATCGTAGCTTTCCAAGTCCTTTGAGTCATCCTATTTTCATTTTCTTAGTGGGACCTACTTGGGGATTTCATCACCCCAAGGGACGATTCCAACCACGCGTACTGATGGAGTATATAGAGGGGGAGAGCGAAAGCTGTACTTCAATCCAACCACGTTGTAATTGGCGAAGCGTCGGGATGACGTGAAAAGTTGGTCCGAGCCTTTAGTATCTCGCTAAGGTTCCTGACTCATGCTTGTAACGGGTTGGTGTTCATGGTTTGGGCCTCACGTACCGGGTGTATATCGAGGACTCCTTAGCAACCATGTTCATCTTAGAGTAGAAGACTTTGTTGGCCATACCCGTTTCTACTAATTTTAGGGTTGTGCTGTCTGAATTGTTTTTCTCGTGCAAAAACAAGTCATTTTCAGTTTAGCCAAATCTTTTTATCAATGTTTGCTATATTTTGGGTCCTTTGCCTTACTCATCCATCAAAAAATCAAGCTTAAACTTATCCTTTGGCGGACCTGACCTTATCCTTTGGCAGACCTAACCTCATGCTATGGCAGACCTGACCTCATGCTGTGGCGGACCTGACCTCATGCTGTGGCGGACCTGACGGACCTGACCTCATGCTTTGGCGGACCTGACCTTCTGCTCTTGCTTCCCGGGGCCGCCATTTCCACACTGTTTATCCGATTGACTCTGTTCAAAGACGGTTCTTCTCATTTTTTCGTGCTCTTTCCAACAACATATACCACTTCATACTTTGGAGAAGTTGGCCGAGGAACCTTTTTCTTCCCCATCTGCCTCCTCGAGGGGGGCATACCCTACCATTCTCTTCGTTTACTTGTTCTGAGTAAATGTTCATCCATTTAACACATCCTTTCATCATTCCAAACTCTCCTTCTATCATTTCGATCATCTGCTTACTCGTTTCGAGTAAACGTTCACCCATTTAACACCTCCTTTCCTCATTCTAAACTCTCGTTCTATCATTCCAATCATCCGTTTACTCGTTCCGAGTAAAAATTCATCCATTTCACACCTCCTTTCATCATTTTGAACTCCCGTTTAGTCATTCTGACCATTTGTTTACTCGTTCCAAGTAAACATTCATCCATTTCACATCTCATTTCTATAATTCTAAACTCCTGTTCAGTCGTTCCGATCATTTGTTTACTCGTTTTGAGTAAAAATTCATCCATTTCACACCTCCTTTCATCATTCTGAACTCTCATTCTATTGTTATGATCATTCGTTTACTCGTTCCGAGTAAACGTTCACCCTTTTAACCTCCTTTCCTCATTCTGAACTCTCGTTCTATCGTTTCGATCATCCGTTTACTCGTTCTGAGTAAACATTCATCCATTTCACACCTCCTTTCTATCATTCTGAACTCCCGTTCAGTCATTCCGATCATCCGTTTACTCGTTCTGAGTAAACCTTCATCCATTTCACACATCCTTTCATCATTTCGAACTCTCGTTCTAACGTTCTAATCATCCATTTACTTGTTCTGAGTAAACCTTCATCCATTTCACACATCCTTTCTTCATTTCGAACTCTCGTTCTAATGTTCTAATCATCCATTTACTCATTCCGAGTAAACATTCATCCATTTCACACCTCATTTCTATCATTCTGAACTCTCGTTCAGTCGTTCCGATCATTCGTTTACTCGTTTTGAGTAAACATTCATCCATTTCACACCTCCTTTCATCATTCTGAACTCTCGTTCTATCGTTCTGATCATCCGTTTACTCGTTCTGAGTAATCATTTCTACAAAAGCGGTTGTGACACAAGAGTTGACGGTCAGTCAAGAAGTGTATACTTCCTCTCTTCCCCCTTGGTTGGTATCTCAAGTATTGAAGAGAAAGAAACAAATTATCTCTCCAGAAGAGCTCGATCTTGAAGAGATAGCCCCTCCAAAAGCCAAGGGGAAGAAGGCCAAAGTACATTCAAGGCTTCATGTTGACAAGACTGGTCATAAATATCCAGAGATTGGTATACTGCCACAAGAGGAAGGAGATGTAAACATGGAGGACTACACTGTCACTAGATTCCAACTCGACAAAGTGAAAAATGAAAGTGCCAAGGCAGATGCACAAGTAGTCCTAGATGTGTTGGCAGGAAGGCTTGACAAAATGAAACAAGCCCGAAATATGTGTAAGTAGAAGGTCGAGCATTATGCACCTATTTTGAGGAGACTTTTTGGATCTTCAGGCAATGTACAACCTTTGCTTATGATAAAAACTGAGGACCCAACAATGAAAAAGGCAGAGAAGCTTTCCTCTAAAGGTAAAGTGTTGTATGATTTCATTGATGAAATTATAGAACATGGTTCACAGGTTATAAATGTTGCAGATGAGAAAGCCACCCAGATAGCCAAGCTCAAATCAGAGCTTGATAAAGAAGAAAGTATTCTTTCCCAAGAGCAAAAAGAAATGGAAATATTCCTATCATTTTGGTCACAAATGAAGCAGGCAAAGCTCAGTAAGTTGGTGGAAGTTGGGGTAATTCTCGACAAGGAGAAATATGTGGAGGTAAGAGAATCACTCAAGCACCACATTCAAGTGATCAAATCTCTTATCGAAGATGTCCACCAAGTGCAAGAAGATATTGAAGGAAATCGTACTATCCTTGAAAATGGAATTAAGGAGTTACCGGGTAAGCTCCTTCACGAAGATCATGTTTTCCTCCCGGCCATTGAACTTTCCCAGATCTACAAGGAAGCCATCATGAAGCAAGTGGAGGATGCAAAATTTTCAAAGGCCTCCATGCATGTCATTTGTGATATACGATTAACTCTTGATAACCTCAAGACACATCTTACCAGGTGTAAGAAGATTCACTCATCTACAAAAAGATCAATCACCAGAGTTCACACCATTGTTGATTACATTGTTGGTCCAGATGAGGCATTCGTCCTGGAGACAAGAAAGAGATATGAAGACTTTCGTGCCCAAAGAAAGGAACCATGAAGGCTTCTTTTCTCCAGTGTTGAATGTTTTATGCTTTCCCTTATGCTTTTTGTAAATAGTTTTTGACATCTTAAATGTCTTTTAAGCAAATGTAATTACATGTAAAATTTAAGATGTTTTCCCAAAAAGATGGACAACATTTTTGACTAAGTCAAAGTTAGGTGAGATTTTCCTAATTTAGCTCACCTAACTTTCCTAATTTTGCTCATCTAATTTCCTAGATTTTCTCTTCCCTCTCTTTTATAAATAAGAGGGAATTCTATTGTAATCTTTATCTTTTATCTCTTACAATGAAGTGCTACTCATTTTGAAACAAATGTATCAAACTTTGTGTTCATCTTTGTGAATCTGAATTTGATCAATAAAGAAGAAAGTTGCATACCATACTTTGTGTTGGAATCATTTCTCTTATGGTTTGATCAAATTGGTGATGATTAGTGTGTGAGATCTAAGGGATTTGAATAAATCTGTGTAGACTTTGTGTTGCACTCTTTATTCGGATTTGTGTTTATGTTTGGATAACTATTGGTGGATTATCTACAATACTTTTTTCTTGTAATTGTTCATGTTGTTTGTGGAATTGTTGTATCAAATAAGACCTTTTGCTTCTAATAGAACAAATGTTACATCTCTCAAGGATCCATTAGTGAAAATCTACGAAACGACTTTGTGCCTTCATGAGCTTTTCTTTCTTATTTTATTGTTTATTATTATCATACCTGGTATCTCTAAGATTTGCTTTGACAAGATAGAGATATTGGAATTACTACTCTATTTTTAGTTTAAAGTTGTATCGAATTAGAACTATCAACTTTGAAGCATTGTAGAACATATTCTCTAAAAAAAGAGAGAAGTATGAATGTAACACACCCCCATCTCGTAATTGTACTGTACATTTTGTGAATACTTAATTAGTTTTACTTTAGTCTCAGTAAGCAGTAAGCAGGGCGCCTCCCCTTTTTGAGAGGAGAGATTACATCTCACACAACTGTGGTTGAAATCAAGGCTGTGTAATCTATTGAAAAGGTGATTACATAATTTTCACGCAATAGAATGATTGAAAGCTTTCCTTGATTTTTGTAAAAAAGCAGCAATCTAAACGTCATCCTCAAAAACCTACCAATTCTGATCATTGTTGGGAATTGATGGTTGGATAACGATCTGCATTGCATTAAATTTTCTTGTTGGTTTGTGGGTTGGCTCAAATTGTGAACTAATCGAAGCCATCTGATCTGCTATGACATTCTTTGATTATGGGACAACCTATATGTTAAAAGATTCAAATTTATCGACCATATCCCACATTTTGTGCTTGTAAGATGTCATTCTTACATTTTTCGCAGCTACCTATCTGCGGACTTGGCTTACGACTAGCTCTAAATCTCTGAACACTTGTACTCTCTTCACGCCCATTCGTTCTATGAGAATCAAATCATGGACCAAAGCTTTATACTTTGCATCATTATTCGAGCATGGGAACTAGAAGTGGAAAGCTTTGAGGGTCTTTGATCCAATCAAAGATATCAGTCGAATGCCTGCTTCAGAACTGATCTTGTATTTGGAACCATTGAAATATAAGGTCCATAGACTGTTGTCGCCCAATCCGCTGGTTTCTTCCTGCTCCTTTACCAATTTTTGGAAGACTTGGTCATCGTCAAAGATCACATAGGTGCCCAATCTGGTAGCATGGAAGTTCTCGAATGGGTCATAATCAATAAACTAATTGAGCATGACCTCCTCTTTAAGGGTCTAATCACTTGTGTCCTCTGTCTTCCAACATTTTTATGCAATACGTCTCCCTTTTTGAGGTGGTATGTGTTGCTTCAAAGCACAATACTGCATTGTTTGCTATATGTTTTGGGTTTAAATTTTCTAATAAAATCTTAATTTCCGCTCTGTGCTTCGTCCGCAATATCAAATGAGACCAATCAAGTTCCAAGTATCTGCCAAGCTTTGTCGTGAAGTCCCTTGAAAGAAACATCCCAAATACTGAGGGATGTCTATCATGACTACTTCTTGTGCGACAGTTTGGCTTGGACACAAGAAAAGGGTCAAAGATAGATCATTGATGCGACTGATGGTCGAGACTTTCTTCTCGTCTAATTGCGTGATCCCTTTCTTAAGAGGTTCATACTTAAGTTTCAAGTCGTCGGCCACTTGTTTAGGCATGATCATGGTACTAGCTCCCAAATCAATCATGTTATTGTGTAAAAGCTTATCTCCCACAATAAGTGTCAAAAAGAAAGGTGTGGGCTTTGGTTTACTTACCTCTTTCATGTTTGCATTGTCTGCGACGTTTACGTATGCCATGGCTCCTGAAGGTCGGAGGTCCGACGTGGGCTCCTTTTCTCTATCTTGATTGTGCGGTGGGATTATATCTGTTTGCGATATTTGTTCCTCTTTCTTCAATGCCTCCTAGAGCAATGTCTTTTGTTCTGGAATTGATATAGTGTCCCACAGAGACACATTAGCAGGCACCTTTTTTATTTGTTCTACCACGTTTAGTGTTCCAACTGGCAAGACCTTAGGTTTAAATGGTAGTATTTATTTTGTCTTCAGGGAAGGATGATCCGACATGGATGGACTTAGTGTTTTGTTCACCTCTTTCTCTAGCAATGGTAGAGCTTGCAACTACTGAGTAGGTTAGACCTATGGGGCTTGCTCCACTTGAGGTTGTAGAACTCGTTGTACATATTCTCCAGTTAGCCTTCTTTTGGACCTTGTGTTGTAGTCTGATTGTACTCATGGGGCACTAGTTGTCAAAACATCATTTGGAAATACTGCATCTTCTTCCTCCATCCAAGAAAAAAGTGCTTGGTCTGGCTATATATCCAGCTCTTGCTCTAAAGACATCCCTTGTGTTTTCACTTTGAAGCGGACATTCTCCATTTTAGGAGACTAATATTCTTTTGTGTTTGGGAACACATCTTGGCCTCTTTGCTTCACTATCTTCTGCTAAAGATTTCCCCTTAGAAAATTTTGGGGCATATGGCTATCATTACACGAGAAACACCATGCGTTATCATCTTTCGCTAGGTTGTTCTGGCCTAGGACCAAATCTTTTCTCAAACTGTTCTTGACAGTTTGAAGTAGCATGGTGACTAGGACTATCTGATTTGTAGGCACTAGTTGTTGATTTCCATCTTTCGAAGTTCCTTGATATGTGTTTTGTTGATAAGATGGCCTTCCTCCTTGGTAGGTATGTGTGGGAGGCTTCAAAGGTGTTGCTTGTTGTCATCAGATGAGGACTAGCTCATTCACAAAGGACCGCATGAGGTTCTTCATATCATTGAAATCTGCTACTAATAAAGAAGATCTTGATGTGCTTGGTTGTGCACCCAGGTATACATACATGGATGGTAGTACAACTGACGTGCTTGTTTGTGGAGTGAAGTCACTAGGAGTTGCTTCTTCTTGGGGGCCACCAAAAAATTTTGTGAACATGGGCATCAACGGTCGTTGTGGGAGCTTCCTAGTGTAGATCAAACTATTTTCTGCGTGCACAACCAAATCATATGCATCAAGCAGGGTATCTCCTCCCATAGAATGTATCATGACTGCAATGTTCAAATTGAAAGCCTTTAGATAGAACATGAACACCATAATGGCTAGAGGTCTAGTTGTGATAGAAATGCTCTGCCAAGTTTTGTAGAACCTATTGTTGAAGTTGCTCATGGCCTCTTGTGGGGCCCTCTTGATAGTGATTAATTATTGTAGTAAAGAGGAGTGATCGCCTTTCTTTGAGAAGCGCTCGAACAACTTCTCACCGAGTTGATCCCAAGAGCAGATAGAACTAGAAACCAAAGACCTGTACCAATCCTAGGCTTTTCCTTTGAAAGACACGGCTAGTAACCTGAGGGCTACGTTCTCTTTCACGATGTTATGTACTCTACATACCTTTGGTATATCTTGGAGATGTTTGGAAGGGGTATTAAAATCCTCCCCATAAAAATTTGGGAATGCCTTGAGAGCATTGACGGGTATGGTTGGCCATTCATCTGGGGGTGTGGGTGGTTGTAGCAGGCTACTGCTATCCCAAGTTACAAATTTTCTAGGAGAAAAAGCATCTATATGAGCCATTGTAAACATATTCCTATGGACAGGGTAGACGAGTATTCCGATTTGGAAGGTTCAGCCTCCTAGTGGGGTAGATAAAGCTCTGGATTGTGGGCTAACACTTTTGACCCTGTTACTCCTTACAGGTGATATGGAACTTGTAAGTCTTCTCCTTCTAGGTGTCAAAGTATGTAACTAGGAGTACTGGAAATGGCCTCTAGAAGATGCTCTTATTTGAACTTTGGGAATGAAATTTCTAGCCTCTTCCTTCAAGGTTTGATTTAAAGAATATTTTTGACTCCTAATCAGACGTTTGAAGAACTTCGAGTCCCACCAGGCGTGCTAGAAAAAAAAATATTGATCATTAAAGCTTGCGCTTCTCTGAACAACCTTATGGGAAATTTAGTGAGTGGGGGACCAATTTGCGCCTCATTGAATGACCTTCAAGATTTTTAAAGAAAGCCATCTCTTCTTTGTGTTTGGGGGAAAGGGTAGAAAGAAATGCAAAATAAAACATAAAGATGGTGATGCACTAATGCTTTTAAAACATTTCAAACCTTAACTATTTCTTACGAATGATAAGATAGACACAGAATGCCATAGACCCTTCATTCTTGGGAAGAGAACAAGCAGCAAAGGATAGAGAAAGCACAATGCAGTCTTTCAAATTCCCCTATGGGAAGCATCCATTAAGGTCCAATCAAAGATAAGAAAACCTCAAAGATTAACAAGAATACTCACATATTCACATAATCTTTCCTCCTTTACAACATAATATGAAAAATGACATAAATTTTACAGAAAATGAAAGATTATCATGGACATAATCCAATTTCTGAAAGATAGCATAGAACATAGAAGCTAACAACATGTAAAATAATTATCAAGAATATCAACATAAAGCTTTAACACAGTGTTCTCAACATGAACGAAATACGAAAAAGAAACTTGACAAAGGCCATGAAAATGCACAATCTCAAATATTTTTTCCTAATAGATCAAATTCTCATGATTTAAATATAACATGCCAAAGAGAATAAATAGTATTCTGTAAAAACCCTCCTACCTCTAAGAAAATAAGGCTCCCTAAAACAAAATCTATATTCCTCGAGATATTTTTAAGGAAAACTTTAGAACTTTTTCCTCACTGCTGCCAACCCTTATTTATAACCAAAAGAAGAGGACACTGCCACAAACAATCCAAAAGAAGAAACTACCAAATGCCTGAATTTGATAGCTCACAATCTAATCCTAGATCTTGATTAGATCGCAACAATCTTCACTCATTAAGTCTCAACTGCTTCATTAATGGTTTTAGATATTTAGCGAAGATATACTATTAGAAGACAATTAGATTTTAACTCAACTTGGCAAAATTTGATCGATCAACTATGGAGATTGATGACGTCGACTCAAAGGTTTCACCCCAAAAGTAAGACATTTTTTGTGCTCCTCGATGAACTCCACCCCAAAAGATCATTTTGTGGAAGGTACAGACTGCTCGACGAAAATAGATTATGTGTCAAGCAAGCAGGCGATTTCAAATTTTGTGAGAGTGGTTTTGAAGAAAATCCCCGCCAAGCTAACATGTGTCCCAATTCAATCTCGAAAGGAAAACAATATATATATAAAGTCGCGCATCCACCACATGGAGCATTGCACATCTTTATGTGAGAGCAGTATTTGTCCTTCGAGTGTGGATCCATCCTGAAGTGGAAAGGAAACAAGGGTTAGAAACAAAAAATGTTCAAAGGTAAAAATATGTTCCACAATTATTTTGGTTTTTCTAGTGTTCACTTGCATCTCAACTTGACAAAATGTTTCAAGAGCCTTCAAAATTTTTCTCAAATCATGCACAGTTTAGCAATTAATATGAGATCGTCGACATATAAGAGTAATTTTATCACAAAGTTGGCCAACTAAATGCCTTCCCCACCAACCTTGTTTATCTATTCTTCCAGATTATCAATGTAAATCCCAAATAATGTGGGAGAAAGCAGGCAACCTTGCTTGACACTAATGTTGTTGCCAAAGCATTCCAACATACCATCATTGGTTCTTATTTTAGCTCTGACCTACTCGTAGAGCCTATGAATAGCCGCTCTAAGCACATGTGGAACTCCCAATTCCTCCATTCTATTCCATAACTTATCCTGTGGTACCAGGTCAAAGGCTTTTTTAAAGTCTACAAAGCAACAATAAGCTTCATCGCCTTGAACGTCCCATATTTTTTCAATCAAGGATCTAAGAGTAACCCCATTGTCAATAGTGGAATGTTTGGGCCTAAAACCAGCTTGCCCTTCTGCTCTTTTTCCCTCTTTTTCAGCCCAACTACTAATCTTGTGCTCAATCGTGCTTCGAAAAAGTTTTCCAAGAAGAGGATTAATCGTAATAGTGTAAAAGTTTGATGGGTTATTTATGTCACCACTTTTGTACTAGGGGATCACAACACTAGTTTTCCATCCTTCTGAGAAGCCATCTTGAATAGCCCTATTGAAAATGCACCTAACACAAGGTGCAAGGACCTCAATACCCCACTTTAAATGTTCTACTTGTAGCCCATCAATATCCAGCGCTTTCCCTCCCACCATCCTTCTTGTGCATTGATTGATATCTTCAATGGTGAAAAGCTCGATGGTTGCATTGATTATTGGAGGACTATGCTTATCCTGTTCATGTTCATAAAGTAGTTTTGCATAGTCTAGCCATTGTGAGCTTGTAATATTATTTTCCATTTTTTTTTTTGTAGCTCCTTCCAATTTTTTTGGGGTTGTACTTTCCAAGAGTAATCAAATCTATTCTTATTGTACTCACATACTTTCTTTTTTACTTCATATCACCTTTTCATATTCTTTCTTGTTTGCTATTGTCATTCTCCCCTCACGAAGCTTTATTTTTGTTAACTTGCACTCTTTATCGAACCACGGATTTGGTGGAAAAGTATTTGCATTTCCTCTCTTGGGTCTAACCCTCTTACACTCACCCAAAGCCTTATGCACTAGGGGAATTAGTGTGTTCTTGTTTATTGAGTGCTTCTTATGTAAGCTGAATTTCTTTCAAATTCCTGAAAGAGTTTCTTGAGGGCAGCCTTGAAGATTTTTTAATTTTATTGGGTCATGAGAATTCTACCTTGTGGAGATGCTTAATTTTTGCTGATATGGTCTTGTTCCCCTTGCTACTTGATTATGTGAATTTCAAGTTTTAAATATATTGGATTATGATTTGATTTCAACTCTATTGGACATCTACCAATCTCTAGCTCAATTAGCCTTGTTGTATAGTTACGAGAAAAGATGACATAATCCACCACACTTTTCCCATTGTAGGTCTTGCAAGTTATGTTGCCCGAGTTCGGCCATGACCCCATACCATTACATATTACCAAGTTGAATAAGTTGCATAATCCCAACAATTCTGCCCCATAGTGTGTGGCATTGCATTTATTATCTTGAGACGTTCATTCCCAAAGTTGATGGTTTTCTTCTTCTAGCCATAGCAGATCATCCTTCTCTTTATCTTCGATTTTCAAGTTAAGAGCTTGAATGCTAGCTATCTTAGCATTAAAATCACCTATTAATATTAAAAAAAATGTGTGAAAAAAAATTATGCTTAATATATATATTTAGATCTATTGAAGTGATGTTAATTTGAAGTTATTTTATTTACTAAAGAATTATTTTATTTTATGTTAAAAAAAAATATTTATTATTGTTTAAAATTTTGTTTGTGTTCTTTTTTATAATTTTAGTTTGATTAATTATTTGATTATTTAAAGTTTACATTTTTACTCAATTTTTGTCCATTAAAGTTTCAACTATAATTAATAAGTAAAAAATCTTTCAAAATTAATAAATAATTTTTTTTTCTTGATTCATAATTTATTTTTTAAAAGATGATCAACCTTTAAATTTAAACTTAAAAAAATATAGTCATTTCCTTTCATATATATCTTTGCTTTACATGTTATTTATTTTGGAAATATTATATTATCATTAAATATCAATATTTTGATATATAAATGGTTGTCAAATTTAAGATTAAAGGTAATTATTTTTGTTAACATGCTCACATTATTACACTCCAACACTTTTTGCTATTGTAGAATGTCTCTTGACATTAATTATATTACGTGTATAAAAATTAGTTGGAATAAAGTTATTAAATTGAGGGTTTTAATATTGTATAGAATTATGATGAAAATGTCTATATAGGAGTAAACTAGTTTAAGTCAGTGAAGACGTTGATGGTCCATGAAGGACTAGATTGCATCATCTTAGATGTGAGATGTGTGGGTGGACAATCCCTAAGGGGTATTGGGAAACAAGAGCATGCTTATATTGTAAAAAGGGGATGGTGGAGACAAAATGCCACTACATCATGGAGTGCACTACCTATAGTGGCATATGTATCAAGTAAGAAGAAAACCTAAGAGTGAAAAACATGACTGTCTTATTTAAAGAGGTGAAGCTAGTCAAAATTGTTAGTTTTTTAATCAAGATATATTGCAGAAAATATAACATCAAAAAGGGTTTAGAAAATTTATAAAACCTAAGAGTGAACAACCTAATTGTCTTATTTGAGGAGGTGAGGCTAGTCAAAATCATTATTTTTTTAATCAAGATTTATTGTAGAAAATTTAACATCAAGAAGGGTTTGGAAAATCTATAAAACCATTAGTAGCCCTTGTAATTTGTAATCATGTTTTGCGTCTTGTCTTTTATTGCATCTTTTGATCTCACATATCACTACTCTCATAAATATTATTAAAATATTTCATTCCATTTCCACTCAATGTTATTGCATGGTGTTTTAAAGAGTTTTGTATTCTTCATGTTTTCTTGACACTGCTAAGGGATAGAGGATTTAGTATTTGGGTTGTGTATTTGTGTGGAGTTACCATAATGGAATATTTTTATTATATATGATTATTAATTGTAAATAAAAAATTATCCCTAGGTTTTATTTAGGCTAATTTAATAAGATAAATATAGATAAGCATAAATTAACTTAGATTAATAATAGATAGATATAGTTATTCAAAATATAGAACTAAATTTAAAAGTATAGAAAGTAAATATGTTGTTCAAGGGAGAAGAATAATCTTGATATAACATTACATTTTGAATATCACAAGAGTAAAAACTAATTCTTTATATTTGTACAATGCTTAAGAATTTTAATAGCCTATGCACTCCATGAGGGATCAAATTTGTACCTATGGTTCACTTATAGAGCCACAAATCTATCATTTTGTTATATGGATCTAATATGTTGTTTGTGTCATTTCCTCACATATTTTAATGCATCTCAACCTTCTAATTTGAAAACACAATCTCAACCATCTATATTCTTGCCTAAAAATATATAAAGCCTCACCTCTTCAAGGATATTTTCATATGTATAAGTTTTTCAACCATTATAGATACATGTTGCTCAATTTTAGAAATCTCTAAAGAGTAAGCAACATACCAACACATTCAAACTCTTTCTCTCAATCACATATTGAGCATATCAAAACCATCAAAGAGTTTGTGTTAGGTGACAGTTATTTTGTACCCTTTCTTTGTTTAATATGAGGTGTATGGAAATTTTAGAACATGATTTCTTTTTGTATTAATTATTTGTGTTTTGTTCTAAATTTTGGCACTTACATTTTGGTATGCCTGATGAGATTCTTATCTTAGTCTAATTTTTTCTTTTTATATTATTTTAATGTATTTTTTGTAGGTTTTTTGTATGTTTTTGTGTATTTATGTTCTTTTTAAAATGAAATTTGTGATCTATGTAATGACACTTGTGTTTTATCCTTAGTCTTTGTACTTAACTATCAATATGTGTACTTTATAGGCTTGTAAAGGGTCTTTAAAGAACTTTTCTTGTGTTATTTTTTATCTCATGAGTTCTTGTGGTGTTGGAGTAAATAGGAAATCACCTAATAATTAATTAATCTTTGATTAATTATCAGGCCCATTTTAATTTATTACACTTAAGCTAAATTTATGAGTATTTCTTATTATTAGATTGGATTATTTATAGGTCAAGTTGTCTCATTGCATAGGATAAGGACACTTGTCACAATCTATTCAAACTCTCAACTAGGGTTTGCATTTTTTCTTTTATAAGCATTCATTTTTACTTTGTAATTAATTCAATTACATATAATTCATATTATGATACAGGTTAATCTCAATATCAAATGCTTGTGTGTTGTCTTCTCAAGGTTGCATGAGCATAATCATTGTATTTCTCTTTAGATTTGATAGGCATTTTTGTTGTAGTTATTTTTGGAAGTTGTGGGGTTCACTATCAACTCCAACATGGTATCGAAGCACCAAATCTATGATTTCCTATCTGAATTTTGAGAGATTTTACCTTGAGGGAAAAATGACTCATCTTGGAGAAAAATGGGCATAACCATTGAGTCCAAAACGACCAAAAGCTTTAATATTGCCTATTGTTTTGTCAAATTTGAAGCAATTACAAAAAAAATATTAATAGTAGAGACCTCCATACAAAAATTTGTAGGGTTGTTCAGATCTATACAACCCTGTTGTCATTACCTTCTCTACATCAAGGGTGTTACGTTAGGTTTCAAAAAATTTATTATTCTAGTTTTTTTTTAAATTACCAGCATCAAAACAAAAAAAAGCAAAAAAATCATAGGTCATCTGGCAAGGGGTGATACCCCTATGTAGGCCCATTTATCTATTATGTACCTATTTTAGGTGGTCAAATTAGACTTCCGACATTCACATTATCAACGACCTAAAACCTCGTTGATGAGCTTCTATCGATCAACAACTCTTTCGCCCCATCGATAACAAAAAACTGGCAGTGACTCATCAAACGACATTCCCTTTTCCAACAACCACAAAAATTTCTCGACATGTTTTTCTAACCACTCCAATTTTCTTGATGAAAAGGATCTTAAGTGCATATTTTGGCCACTAAAAGTATATTCCAACAATTGGTAAATTTTTTCAATCGAGAGGAATATTCCTGCAAATATTCTATGCTGACATCATGTTGGCATTAGCATGACATCAATTGTATAACTATGTTCTTGCCCCCTCTTAGCCACCATTTGGCCTAAATGATGCAATGCAGGGATGGAAAAAAACTCACATTCACCAAACAAAGGGGTTCTAACCAACTTCCTTCCCACAAAACTCAAACTAAGCCTGTTGCCAACTTTTCACTTCGTCTTCCTAGTAGGTCAACAGACCTATTTTCCCCAACTTAACTCTTAGTTTTCCCAAACAACCTCTGTAAAAAACCACCAATTTGGGCACCCATTTAAGCCTTCTTCAACATGCTTCAAACCCTCTGAAAAATCCTTTGGGACATCAACATCAAAACTTGCCTTCTACATTGAACTAGGCCTCTTTTACAAAGTGACACTCCCTAAATCTTACAACCAACCCAAGAGACCACCAAGCAGTCTTCAACCTGCCTCCAAAACACTAAAATCTCCAACTTTTAGGTCCTAACTCACTCATTAAGACCCACTTTCACAAAACCCTCACTTTTCTCCCAATTGGCTAAGGCTTATTGAAAATCACATGTCCAGACCTCACACAACTCTAAAACCACTTCCATCAGACCTTATTCTACCTGCAAAAGCTTATTTCATCCTCCAATTATGTTTCCCCCAAGATTCCTATACACTTCCTTCACAAAACCTACCAATTTCACCCTTTTACACACTTGGTTCAACTCGAGCTTCTTGCCATTTCACACATTTGACCTCTTATGACCTTTCAGACCTTTAAAACATATCAAAATACACCTAATCACAAATATTTCATTAGGTTCTATCAAGTTCTCAATCAATTTATTCAATCTACCAACACTAGCCTTGTTCCAAAGGCCCAAACTCTGAGTTTTCAACAAGGCAGTGTGCAAAATCTCATCCAATATCTCCACTAATCCAATTTTTCTATTCCTACACCCTATCCTAGTCTAATCAGGCCCATTCCACTGAAGTATAGCCTATATAGTAGGTGGAATAGCCCTTTAGATCATTCTAGGCCTCAAACCCTTGCACCCCTGTTTCCAGACCAGTCTTTAGTAATCAACCTCTAAATTGCTTAAGACAATGAAATCCCTCAAGAGTGAGTTCAAATCAAAGCTAATATAGTCCTTCAACATATTCAAATCATTTCAAAGCAAACCCCTACTATACGAACCCGTACATAGGATGGTAATGAAGAAAATACACATAAATTAACAAAGAAACTGAGATATTTTATTGGTATTCTCCTTCAAACTCTTCAACAACCATCTACAATGAGTTCTCAACATATTTATAACTCAAACAACACATACCAATGCCTAAAAATACCTTACAACTTCCCATGACCGTTGGGCTTCCACATTTGAACATTTTTTGCCCTTTACAACATTTTCAAAATCGACAACTTTGCAATTTTTAACATAATTGACTCAAATGACCCCACCTAGTCTCAAAACCAAAACAAACATTACAAAATGGCCTATCATGGACTTATTTAACATTATCATGTATAAAAGCACCTATCTAGACCAACTTCACCATATGGAGCAACAAGGTGCTCTACACCACTAAATAACTTATTTTTTTCTTTTCATCATAACTTGGGAATACAGTGTTAAAATTAGGAAAACATGATATTTTCAGAAAGTTGGTTTTGCATACTTCCCAATGGTGCAAGTCTCATCATTAGATTTTTTTGTTGGTTCATTTTATCCTCAATCAAAAATCAAATCATCATTTTCTTCTTCTAAGCTCAAAATTTATCACTTGTATCTCCAATTTTTGTGATTCTTGTGTTAGAAAGGTATTTCAAAGCTTTTCAAATCCATTCATATATTTTTTTTCTAAAATCTACCCTAGGTGCATTTTATTTAGTTTATTTGCGATTCACATTTTGCTTAATTACTTGGACATCTTGGCACCTAGAAAGAGTTTGTTTGTGTGAGATGACTTCTTTTGATTCTCTTTACATACAATGAGGTTATCAGTCTCTGATTTTTTTATTTAAAGAATTATTAGGGGTTTTTCACATTCATCCTTATGGGGTCATCCTAGAAAAGGATAATTATGAGTCTTGACAAAATGACATCCTGAAACATCTCAGGTGGCTTAATATTTTTCCTTATATCTATGGAATCTATCTACACTAAACACACCATGGAATAGATTAGTATGGGGTATTATCATTGATCATATTGTAGGATTGATTTTTTCTTGTGTTAATCATGACACTATGTGTGTTGTAATCAGACATTGATTGTCCCCACACACTTTGGACTCAACTTTAGGATATCCATAAAAACCCTCATATCTCTACATACCCAAAGAATCCTATTGCAAATTGTCTCATTCCTCTTGTAGATGTAGATTATATACCCTTTGATGATATTTTAGAGGATCTCAAGTATATCATAGGTCTTGCATGTTCTAATGGTTCAAATATTTTTCTTCATTTTTCCCACGCTTCAGATCGAGACATAATCTCCATATTTTTTATTCATGATCAACTTGGCATCACCACATACTTGGCCCCTATTGGGTAAGTGTAGCAAGACATTCATCTTCTTGCAAACACAACTACTTGGGATTCATATCTTGCAAACATATCATCCTTGTTTATAGAGTCTCAGATTGCATATTTGGAGGATTACTTTGAGGACATTCATCTCCTCTTTGTTGATAACCACATCATCAGTGTTGGCCCATCATCTTCATCATCTTTGGAACTTGTTATGCATCAGTCTTCACAAGATCTTGGATTGACATCATCTCATTCTAACATGTGAACACTTTAGTAGTTTTCAGAGGAACACATCATTTGGATTCCTGATTCTTCCATCTTTTGAGAATGGCTTCTCCAATCACCAGTAGATTTATTTCTTCCTAAGGGGAGAAATTTTGTTTGTAGGTAGTGGATCATGTTTTGTCTTCAGGCATTCATCATTAGCGTAGTAGCCCTTTCTTTTTGTGGGATTCATATCCTCATTTTCTCTCTCCTATCGAGGGGACATTCATTGTACTTGTGTGACAAAAGTAGTCCTTGGGGAGTCATATTGAGTCCTCTGTCTATCCTTCTTTCACTAGTGCAGTTATTTCATTTTCTCTCTTTTGGAGAGGAGTTTTTCCCATGTGGTTTTCTCCTTTTATTTGGTTATTAGAGATTCTTTTTTTTGTACATGGGTACCTCATTAAATGCATCTACAAGAAATATCAACAAAAGTAAGGCCCCCCTTGCTCCTTGAAGGGACACAAATAGAAAACGTTCTTCTTAGGAAATGAATCATCCCTAAGTGAGAAGCTAGTTTGCGATGATAGATGTCCTCCCACCTCCATTTCCTCCAACCTCAAATTGGACACTATTACACTCTATTCACTTGATTGCATGTGAGTCTCTGAGTCATTGATGATGCAGTTTGACAATAATGAAGTGTACATACATTGGCTGATCTAGTGTTGTCATTGATGTCAACATTGTGATGATCATTCTAGAATAACAAGGAAGTATTTTGGCGACCTTTGTACAGTTCCAGTTGATCAAGAAAGCATGGTTTATTAGAAATTTGGCTAAGTATTTCCTTTGTCACTATTGTGGTTCATTTTGTCAATTTTTGGGTTTGCACTTCATTGCACATTGGTTTAATCTTCTACAATCATAACTACAAATTTGAATCCATCAAATGAAGCAGCGTTCAAGTTTTTGTGACATTATGTATAGTTTCCAAGAAGATATGAATAATATTGTGTGGCTCTGTATCTCATAGTTATCTTTTGAATAATATACTAGTGTGGGATATTTTGCACTTCTTCACGAATAATTATTTTGTTTTGCGATGATGAAGATAAGATAATGAATGCTAGTTGAATAAGAATTTGATGAGAGATTGAGTTTTGAGGTAGCTTGATTGATGAAATTGCATAAGATCTTGAAGACTTTGTGTTTAGGTCTATTTTGGGTCGACCTAACATGGTTGATGTTTTGAGGAGAATAATTGAGCAATTCAATCTTATGTGGGATTTATATTTAGGTTCATGTTGACCTATTTTGATATAAATTAAGTGTGGAACTTAGGCACTAAGTGTGGATGAAATACCTTGAGGACAACATGTTTAGTTTTTGTGTGTTACTTCTAATTAGGCCAATCTAATTGAAGTTTCACCTAAATGTGGGTATATATATGAGATCATTGCTAAGCCTTTTTGGGAAGTGAAGAAAAAAGAGAGGAAGAAAAGAAGATGATGGTGTGGATGATTATGATTATGAAGGTGACGGTGTAGAAAGAGTACAAAAGGAATGTATGATATGTGAATGTGGCATAGTAGAGTAGATTTATGACATGTATGGTGAATCACCTACATGTATGTAATGCAATGATAAGTAGAATGTATGATGATCATTTTGTACCTCAATGGAGCTAAAATCTGGCATATGATAGATGCTATTGTATCAGTTCAAACAGGCAGTGTTTCCAACCCTTCTTTGTACTTGCTTAGTGAGTTGTGAGCTCTTTTTTGGATAGTGCGTCCTAGTAGTGAGCCTTTGTAATACCTTATATCTGGATATAATATATTGTGAGCTAACCCTCATCGTGGTTTTTCCCTTTTTGGGTTTTCCACGTAAAAATATTGGTGTTCGTTTGTCATACAATTCTATAGTTGTATTCATGCTTTCATTCTTCATTACAGTTATTTGGATGGGTTGTGTTTAATTGGTTTAGAGGAATATTGATTCACCCCCCCTCTCATTATTCTGGGTGTTCAACAATAAACCCTACCAAATATAGCATAGATGGCTCCAAGAATATAGGCAATGTTTGATACACGTGGCCATAATTAGAAGCAAGAAATTTGGTGTCAAATTTGATTAATAATATATCCTTATAATAAATCTTTTCAAATAGTGGAAAATGCCACCATTACCCTCACAATCAAAACAACTTTCATTTTTATAACTTATCTAATGTACTATCATCAAAGTTAATATGTCATTAAGAAAGTTGAAAGGTTTTATATTGAAATAACTATGTAATCATGTAGAGAGAAATCACTAACCTTGATGTCTTTTCTTTCCTTCTCTCTCATAAGAAAGCAATAAAAATCTTTAATGACTCTAGATTCTAGAGATATTCACATCTCCTTAAAAGCTTTGATTTCCCACAAGTTATTCTTAAGATCCTTGTGCAACTTCAGAAAAATTCTTTAATTAAAAAATGTATGCAAAAAATTTACCTTTTAGTTATAAACTCCAAATAAACTTGAATCCTTGCACAACAAATCTTCATGCCTTATGCCAATGTAGTCATAACTAGTTTTGATATGAATGGCCAGAAACCTTCAAGTGCACTTTCTTCACATAGGAACCTAATTTTGTATATGGTACTCGATTCTATATGGAGGTAGTTGCAAATTGGGAACAACACCTTGAGTAAAAATTAATATATCTCAAAAAATTGCCTCCATCAATCATGATAGTGCCTCCTCCTCTAAATCACTTAATTATAATAATATAATTATGTAAAATGGGCTCCAAATCAATCAATTGCTTTGGTTTCCCTTTGTTAAATTTGGATAGCCATTTTTTTTCAGTAGATACAATACCAATCATTGAATTTGAGATGATTATCTTTCTATCTCCATAAAATATACAATTATCAGAAGGAAACAATACTCACAAGAATAAAAAAATTATGTTCTAAAGCATAAAATAGAAGAAAATTGATTCACAGACTTATAGAATTATCTAAGAAATCACTTCCTCCATAATAAGAGCCATCACTGCAACAAAGGAAATGCGACCTCTTTCTAGGTTTAAAATACTACGCCCAACAAATTCTATGTTGGTCCTCCTCACTTTTCAATGCCTTTTTGTTCATCCTTCATCTCTTAAATTCTTCACATACCAACCTTCCATTAAGCCATTCTTATCGTCTTTTTTAGATATTTACACCATATGCACCCACACTTTTGTTGCACAAGGATACTAATCATTTGTTTCTTCAATCTGGAATTGCTTGAATCACTTGGATTGACTTTGATAGAAAATGAAATCCTTCATTCTGCACTTGAAACCCTCTATATTTCGTGCTCACAATGTAAAGAAACTAGATCCATGCACTTACCTATAAATTTCCTTGATTGGCCATCACTTGACAGGAAAACAGGTTAATACTGCTTTGATATAATATTAAAAATGGTAGGGTACACACAACCAATGAGATCAAACCATTGCATAAAATAATAAAAACATAATAATATATTGATTTTTTGGGGATATCCAAGATGATATTACATTGCTACACATTAGGATTTTTAAATCCTTACATTCTCGTATCAAACTAACTATGAGAATAACTCTCACAACTAACTTTATTTATTACTAACTATTATTTATTGTTTATCTAATGATGTAATATTTTCCAACATAATATACTTAGGAAAAAGAACACACACATTTATATGTTATTATTATAAGAAATATATGGTGTTTGTGGAGGTTGGAAAACCAACCTTTTTCTTACCTTGAAGGTAAGCTCCATACACTTATAAAACATTTTCCTTTGTCTTCTTTAAATACATGTTTGAAGGGAAAAATGGGCATCCCATAAATGACATTTGATATCAATAAGTGTCTTCGGTACCATTATTTTGCATTTAGAAACCTCAAAAACACATATTACTATGTCATAAAGTGGAAATTGGCACAATTTGTTTTTCACATTAATCCTTAGAGGAAAGTGATTGCAATTTTAGATCTTACTAGATCTAAATAGTTTCAATAACATACGTTAAACATATTCAACACAAAATCATAAAACATGAAAGAATAAGACAAAAGAATAGAACACATATTTACACGAGGAAAACCATTTTGGGTAAAAACCCTACACTCCAAAATATAGAGCCATTATATTATTCAACAACAAGAGTACATGTTACAATACAATATCAGGCTCATGGGTTTTACAGGAGATTTACATCTTATTCCATCTCTGGAGAAAATTTAGTAGCATAACCCCTACAAAAAGCTCAGCTCTCATATACAAATGAATAAGTCATTAAACATTTTATACATCTCCAATATGGGTGCCTAACATTTCTATATGTCATCTCCACGGTCTTTGCATGTATGCAAACTATAATGGAGAACATGCATTGGTCTCAGTTGTCCATAAAAGCATCATGCCAATCATACACTAACATGCACAAACATGTAACTAATATGCACTCACATGCAAGATAAAAAACACCATAAATCATGCAACAATAAATCTAGGCATCCACCATGAGAAAATCTTATTTTCTGCCAATTTAGAACTCAACCAAGACTCCCAGTCACTCTGAGTGACAAATAAGTCTTCACAAAGCAAATTTCCCTTTCGAGCTTTGGTCCACAAGTCAAACTAATGCCACATGGCATCATGACACACTTTCTTGAGGTTTTCTACAATATTATTTGCTCAAAGTTCCCTCATGATAGTGTCACCCTTCCTTGCTCTCCACGCTCATACAAAGGAATATGCTAACAAGCGGGTCCCGAATCTCACCACACATTGACACTTGGCATCCAAGTGATCCTCCTAGGAATTTTACAAATTATTTTTTCAGGATTGAGCACCCAAGTAGCAAGTGGCATTCTCCCATGACACGATTTGACCAATCAACATACCCCTACAAAATAGGAAACTTCTAATGGGTCCCACTTCCTAAAAATAGGAGCTGCTTATTTTTTCATTTTTTGGCATAGAAAATAATCCTATAAAATAGGAACTCCTAAAAAATAGGACAAAAGTTTGAGACAACAATTCCCAACATTCTCCCACTTGTCAAAGACCTTCCAAGAGTCCATGGATCCAATAGGAACAAACTACTATGAGTCAAACCAATGAAAAAGATCACCACCAACCATACATACAACCACATGAATCTCAAACGATGCTCGAGCATGCTCCAAAAAGACATCTGCACTGACATACAAGATGTGCACCATATCAAGCAATGATCCCTATCGTCCTCCAATCTACCACCCATGGAAGAAAAGGAACAAGCCAAGGTATATATGCACTAGTCCAAAGAACATAAGCATCATATCAAATTGATAGCAAAGGCTACAAGATATTGCCACAACTCCATTATGCTCACAAGCTATACAAAAGCATCAAACAACTCCAAACTCATAACCAAAACACAACCCATAAGTTAAAGAATCCTCTAGAGAATAAGATAAAACATCAGTCAGAATAACAACTAAAAATTGGCTGCTCACATCCAATTGATAAACCCACATGACTTAAATAACACCCATAAAAAATGCTAACCCATCCAGTCAACCATACATCAAAGTTATCCAACATCAGTAAACTCATGCCAAAAACATATCCAACTCATAAACCACAATCACAAGCTCCAAGTGTCAAACAATTGATGAAGACAAACACCTTTAAGAACTCCCACTGCATGGGTAATGTTGAATCTGAAAATATTGAGGCATACCGAGTCTACGAATAATAGCACATAGAAAATGCAACCATGTAGTACCAAGGACCATCCACAAAGATATGCAAATCCTACAACAACATTGTTGCAAGAAACATCTCTCTCAACAAGTCTCCATAGCTCTCCCAAGTTCTCCACACCCAACAGAAGAAAGAGATAAAGGAACCTCCATTTCTTCACTAAAGTGACAACATGTGATCATAAACTAGTGATCACCATAGCTCCACCCAAAATATCACATCCAAAGTCATGTGAATTTGAACATCCAGGAAGAACACCAAGACCGAAGAGAGATACTGCAAACCATAAACATGTAGCATGCCCTTCTACATACACCTCTAAATTCTGGTTGTGCCAAGTATGATCTCCTCCACAACCCCAAGAGAATAGCCATAACAATACCCAACACCATTTGATCTCAAGATATCAAACACAATATATGTATCATGTAACCACATGGATGTAAGCTCCTCAAACCAAGAATATCAAACTACTCCATTTCCTATTTCAGGAAATTAGCCCACTACCATCTCCTCAAATCCTCATGAATGACATCAAAATTTCAACTCATATGCTCATGGAGATAAGATGGGTTCACTTATTAGCCTATTTTATGTTTTTTTTATGCATACTTTTATACATTATTAGACAATACTCCCATGCTATGTTATCTTTCCATGCTTATTATACAACCTTGGACCTAAATTATAGTAATGGAAATATAGTTATGATATAGTAGCATTGCATAGTTTATATGTGAGTATGTATGAAATGTGGATGGAATTTTGTGTTTAATCATGGTAGTTAGCTTTGTGTATATGTTTTGTGGATTAACCTCTTGCATCCCAAGAAGACATTGTAGCCCACAACAAAAGGAGGACTTGGATAGTGAAATAGGGGAAGTGCCAGATCAAGCAGAGTGTAAAAACTACCATGTGGAGGCACCTAATGGAGTTAGTCATGCATCATTATGACAGTTAATAAGGCAATGAGAAGAAGAATTCTTTTGTTGATAGGATTTTGGATAATTTTTTGTGTGTTTTACACGTAGATCTATTTTGCAGAGTTTTAATTCTATTAGAACTCTTGTCTCTTTTCAGTTATGGTTTGAACAATTCAATCTCAACTATATACTCTGATATCTAGGAGTTGTAGTTAATGATTGCAATTATGAGTTGTGTTTAGAATAAACTCCCTCATGCTTGTATATAGCTGGTGGTTGAGTCCTTAGATAAGTTAGTTAATTTCAATATTTTGTTATTAGTTACTTTTCAATTTCCAGTTATCATCTACAAACAAGTCTCCATAGCTCTCCCAAGTTCTCCACACCCAACATAAGAAAGAGATAAAGGAGCCTCCATTTCTTCACTAAAGTGACATGTGATCACAAACTAGTGATCACCATAGCTCCACCCAAAATATCACATCCAAAGTCATGTGAATTTGAACATCTAGGAAGAACACCAAGACCAAAGAGAGAGACTGCAAACCATAAACATGTGGAATGCCCTTCTACATACACCTCTAAATTCTGGTTGTGCCAAGTATGATCTCCTCCACAACCCCAAGAGAATAGCCATAACAATACCCAACACCATTTAATATCAAGATATCAAACAAAATAAATGTATCATGTAACCACATGGATGTAAGCTCCTCAAACCAAGAATATCAAACTACTCCATTTCCCATTTCAGGAAATCAACCCACTACCATCTCCTCAACTCCTCATGAATGACATCAAAATTTCAACTCATATGCTCATGGAGATAACTGATGGGTTCACTTATTAGCCTATTTTCTATTGTTTTTATGCATACTCTATACATTATTAGACAATCCTTATAGACAATACTCCTATGCTATGTTATATTTTCATGCTTATTATACAACCTTGGACCTAAATTATAGTAATGGAAATATAGTTATGATATAGTAGCATTGCATGGTTTATATGTGAGTATGTATGAAATGTGGATGGAATTTTGTGTTTAATCATGGTAGTTATCTTTGTGTATATGTTTTGCAGATTAACCTCTTGCAGCCCAAGAAGACATTGTAACCCAGAACAATTGGAAGCTATAGCCCACAACAAAAGGAGGACTTGGATAGTGAAACAAGGGAAGTGCCAGATCAAGTTGAGTGTAATAACTACCATGTGGAGGCACCTAATGGAGTTAGTCATGCATCATTATGACAATTAATAAGGCGATGAGAAGAATAATTCTTTTGTTGATAGGATTTTGGATAATTGTTTGTGTGTTTTACATGCAGATCTGTTTTGCAGGGTTTTAATTCTATTAGAACTCTTGTCTCTTTTCAGTTATAGTTTGAACAATTCAATCTTAACTATATGCTCTGATATCTAGGAGTTATAGTTAATTATTGCAATTAGGAGTTTTTTTTAGAATAAGATCCCCCGTGCTTGTATATAGCTGGTGGTTGAGTCCTTAGATAAGTTAGTTAATTTCAATATTTTGTTATTAGTTACTTTTCAATTTTCAGTTATCATCTACAAACAAGTCTCCACAAGTCTCCCAAGTTCTCCACACCCAACAAAAGAAAGAGATAAAGGAACCACCATTTCTTCACTAAAGTGACATGTGATCACAAACTAGTGATCACCATAGCTCCACCCAAAATATCACATCCAAAGTCACGTGAATCTGAACATCTAGGAAGAACACCAAGAACAAAGAGAGAGATTGCAAACCATAAACATGTAGCATGCCCTTCTACATACACCTCTAAATTTTGGTTGTGCCAAGTATGATCTCCTCCACAACCCCAAGATAATAGCCATAACAATACCCAACACCATTTAATCTCAAGATATCAAACACAATATATGTATCATGTAACCACATAGATGTAAGCTCCTCAAACCAAGAAGATCAAACTACTCCATTTCCCATTTCAAGAAATCAACCCACTACCACCTCCTTAACTCCTCATGAATGACATCAAAGTTTCAACTCATATGCTCATAGAGATAACTAATGGGTTCACTTATTAGCCTATTTTTTGTTGTTTTTATGCATACTTTTATACATTATTAGACAATCCTTTCAGACAATACTCCTACATGCTATGTTATCTTTTCATGCTTATTATACAACCTTGGACCTAAATTATAGTAATGGAAATATAGTTATGATATAGTAGCATTGCATGGTTTATATGTGAGTATGTATGAAATGTGGATGGAATTTCGTGTTTAATCATGGTAGTTAGCTTTGTGTATGTATTTTGTGGATTAACCTCTTGCAGCCCAAGAAGACATTGTAGCCCACAACAACTGGAAGTTGTAGCCTACAACAAAAGGAGGACTTGGATAGTGAAACAGGGGAAGTGCCAGATCAAGCTGAGTGTAATAACTACCATGTGGAGGCACCTGATGGAGTTAGTCATGCATCATTATGATAGTTAATAAGGAAATGAGAAGAATAATTCTTTTGTTGATATGATTCTGGATAATTGTTTGTGTGTTTTACATGTAGATCTATTTTGTAGAGTTTTAAATCTATTAGAACTCTTGTCTCTTTTTAGTTATAGTTTGAACAATTCAATCTTAACTATATACTCTGATATCTAGGAGTTGTAGTTAATGATTTCAATTAGGAGTTGTGTTTAGAATAAACTCCCCCGTGCTTGTATATAGCTGGTGGTTGAGTCCTTAGATAAGTTAATTAACTTCAACATTTTGTTATTAGTTACTTTCCAGTTTTCAGTTATCATCTACAAACATGTTGATTATTTAGAAATGATTTCCTTGAATACAATCTATGAGGAAGATTTTGTGTAATCTTTTGTGATGCATAATGAATGAAGTTCAAGTTCATATGAATATGTAGAATTTGAAGGTTTAGATTTGGTTTAGTTAAGTGAGGATAGCCACTTGAGCATGCCACTCAAGGTAACTTTTATTCACTATATTTGCAGTTGTTTATTTATGTGTAGTAGTTATTTATGTTATCATTACTTCATAAATTGTATGTAAGTCAAAATAGATTCTCATATTTTGATTATCAACAATGAATGTTCATGTGCACGAATACATTTAGTTAAATTATAGTACTCCAGAGGTTATAATAAGTTTAGTTACTAGTCTTGATTAGTTTTGAGTTAGTTTAAGTAATTCTTTGTTAGCAACAATTCAGTTATAGGTTAAGTTGTAGGCACCCGTAGCCATTAGTGCTAGTTTGCTTCTTTCATTGTTATGTAATTTTGTGACTTTATATCTAGTAGAATACCTTAAATAAGATAACCTAGGTAGCCTCAGGTCTCTAAAGGCACATATAGTGCAACACCATCACAAGTTTACAAACCTTTATTGATAATTTAATGTAGTCTTTACAATGTTGAGTGGACTGTTCAGCTAGTCATACCTTTGAATTGTGTGGTTTCTACCAAGATTACAATATACTAGTTTAGACTCTACAATGACCATGCTAAACATATCTCAAATTTAATCCTCCAGAGCCATTTGACCATAGCTTAAGGTCCATATCAATGAAAGATAAGCAAAATACTTGAAAGGAACAATGGGTTATACCTCTCAAGTAAAAAACCATCAAGTAGACCAAGAGTGGGGAATGAGAATGCTCCTCTAAGATATCTAATTCATCATGAATCATCCAAGAGCGATCTCCTTACAGGTCTATGTTGAACTCATGTTCAACCAAGGTGTAGGCTCTTCAGACTTCCAGCTGAGATCTCATCAAGAGTACCCATCTCAACACACATCTCCCATCATAGTAGAACACCAAGCCTCACCTAAGTATCCATGTATCCATGCGTACCAAAAAAATATCAACCCATTCTAAACTCCAAATGCACCAAAGCATTCTCATGAAGTTGTCAAGCACATGTCTAATTCACTCAATACAAAGAGAACTCTCTAGATCATTGTCAAAGCTCCAATCATCTAAAATAGAAAAAGGAACCTATCATGACACCATGATTTAAACACCCCCCTTAGGAGATCACATGCTCCAAGTGAAAAAAAATGGTCTCAAGAGCAATGTATCATGCTAAAACTCTAATCAAGAATCAAGAGTATATCATGACATAATAACACCATACTCTAAACCAACATCACATGTCAAGCATCACCAATACCTCAAACAAAAGACCATAAGAGTCCTCTATGGCTCCAAGATGTTACACATCTTCAATATCATGAAGATGAACCATCTCCAAATAGTGTCCATGCAAATGCGAAAGAACCCTTCTACAACAACAAGATCTAAGAGCTCCTCCTAGTAACATTTGTAACACCAAAGAAGATCATCCATCACCAAGTGATGAAATCATAGTCATTGCTTTAAAGCTCCCATTGAACAATGATACCGAGCTCTCCAAGCATCATGACTTAACCATCTCCTAATTTTAAAATCATTTAGGTCCACACACCCACATGTTCATCTAACAATAATATCAAGTGGCACCAAGATCTCCAAACCAAGGAAGTACTCCATCACTGTCAAAAGCTCACACAAAGCTATGTATCCAAGCTATCCATGAAATCATGATAAAACATGTTGCAAGTCCCTAAAACTGACTATCCATGTACTCAACACCCATCCTCTCATCCCAATGCAACACATACCAATATACTAGTGACCACAAACAAGGCCAACTGATGAAGTATGCATCAACTTTAAATCAATCTCATGGATATGGAAAGTCCACATCTAAGTCCTCCCACTGCAACTAAATGGGTGATCAACCCATACAATCGCATGATCCATATATATCAAACACTGAACAAGCAAATCCATCATCATATTAGTAACATGCAAGATTGAGATATTAAAGAAGATATCATGTAGCTTTCAAGACTCAAACACCAGATCACTAGAAAATCTAATTTACCTAACAAAGCCACAACATGAGCACCATAGTCTAGGAACCCTTTGAGCATTCATCACAAAAATACTGAGTGACTAATCACGTACCAAAATCTCCATGTAGAGAAGATATTGAATATCCTCAAACCATGCATGAAGCATGCATGCAAAGTTGCAACTATCTTGCATCTAGAATCATCCACGATCTAGAAAACAATTTTTAGCAGGTCTATAAAACTACAAATTTTTCTTTGACCATGCAAAAATTGCAAAAGCATTGTGTTTTCCAACACACATGCAAATCCACATCCACTTCACATTTGGAAGACCCAAATGTAAGAAATAAAACATAACATCATAGTTAATCCAGAATAATGGATTATCATGAATATGCATAACTATAGTTTTTTGATAGAAAATATATTAAACCCTCATATCTAAGGAACATGAATATAATCCATGCAGGTACAATCATCCATCAGGAAAAAGGAGTTAAGGAACTCCAAGCCCATTTTTAGACCAAATACACAATCAACATCATGTATATGCATACAAGAGAGATATAGGCTATTCCAAAAGCTTCTAGATCATTCAATGATCAAATCCATAGCCTACATGCAATCAGGGCAACAACAATAGTGCCTTCCAATATCGAGAAAAAACAAACACCCAGCATAATCACATCACTTCATAGTTGAAGACATCCCAAGTTTCCCCATATCACTAGGAGCCTCTCGTAGACACCCAATATGAAAAATTTGTTGCATACAACCACAATGTGTAAAAGCACACCCCATACATTAGGGTTATTCCATTTCCAAATAGGAGCTCTAAATCAACATCATTTCAATCTTGATCAACTCCATCTTCTTCGTCTTCACCATCCTTCAAGCTCCCTGTTTTCTCCTAAAACTAGAACAACTGCAAAAACTTTCACACACCAAAGGATCATAACTGTCATGTCCCCCAAAATCATGACATTAAAAGATAACAAATTAGCTTTAAGAAGGTTGACCATTCGATATAATTATAATTGTCAAAGACAATATTATAAATGTTATAAGATAGATATTAACAATTATCCCTATGCTATAATAGATATCAAAATTAATATAAAACTAAAAACTTAAAATAATACTATGGTAAATATAATTAGGACTATGATCATTATGAGGATACCCAAGACAATGAGCCATGAAAGAAGCATATTAATATAATATTGACAATACAAATTAATGTAAGATGATATTATAATAATCACCTTCACAAATCATGGAGTGGAGTCGTGACGAGGCACTCGCACTTCTCATACTTATATTATAGAGAAATATTTATTATTGAGAATCAATAACCAAGTAATATTAACCCATCGACTATCAGGAAACCATGGTTATGTTAGAGGCCAATATCTATCACTCAGATCTATCGATTTGTGCCTCATCCAGTATGTACAAAAAATCATGGGTAGAGTAAATACGTCATTGCTAGCATTGAGGGCTTTGCTTAAGCGTAGCCTAGTGAGAGGGCGTATATGTATTTTCAACATATTTTCGGGCTTAAGCATAGCCTAGTGAGAGGGCGTATATGTATAACCAATTATGCTATTAACCTCAAGATTTCCAAGCAAGCCATTAAATGGGGTTTCATCACCCTATGCTTGAAATTGATCTCATTATAGATATCGACAATTAGATTGGTTAAAGGCAATGCTAAGGCTTCGATTATATTCCTACTATCGAGAGCATATGAGAAGGATAAAGGATCTGTGACTATGCCCAGGTTACTCCTATGACATCATGATTAACATTATCTAATCATGGTTGAATGTTTAGGTCATCTAAATACATGATTAAAGTCAATGATGGTGGCATAGAGATTTTGACAGCAGGTTTGTGGGTCAAAAGGAAATCATGGTAAGTTAAAGCTAATAAGGAGACAAATATTATATCAACCTCAGCGATTATAGGAGTAGTTACAGGGCCACGATTTAATATCTCCACAAGCAATAATTAATAGAAATTGTTTACTAAAAGTCACGTCCTTTTGGATGGATGTTTTCCTTCAAAAACATGACCCTCCTATGCAAGCATAAAGATATAAAGACAAAAGATCACCACCCCACAAGAAAATTAGGGCAGACTACATCCATTGTCGAGAATTACATCCATCAGAGGTCCTTAATTCTGGAAGGTCCTTGATGGGTTCAATGACAGGGAATCTTGATTGTAGAGAAAACAAGATATATATACAAACATATACGATTTCTAAGTAAATCTAAAGAAGATTTTAGAGCAGTATTGTGAGTGAAGAGGTAGGCGAGTAAGGAGTCTGAGAACGTTGAGAGACATAGCCAAAACAGGTGAAGTCAATTCACTTAGCCTTAATATCTAGCACTTCCAATTCTAGTATTAGATAATCTTTCAGAGATAGATGTCTAGGCCTGCTATGTGATTATGACTAAGTTTCGTGATCGGTTTAATTTATACCATAAGTTGTCTTCATCGCCCAATCTGACTATTTCCATATTGGCCTAATCCTTTAGCATCCTGAGTAGGTAAACCTGAATTAAATAGAATTTGATTATTAAACATACTTACACTTTTGGAATGACTAATTCTAATTTCTGAGAGATCAATGTATTGTCCCTTAGCAAATAGATGAACTTTATGCTACTCATATTGCAACAGTAAAGAAGCATGGATAGGACTATTTATAGGCAAATGTATATAGCTTCTCATTAATTTAGAATAGTATTATTGTTTTATGATTATGAATATATTTTGGATATCTAGATATTAATGCTAATCGATATGTTGTTAATATGGTGAATACATATTACAATCTAGGGTTATTGCATTAGGGCATTCATTTGAAAAAAGAAACCCTAAACCTAATAAATAAGCAAATTTTAGGGCAAGGTCGGGTAAGGGACATTGCAGTGGTATCAGAGCATAATCTTGTCATCCTATGAAAACTATAGTTAATGCAAACATACCAAAGAAGAAACTCTAAGAAAAACACCACCACAAACAACACCATGAACACATTCAGGAATAACAATATAAATTTAGGGCATTTCCAAAATTGGGAAACTAAGATGTTTTGATCACCCAAATTTTAAGTTGCTTGAGGACAAGCAAATTTGGGAGGGGAGGATTGTCATGTCCCCAGAATCATGACATTAAAAGATAACAAATTAGCTTTAAGAAGGTTGACCATTCGATAGAATTATAATTGCCAAAGACAATACTATAATTATAATATTATAAATGTTATAAGATAGATATTAGCAATTATCCCTATGCTATAATAGATATAAAAATTAATATGAAACTAAAAACTTAAAATAATACTATGGTAAATATAATTAAGAATATGATCATTACAAGGATACCCAAGACAATGAGCCATGAAAGAGGCATATTAATATAATATTGACAATACAAATTAACATAAGATGATATTATAATAATCACCTTCACAAATCATGGAGTGGAGTCATGACGAGGCACTCACACTTCTCATACTCATATTATAGAGAAATATTAATTATTGAGAATTAATAACCAAGTAATATTAACCCATCAACTATCAGGAAAACCATGGTTATGTTAGAGAACAATATCTATCGATTTGTGCCTCATCTGGTATGTACAAAAAACCATGGATAGAGTAAATACGTCATTGCTAGCATCAAGGGCTTTGCTTAAGCGCAACCTAGTGAGAGGGTGTATATGTATTTTCAACATATTTTTGGGTTGCAAAAGGCGTAACCAATTATGCCATCAACCTCAAGATTTTTGAGCAAGCCATTAAATGGGGTTTTATCATCCTATGCTTGAAATCAATCTCATTATATATATTGACAATTAGATTGGTCAAAGGAAATGTCAAGGATCCGATTATATTCCTACTATCGGGAGCATATGAGGAGGATAAAGGAGTCACGACTATGCCCAGGTTACTCCCATGACATCACGATTAACATTATCTAATCGTGGTTGAATGTTCAGGTCATCTAAATACATGATTAAAGTCAATGATGGTGGCGTAGAGATTCTGACAGTAGGTTCATGGGTCAAAAAGAAATCGTGGTAAGTTAAAGTTAATAAGGATACAAATATTATATCAACCAATGATTATAGGAGTAGTTACAGGGCCGTGATTTAATATCTCCACAAGCAATAATTAATAGAAATTATTTACTAAAAGTTACATCCTTTTGGATGGATGTTTTCCTTCAAAAACATGACCCTCCTGTGCAAGCATAAATATATAAAGATAGAAGATCACCACCCAGTTAGGGCAGACTACATCCAATCTCAGAAGGTCCTTGATGGGTTTAGTGATAAAGAACATCGATTGTAGAGAAAACAATATATATATACAAACATATATGATTTCTAAGTAAATATAAAGAAGATTTTAGAGCAGTATCGTGAGTGAAGAGGTAGGTGAGTAAGGAGTTTGAGAACGTTGAGAGACACAACGAAAAAAGGTGAAGTTGATTCACTTAGCCTTAATAATATCTAGCATTTCCAATTCTATTATTAGATAATATTTCAGAGATAGATGTCTAGGCTTGCTATGTGATTATGACTAAGTTTCCTGATCTATTTAATGTATACCATAAATTGTCTTCATCGCCCAATCTGACTGTTTCCATATTGGCCTAATCCTCGAGCATCATGAGTAGGTAAACTTGAATTAAATAGAATCTGATTATTAAACATAGTTACACTTTTGGGATGAATAATTCTAATTTCGGGGAGATCAATGCATTGTCCCTTACCAAATAGATGAACTTGATGCTACTCACATTGTAGCAGTAAAGAAGCATGGATAGGACTATTTATAGGCAGATGTATATAGCTTCTCATTAATTTAGAATAGTATATGCATAGATGTGCTAATCTAATTATTGATGCAATGTTTTTTCCCTTGATATTATGGGAATAGACACTGTTGTTAAAGGAATTCAGTAATATCTATGACTACATTTATAGTAGATTGATGTTGGATCTCTTATTGGTAGAATGCATTGTCATTGGCCTCATACATCACTGGCAACCCGTGGATAGAAAGAAATGTGATAAGAATTGACATAGATGTGTGTATACTAATGTTGCTTCATATTACTTTTGCATTTTGGTACATTTCCATGATATAGTTGAATTGTTTACATGATCATGTTAGTATTCTCATAAGCGTAATGGATGAATATAGATGAATCAATAATGAATGCATATGTATATATGACTGCATATTCTATGATTATATAAAGATTGTCTACTATGTGCTTGTAAACCTATTAGGAAGGACGAATCATGAGTGAAGTTTGTTTGCCTAAAAACCCCACCTAAGATTCCGCCCCATAGGCTTGAGGAAAGGCTTGGGCCATGGAGGGGTGGGGGTCCCAACTAATATTCTGCCCCACAGGCCCAAACCAAGGATTGGGTAATAGGAGGGTGGTAGGCCTTAGGCCACTTTGGACACTATGGTTCCCCTCCCCTAATAGGATGAGTGTTTTCTGAGGCATTTCCATGAGTGGAGTATGTAGGTACTAAGCCACTAGGCAAGAAGGATTGTGAAGGACAACTTCTTGAGCTTGGCATGAAGGCTTCAGGGTGGATCCACCTATGGCACTCCTCTTGTGTCTTCATTATTGTTTTATGATCATGAATATAATTTGGATATGTAGATATTAATGCTAATCGATATGTTGTTAATATGGTTAATACAGATTCTAATCTACAGTTATTGCATTAGGACATTCATTTGAAAAAAGGAAACCCAGTGAACACCTGCAAGCAAATAACCCATCATGTAGAAGAGATAACAAAACACAACAATGGTGCTTTGTAAGCCTGAAGCAAAAAATGCATAAAAAAGAATCAGAGCTTCAGATTTGTAGCTTCTTGTTTGTCTTTTGATGGATTCAAGCCTTGAAAGAGTATTTTTCTTGCATCTTGAGTCAATTTGGACCTCACCATTATGTCAAGAAGGTTCAAAATAGTCAAGATTGACCTTTGTTTCATCAATTTTGGTTATATGATGCTCGATTTGTGAGGGTTTCTAGATCCAAAGCATACCTACAATTTTGGAGCATTTTGAGCCCAAACGGACCTCACCATCGTGTTCAAAGCACCCAAAAACCCCAAAATCCACTGTCAAATCATCGAAATTGCACACAGTGACTCCGGGAGGCAATTTTTTTTTCATTTCTAGGCCGTACGACTTGGTATGACACACAATTTGAGATTTTTTTTAAAGAAACACAATGTTAATGGGTGTCGCTGTCAGTTAACCGCTAGCGGTTAATGCTAGCTTAACTGCCAGACTTAACCACCAAACCCCTTTTGGAGCAGTTTTGGTATTTTGGCCATAACTTTTGCGTCCAAACTCATATTTTCAAAAATAAAATATTGCCAAAAAGCTAGTTCCGAGACCAATCCAGTAGTGTAGGTTATTTTCCCTGATTTTTCTTTTTTGCTACATTTATTTCCAGTCAAAGTTAGATCTTTATTTTTGCGCTTCTGAGGGCATAACTTTTGCATACAAACTCCATTCTTCAAAAACAAATAGGCATTGGAAAGGTATTCTAGTGCTCTTTCTAGATCTGTAGATTTTTTCATCAAAAAATTTACCAGGTACATTTTATTCAATTTTTTGTGTTTTCACATTTTGGTGAATTAATTGGACATCTTAGCTCCTAGAAACTTCTTGTTTGTGTGGGATGGATTTTTTTTGGCTATTATTCATGTATTTACAATATTAGGTCCTTATTGGACCTTATGGGCTCACATTGCATGTATTTATCATATATAAACACACTGAAATAAAGTGCCTTAGCTTTGTATGTGTAGAATTGGGATTCTTGCACATCATATTGTGTCATTATTGTACTTGCACTATTCTATAAAGTGCCATGGGGGGTTGATGTTTTCCTTTGTTTTCCATCATAACTTTGTCTAGCGAGTGTTCCTTCCACGACAACAGTGAATCACATTGATTCTTGACTCATGTATGTGTGCCTTTGTTTGCAAACCCTTTATACTTTGCTGGTACTTTCATGTTTTCACATTCAGATGTTCTTAGTTCTTCTTCATGCACTTCTTTCTAGCATTCAATTTCAATGTACCTATCGTGAATCTCCCTTGTCAACATTATGGGGGGGTTTCTATTGTTGGTGATATTGCTTCCTTGGTTTTGTTGGAGTGAGCTATGTATTAAGTATTTGTTCCTATGTACTTTCAGATACAACATACATCAGTGGCTAGTTACTTGTATTTTGTTGAGATGGATCACTTACCATATGGAAACTCTTGCATTCAGGAGGTGACCTTCCATTTTCACTTGATCAGTTCTTCAAACTATTGGTACTTGTGCCATCTGTATATTTGAGTTCTTGATGTTTGCCTTGGTTTGCCATCAAATTCAAGTAGTGTCATTGGGGGCACTCATACAGATTCTTGTCTTCTTGATCCTGATCAACACATGTTTTAGTGAAGGTTCTTCTTTCAACATTTCAACAGTCATTCTACAACAGTGTTTGCAACTTCTTCATGCTTCAGTGGTGTTTTTCATATTCATCCTTTGTTCCTATCTTTTGGGACAATTTCACTCTTGTTGGAGGCTTCTTTAGTCCTTCACTCTTGTTTGGAGGCTTCTTTAGTCCTTCACTTGTTCCTATTATTTTTGGGACATTCTTGTTTGGAGGCTTCGTAGTCCTTCACATGTATTTCTCTCTTTTGAAGAGGATTTTTTCCCATGAGGTTTTCTCCTTTTCTACTGTTGTGAGAGATCTTTTACATTTTGTACATGGGTATGTCATCAGGCCTAGTTGTTAGGACCCATCTTTTCTTTCATGCATGTTGTCCTTAGATTTTTAGCTTCTCCATAAGTTCATCTTAAGGGGGTGTGTTAGAGTAATAGGTTAATTACTTAATTAATTTAATCATATTGATTAATTAGTTAAGTCAAATTTTACTTTATTTTCACTTAAGATAAACTTAGGCCCTTTAATAATTACTTTATTGAATCCTAGGGTTCACTTTAGGGTCTTGATCTCCTTTCTTAAGGATTGATCTCTTTGTAATTATTCACTTCTTGTTTATGCAATTTTACTCTCTTGGTTTGCAGAGCAATATCTTTTTGTTGTTCGAATCTCTTCTACATGACAGGTTATTTTGCTTGCAGGTGATCACTGGGTTCTAATACCATGTTGAAGTTGTAAAATCCAACCTCACAGAACCCAATGATCACCTACAAGCAAAATAACTTGTCACATAGAAAAGATTTGAACAACACAAAGATATTGCTCTGCAAACCAAGAGAGTAAAATTGCATAAACAAGAAGTGAATAATTACAAAGAGATCAATCCTTAAGAAAGGAGATCAAAACCCTAAAGTGAACCCTAAGATTTAATAAATTAATTATTAAAGGGCCTAAGTTTATCTTAAGTGAAAATAAAGTAAAAGGTGACTTAATTAATTAATCAATATGATTAAATTAATTAAGTAATTAGCCTATTACTCTAACATTATTGCATTAGAAGGGAATTCATTTGAAAAAAGGAAACCCTAAACCTAATAAACAAGCGAATTTTAGGGAAAGGTCGAGTAAGGGACATAACAATTACTCAGCCGATTCCTTCAAATTCCCTCAAGCTTTCCAGGCTAAGAAATCTTCACAGAAGGAATAGCCAGAACCCAAAACACCAGTGATTCTCACATGCAATAACATGCAAGCAACATGTGATTCCATACAAGTAAATGCAAAACACATGCAATTACACACAACTCATGTAAGAATGCACATAAAAGCAACATGAAAATCTTGAATAGAGCTTTGATACTAATTGAAGGGAAAATGGGCATCCCAGAAATGACATCTAGGATAAGTGTCTTCCGTAACATTCTTTTGCATTTAAAACCTCAAAAACACATGCTACTATGCCATAAAGTGGAAACTAGTGGGTGATCCCACAATAGTGGTTTACAATTTTTGGCCAAATTGGACACTGGAATTATTATTTTTAACTAAATCTTCACATTCGGGCACCTATAGCAACTAAATTGTGAGGAATTTCAAGATGATGAAAACTAGAGTCTCGTCAAATTTTGTCTGTAGATTCTAATTTTTTTTTTCAAAATTTTTGGAATCGATTGCACTTCTTTTTCCATCTCCCATGAAAACTAGTTTTTTCAAAAACAACATTTTTAAAAAGTGATGCACATTGTATAGCATAACTTTTTTTCCATGAAGGATAAAATTCTAATTCTTTCAAATTTAAATTTGTAATTCCGATATCTAGTGTTTCCACTTGGTTAGATAGTTTTTATTGAATATTTTTTCTTTAATCAAGTTTCAAGTCAAACCAATTACAATTTAGACATAGCGTGACTTATAGCATAATTTTTTTGTATATATCAAAATTCAATTTTTTTTTGTTGGATCAAGGACTTCAATATCTAGTGCACTCATATTTTTTAATTTTTTTTTGATAATCTACTATTTTTCCACATGTGCAGAACATAGACCTTCATTTTCGGTGAAGAACCTATGTTTAATAAAACTAAAAAAACAAATACATAATAAAATCAAAACATATAAAAATTATATTCGTTGGATAGCTCGTTTTGAGGACTATTTGATTCCAGAAGGGTTTCTGAAGACTTCTTCATTTTCATCCTCAACCCGAGCTCCGAAGCGTAAAAAAATAGACTATTTTTGTGTCTCAAGAGGGGGATGAGGGGCAAGGGGGGTTCGAATGAACCCCTAGGGATTCGAGTGAACCCCTAGAGGTTCACTCGAACCCCTTTTGCTATGAATTTGTTTTTTTTTTGGCAGCCAAAATTTAAAGGGTTTGCTTGAACACTGGTTCGAGCGAACCCCTAATGCGTTCGGTCAAACTAGTAGGTTCGTACGAACCCCCAAAATCACTTTTTTTGCTTTGGGGTCATTTTTTGTGAGTTTTCCTTCCTCACTTGAATTGTAAACCACTATTGTGGCTTCACCCTAGTACAGTTTATTTCCCACATTAATCCTTAGAGGAAAGTGATTACAATTTTAGATTTTTCTAGATTAGAATAGTTTCAACAACATGCATTAAATAGATTCAACACAGAATCATAAAACATGAAAGAATAAGACAAAAGAATAGAACACATAGATTTATGTGGGAAAAAACCTTTTGGGTAAATAACCCACACTCCAAAACATAGACCCATTGTATTATTCAACAAGAGTACAAGTTACAATACAATATCAGGCTCATGGCCTTTATAGGAGATTTACATCTTGTTCCATCTCTGGAGAAAATCTGACAATATAACCCCTATAGAAAAATCAACTCAAATATACAAATGACTAAGTCTGTAACGCCCTGCCGTGCGAACCCCAAAGGAACTAATAAAGACGCAACAATTTTTTTTAAAAGAACATAATAATTATACTTAAGTGTTCCAACAAACAATGATCCAAGTTACACAACTAAATCCCTTGGGGTACACGAGGTGACATTACTACACTAACCCATAACGAAGATAATAGATTAAAGAATAATTAAACAATTATGTAACACCATTCATTCTCATTTCATCATTTAAAATATCTATTAAACAATAACCATATTCATAACATATGTACATATGACAACGAAAGATACTATAAAGATATGAAGCATTTATATTACCACAGATATAACACAACTTAACACAACTATTACAAATGATCATTCCTAAATAAATACATGGCCTGAATATACATTACATCCAAATGATAGTAAAATACAATTGACTGAAAATACATCTCAATAACCACATATACAATTTACAACAAGGTCATCCCAACACACGTGGGAGACAATACATCAATGAATACATTACATCTGAAGTATAACATACATCTGGTACAAAGAATTACTGGATCATCAACATCTGCCAAAACCCTGCAATAAAAGATACATCTGCAACCAAAAAGGGAACCCAACGGGGTGCGAAGCTTGTTCCACCCAACCACCCCATGCTAGGAGTAGACAAGGAAGGATCCCCGACCAAGCACGTCTAACAGTAACACAATACTAATTCCAGACATACAACTTAACATCAAAGACCACATAGAAAACTAAACAAAGATAAATCCAAAAGGCACAACAACAAACCACTTCTGAACATAACAAGTCACAATCACAACATCAATGAAACTCAACGCATAATATCAAAGACTACTTCCAACAATAACCAAAGACAAATCAATAAATCACTTCTAGAGGACTTCAAAAAATCAACACAAATAGAATGTTAGAGGAGAGTGTCATCGCATGGCTTAACATGGATTATCTAGACATCCTATCACAAGGCGCCGCCTCCATCTCTACATGGATTCTCCAAACAACCAAGTAAAGGTGCCGCCTCCATCTATGGTTCCCCTGATAGCCTATCTCAAGGCCTTGCTCCATAGGGTTACTCATGCGGAGTCGTTAACCTTTCGTGAAGACAAGGCAATGACCTTGCCAACAACGTCCTTCTCGGTCCCCTTTAGTCTGTGATAGCACTAACAGGTGGACGAGGCAACACAATTATCTTGTTAATGTTTAATCCCCACCTGTGGTTTATTACTTAGGTTATCACTGATTAATCTAACTCTACGTGGGTTACCCTGACAGCCCCTTTGTGCGCCGGCCCCCACTAGAGCCACTCTCTCTAGACACTCAAGCACATAAATACCCAACACAACATGATTGTACCACAAGAAATACTGAACCAATCACATGGATTCTCTGCGAGGCATAACCATCTCGCCATAACATATGAAACATAACCATAAATGGTACAATCCAAAAGCAAACTAAATCATAACCAAGGTCAGAACATAGGCCAAGCATCAAAATACGATATCACAACTAACATCAGTATCCCACCTCTGGAAACCCTTAACCATAACTTAAGCTCCTACGAAAGATAAGATAAATCTAGGGTTTTTCCCCATATGACACAAAAGAACTATTAAGAAAATACCACAATAGAATAAACGAATAATCTCAAGAATAACAATTATGTTCAATCAAAGTCATAAAACAAATTACAATGAATAATAAGTTTCACCCAATTAAGTCAATCAATTACACGAGAAATCTTGTTTCAAACAACACAATTAATTTATTTCGATCTTCTCAACTAAACTATGACCCTATAACCTTTAAAATTAACCAATCAAGTTAATTATAATTACAAAACTTACTCCTAATTTCCAATTAAACTATAATATTGCAAATTATGAAATTTATCTATTATTACAAATTCACAACATTTATAACCTTTCAACATATCTTTTTATATATATATATTTTCACACACATATATATATACATATATACACTTTTTTTCCATGTATATACATATATACATATATTAAATATATATATATATTTATATATATATTAAACATATATTATAATCATCAAATTAATCACCATATAAAAATTATCCACATATATATATAATGTAAATCGAATTTAAAAAGCATATATAAAAAAAAACATAAAAAAAAAAAAATGAATTTAAAGAACCTTACGACCACGCAGTGGAGGTATTGCGCACCTCCCAAGGGATTTCGCAACAGTGGAACATCAGTCCTCTTGGCCGGTGGTGACTACGTACATTCAACCACAGGCCGTGGGAGGTACGGCCTGGCCGACCCCCAACGCCCCAATAAAATTTATATGTTTTTTTTTTAATTAATTTTTACTTGATTTTATTTTCAATTTCGGATTTCACAAAAAAAAGTAACAATGAAAACACAGAATTTTATAAACAATTTTCTTTCAATAATTTCGTTTTCAAACAAAAATAAAAATAAATAATAGATGTATTTCGAAAATCAATTTTATTTGATTAATTATTTCATTCTGAAGACAATCTCGAAAATCTAAACAAAGTATATATTTATTTAAGAAGTTCTTTATAAAAAAGAGCAATATATATATATATATATGTGTGTGTGTGTGTGTGTGTGTGTGTGTATACCTGTGTATATATATATATATATATCAAAGATTCAAAAATGAATAATATAAACAAATAGATTTTTCAATATATCCAGTATAAATCCGACATGCAAATTCAACCCTTGATCAAAGATGATTTAAATTTCAAACAATAAATTTCACTACTAATTATATTGAAGAATTTCAAAAAGATTTACTAAAGTTTTCAACAAAAGATTCAAGGGTTTCATACGAATAAATTTTCAAATCACAGAACTTCTTTCTATAAATTTTTCATAACACAACCAACAGATATTGTTCAAAGCACAACATAAATAATAATAAATAACAGAAGAAAACCTAGAGTCCTTCGTCTGGTGAAGAATCCAACACAATACTCTTCTTTCGAACGTGGAACCCCTCTGTAGCTTCTTTTCCAATTCCTGTCTTTAGCTCACTTCTGAATCTATCTTTTTTTCAACCACAATAATTTTTCCCCAGAAAACACAAAACCAAAACTATTTTTCTTTCCTTTTTACAGATCCAAAACAACAGAGAAAATTTCTGTGTATGAATAACTCTCTCATAAAAAATAATAATAATAAAAAAAAAGAATCAATAAAGCTCTTCTGCTTTCTTTTCTCAAAAATCCTCTTCCCTTATTGGTCCTTTTTTCAGCTTTTAAAAGCACAACTTATCTACAATTTTAATTAGAATAATTTATTTTCCTTAAGATATTATCTACACAAGATTTGCTAATTTAATATTAATAAAAAGATAATATTTAATTATCCTCATCAATATTAATTTTAAATAATTATTTACATTTTCAATTAATTAAATCACTTTTTAATTTACAATATATTTAAATTTAACATTTTTCTAACTCGCAATTAAATCAAATAACAATGCAACATTAATTAATTATCTTATCAAATAAGATTAATTAATTAAACACTAACCATAAATTAAATAAATACTCAACAATCAAACTACACAATAACAAAGACAAAACTTCAGTCATGACACAACAACTCATAACAAAACGACGAACTTGGGACGGGGACACTTCCAAACCTACTCCCTTTTTCAACATTTTTACCCGTTGGGTTAGTTTAATGCTCGCCCTGTCTTGCCGAAGCAGGTGGAATTGAGACTTATTCCTGCAATCCTACATCCAAATAACCGTCAAGTAGCACATGTATATATATATAATCAAAACATCCTATTGTGAGAAGGAATTGCAGTGTAGCAGGGCACTCGTGAACGAGTGATGCTACACTGTCCTCTCACCTAATCTATTCCAACAATTACAATATCAATGACGAACTACCATTTCTAACCAAATTGATCATAAGATAACATGATTACTTAACTACTGCATCATAACTAATTATTAAACCATTGCATTATAAAATAATACTGAATCCAAATAACATGATCACCATAGAATCATCACATCGACATATAAAACATTAATGAAAAACTATTTGAATAAACAATAATCCAATCAACACACAGAGTATCATAAATCATACTAATAATGTCACAAGAAGCAAACAACTAAACTATGCATCCGCACACACCAGGTCAATGAACTAATCACCATCACAAATCAGTATCATGCTAACACACAAGAGAAACCAATAGTAGCAAATAGTATCAGAAATATGGGGGTATTACAAAGTCATTAAACATTTTATACATCTCCAATATGGGCGCCTAAGGTTGCCATACGTCATCTCCACAGTCTTTGTATGCATGCAAACTATAATGGAGAACTTGCATTGGTCTCAACTATCCACAAAAGCATCCTACCAATTATACATTGACATGCACGAACATGCAACCAATATGCACTCACATGAAACCACATACAAGATAAAAAACCACTATAAATCATGCAATAATAAAGCGAGGCGACCATCAAAAAATCTATTTTTTTTCCAATTTAGAACTCAACCAAGACTCCTAGTCACTTTGAGTGACAATTAAGTCTTCACAAAGCAACTTTCCCTTTTGAGATTTGGTCCACAAGTCAAAACTGATGTGACATGGAATCATGGCACACTTTCTTAATGTTTTCTATAATATTCTTTGTTCAAAGATCCCTCATGATGACAAGTGTCACCCTTCCTTGCTCTTCATGCTCATACAAAGGAATATGCTAACAAGCGGGTCCTAAAGCTCACAACACTGACACTTGGCATCCAAGTGCTCCTCCTAGGAATTTTATAAATTCCTTTTCCCTAATTGAGTGCCCAAGTGACAAGTGGCATTCTCCCATGACATGGATTGACCAGTGAACATACCCCCTATGACATAGGAAACTTCCAAGTGGGTTCCACTTCCTAAAAAATAGAAGCTGCTCAATTTTTCATTTCTCGACATAGAAAACACTCATATAAAATAGGAAATCCTAAAAAATAGGACAAAAGGTTGATACACCAATTCCCAATAAGGTTTTCACTTGGAGGAATATATATATAGGTGATATATTTTCCTCTCTTTCCTTTTTATTGTCATTTTTATTGAATATATTATTTTATTTCATTTATCTTGTCACTATTAATCTATTCAATATTTTTAGTTCTATTTTTGTATAATATTGGACACACATTCCAAAGAAAATCTAGTTTTTGGATGCAATAGCTAAACAAGACAACACCTCATGTCTAGACATCCTCACTTAGCATTGGTTTTTAGTTGAGTGAGTTTCACATTTCTCTACCATGTTCTTTGCTATCAATCTCCATTTCTACTTCTATCTTGTCAATTTATTTGTTAGTGAAAAAAAATAGTCTATTTCCTTTTTAGTGCTTTATCTTGCTTAGATAACTTAAATCATTTTTAATTAAAAAGCTTCAAATTAATTAGTATAGTTTTCTTTGAGGTGTTACAGGTTAGTTATTTAAATGGAAAAGGCTAGTTAATTTGAGTGTAGTTCTCACAAGATCGTTTGATAAGAGAAACTAATCTTTCCTTTGTCAAGTTGATTTTTGTATACTACAATTTTATTCTTATAAATCTATAAATGAAACTTATTAGAGGCCATTTCATATCAATACATTGAATTCTAATGTTATATTATTGGTATTGAGAGAAACCACATAATTTCCATCATTCTATCACCCATATTGAGCACAAATACACATAAGTGTACAAAAAGAGTTTCTTGGGAGAAACTATAGAAGACTTCTCAATCTTGGGCACCCAACCTCTTCAATCTCAAACAAAGGTGCAAGGAAAGAAAGGTAAAGGTTTATTTTTATTTTTAAAAACTTTTTGAGTCTTTATTTTGTGTCTTATTTCCCCCTTTTTAGTTTCTCCATGTGCTATCTTCTAATTTCATCAAATTTTCCCTCTATTAATGATGACATACTCTCATCTAGAAATAAAATCTTATAATCAAAATTTCTCTCAATTTTTGTGCTCTCATTTCTTCTTGCAAATTTTATTTATCTTTTTGAATCTTTGCTCATGTTTAGACTTTTATAGAAGCTTAAACCAAGACATTCTTTAAATCCATTCTAGAAGCTTAGAGACACATAGATAATCTCATGAATATTATTTCTTTTCCATTTAGTTTATTTTTTAGCTTCTTTACAAAAGATAAAGCACTATCATATTCTACTTCACAAGCATACTCTCAATCCTTTTCCAAAAAATGAGATTCATAGAAGAAGAAGACACTAGATTGTTCATGTTGCAAGAAAATTGGTCATTAAGAGTATTAGTGTCATGCTAAATGAATTGACGAGTTAAAAAATACTATTAAAAAGAATCACACCAATTTTTCATCTTCCTACACACAAGAAGTATTTCCTTCCACTTCTTCCAAATTAGGGAAAGGGAAAGGACAATCACTTGTTGCAACAACATAATATTTATAAGATTGGATACTTGACTCAATTTCTACACATCAAATGGGTTTTGATTAAGAATAATTTTCTTCATTGGAGCTTTGTTTAGTGCCACACATTCTTATAGATGATGATACTTAAATGGATGTTATTGGAAAAGGTTCATTTGACATGGATGATGAATTATTTAAGAATGTTATTTTTGTTCCTAGCTTGTGTGCCAACCTTCTTTCTATCTACCAAATCACTTGTCTTGGGAATGATAGGAAAGTTGAGTTTTATTCTAATTTAGTGTTTATTTACAATATCAAGGATAATGGCTTCGTTATAGTGGGGAAATTCAATCATGAGTTTCAATTATAGGCATTCTCCCATTTTGTGTCTCATTCTCCTTATACAATATTATTCACACATTTATATTCAATGAGTAAGCTATGGCATGGGTGGTTTATCCATCTTAACTACTACCATATTTAGTAGTGTTGTGTGGTCTCACAACATGCCCCAAGACTGTAAGACTTGGAGACCCAAGTGAAAAAATAATAACTCTTATGGCAAGAGCTAGCAAGTTGAAAAGATCACTGAAAGTGAAAAGTAAAGAGAAATCTTTAATCAAAGAGTACTTCGTAATGTAAGTGTTCCGGGTACCGGATACCAGGAACCAGAAGTGTTTGAAAAGGAAAAAGGTGATGCAAATATGAGCGGAGTGTTCTGGTCCGATATTTGGAGTCTGGTAAAATGGAAGTTCTGGTAAAACTGAAGTCCGGGGAAAGTTCATGGGTAAAACTGAATACCGGGTATTGGGTAGTGATGTGAAATGAAAATTTAAAATATTAAGGTTATCTAATGATTCCTATAGTCTGGTAACCCAACATATGTAGAAGATAATCATGCAAGGATTTATAATATGCTAGAAAGCCCATTATTTATGATATTTATGTACTAACACTGAATAATGGTTTTATTTACATGAGATGTTTATTAATGTTTTTGTTTTCTTTAAAGGGGATTTAATGAGTGGAATTTGTGATTGCAGGAGATGTAGATTGTGATGCAAATTTATGGTATGGATAGTCAGGAAAACTTGAATCATGGATATAATTATATCCAAGTCGGGTTGCATACTCTGGGAGGTTATACGGTAGAGGGCTTTGAGTCCACCAAAATAGAGATCCCGGTATTGTACATGTGGTGGAGACAAATGCCAATATTTAGGAGAGCCCATTCTCGAGAGTAGAAAAGTTGGAGCAAAACAAATTGTGGGAGCAAAGTGATAAAGTAATCATGTTGAATAAATGGGAAGTTCTTACACACTATCCTAATTCAAAGTATCATCCTAGAGATGATTAAAGATTAAAATTGAAAGAGCTTCAATGTGCAATTGGAGTTGAACTTCATTGACTTCAATTGTAATTCTCTTACCGGTCACTACATTCCACATGCCTTGATGTGATTTTTCCCTTGGATTTCCTCTCATGTATCTGTCTTATCCTATTTGTTCCTTGTGGTCTATAAAAGGCCAAAAGATCTTTCTTTTTAAGTTCAGAATTTGTGGATGTCGGAAGAGCCAAAACTTCTTTAAGTTTTGTTGTTTTTCCTATTTTCTAAATCATTCTGGTCTAAAAACATGTATGCATGTAGACATTGATCAATATTAGATCCAATTTGATAGCTACCTATCTCATGAATCTTTTGTAGCTGGTTTTGTTAGTTCAACTCAACAAGACTGCGTGTTGTGTCATTTAAGGGTGCATATAGAAGCTACTTGGTGTCCAAACTAAAACCCCTCTATTTAAAAGCTTGCATCATTTTATATGTAGCTGTGAAATAATTTGGTGAAGTATAAAGCGGTTTGCTTTGATTTGGTTAATTCTTTGGGGCATGTGTAGAGAATAACTGAGAGAAATTTTAATTTTCTGTATTTTTTATGCTTTGTTTTAGAATAGATGTTTAAATTATTGAAAATGTTCCAAAAAAAAAGAATATGAATGAATGAAAATTTATTGAAAATATTTCATTTTCTATGGAATTGTTGAATGCTTAATGCTAAATCTACTTAAGTGATAGCTTAGAAATTGTTGATGTTCATGAAATATTATTTCAAATCTTTCGATTTCATGATGTTTGCTCTTACGATCCAATTGAAAATTTAGTGTCTAATATATATGATTTTAAACAACCATATTCCCTTTGAGATTAACAACAATATCACATTATACTCGAGAGTGAACCTAGTACAATCAAGACCTGACTACTGGAGACTTGGGATTGAACTGAGTCAATCTTTTCCTATTAAAGCATATTCCCCTTTTAGATTGTCTTTGTTCCATATCTTTCAAGAAGGATAGGCTCTTTACAATTTATCTGTGAAGAATTTATTCACCTTGTTGTTGCGAGTAAAATCATCGTCAACAGGAACTGGTGCTAGAAGGAGGGCGTATTTTGAATTTTAGCTTAGCCCCGAGTTTAAGGAGGAAGCTTGTAAAGTGAAATTGAATGCAAGCTGGTATTTCAGTATGGAAGTTGAAAAAATTTGGAATTTTTTTAACCAAAGATTACATCCTTTGAGTTTATTCACCTTTGGTAGAGTCACTGAGTGTAGAATTTATGATACAACTGATCACGGTGAACTCGAGTGTGAAAGTTTTTTAACTAGGGTAAGCTTGGGCATGTGTAAAGTGATTCCATTAACAAAAGAAGTTCTAACTACTAGAAGAAAGGAATTGTTAGCGAGAAAAACGTTGAACCCTAGTGGAATTGGAAAAAATAAAAATTGATACATCAAGACAGTTTGAAAACTGTAATTATTATAAAGAAAATCCTAACATGTTGCAGGAAAATAAGCGAGAATGTCGAGTTTCATAGACATTGCATTAGAAACGAGGAAACGGTATTGATGAGTCATCATTCTCCTTATACGTGGAAAATGCAAATGAGGAAAAGGAGTGGGAAAATCGAGCGGGAGACACATGCATTTTTCTCCAAGTTGAAAATTCACAAGTTAAAAAAGGAAATTTCCTTGATTTTATGCAAGATACAGAGTATCAAGCTTTTACTTTTTCTCTCTTTGATAACAATATAAATTGTGATATATCTTGGTCTAACAAAGTGCAAAGTGAAGATAGAACCAAAGACATGAAGATTTTTAGAAGAGAAAGTCGAGAAATGGACACAACCGTTCATGGAAGTGAATAGAGTACATGGACAAACCATGAACAAGGGTTGGAAGAAGGTAGAGTATGGTCACATCAGACGAAATTGAAGCCGGTAAGGCAACACACATCATTACCCAGGTAAGTTGAAAGAAATAATGCGTGCGAACTCAGGCGTGCGGATTTAATGCAAAATAATGTGATCATGTTTCAATGTAATCACGCCATTTTTGATCCATTAATGAGGTGCAACGTCGTCAAATTGGGAGTGCTAGTTGAATATTTAGCTGTTGCCATAAAATTTAATTGGAAGGGTGGTAATTAATGTTTCTAAATTTAGATTTAAATTTGGTGATTAAATTGGTCATTGCTAAATTTTAATTTATGCATATTTTTTAACACACGAGTTGTAGTTAGCTAGGATTTGGCATAAAGTGGTGAAATTTAGCCAAAAATACACACCAATAGGGAATTATTAAATGATTTTTTGGGAAATGGTGAATTGATGAAGGGATTTGCATTGAATGAAAAATCAAAAGGTAACCTTCACTGCCACTGTAATTCCCAACCTAATAGTAGACTTCATTGCTTGCAAGTTGAAAAAATGAGCTATTATTGAAATATCAAAAGAGAAAAAATGAGCTATTATTGAAATATCAAAAGAGAAAAAATGAGCTATTATTGAAATATCAAAAGAGAAAAAAATGAGCTATTATTGCAATATCTATAAAAAAAAGAGAAATCAACTCTTTAGGTTATCCAAATAACTCTATCGGGGGTATAGATGCTTGGCTGGTAGTAGAGCTATGTTTGGGGGGAATTATGGAGATAACCTTGTTGGGGCTATGAACGCTTGACTAGAAGCAAGGCTTTATCCCTAGTTGGCTTTGGAGGATTACCATATTATGTAGTTCAATGTCAATGAGCTAATTCTTTCTACTAAGTTCCAAAAACTGGAATTAATCAGAGCACACATGGATGTTTCCAGTGGAGTTTTACTTTTTATGCCAGAATCTAGGTAAAGGTGAAAGTTATTGTTTTAAAATATGTATAAATTATAATTTACAATTGATGAATTAATTTCAAAGTTTGGTTTAAATTTGGTTTTATTGGTTGCAAGTTGTTGTGTGGTCTCACAACACACCCCAAGACTATAAGACTTGGAGACCCAAGTGAAAAAAATATAACTCTTATGGCAAGAACTAGCAAGTTGAAAAGATCACCAGAAGTGAAAAGTAAAGAGAAATCTTTAATCAGAGAGTACTTCGTAATGTAAGTGTTTCAGCTATCAGATATTGGGAATCAGAGGCGTTTGAAAAGGCAAGAGGTGATGCAAATATGAGCGAAGTGTTCCGGTCCGATATTTGGAGTCTGGTAAAATGGAAGTTCCAGTAAAACTGAAGTCCAAGGAAAGTTCATGGGTAAAGTTGAATATCGGGTACCGAGTACCGGGTAGCGATGTGAAATGAAATTTTAAAATCTTAAGGTTATCTAATGATTCCTATAGTCCGATAACCCAGTATATGTAGAAGATAATCATGCAAGGAATTATAATATGCTAGAAAGCATGTTATTTATGAGATTTATGTACTAACATTAAATAATGGTTTTATTTACATGAGATGTTTATAAATGTTTTTGTTTTCTTTAAAAGAGATTTAATGAGTGGAATTTGTGATTGTAGGAGATGCAAATTGTGATGCAAATTTTGGGTATGGACGGTCAGGAAAACTTGAATCATGGATAGAATTATATCCAAGTCGGGTTGCATACTCTGGAAGGTTATAAGGCAGAGGGCTTTGAGTCCACCAGAATGCTGGAGATCCCGATATCATACATGCAGTGGAGACAAATGCCAATCTTTGGGAGAGCCCATTCCCGAGAGTAGCAGACCCGAAGCAAAACAGAGTGATAAAGTAATCGTGTTGAATATATGGGAAGTTCTTACACACTATCTTGATTCGAAGTATCATCCCAGCGATGATTAAAGATTAAAACCAGAAGAGCTTCAATGTGCAATTGGAGTTGACCTTCATTGACTTCAATTGTAATTCTCTTACGAGTCACTACATTCCACGTGCCTTGATATGATTTTTCCCTTGGATTTCCTCTCATGTATCTATCTTATCCTATTTGTTCCTTGTGTTCTATAAAAGGCCAGAGGATCTTTATTTTTAAGTTAAGTTCAAAATTTGTGGATGTCGGAAGAGCCAAAAATTATGTAAGTTTTGTTCTTTTTTCCTATTTTCTAAATCATTCTAGTCTAAAAACTTGTATGCACGTAGACATTGATCAATATTAGAGCCAATTTGATAGCTGCCTATCTCATGAATCTTTTGTAGTTGGTTTTGTTAGTTCAGCCGAACAAGACTGTGTGTTGCACTGTTTAAGGGTGCATACAAAACCTACTCAGTGTCCAAACTAAAACCCCTCTCTTTAATGCTCGCACCATTTTATATGTAGTTGTGAAGCAATATGGTGAAGTATAAAGTAGTTTGCTTTGATTTGGTTAATTCTTTGGGGCATGCGTGGAGAATAACCAGGATAAATTTTAATTTTTAGTATTTTTTATGCTATGTTTTAGAATAGATGTTTAAATTTTTGAAAATGTTCCGAAAAAAAGAAAGATGAATGAATGGAAATTTATTGAAAATCTTTCATTTTCCATGGAATTGTTGAATACTTAATGCTAAATCTACTTAAGTGATAGCTAAGAAATTGTTGATGTTCATGAAATATTATTTCAAATCTTTCGATTTCATGATATTTTCTCTTACGATCCAATTGAAAACTCAGTGTCTAATATATATGATTTCAAACAACCATATTCCCTTTTAGATTAACAACAATATCACATTATACCGAAGAGTGAACCTAGTACAGTCAAGACCTGACTACCAGAGACTTGGGATTGAACATAGTCAATATTTTCTTGTTAAAGTAGATTCCCCTTTTAGATTGTCTTTGTTCCATATATTTCGAGAAGAATAGGCTCTTTGCAGTTTATCTGTGAAGAATTTATTCGCCCTGTTGCTACGAGTAAAATCGTTGTCAACAAGTAGATAAATTTATAGTTAAGATGGTAATAGTAGTACTATGAGTAAGAACTACTACCAGATTTCTATCAAATTTTTAAGGTCTAGTAGTAGCATAGTAGATTCTTTCCCATAGCTCATTTTTTTTAGATGGTGTGTGTTCAGGTTGTGCTATGGGAAAGCATATAGAGGAATTTATTGATAAAGGGAAGCCTCAAAGGGATTGAAAAGTCATTTAATTGGTTCATAGTGATCTAGTGGGTCCCTTTCCAACCTTATCTTTTTTAAGGCCTACTATGTACTCACCTTCATTGATGACTATTCCATATATACTTGGTTCTACATTCTTTCGTGCTAGAAGAACAAAGTATTTTATAGGTTTCAATATTTCAAGGATAATTTTGAGAAGAAATTTAGAAATTATGTCAAGATTCTTCCCATTAAAAATGGTCAAGAATATGTGAATCATCACCTTGTGAAATCTTGCACTCTTGCACTCTTGAAGGGATTGATCTTCAACATTTATTTGAATACACACTAAAAGAGAAAAGTGTTTTTGAAAGGAGTAAAGCCATTGAAGGAAATAGATATGATCATTCTATAGATCCAAAATCTTGGGCTAAAGCCATTTATTATGTTTCTCACATTTAGAATTAATTTTCTCACAAATCCCTAAAAGTTATGACTCCTTTCAAAGCTTGGTGTGGAAGGAAACTAGTCATGTGACATTTTTGAGTTTTTTGATCCCTTCTTGGGAACACATTCCTTTAGGGAAATACAATTATTTGGAACCTTAAAGTGAACCAATGGGTATTGACTCTTGGATCCAGAGATGTATGAACTCTTAATTGAGAGTAGTGTTCACTTTAAAATCTCTCCTACTTTTGCTTCTCATACTCCTCATCCTTCCTCCATAGAGGACTAAAATTATGGCGACTCAAAGGAAAAAAAATTACCTCAGAATTCATAGGTTTCCACCTATGCAAGGTTCACATTCTTAGGTTGAGGATTCTTGTCCTTCATCCCCATCTTCTTCATTACCTTGAAGGGCTCAAAAGAATTTACAACTAGTAGGAATTTTTTTTGGATATCCTTTAGAAACTTGTATGAATCATTCATAAATTAGTATCTTCCACATGTAGACATTTAGTTTTATTTTGATCCACAATCATTTAAGGAAGCATCAAGAATTTTCGAGTAGCATTTAGTAATGGAAGAAGTGTATAGTTTGTTGATGAGGAACCATTTATGGTATATTATATTGCATAAGGGAAAGAAGATAACTTAATGTAAGTGGATCTATTGTTTTTTTTATAATGGATGGAAATATTGAAAAGTTAAAAGCATGACCTATGACCAAATGTTTCTAATAAGTTCTTGGGATTGATTATATTGAGACCTTTGTCCCCATCATTAAGATGAACTCCATTCACCTAACTCTTTCTATTATTGCAACTCATGATTATGATGTAAATTATATGGATGTAAGAGTGTGTTTCTTTATAAGGTTCTTCAAGAGGATATTTACATGAAGTATCTATAGGTATTTTTAGGGATTCTTTATTGCTTTTTAGGTTGAGGAATTATATCTATGGCCTCAAATAAGCCCATCATTCTTGGTATGTCAATATGGACTCCTGTCTTCTTTCAATTAGTTTCTCTAGATTCTACTCATATCTAAATGTAAAATTATATAATAGAATGACTAATTTTCTTCTTATTCTTTATGTTTATTACTTGATCATTATAGGTAGTTCATCATCCATTGTTGGTTTTACTTCCCAAAAGTGTAGGTCCACAATCTTAGAACATAATCTTCAATAAAGGCCATGGGTTGTCATTCATGAGGGTAAAATAAGATTTCATCAAAAAATATAATGGTTTCAAGGCTAACAAATTAGATTGATTAAGCTACCCTACACTTTGGGCTCAACAAGCCTAGGAGGGTGTTCTTAGAGGTATCCTAAGTAGGTTTGAAATACAAAAAGATGTTGAAAGTTATATAGTTTTTAGTTGTATCCAAGGCGGGTTTAACCCCGTAAACCATCACATAGTTAAAGTAAACCAACTACACAAATGACCTCTTATATAGTTTGTGTAGTCATAATTGTAGAAAATAGAAGATGTGGGTGCAAGGACATGATTCACAAATGATTTATTTAATAAAGCTAAAAAATGATATTTCTTTATTTAAGCTATCAAATCATGAATTACACAAAAATTAAAAATAATTTATATTCCATTGGTGAAAGATTTATTATTTTAATGGTGTATGATTGAATCAATAGTTCTTAGGACTAGTGTGCATCCAATAGGCAACAAATTCATAACTCATGAAAATAAAAGTAAAATGAAACCATAAATAATAATGATTTATGCATATACATATATAAAATAGCTAAAATCAATAAGATATCATGCTTAATAATTTATCAAAAAATACATAAATCAATGTGTAATGTGGAAAATACATAAATCCATTATAAAGTTCTGAAGTTTATCATTATATCAAAGAGATCTATGTATTCATATGTTTTTGTTCATTGAATTCAATCTACAAATTGGTCTCTATGTTGAAATTAGATGTTAGGGACATTACATTTTGCCAATTGTGCTCCTTCCATTATCTTTCCAAATTGAGCTTGAATTGAAACTCCACATTCAACAAGCTTCACCATTCTTTGCATATGCTCATCATATTCCATGGTATGCTTAACTTGAAGACATGCTTCCTTTGATTTCCATCTTAGTACTAATTTTTCCTTTCCGTCTATAATTTTTTTTTCATAAAATTTACCAATATGCTTTTCTATAGTGTCAAGTTTTAGTTGCAACTTCTTGTCCCTTTTATATTTCCAACTACAAATCTTACATTTGCATTCTATTAGAGGTTTATCTTTGTTTGCATTCTCCATTGGTTCAATGAATGTGTACTTTGACACCCAATCAATCTAAAATTCCTTGTCATATCCCACTCATGCCTTGTTTTTGATTTGGCTTTTCTTTTCCTCTTCCTTGCAGCAACATCATCTACGATGTCGACATTGTCATCTAGGTCAATTAACTCATTCTGACTAGCTTGGGTATCCCTTGGAACATCTTCTATGGCATTGTCATCCTCATTTGAATCAATTAACTCATTCTAATCTTCCTTTGAGGTATTTCCTTCTTTGTTAATATTTGGTGCAAGAGTTGATGTAGTTCCATCTTGATTTGATGGATCATAAACATTTTCAAAGCATGACTTTATGGTAACTTTGTGTTTTGGGAATTTTGATGGCTTCCCTTCACCACCTTTAGGAGTCTTACTCTTGTTCTTTTTTGACATCTCTCACGAAATAAAAGCTACCAAAAAATGTCTTCTTTTTTAAGAAGGAACCATAAAATATAGATCTCATTCCCTACTCAATATCATCTTTAAGATTGAATGACAAAGAGATAAATAATCTTATAACACTATGAAGAAATGATCACTTACCTTTAGTTTATCACTAACTTGTTATTTGCTAATGCAACAATGCATGTAGTCGTAAGTTTGTAACTTGCCTATGATCCGAATCGAGAGCTCACAAGTTTAGAACTAAACAAATTGTGTAAAAATAAATCATAGTTTCGATTGTATTTATATCAAATCTATATTTAGCAAATTTTGTGGGATTTTTAAATGGTATAGTAAAAAATTGGCGAATACCACACGATTATTCACCGATACATTTAAATGTTGGGAGAATCAAACCTTGAAAAAACACATACATTTTAATTTTCAATGTGATAATCAACCTACGATTATCATGGAGTTATCATAGTATTGGAAAAATGGGTCCTCATACACAATTTTTTTTTTATGTTATTGGTGAAATGTGTCCTCATACACAATTATTTTTTAATGTTATTAGCGAAATGGATCCTCATACACAATTATTTGTAAATTTTATTGGCGAAATGGGTCTTCACGTGCAGTGAACATTTGATGTTGTTGGAAAAATGTGTTCTAATACACAATGTCATTTTAATAGTATTGGAAAATATGTGGGTGATTTAATACATGCTTTTGAGATTCTAGGAAAAAAATATTGATTGGACCATTAGAAATGCATATTTTTTTATGGTGAAATTATTAATTACACATGCCTCGTAAAATAAATTTATGGTGAATTGAAATGCACTGGACTGATAATTCATACAATATGTGTGATTTGGCCACCTCATTGTTTGCAATGTATTCACCAATTTTGAATTGGCTGATATGAACTATTCGCCAATTGGTGAAGATTCACCACTAAAAAAATTCTTGTTATTCATCCTATATTGGTGTAAGGAAAGCATGCTCTCATCAAGAAGAAAATGTATTACTGGACTTTCACATCCCTGACATATGATATGTTTCATCTTATACTATTGTTGAGTCTCATACAATTTTGAAGATTCTCACAATCATAGGACTTCTAGAGTGTTATGTAATATTGTGGAATTTTGACATGGGACAAAATTCCATCAAGCCTTGAAAAACATTGGTGGAAATTTTCTTTATCAAGTTATTAACCTCACCTCGATTTGTTTGCACTTGGGACAAATGAATGCATAACCCCTAAACTCTAATGAATAATGCAATATCCTTAATATATAGGGATTCCATACTATTATTGAGCTCTTTGCAAACATCAAGATATTGGACATGAGAAAGACTTACCTTTGGCCCCGATGAAAACTAGTTCCTCGCTTTACAACTTTGTCGGGCTCCCTCTATGCATCAAATATCTCTACCTTTCAATACCAAGGGGAATTTATTACACAATATTTTGACCATCTAATAGACTCCATCTTTTTACATATTGGGTATCTCTTGCATGCCAATCCTCTCTCCATTTACTTGCACTTGGAACTAATTCATGCATTACTCTAAAAGTCAAATATGGGGCTTGGAGGGGAAAAGTGGATTTTCAAGAAAGGCATGCCAAGGTTGACAAGTTTGATAAGGATGTCGAGATCAAGGAGTCAAGACACTGCTTAACTTGGTACTAATAATGGAATGGCCAAAATTTTGACTCCAATAGGCTATTTAAAGAAATCAACAAAGTTTCTGAGTTTCGGGGGCTAGTGGAAAGGGGTACCCAATTAAGGGTAAGGCCAAAAGTTTGAACTTGCAAGACAATAATTTTTTTGGAGTACGAGGTATTAGAGCTGGAGAAATATAGATGAATGGGAATGGGTACAAAGGGATGGGATGGATGAGGAATTTTGAAATTCTAACAAATGAAAAGGATTTAAGACTTTTAATAGATTTTCAAGCTTTAGGGATCAAGAATGATAGGAGTGGTATTGAGGGATGGTAAACTTATTGCAAATGAGTAGTTGGTGTTGTCATTGATGTCAATAGGCTTATGTTTGTGTTGTCATTGATGTCAACTAGTTCATATTGTTGGAAGACTATGTTACTGCATTGATGAGTTTGTGGTGCTTTGATTAGTTTCATTATGTTGTCATTATTAAGTGTTGCTAGTGTCAACCTCTAGTGTTTCTTTGATAAGCATGCGTATATTTGAGTTGCTATGTTGCAGTTGGTTTGGTTGTGATGAGGAGGTGTTCCAAATGATGAGAATGCATTTTTGGTGCTTGGTTTCCAATTGCTTTTGAGAAATTTTGAATAAAAGAGGAAACAATGTGTTGTAGAGGTGTTATAGTTTTGCTCCACATTTCTTCTGTGCTAAAGATTTGCTTGTGCAGTTCAGATATGTTGATTAGAGGTGGTCATGTGTTATATCTAGAGTTTCTTGGTCTATATCGTTGTGCAGAGAAAGTTGTGTTAACCAGTGTGTGAACTATGTATCGCAGTGGTGTTTAGGAGAAATGATTTTGCTTCACATTTCTCTGTAGTTTGTTTTCTGGTATTGTGGTTTTGGAAACTTGTGTTGATAAGGTTCATATCTACCTTCAGTTGAATATGTTCATGGTTTGGTGCTTTGCAAGTTATTTTCTTGACTTACAATATGTAAAAGGTTAAATGGGTGTACAAGATGAGTTTGTTCTTTAGATGAAAGTTGTGAAAGAATTTGTCGGATTTCAAAGTGTTTGTGGAATATTCCAGATTGTGTTTAAGTGATGTTTGTTGTCTATGAGTTGTCTCAAGATTAAAGGAAGCATTTACTTAATTTCTTAATGGTGTTTACATAAGTTCAATTGACCTTGGGTGTTTACACTAATTATGGATCTGCTTTGGTGATTGTGGAAGTGTGGTGTGGTGTGTACGAGTGGATTTAGGTCCAAATTAAGGTGTGATGTGGTCCGCCTTCATTCCTTTCCATTGCGGGAATGTTTTGGTGCTGACATAATTTGAATTTGCATGAATGAGGTGCATAAATGACCTTGGAGAATGTTTTCAAGGTTGAAGAAGGTATAAATAAGTGTTATATTGATGGAGGACTTGTGTGTAGTGTGTGATGCGAATTGCAGAGTTGTGAAGTGTAGTGCATGATTTAATGAGTTAGACTACTAGAAGAAGTGAGAAAAAGGTGTCTACAATCTTTAGAAAGAATATGAATGTGTTGGTGATGTTGTGGTGGACTTTTTTGTTGCATTGAGATGGATTTCTCATTGTAACAATATTTTTTTCTTCTTTTTTGTAATCTAGCAATGAGCCCTTGACAACGAGCCCTTCTTTCTTTGATCAGTGAGCCCTCCAACACTGAGCCTACTGTATTCAGTGTTGCAATTAATTTATATTGTGAGCTAATCCTCAACATGGTTTTTCCCTTCTTGGGTTTTCTATTCTATTGTGTATGATGTCGATGTGTTTCAGTTTATGTTATTTTCTTTCATGCTAAATCATTCTAACAGATTAAAGGTTATTAAAGTTGATGTGGATCTAAATATTAATTAGTGTTTTGATGTTTTAATGAGCAACTGATTCACCCCCCTTAGTTGTCTTGTGCATTCAATAATTGGTATCCGAGCAAGGTTCCTTAGAAGAAAGCTTAACCACTTGAGGTAGATTTGGGATGGTGCACAAGAGAGATGCTCCTCTATTTGATGGATCAGATTATGCATTCTAGAAGACAAGAATGGAAGGTTTTTGGGTATCTCTTGGATATGGAGTTTGTAAGTCTATTATGATTGGATACACTATGCCTACAAATGGTCCGAGTACTGATGATGAGATCAAGGTCTATGAAAATAATGGTAAAGCAAGGTATTCTCTTTTAAGTGGTCTTTTCAATACTAAACTTGTGAAAGTTATGAATCTAAAAATTGCTAAAGAAATATGGACAAAGTTGGAAAGCATTTATGAAGGAGATGATAAGGTCAAGCAAGCTAAGATGCAAAATCTAAAGATCATATTTGAAAACATGCAGATGTCAGAAGATGAAAACATTAGAAGCTACATGCGTAAGGTGGATGAGACTGTCAACTCCATCAGAGGTCTTGGTGGAAAGCTTGAAGAAGAAGTGGTAAAGAAGGTACCAAGAACTCTTCCTAAAGCTTATAGTCATAGAGTTTCTTCTATTGAAGAAGCTTAGGATTTTAAAAAATATACTAGAGATCAGTTGTATGGTGCTTTCTCTACTTTTGAAATGAGAGAATTTGGTCCAAGTAATGCAAAAGTTGAGACTACTTTTAAGGCTGGCAAATCAAAGAAGACTAAGGAATCAAATCAGGAGGATCTTGATGATGTAGAAGCAAATTTTGTGCGGAGAATAAAAAAGGGTACTGTAAAATACAAAGGTAAGTTACCTTTCAAATGTTTCAGTTGTGGAAAGATAGGTCATTATTCCTCAAGATATCCAAATAAAGTTTTAAATGAAAAGACAAGGAGAACAAAGGCAAAACAATTAAGAAAAGTTATTATGTTAGAGAAGATGCCGGTATATTTGATGATTAATCTAACTATATAGTTGACAAGGATAGTGAATGCTTGTTCATGACTATAAATGTTGAATCTAATTCTGCTAACTTTGAGAGATGTATAAAAGAAAATGCTTCGAAAGTAGGGCATAATGTTGAAGGAACTATGGTGTCTGCTTTTCATGCAAGAGAGGAGAAGAAATACTAGATAATTGATAGTGCATGCTCAAATCATATGATTGGTGACAAAAATAAGTTTGCTAAACTTGAGAAATATGAAGGAGGTCTTGTTAAATCTGGCGATGATACATTTGCTAAGATATGTGGAAAAGTTCAATTAGTTTTTATGGAAAGTATATTACAGTTGATGTTATTTATGTTAAGGTTCTAAGAAATAACCTCTCGAGTGATGAAAAAATGTGTAGCAAAGACTATAATATTATTTTTCAGGATGATGGATTTGAGATCAGATAAAGCTCCAAAATTATGGTTGCTGCTGGAAGAAGGAAAAATGGAAATGTTTATCAACTCAAAGATATTGATGGTCATTGCTTTATGAATCAGATTAATGAAAGTTGGCTATGACATAAAAGATTGTGTCACATCAATTTTGATAGCCTAGTGAGGATTAGTTCAGTTCAAGCTGTGAGAGATCTGCCAAATATTATAAAGCCCATCAATGTTGTCCGCAAGGAATGTCAGATTGGGAAGCAAGAAAGAAGAAGTTTCAAATTCAAAGAATAATCTACTACTGCATTGGAATTGGTGCATACAGATCTTTGTGGTCCTACCAAAGTAATAATTTTTCACGGTGACAAGTATTTCACGCTATTAATTGATGATTACTTTAGAATGACATGGGTTACTTTTCTCAAAGAAAAATCAGAAGCTCTAGATAAGTCTAAAGCATTCAAAGTTATGGTTGAGAATGAAATGGATACGAAAATAAAATGTTTGAGATCTGATAGAGGTGGATAATTCACCTCCAATGAGTTTAACAGTTTTTGTGATAATCATGGAACAAAGAGGCATTTATCTACCCCTAGGACTCCTCAGCAGAATGGAGTGGTTGAAAGAAAGAATAAGACTATTTAGGAAGCTGCAAGAACAATGATGAAAGAAGCAAACCTACTGGAAGTCTATTGGAGAGAAGCAATTCATAATGTTGTCTACATACTTAACATAGTTCAAGCAAGAGAAAATAGTGCAAAGACTCCCTATGAGTTGTGGTATGGAAGGATTCCTACTATCAAATATTTCAAACTATTTGGAAGAAAATGCTATTCTACTAGAAGCAAAGCTTATCAGTGCTACAACAAGAGACTGAAGATGATTGTTGAGAGTGCAAGTGTCAAATTGGATGAAGACTTACAAAAGAATTCAATGGTGATAGATGGTTATGAATTAGATGAGTCCTCTTGTAGGGAAAATGATAGAGATGAAGGTAAGGAGAAATAAGTTTATATTGAAGAGGAAGAAGCTCCAAAAAGGATCCCTAAGACTCCTAAGTATGTGCAGAAGAATCATTTTGAAGATAAGATTATAGGTGACAAAAGCAAAGGTATGTTGACAAGAAGAAAATATGCAATGACAAAAGAACAAGTAAATCTATGTTTTCTTTCTAGATTTGAACCTAAAACAATGATTGAAGCATGCAAGGATGAGTATTAGATCAAGTCTATGGAATAAGAACTAATGTAGATTGAGAAAAATAAAACTTGGGAACTTGTCCCAAGATCAACAAAGAAGAATGCAATTGGAACTAAGTGGGTATTCTGGAACAAACTAAATGAGAATGGAGAAGTAGTGAGAAATAAGGAAAGGCTTGTGTGCAAATGCTACTCACAAGTAGAAGGAATATATTTTGAGGAAACATTTGCTTCGGTGGAAAGAATAGAAGCTATTAGAATGTTTTTTGCTTTTGTAACACATAAAGGTTTCAAAGTTTATCAAATGGATGTGAAGTTTGCTTTCTTGAATGGTGAATTGGAAGAAGTATACATTGAACAACTAGAAGGATTTCAATTATTAGACAAACCAGATATGGTCTGTAAATTGAAGAAAACATTATATGGATTGAAGTAAGCTCCCAAAGCTTGGTATGCAAGGTTGGATAGGTACTTGATACATCAAGGATTTAACAAAGTTACCACAAATAGTAATCTTTATTTCAAAGTTGAAAAAGATCAAATCTTGATTGTAGTTGTGTAAGTTGATGATATAATATTTGGAGGTAATGAAGCAATATGCAATTATTTGTAGAAGCGATGCATAATGAGTTTGAAACGACAATGTTTGGGGCGATGAATTTATTCCTTGGACTGCAAATCAATCAGACAGAGAAAGGTATATTTATTTCACAATCAAAGTATGCCAAGGAATTGCTGAAGAATTTGGAATGAAAGATTCTAAACCGGTATGTACCCCTATGGTTACTGGTTGCAAGCTGAGTAAGAATGATGAATCTCCTAAGGCTAATCAGAGAAAGTACAAATCAATGATTGGAGGATTGCTATACCTAACTGCTACTAGACCAAATATCATGCATGTAGTTTGTCTTGTGGCTAGATTTCAAGAAGATCCTAGAGAGTCACATGTTGTAGTAGTGAAGAGAATATTTAGATATTTGAAGGGCACTCCAAAACATGGTTTGTGGTATCCAAAGGATATTGATTTTTCTCAGAGTGCTTTTACAGATGCAAATTGGGCAGGTTGTGTGGATGATAGGAAAAGTACAAGTGGTGGTGCATTCTTTCTTGGATGCAAATTGGTGACTTGGCTAAGCAAAAAGCATAATTCAATGTCTTTATCTACTGTAGAGGCAAAATACATTGCGACAACATCTTGTTGCACATAGGTGTTGTAGATGAGGCAAACCTTGAAGGATATCAGAGTGGTATATGATGAACCAAATTTCTATCTTCTATGACAATACAAGTGATATTAACATTTCAAATATTCTGATAATACACTCGAGGACAAAATATATCTCAATCTGGTATCACTTTTTGAGAGAGAAGGTTGTAGAGAATCAGGTGAAGCTAGAGTATGTGTCTACAAAGGATCAGGTTGCTAATATATATACTAAGCCTCTTCCTAAGGATACTTTTGAGTATCTCCAAGAGAAGTTATGGGTCATTACCCCTCCTTTGAACTAGATGCATAAGGATATGCATTGGTCTAGTGGATATCGAGATTCATTCCTTGTTATGGATTGATGTTGGTGGCTACCTCTTAGGGAGAGTAGGTAGTGGCATTGTTGGTTGTTGTAGTAAGGGGAATTAAGTATAGGTGCAGGTTGGTGTTGTCCTTTGTTAGATGTGTCAAAGGATATGTGTAGTGGTTGTTGGTTGGTACAGTTTGTTATGTTCTCCTAAGGGGCCCGAGTATGCAGAGCAATAAAAAGGGAAAGATGTTGTAGAGTAGTGGTGAGCAGGTACAAGTATGATTAATGTCAAAGGGGGAGAGTGAGAGAGAGATGTGTCCTCCTTTTCCATTGATGTCAGAGGGGGAGAAAGGATAATGTGAAAAAGGAGAGTGGTAAGCTAAGGGAGATAGAAAGTAAAAGTAGAAAAGAGAAAGAATTGGTATGGAGCAGTGTGTTGGTGATCAAAGTTGTTATGATTGCTGTTGGTGTTTTTTCACATCATGTGTTGCCATGAATAACAAAGGGGGAGATTGTTTCAAGTATGAGTAGTTGGTGTTGTCATTGATGCCAACAGGCTTATGTTTGTGTTTTCATTGATGTCAACTGGTTCATACTGTTGGTGATTTTTGGAAGACTATATTACTGCATTGGCAAGTTTTTGGTGCTTTGATTAGTTTCATTATGTTGTCATTAGTAAGTGCTACTAGTGTCAACCTCTAGTGTTGCTTTGATAAGCATGTGTATAGTTGAGTTTCTATGTTGTAGTTGGTTTGGTTGTGATGATGAGGTGTTCAAGATGATGAGAATGTGTTTGTAGTGCTTGGTTTCCAAGTGATTTTGAAAAAAAATGAATAAAAGAGGAAACAATGTGTTGTAGAGGTGTTTTGGTTTTGCTCCACATTTCTTCTGTGCTGAAGATTTGCTTGTGTGGTTCAGATATGTTGATCAAAGGTGTTCATAAGTGTTATATCTAGAGTTTCTTGGTTTGAATCATTGTGTAGAGAAAGTTGTGTTCACTAGTGTGTGAGCTATGTATTGTAGTGGTGTCTGGGAGAAATGCTTTTATTCCACATTTCAAGTCTTAGTTTGTTTTATGGTCTTGCAGTTTTGGAAGTGTGTTGATAAGGTTCATATCTACCTTTGGTTGAAGATGTTATGGTTTGGTGCTCCACAAGTTAGTTTCTTGAGTTACAGTATGTAAAAGGCTAAATGGGTGTATAGGATGAGTTTGTTCTTCAGGTGAAAGTTGTTGTGAAAGAATTTGTTGGATTTCAAGGTGTTTGTGGAATATTTTAGATTGTGTTCAAGTGATGTTTGTTTTACGTGAGTTGTCTCAAGATTAAAGGAAGCGTGTACTTACTTGCTTAATGGTGTTTACATGGGTTTGACTAACTTTGGGTGTTTACACTAATTACAAATTTTCTTTGGTGATTGTGGAAGTGTGGCATGGTGTGTATGGGTGGATTTAGGTATGAATTAAGGTGTGATGTGGTTGACCTTCATTCCTTTTGACTGCAAGAATGTTTTGGTGCTAACCCAATTTGAATTTGCACGATTGAGGTGCATAGCCAATCTTGGAGAATGTTTTGAAGGTTGAAGAAGGTATAAATAAGTGTTGTGTTAATGAAGGATTTGTGTGTAGTGTATGTGATACAAATTGCAAAATTGTGAAGTGTGAATTTGTGAAGTGGAGTGCATGCTTTAATAAGTTAGACTACTAGAAGCAATAAGCAAAAGGTGTCTACAATCTTCAAAAATGTTGTGAATATGTTGGTGATGCTGTGGTGGAATTTTTGTTATATTGAGATGGATTTCTCATTGTAACAATCTTCTTTCCTTATTTTCTATAATCTGGTAGTGAGCCCTTCTTCTTTGGGTAGTGAACCTACTATGTTCAGTGTTGCAATTACTTTATATTGTGAGCTAATCATCACTATGGTTTTTCCTTTCTTGGGTTTTCCACATAAATATGGTGTTCTATTATGCATGATGTTGATGTGTTTCAGTTTCTAATATTTGCTTTCAGGCTAAATCATTCTAACAGATTAAAAGTTATTAAAGTTGATGTGGATCTGAATACTAATGAGGGTTTTGATGTTTTAATGAACAATTGATTCACCCCTCTCTTTGTTGTCTTGTGCATTCAACAAAACTTTGAAACTTTGACAAAACAATACTTAAGACAAAATTTAAACAAGGAATGAAACAGGTTGTTGGGATCAATAGAGAAGGTATGTAGGTATGAAAAAGACTAAAAGTTTGAAAGGCTGACAAACACAAAACACCACAAACAACCCAGAATTAGACTTTATATGGAATTTTGCATTTTGTATGGGACTCATTTAGGATGTCTCAAATTAGTTATAAACAATGGGTCAAAAGAGTATAAAATGAAAACAATTACTATATCATAAATAAAGTATGTTGTTGCAATATGTACATGGTATTATACATGCATATGTATATATGGCATTACTAATCTACATGTGGTAAAAATAGATGATAAGTAGATGTTTTATGAGCTATTCTGGATTGCCACAAGTTATAAGAAGGTTGTATCTCTTATTGCAAGCTATGATTTTGTCTTAATAGTATTACAAGAAGACATGTTCAATTTTAGGCATGTTTGGTCAATAATTCATGACTAAGTTAATGTGGGGTTATCTAAGAAGATGATTAGATTGTATCATTGAACATGTTTAATTGGAGTGACATGTGGTAGGTTAACAACATGGTACAATTATGTGATGGATGGTATTCCAAAGGTGGTTAGAGTGTTGAGCTGATTGGGATTACAAGATAACAACTCAAGGTTACATCTAGTCTATGTTACTACTTGGGAAGATGTTAATGTAGAGGTTGTGCCTAATGATGTGGTGATGATGTGTAAATGTGTTTGGGTAGTACATTGAAGTCTACAAATTAAGGAAATATGTAAAGAGACTTATTTTATATGGATTATATTGTGTAAATGTGTTTGAGGTTGTATACTAAATTCCTCATGGGTAGACCATTCCAATTGGAAAAAACACAAGGGGTTTAGAATATTTGATTACTCAACCCAAGCTTAATACATTTACGAGGAGATGGTTAGAGCTCTTGACTAATTTTGAGATTGACATTTCTTATGTCAAGGGTAAGGAGAATAGACTAGCAAGTTACACTCTTAGTAGCTATACAATTGTTTTAGGTGGAGTTAAGAGAGGTTATTCAAGAGACTCAAAGATCATATGAGCTTTATCAATTCATATTCATAGAAATCCAAGGGCCTTTAATGGTAACAAAGTTAACTAGTAGCAAGCAAGGATCTTCCATGGTTCATTAGCTATGAAAACATAAAGAATCCATTTGACTAATAAACACTTCCATTGATTAAGAGAATCCAAGACACTTAGCCCTCTAAAATCTTTGTGTTGAATGTACTGAAGCTAAGAAGAGGTGGGCAATCCCTTCTTATCATTCTAGTCGGCCCCAACAAATTTTTTGAGTTTATTTAGTGAGTTGATCATATGAGGCTTTGGAAGGTTCAACTAACAAGAAAAGCAATAGACACCATTTGTAAGAAAGATCTTGTTTGTGACTTACAATCTCTCAACAAAGGAAGGGAGCTTATTCCCCATAATTACAATTTTTATTTAAGCTTATGTATGAACTATTTCTATGTGTCATCAAGTGAGACACCCTAAGTCAAAAGGGATAACCAAGTATCTCATATTTTTTGTGTTTTACCTACTTCTATTTGAAAAGGTATACAAGTGGGATGTTTATTAGCATGTGTCATTAATTATTTTATCTTAGTCATAGGTAGGTTAGATCTAGATACCTCAAAAATAGGTCAATCATGTTGAGGGTACTCCACATCTTCATTATTGTTCATGAAAAACATATTATCATCAATGAAAATGTGAGCTAAGCATGTAGGATCCCTACAAAATGCTTGTACCTTTGATGAGATTTAGATCATGGGATTTGTTGAGGAGATATCCTAAATCATCATCAACAAGCACATACAATAAGGGAGCTAAGAGACAACCCTGCTTAATAGAGCATTGTGAGAGAAAGGGGGAGGTAAGAGATCAATCGATAGTTAGTGGAGCATTGACCTTATATAAGAGCATTCAAATGTTAGAGCAAAGAATTGAATCAAAACCAAATCATTTAAAAATTTTAACAATAAAAGTATTTGATCTTTGTCAAAAACCTTATTAAAATTCAATTTGACAACTAAAGAATCTTGTATAATCTTTAGAGCCCATTCAACTCTACCTAGGTCACCACCAAATTATTAAAATGAATGGTCTCCTTAAAAAAATCCAATTTATTTAAGTCGCACAATTTATTAAATCATAGATTTAACACATAAAATAATGGCTTAAGTGCTACATATCTAACTCAAGATTCCAATAATCTAAATAAATAAAATTATATCGCTATTACGTAGCATAGACTTTGAATTTGTCAAGTCATCTTGGCGCCAAAGAAAGTCACAGCATACGATTGCACACGTCATCAATTGCGAGAATCTTTATCACAATCGGAGTTTTGTGGTATCACTAATCCCAATTGTATCGTGTAATCAACCATTAATTTAAATTGATTTGCAGGTCCTCCCCATGTAAATCAATTAAATAAACATCGCCCCACGGAATGCGGCGCAAACGTACGAAGAGACCTGCAAATGGTAGCTTACTTCAGACCTGCAAATCGTAGCTTACTTCAATGCAGGTGGACACCTACGGCGAAGGACCTGAGATGCTAACAAACTTCATTGGGCCGTGAGAAAACAGGATTGCATCATCTTAGATGCGAGATTGGTGCATGGAATGGACTATATTTAAAGAAGGTTGGAAAGAGAGAATTTGCATATTTTAGGAGGGTGGTGTAGGGATGGAAAGACATTTTATTATAGAATGGACAGCTTATGAGGATATTCATATTCAGTATGGAAACAATCTGAAAGTTGACAGTCTGTGCGAGTTGTTTGAGGAAACGAGGATTACCAAGACTGCTAGTTTCTTGATCAAAATCTATAGTAAGAGATTCAACTTTGAAAAGAGTTTGAAAATAATTTAGGACTATGATTCTTGATCCTTATCTCGTAGATGTCATTAAAATCTTTTTTTCTTTCATTCATAACTGTCTTGAAATAAATTTAGAAACAATAGATATATAATTATTTGACTGGGTATAGAAATAAATTACTAGTATTTGGATGCCCATCGGCATCTTGTCTGATTTTAAAAAATAAATCATAGATCAAGTCAATACTTTTTCCAGGGAAGAAATAGCTCATAGAATTGCATACCAAGATTGGATAAATTTTTCTCGTTTTTCTAAAATTGTAAATAGAAGCTTTAGTGAGATATGTTATGGAGGTATAAGCATCCAGAGCTTTGACTTTTTAACAATGTCTGTGGAAATGATTGCTCTAGAGATTCGTAGTCATTTTCTGCGATTTTTTCCTATGGATTGATGAGATGTCTTGAGCTCGAATTCCCTCAGCGTCTCCCGAAACGGTACAGTATATCTCTTACCTACACTGCTGGAATACTTTACCAAACTGGAGGATCCTTGTATGGCCTTGTGGCAAATTGGCAATAGATAAAAAAAAAAATCTTTAGGAGTTGTTTTTTTGGAAGATTGTCGGAGCATTTCGTAGATTTATGAGCAGAATGTGAGTCAGTGGCATTGATATTCACCATTTATGTGTAGAACATAACTTGGGTATCATGGAATGTGCCATTTGAGGGAAGATTGTGAATTGGATATCTTGAAATGTTTCATTTAAGAGAATAACCTGTATTTGGTAATTTGGAATCTATCATTTCAGAACAGATCTTGAATTGGGTATAATCTGCCATCTTTGGGGACAGAGTATAGATAGTTTAAAAGCATAGTTGTTGCACCCTGACCAGGCCTTTCACCAGTTAGGGGCTCTGTAGGAGATTGGACACAACCTCCAACGTATCGCCTCATGACTCCCGTGTGCTTAGCCGCCTAGCTCTACTACAATGATGTGAGACGAGGACCTCCCTTCAGCACTGTTGGGCGCTCTACCTCCAAAACACTGGCCTTTTACGAAATTGGGCTTGGCGGATTGTGGGTTGAACCCCAACAATTTGGAAGCTAATTAAAGGAGCAATGGATATAAATAGCAAGAGTAATAGTATGAGAAGCTGGAGTCCCAGTAGTACCACAAGAGGTAACAGTTGGTTAAACTTTGGTGAAACTTCACGAACAGGTGCAGCAGCAATGGAGATACAGAGCAGGAGTAATAGCATGGGCAGCTTGAGTCACAGTAGTAATACTAGTAGGAAGAGTTGGATATACTTGGGTGAATCTTCACGCACGAGCGCAGCAGCAATGGATATACAGAGCAAGAGTGATAGCATGAAAAGCTCTAGTCACAGTAGCACTACTAGTGGGAACAGTAGGTTAAACTTTGGTGAAATTTCACCCAACAGCGCAGGAGCAAGAGCAAAGAATACACACCCAGATGCAAGCTTTGGCCCCAACAATTGGGTTGATGCACAATCATCTGTGCCCCTGAGAGCCCAACAAACCTTGAGACTCCTAGACGAGGCTTATCGGAATACCGACAGGCTAAGACAGAAGATACAAGAGAATAGGTGGTTGCAGATCAACGGGACTCAGTGCAAGGAAGTTCTACGGTTGGACAGCTTAGCAGTTGCTCTCTTCAAATTTCTCGAGGGCCTGAAGAATGAATCATCAGGGGTTCAAGCTGAATGTTGGATTGCAGCCCAAGAAATGTATAGAGTAATTTTTCTTACACAGGGTTTTGTGGAAGACTGTGCAGTACCTATTAGTCCCGTTAGATGCCTGAAGAATGTTGGGAATGGAACTGACTTTGCGCTCATACAATACCAGCTCATTTGGTCTATAAGGATTCTCAAAGTTGTTTTATGCCAGGCTAAAGGAGAGTCTGATTTAGATTTGTTTTCACATTTGAATGCCATCGATCATTCTGTACCAAAACAAGAAAACATGTTTCTCGAACGCTATTGCATCACAGATAGAGAAGAATTGCTGAGTAAGTTGAAACGAAAATTTAAGAGATTTCCATCTAGTTTTGTGATTTCACAAGAGGAAGGGCCCAGCAATATGGAGCAACCTGTTTCCCTTAAGTGTGTTTTTGTAGATATATCAGAGCTAAAATTTGACTATGCAAAATCCTGTCTAGGCCGTGGAAGCTATGGTGCTGTGTCATGTGCCACTTGGTTAGGAGAGCAAGTTGCTGTGAAGAATGTGCAGGCTAACAAAGATGTTTTCAAGCAGGAAGTTAACTTTCAAGCTGGCTTGCGGCACCCTCATATATTGCCACTATTGGGCTATTCCTTCAATTCAGATAATGGAGATTGTTGCATAGTGATGGAGCTTGCCAAAGCAAACCTTCGGACCTACATTTCAAGGCAGGGACGCAACCTTACGCTTGAAACCAAACTGGATATTATGCTGCAAATTGCCGAAGGAATGAAGTATTTGCACTCGAAGGAATTGATGCACCGTGACCTTAAAGCTGAAAATGTTTTGATGCAATGGAAAGAGATATCTGCACTTCAAGATGCTCAGTCTATACATGCTAAACTGTGTGATTTTGGGCTACCAAGGACTAAGTTCGATGGCAACAATTCCATTCGTAGAATTCCAAATGTTGGTCTTGGTGTAAGCTTTTGGAAAGCTCCTGAGGTCTTAAGAGAATCATCTGCTGGTGACTATAACCAGATAGAAGATTACTCACCTAAAGCAGATGTATACAGCTTTTCTATGATCTTCTATGAGGTCCTTACTGGAAAAATTCCCTTTCAAGACGCACCTTTTAATTTGTTAAATTTCAGGGTTAAGGTGTTGGATGGCAAGAGACCAGATCTGCCCACAGACTACTCAGAATACTTGACTTGCTACATAAAGAGGTGTTGGGATGCTATTCCGGAGAGGAGGCCTTCATTTGCTGATATTTGCAACATGTTGAGGCATTTCAAGAGTCTGCTTCTAAGAATAGGAGAGAGGCCACCAATTGATTTTCACATTTTCTCTATTTTTACTGCTGCTGACTTTGAATCAATTTGTTGTCACCTTGGCATGGAGTGGTGTATCAATGCAATAAGGGCGGGCAAAATTTCTAGGGAGGTTCTCGTATTTTGGATAATGGTTGAAAAATACCGTTTGAATGCTAAGAACAAGGAGAAATACAATGAGATACTGCTTCTAGCAGCTGAAAATTTGGCCAATATTACTGGATCAGAACATGATTTTCATCGAGCATTTAACTTTATCCAGGATACAGCAGAGAGTGGAGATGCGGAGGCTCAGTGGAGGGTTGGGTTCTTCCTCGAATTGGGCTTGGGGGTTGAGAAAAATGAAAAGGAAGCTATCAAATGCTATGAAGCAGCAGCTAAACAGAACTATGTCTGTGCATTAGTGGAATTGGGCCGGTGCTACAAACAGGGGAGGGGTGTAGAAAAGCGGCATGATCAGGCTGCAGAATGCTGCAAACATGCACGAATGGTTTCTGAGGGAAAAACAATCCACTGCATAAATGAGCTCCTTATTATGGTGAACGAGGGTAAGGATCCACGGTATGGTGAACTAGCAGCAAAAAGATTGTCTGAACTTACTTTTGAAGAAGGGATGCCCTTGATAGCAGGCCCTAACTTAGAAAATATCCAACTTCTTGTAAATGCATTGGGTAGAAATGCAGCATCTGAGATTGGGAGCTACATTGTGTTAATCCTAAAGGAAATGGCTGTAGCTACTGAATTCAAGGAAGAAATTATATACTCTGGTGGAATTGCTGCCATTGTTAAGCATCTTAACTTAGTTAGGGAAAATAATAGATGGTGTTTGAATGCTGTAGAGACATTACAACTTCTATTTCAGGATTCAGGAGCTGAGGCGATATATTTCTCTGTTCAGAAGGACCTAATTGCTATCCTTGATGAATGCCTTCGTTACAATGCTCCTTGCTTTGTAGATGTTCTTATAATGTGTTTGAAAGAGAATGTGTCCAAATTGTGGCTGCGGAGGAACCCTGAGGTCGTTTCTTCTTTGATGAGTATACATTCTAGGGCTCCGGGAGTATCAAATGATAAAGCTCTGGAAATCAGGGAGCGACTTGAGCATTTTGGACTCATAGACCAATTGTAAGTCTGTATTAGTTGTAAACATTACCTTGTTCTTTTCTGTCTCAGGCGCCATTGAAAATCTCAGCAATCAACTGGTCTGAATCTTTTGAGGTAACAAAAATGCCTTTGTCAAAGCCGGCTCAAGATATTATATGAAAAAGAATGGAAAGAAGGAACAATTATAGGAGATTGTAACATGTTCAGGGATGATTAAAGGCCCAGAATTTTACGTACTGGTAGCGTTTAAGTGCATAAATCAGACTTTGCTCAAGTGAAAATAAACCATTTCACCAGCTTGTTGCAGGGGAAATTGATGGAAATGTCCAGCAATCGATGAAATTCATCCTTTCAGAAAGCTAAGAAGCTCAAGATTTTGTTAAGCTAAATAGACAGCTTGCATCAGACATGATTTATGAGAGGAAGCACATCACATATTATATGGACAGTTCATGCCAAGGTTTTCCAATATACCAGAGTAGTACATCTCCATATATGGTTTGTGTTTATCAAATCCTCATTGTAAAGCCCAGAGGCGTTTGTGCCTACGTTGTGTGATATAGTTTTCGTGTGAGATATTTAGTGCTCCTTGAATTATGGGTATGCATATTTTGTACATATATATATATGTTATTATATTTAAGATAAATTTTGTATAGTTATTTCAGCTTTAATGGTTTTATTTAACTGACATTTTAGTTATTTTTGTTTGATCATTTTAATAAATGATTAAATCATGTATTATTGTATTATTTTGATAGTGTTTTAATTGAATGTCATGTTTAAAATATCGATCATATATGTTGATGGGTTGATTTTATTGTGCTTTAGTTTTTGCTATGTATTGGATAGGTATGTGTAATGTTTGATTTGAGAGTGTAGGCACAAATAAAATTTCAATAGTAGTTAACTAGAAATGGTATACATAGTTTGTTTGCTATTGTAAACCCATCTTGTCTAGTGTAGAGTAATAGGATATGTGATGTTGAAACATGTGAAATCAATATCCAAATTGATAAGGGTTCTAGATCCCCCTGTTGATAGACTTGTAAATGCATTCTCTTGGGTGCTCTTAATCACCCTTGTTCTTGTGCAACTTCTTGATATGTGGGAGAATGGATTAGTTAAATTTTTTGAATTAAAGACATGTTTTAGGGACTATTTATTTAGAAAGGGCAAATAATTATATGAAAAGATAAAAGTTATTTGGAAAATATTACATAACTAAACTCTACTATATATTTGGGAATATCTAGTTTGACTTTAAAATGTGAAATGGAAAAGAGGGTTTTTGCCTTTTTAGTTTTCTTTAAATTATAAAAATCATCATTATTTTATTATGCATCTTGCTTGGAAACAAAAACTTAGAGAAAATAGAAGTTCATATATATTATTGATCTATAAAGTTGATGCTTAGGAAGTACAATTATGGGAAGTTCTGCAAATGGGGAACTAGAATGCGCTCTGTAGAATGACATTCGAGATTTTAGAAGTCGACTCTTCGTTTTGCTTTAGGGAAAAGGGAGAGAGAGAAAACATGAAATAAGCTTAAACTAAGGTGATGCAGTAAGATTTTACAAATTTCAAACCTAGTGTAGCATATAATAAAATCTTAGTTAAACTAGTTTCTGCAGAAGTTTGAAAGAGTATTAAACATGATCCAAAGTTTTGCATATGTTAATGTAATTGAAATTATAAAAGTTGAAAGAAAATAATTCATAATTGTAGACACTTCAGATAGACACATAGTATGAATTTGAGCAAATAAACAGAGATAAACACGTAGCAGAGGAAAACATGGCACAATTTTATGTATTCAATCTCTATTTTTTCAAGAACATAGGATACTAAGGTCTGTGTGTTACAAAAAAATAAACTATTTCTTCCGAGTTCTGTATTTAGTGATGAACAACTAAGAGTGAACCCTCAAAATAATACCACATAGGGCTTACATATGAAAAACCTCCCCATCGAGAGGGAAACCGTTGAAACGGAAAAGATTCCCCACTCTCACGCCTATGAACCCGTCCTCATCCATACAGCTAAAATGGCTATACTGAACAATCATGAGAAATCCCCAAAGGGGCGATGATGCCACTTGCTACTCCACAATATGTCCTTGTAACTGCTTGTGAGCTTCATTATGAGAGCTGGTAATGAGCATTCATTCTTTAGGGTGCACATGGGCTGACTGCACATCGACATATGCCCTTTGTTCGCAGTGGTCCTTCCAAGAGCTTCAACCAACCACACATCAAATACTGCTTGTGATGCTTATAAACCACTTTGGGTTGTGCTAGCTTGATGCGTGTCCTTAGGGAAGTGGGCACTTATTGAAAAAAAAATATTGCCCACTCCTTTTAGTTGGCGCACGAAGCTTCCATGCGACATCTCACTGCATTGCACTTTGAGCATAGTCCTCGAATTTGATAGCTGTTGTGCGGGCTTGAGAAGTGGCTTTACCCCACACAAAAGTTTAAACCTTGAGGGCAAAAACCATAGCAGCATGAAAAAGGATAGCATTATTTCCAATAATGCCTTGGGAAAGAAACCCCTTAGAGGAATAGGGGTGTCGTAGACAAAGTCTACAGCTTTGGCAACTCACAGGGAACATTGCCCGCGGAGGTGAGACCACACATAAAATATTCAAAATCCAAAAAGGAGGAACTTACTGCTTCTACAACTTTTGTAGAGTGAATTGCATAGAGATCCACTCCTCGTCAAATGGTTGCACCTTCTTCTTTAGTGCTCTAGAAACTTTATCCAAAGCAATCATCTCTTTAAATGAGAAATTGTTCATAGTTTGTGCAATGACCTTCATGTGATATTCTAGTTGAGCAAGTGATTGTAATACTCCTTCCACTTCGACAATTCTTAGCGATTGATTGAGGCCTTGAAAAGTGGCTTGATCATGTTGCTTTTCTTCCAACATTTGTTTCACTTGATCCTTGGTCATGACACTGGAATCCGAAAGGAAAGGGGAGGGAAAACCTAATTGAACCAGCTACTCGATGCACTCTTTCATACCCACGATTGTGGGCGGGTGCAAAAATTTTGGGGGCCAAAAAGTGGCCTGTTACCTATTTTTAACCTACAGGCTCAAATTAGGAAGAGCACTTTTGCTAAGAGGTATTCATTTCAAGATTTGATCATGTATTTTATGCCATAGTATGAAAACATTTACTTTGATCCAATTTATGAATAAATATTGCATTTTATGAAGAAGAGAGAAGCAAATTGATACACCATCAAATATCTTTTCTAAAAATGTAAATCTTTATTCATCAAAGTATTTAAACTGCTTCACACAAGCCGTGAAACTAGCCAAGAAAAGTAAATTCAATGCTTGAATTTATAACATGAATACATGTGTGAATAAAAAAATAAGGCATAAGAGTCATAAGGGATTAGTCATTGCCTAAATGACTGGCGGTGTTGCTGTTGCTTTGACTTTGCGTGTTTCTGCTACCTTGCTGCTTCCGCTTTTTGCTCTCCAAGTGCAAGATCTTGAAATAACAACAAAATGAAGTTAGATCCAAAGGATCTAAGCAATAACTGGCCTATCATCATTACACCCCGCACATGCATTCACATTATCCAAATCCAAACACTGCTTTATTTTTTCTAACTAGTTTGTGTCGTGTGCAGCAAAAGAAGATCAGTGATGCGTGGATGTAAATGTGGCTCCCACAAGGGTTCGAGCCCAGCGTGTCATTGACAAACAGAAGGTCGGCATCATGTCACAAAATTACAGTGAATCTTGTAGGTGTCATTTGAGGAATGTTGTGCTACTGCAAGTGGAAGAAACAAAGGAAGCCTTGCACTATTATTTTTAAAATAGAGCCATTACGACATAAGACTAATAAGCCCGCGACCGTTCAGTTTTACAAAGAATAAAGAGTTCAATCAGTTTTTATAAGTGTGGCTTATCTTCTTTCTCCAGTTTGCTTTCAAAAGTGACAGAGAAATCCAAGAAATTCTTACCAGAGTTCATGATCTGTAGGAGAACACTGAGAAACAATAGAGGAAAGAAATGCTCGAACCCCAATTCTTCAAGGATTTCCATAATTTTCAGTTCATTCATGGCGGTTGGCTAGGGTTTTCAAAACCCTCGACATCTTCTTTGCTCTCAAGTTTGCAAAGTGTAAAATGATGACATTTTAGGGCTATTGGGCTATTATATGCCCTTTAACCAAAGTTAAACTTTCTCCAAGTCCGTTGCCATTTCAATGGCATTGTTTTTATTTGCTTTTTATTGTTTCTATTTAACAATATAATAATGTTTATTAATATGTATTACTATATTGTTAAGTAATAAAAATAATAAATTATTATTTTGTTTTCTTCAAAAGCAAACATTGTAATTTAACATTTATTAATTGATAAATTTTATAAATCAATTAATAATTGTTAAACTCTTTCAAAGGAAACAATTAATAACATTTTCTAGAGCGGATGAGGATGTCTTTATGAGTTCAAAGACTTCTTCTCAGAGGTTGAATTAGTTTTCCAACATGAGGAGGGTATCTAGGAATGTTAGAGAAGATTCAGGGGTCAGATTTGACTTCTCTCAAGCAATTAGGATGCCTTTATTGTCAGTTGGAGTGTTTTCAAAGGTTGTTTTTCTGAGTCATAGGGTGGTTAATGACTTGGGGAGACTTTTCCATGTATCTGACTTCTTTTTAGAGAGTGGAGTGTCCTATTTTGGGGGCTATTTTCCTGGATCCGACCCTAAGTGATTGAGAGTTGTACTTATGAGTTTTGAAGCTCATTTTTCCAAGAGTTCTTCTACATTGTATGACAAAGACTTTTGGAGACTTTCAGTGCCAAAGTTTGTGTTCTTTTTGGTAGTTGTAACTCATGATAGTTTGAGGACATCCTTACAGTTATTTTTTTGATAATTCAAGAGCTTTTGGGACCTACTTTGGAGTTCACTTTTGTATGCTTCTATTTTCAATTTGATGTTTCATGTTGAGATTTCCATTAATCCTACATGTTATGTCTTGGAATCGTGTCTTAAGTGAAGACCTTGTAGCTAAATAAGTTATAGATTGTGAAGTTTTATCTAGTTCAGGCCTGGTTAGTTGTGAGGATTTTATCTTTTCCTACTAATTTAAAGTTCTGAAATTGGTTTAATACCTGTCTATGAAACATTTTTATGCAGTTGCTCATATGCCAAAGTTGTGTTTTATGCGCTTAGTATTGTCAGCTTTCACTGTCATGTGTTGTTGAATTGAGATATCATCATATTTTCGGTGTATCACCTTGAAAAGTTTTAGCATCCAGTTGTTTATTGTTTAGTTTTCTTCATATCCTTTTCCCCTTCAAGTTTTCAGAGTGATTTAAGTGCATTCAGGTGATTATCTAAATAGGAGCCGGCCTAGAACCCAGAGGTTTCACTTCATTCCAAGTGTCCCACATAGAAGTGAATCCAATGTTTTACCAAAATTGCTAAAACTTGTGTAGTTTAGAATCGGGTGCAAATTTTGGTAACTAATAGTTTTGGCACGCCTGGTGGGACAGAGTTAGAATTGATTTTATTAAGTCTTACTGTTTTGATGTGCTGACAGTGAGCTAATAGCCTTTTAGAGGTTGTTTTTCTAGCATATCTGGTGACTCTGCGTGGAGAAAAAAGATCAATGCATTCGTTTATATGAGAAGAATAGAAACCAGACGTTCAAAATCTATGGAGTTTCTACATTGATCTCCTCCAAGAAGAAAAGGGAGAGCACTCAAAAGGACTGTTCCTTTCCCCAGAGTTCAGTCAACACCACCTGGTGTTAGTGACAAGGCATTGTTTTCATATGAAAGAAGAAGGAGAGACCCTCTTGTTAGGCATTCAACATCACCTACCTTTAGAACAGAGCTTTCTACCTCTTCTTTTGGGACTTTCAAGTTTTCAACAAGTAGCAATTCTGCTGCAGCGAGTGCTTATTTTGTAAGTACAAGCACTTTTTCATCAAGTGCGAGTACTTTTTCATCAAGTTCAAGTTTAGTACCAACCAGTTCAAGCTTTGCTTCAGCAAGCATATCAATACATTCCAGCTCAATGGTAGTACCAAGAGCCTTTGCTTTCGTACCGTTCGACTAGGGTAGTCCCCTTGATCTAGCACAACATGATGACATTCCATTGGCAGCTTTAAAAGGACTACCAGAGTTCACTTGAGAAGGGAAAATAACACCTTTTTAACATATTAGAGATGTGGCAACATTGTGCAATGTGCATCATGTAACGTAAGAAAATGTAGCTATGAGATTACTGGTTGCATCTTTCAAGAAGAAGGCATTGGAATGGTTTAGAAGCTTGCCGGTGGCCTCTATTTCAACATGGGATGAGCTTGGTGATGAATTTACTAGATTTTTTGAGGAAAAATTTGATCACCTATCTTTGGTAGAGTAGTTAACAACCATAAAAAGAGCCCCATAAGAGAAAATGACGGATTTCAACATTCGTTTTCAAAAGACTTAGAATAGAATACCTGCTACGGTAAGGCCTTCTGCTGACTATGCATTCTTGTACTATTTGAAAAGCTTAAATAGTGATATCTCAGTCATGATACAGTCCAAGGGGGGTACTTCTTTACCTCAGGCTTATAGTATAGCCATTAGGGTAGAAAATAACCTCATTCAAATAGGCAAGATAGCACCTAGGCCACCTATGCCCTACTTCCCTGATATACAGTCAAATATGCCATTACAAATGCCATCTTTAGCCCCTTTATCTGCTGTTCCAGCATTACCCATTGTTGTAAGTCATGAAGTGTCAGCTGCAGGGCCGTCAAGTGCGTTGCAAGAGATCAAGTCTGGTCAACAGAAGATAGAAAGTATTTTGCAAACTATGGGAAATGAGTTGATCAACATGAAGAAACAATACCAAGGGGCAAGGCCAACTTTTCAATAGCAGAACCAACAACAAAGTCAAAGTGTAAGTCAACCTTATCAAAACCAAGGATATCAGTATCAACAAAATAGGCAACCCTATCAAGGTGCTTATCAGAGGAAAAATTTCAACTAGAGACCATTCCAACCATGTAATCCAACTCCTCTTAATGCTGTCAATCTAGTGAAAGATATAGTTCCAACTCAGAATAACTTTGCAGTAGAATATGAATGGTGTTATCCATGTAATCAAGCACATAACCAGGCTTCATGTTCAAATGGGGTAATTAATCAGGCACTTATGGTCCAGAACGCTGTCAGTTCATAGCCAGATGTACCTGCTAGCATACCTGAACAACAACCAGATATACATTCTAATGAGATTGCATTTCTAAATTGGCAAGGTGAAGAGTTTTGTGGTGTGAACGGTTATTCAACAATTGCAACCAATACACGAGCAAAGAAAAGATCTCTAGAAGTGGAGCAATCAACTAATAAAAACAAGGGGTTTGCAACTGCAGAAACACCATCCACACCTATTCCAAATGTACCAAAGAGAACTGTTGTCTTACCAATCAATGAGCAGCCTCACAAGAACGTGGAACTGACTGCTGCTAAAGTACACCAAAAGGTACTTTCAGCTGTGCCTTACAACATTGTGGACAGTATGAAGAAGATGAACGTGAATATGACCATGTGGGATTCCTTTAGTATTCTTGGATAGGCTGATTTGCTAAAAACGACATTGTTTGAAGATGCAAATCCTAAACAAGTTGTTGATGATTCCCAAAAAGTCGTGATGACTAATGATGATCAAGGGAAAGATGCTAATCCCAGTAGCAAAGGAAAATCTACGACTCAAGGTAAGAACGTGAGACCTCCTCTGTTCTATGTTTCATTGATTATTGGGAACAATTTAGTGCATAATTGTATGGTAGATAGTGGTGCTATCTTTTCTGTGATGCCTAAGCAAGTAGTTGATTAGTTAGGATTAAAGTATTAGCCTTTAGAGAAAGGAGTAGTCCAGCTGGATGGCTCATTTGTTAATACAATGGGTCTTATCAAAGATGCCAGCTTAACTCTGCATGCTTACCCCAATTTTTCAATTTCCCAAGACATTTATGTAGCAAATTTTCCCTCGTATTTTGGGTTATGTTTGTCAAGAGAGTTCATAGCCAAAATAGGAGGATACCTTTCATCCGACTGGTCTCGCATGTTGTTTCATACTAGGTATGGAACCAAAGTAACCATTAAGTCTGAATTGCTTGCAAAAGACAATATAAAACCCTATATACCTAGTGCAATAAATGCCAATTGTGTAATTTTTGAACAAGATGAGCATGTTGCTGTCCTTGATCCTCGTACCACTGTTAATGATATCCTTGATATACTTTTAGATGAGTGGGCAGCAGGCCATACTCTTAGAGCTGAGAGTGACTTGGTGTTGGATGCTGGTATAGGTAACTACATGTTTCAAGAAGCTTATTTAGTGATGCCTAATTTGGTTAAGAGGTCAGAGAATGATTGTGATCAGCAGAGCGAAGTTTGGGAAATGTATTTTGATGGCTCAAGGAGCAAGCATGGTGTTGGTGGGGGTGCATTATTGGTTTCCCCAAGAGATGAAAGATATTATGCAGCCTTTAGATTTGGATTTTCGTGCACCAATAACACAACAGAGTATGAAGGTCTCATTCAAGGGCTGGAATGGGCAAGGAAATGTGGAATCAAGTGTCTAAAGGTGCATGGGGATAGTGAATTGATAGTAAATCAGGTTAGAGGCCTGAATGCTGTTAAGAATGATGCTCTTAAATTGTACAAGCATAGGGTTTGGGACCTCCTTGAGGAGTTTGAAGCTTTCAATATTATTTCCATTCCAAGAAGTAATAATCAACATGCTGACAGGTTAGCAGCTGTGAGGGCTCAGTTTGATATTCCAAATAGTGTAAAGAAGGGATGTAATCAGCAACACATCAAGGTTATTATTAGGCCTTCAGTACTTGATAATAATGTTAACTAGTAGGTCTTTGAGAGTGATGAGCAAATTCTGCAATTTCTGCTTCAAGAGGATGTGTTTGCAGCATCAAACCAGGAGAGAATCAAACAACAGTATGGAGACCAGGTACTGCAATTGAAGAACAACAAGTTGCCTAAGGGATTGGTCACCTTAGAAAGTATTTTCAACTCAGATGATCAAGCCAAAAGTAATATGGCCAATTTGCTGGTTCAACAGAATTACCATGAGAACTTAGAAATTGCACCCGAGAAAAGCCTCAAGATATGATAAATAAACTCTGCTACTGAAAAGTAGTCTTTTTTGCATTTATTCCAAGAGTTTATTGAGATATTTTCTTGGGAGTATGGAGATTTGAAGGTATTTGATCCGCACCTTGCACAACATACAATAGAGTTGGAGCCAGTAGCCAAACCCATAAGGTAGAAACAAAGGCTAGTTAATCCCAAAGTGGAGCCATTAATGTAGAAGGAAGTTTTTAGACTTATAGAAAGTGGGATTATCTTTCCTATCAAGCATACTAGCTGGGTTGCAAATCTAGTTCCCGTGAGGAAGAAAAATGGAGAGCTTAGATTGTGTGTAGATCTCAGAGATTTGAATAGAGCTTCTTTAAAGGACATGCACCCTCTTCTGTTTATGGAGCAGATTCTTCAATGTGTGTTAGGTGCTGAACATTTTTCTTTATTGGATGGATATTTTGGTTATAACCAGATATTGGTAAAAGAAGATCAATTTAAGACTACATTCACCACAAAGTGGGGGACAATGGCGTACAAGAAAATTCTATTTGGTTTGTCTAATGCTGGAGCAACCTTCCAAAAGGCTATGGACATGGCCTTTGGTAACTTAATGTATAAGTTTGTTTTAGTATACCTTGACGACATCACTGTCTACTCCAAGAAGACAACATATCACATTGACCATTTGAGGTAGATTTTTGAATGTTGTCGAGAGTTTGGTATATCATTGAATCCCAAGAAATGTGTTTTTTCTGTTCATGAAGGCAAGCTTCTTGGGTATGTAGTATCTAAAGAAGGAATCACTGTGGATCCTGAAAGAGTTGCAGCAATCTTGGACCTGCCTTTACCCTAGCATAAGAAAGGACTTCAGAGTTTCATTGGTTGTATTAATTTTGTTAGGAGGTTTCTGCCTGATATAGCAGCCTTGTTAAAGCCCCTTACAACTATGTTAAAAAAGAATGCAGAGTTTAAATGGACCCGAGAAGCAAAGGATAGTTTTCAGCTGATCAAGGAGGCGTTAGCTTTGGCCCCAACATTAGTTAACCCAGATTTCAGCAAGGATTTTACCTTGTATGCTTTGGCAGCTTCGATGTAATCTCTATAATTTTGGTGCAGAAAAATGTAGAAGGGTTGGAGCAACCCATTGCTTTTTTCAGCAAGGGTTTGGAAGACTATGAGCAGAAGTATACCTTCATAGAAAAGCAAGTGTTGGCTGTTGTGAAAATTCTGAAGAAATTTAGACATCTACTGTCCCATAACAAAATTCATCTACAAGTGGCACATCCCAGTGTGAAAGAGTTTTTACTCAACAAAGATCTAAATGAAAAATGGGCTGGGTGGATCACAAGAGTTATGGAGTATGATGTGGATGTTCAGGTTGCCAAGTTGGTGAGGGGAAAGGGTTTGTGCCAACAGTTGGCTAAAGAAGACGTTTCAACAGTAGAGAAGGAAAGAGAGTCAGTTCTAGTTAATGTTGAGACAACAGACAATGAAACTACTAGCTGGTTGCAGGAGATGTCACATATTTTGAAAACCAAGGAATGCCCACCTAATATGAACAAAATTAAAAGGAGGTACTACAAACTTCATTCTATTCCTTTTCTCTTGATTAGTGATGTGTTGTATAGGAAGGATCACATTGGAGTACTGCTTAGGTGTGTTGATAATGATCAAGTTGATCAGATATTACATGAGTTCCATGACGGACCTTCTGGAGGTCATTATGCTGCAAGGACAAAAACATATAAGATTCTAAGAGCAGGCTATTATTGGCCTAATTTGTTTAAGGATGCACATACATATTTTAGGAAATGTGCCAAATGTGCCTTGTTTTTAGGCAAAGAAAAACTTGTTGCTCTACCATTGCAATCGATTCAGCTAGAGCAGCCATTTATGAAGTGGGGAATTGACTTCATAGGGGCAATCAATCCACCTTCAAGTGCAGGCCATTGATGGATTATCATAGCAACAAACTATTTTACACTATGAATAGAAGCTTTGCCTCTAAAGGAAGCTAATGAAACAACAGTGCTGATTTTTTATGAAGATATTGTTTGCAGATTTGGAGTCCCAAACTCTATAATTTATGACAATGCCTTGGCATTTGTTGGTTTGAAAGTTGCTGATTGGGCGTTGAAGAACGAGATTTACTTGAATACAAGCTCCAACTATTATTCTCAGGGCAATGGACTTGCGGAGTCCACTAATAAGAATCTGATTAACATTATCAAAAGGACACTTCAAAGTAATTAGAGGGATTGGCATGCCAAAGTGAAGACTGCCCTTTGGGAAAACATAATTACCCCTAAGAAGGTGATTGGGAACTCACTTTACATGCTGGTGTATGGTAAGGAAGAAAAATTACCTATTTCTACTGAGTTACCCGCCTTGGATATTGCCAACCAACTAGTCTTGTTTGAGCAGACTGATCCACTCGCCTTAAGATATACTCAGCTGATGGAGTTGGAAGAAACCAGGAACAAGACTATGAAGAACATGGAATATCAACAAATTCTAAGTAAGAGAACATTTGACAAGACTAGATCAAGGGATTTCATGGTGGGAGATCTTGTGCTGAAATGGGATGTACCAAGGAGCAGGTTGGGCCATCATACCAAGTTTGACAACATGTGGATGGGTCCTTTTATCATCATGGAGTGCAAAGAACACAATGCTTTCCAACTGGCCACAACTGAAGGTGAAGTGCTTCCTATCCCAGTCAATGGGATACACCTCAAGCCTTGTTTTGAGGTTTGAAGGGTTCCTCTTTGTACATACTTTAGTCTAGTTTTCCTATTTTCATAAATGCGGATGCACTTGTTTTGTTTTTCCCTAAATGGTGTTTCAATGTAGTTTTTGTTTTTTTTTGGGTTTCTTTTCTATTTTGCTGTTCAATAAGAGTCCCAAAGTTTCTGTTTTGTGAGCTGCAAAAGAAGTTTGTCCCAAGCATTTCAGCTATATTTCCCAGTCAGGCATGTTCACATACATGACCTATGGGAGAGGTATTGAGAGAAGTTTTAATCCTTCCCATAACTCACATATCCGAGCATGAATGGCTGAGAGATACAGTTGAATTTCCAGAAAGAATTGCCAAGCATACTGAACCCAATGGATGTATTAAGGCTACTGGTCAAGTGTCTAGCAGGCAGCCACCCATTAGAGGTCACCAAAATGTTACCTATTTTTTACCCACAGGCTCAAATCAGGAAGAGCAATTTTGCTAAGAGGTATTCATTTCAAGATTTGATCATGTATTTTATGCCATAGTATGAAAACATTTACTTTGATCCCATTTATGAATAAATATTGCATTTTATGAAGAGAGAAGCAAACTGATACACCATCAAATATCTTTTCTGAAAATGTAAATCTTTATTCATCAAAGTATTTAAACTACTTCACACAAGCCGTGAAACTAGCCAAGAAAAGTAAATTTAATGCTTGACTTTATAACATGAATACATGTGTGAATAAAAAAAAGGCATAAGAGTCATAAGGGGCCAGTCATTGCCTAAAGGACTGGCGGTGTTGTTGTTGCTTTGAATTTGTGTGTTTCTACTACCTTGCTGCTTCTGCTTTCCGCTCTCCAAGCGCAAGATCCTGATATAACAACAAAATGAAGTTAGATCCAAAGGATCTAAGAAATAACTAGCCTATCATCATTACACCCTGCACATGCATTCACATTATCCAAATCCAAACACTGCTTTATTTTTTCTAACTAGTTTGTGTCTTGTGCAACAAAAGAAGAATAGTGACACGTGGATGTAAATTTGGCTCCCACAAGGGTTCGAGCCCAGCGTGTCATTGACAAACAGAAGGTCGGCATCATGTCACAAAATTACAGTGAATCCTGTAGGTGTCATTTGAGGAATGTTGTGCTACTGCAAGTGGAAGAAACAAAGGAATCCCTGCACTATTATTTTTAAAATGAAGCCATTACGACAGAAGACTAATAAGCCCGCGACCGTTCAGTTTTATAAAGAATAAAGAGTTCAATCAATTTTTATAAGTGTGGATTATCTTCTTTCTCCAGTTTTCTTTCAAAAGTGACAGAGAAAACCAATAAATTCTTACCAAAGTTCATGATCTGCAGGAGAACACCGAGAAATAACAAAGGAAAGCAATGCTCGAACCCCAATTCTTCAAGGATTTCCATCATTTTCAGTTCATTCATGGCGGCTGGCTAGGGTTTTCAAGACCCTCGACATCTTCTTTGCTCTCAAGTTTGCAAAGTGTAAAATGATGACATTTTAGGGCTATCGGGCTATTGTATGCACTTTAACAAAAGTTAAACTTTCTCCAAGTCCGTTGCCATTTCAATGGCATTGTTTTTATTTTCTTTTTATTGTGTCTATTTAACAATATAATAATGTTTATTAATATGTATTACTACATTGTTAAGTAATAAAAATAATAAATTATTATTTTGTTTTCTTCAAAAGCAAACATTGTAATTTAACATTTATTAATTAATAAATTTTATAAATCAATTAATAATTGTTAAACTCTTTCAAAGGAAACAATTAATAACGTTTTCTAGAGCGGATGAGGATGTCTTTATGAGTTCAAAGACTTCTTCTTAGAGGTTGAATCAATTTTCCAACATGAGGAGGGTATCTAGGAATGTTAGAGAAGATTCAGGGGTCGGATTTGACTTCTCTCAAGCAGTTAGGATGCCTTTATTGTCAGTTGGAGTGTTTTCAGAGGTTGTTTCTCTGAGTCATAGGGTGGTTAATGACTTGGGGAGACTTTTCCATGTATCTAACTTCTTTTTAGAGAGTGGAGTGTCTTATTTTGGGGGCTATTTTCCTGGATCCGACCCTGAGTGGTTGAGAGTTGTACTTATGAGTTTTGAAGCTCATTTTTCCAGGAGTTCTTCTACATTGTATGACAGAGACTTTTGGAGACTTTCAGTGCCAGAGTTTGTGTTCTTTTTGGTAGTTGTAACTCATGATATTTTGAGGAAATCCTTACAGTTGTTTTTTTGATAATTCAAGAGCTTTTGGGACCTACTTTGGAGTTCACTTTTGTATGCTTCTATTTTCAATTTAATGTTTCATGCTGAGATTTCCGATTATCCTACATGTTATGTCTTGGAATTGTGTCTTAAGTGAAGACCTTGTAGCTAAATAGGTTATAGATTGTGAAGTTTTATCTAGTTCAGGCCTGGTTAGTTGTGAGGATTTTATCTTTTCCTACTAATTTAAAGTTTTGAAACTAGTTTAATACCTGTCTATGAAACATTTTTATTTAGCTGCTCATATGCCAAAGTTGTGTTTTATGCGCTTAGTATTGTCAGCTTTCACTGTCATGTGTTGTTGAATCGAGATATCATCATATTTTCGGTGTATCACCTTGAAAAGTTTTAGTATCCAGTTGTTTATTGTTTAGTTTTCTTCCTATCCTTTTCCCCTTCAAGTTTTCAGAGTGATTTAAGTGCATTCAGGTGATTATCTAAATAGGAGCCAGCCTAGAACCCAGAGGTTTCACTTCATTCCAAGTGTCCCACATAGAAGTGAATCCAATGTTTTACCAAAATTGCTGAAACTTGTGTAGTTTAGAATCGGGTGCAAATTTTGGTAACTAACATGGCCAACTTTTTTTAAAAAATTTGAAAAGCCATAACATGAGCGCGTTATGGCTTGGTGTGACTGAGCTTATGGCTTGGTCACATCGAGCCTAGAACACGCTTGCGTTATAATAAGAAAAAAAAAGAAAATCCAATTCATTTTTTGACTGTCATATTTTCTTCATCTGTGGCCTACAAACCCTTCCAAGGCGTGCTCGCATTGTGGAGACCCCAAATTCAACAGTTTTTTCACTGAATCTTGCTATTTCTTTGCCAGAATTCTGCCACATCTACTGGAGCTCAAAGGAGTAAGTTTTTTTGTTTGTTTGGGAATTTGTTGTTAAATAGGTAGATTTAATATGTTTTTGATGTTAATTTCTTTAATTTTTAGTAGTTGAAAATCCCCCTGATTCTCCTCCTCAAAATGCTTTTCCTCCTCATGAAAAAGCACACCAACAAAATCCTGATGAACAACCATAGCAAAAATCTCCTCCAATAATTTCTCAACATCCTTCTGGAACTCAACAAAATTTAATGGGTGAAATTGAAAACAACAAAAAACAAATTGAGGAGTTAATTGTGAGGTTGAATGATCCTGTAAGTTCAACCTCAAAAAGAACCACTCTTATAAATTCACTTCAAGCTATGTTAACACATGTAGATGCAATTAACAAGCAATTAAGTGGTTGGGCAGATAAGAGGCAGGAGTACAAAGATTTTTTATGCAGATAAACTATCCCACAAACAAGTAAAAAATGAAAAAAATACAAAATATAACTTGTGTTCACTATTGACTAACCCATGTACAAATCAACCTCTTAATCTTACAAGCAAGAGGCTTTCTATCCATTGGTGCAACCACCAAGGGATAAAGGAAATTTTTTGGAAGAGGTGGTGGATAGTTTTTGACCATCCTCCATGCAACAATAATGAGGTCCCCCAATATTTCTTGAGGAAACTCTACTATGAGTTTGTCCTCAACAAAATCCCCAACTATTTTGATATGCAAGACTTCCAGGGAAGAGGTGGTGGATCGACACAAGATAGACTAGGTGCACATCTTGATCCTCAGTAGGTAGCAAGATGAGCACTCACTAGACCGGCTTATGAGCACGTTGCTATCCCTTCCATTGTGAAGGAGAGTGCTGAGGTGGATACTCTATAGTCTATTACTTCTCTAACTGCGAGTATCATCGAGCGTGCAAGTCCTGCTGTACAACGAGAGGTAGGGGAGACTTTGAGGGTTAGGGTTCCACCCCATATTTGTTAGGCTTGTGGGTCCACCTATACATATGACCCCACAAATAGTCAGGAGGTTGGTGCATAGGTTACGTTTGCAGCTGACTAGTTGGCGATGACATATGCCATATTGAATGAGGCTTTCAACCTCGATACTCAGGTAAATGTTAGCATGTTCATTGAATTTAATTTATTAAATTTCATTTTTGAAATGTAAGATTAACTAATTTAGTTTAATGATTGTAATAAAAATTCAGGGTCATAGTGTTCATACTATTTTCATCGGCCCTCCACCTCCTTTTTACTCCACGATATCTACTGCTGATGTATGTAACTAGTAAAAATTTATAAATGTTACATGTGAATAACATTGTTATATGAATGGTATTCTAATATATGATTTTGGATGTTGAATAGGTTAATATTGGAGATTTCACGACAACACCTCCTGGTGGTGGTGGAGTTCAAACCTTCACTCAGGTAATAGAATAAAGAGTTTAACTAATGAATTGTACTTAATAGATTTGTGTAGTTTATATTCATATTGTTGATTACATTGCATTGCACATCTTTCAAATTCAAAGCATTACTTCACATTGCATAACTAATAACTAGATGTTGATAGATGAATTTTTTTCAATTAAAATATAGTTTTTTAGAAAGTCAACATAAGCAGTGATGCAATTACTTCACATAACATAACTAATAACTAGGAGTAGCTTCTAATTGCATTAGCTTGTCATGGCATTCCATGAGACCACATTTTATTAAGGAATTTTTTCAAACAGTTCATTTCCTTATCTATGCTATGGATGCTTGGAAAAAATATATCAAAGCATAATAGTAAGCAATATGATAGACAAGGCAATGAGCTGTTTGAAAAAATACCTCAAAGAAAAGTGGTCTCATGGTGATGTCCATCACCATGAGACCACATTTCTTTGAGGCATTTTTTCAAACATCTCACCATCTTGTCTATGCTATCATATTTTCCATACATGTCTACCAAAGCATTTTATCAAACAGTTCACTTCCTTGCTGCTATGACTAAAAGCCTAAAATAGGTGCTTTCCAACAAACTATGGATGCTTGTGAAAAATCTATCAAAGCATAATAGTAAGCAATAACATAGACAAGGCACATGAACTATTTGACAAAATGCCTCAATGAGACCCCATGTATTTGAGGCATTTTTTCTTACAATGCTCGCTACCTTGTCAATGCATCCACATTGGCAAGGTATTGAGCTCACTACCTTGCCAATGTTACCACATTGGCAAGGTATTGAGCTCACTACCTTGCCAATATTGGTAAGCTCACTACCTTGCCAATTTTACCACATTGGTAAGGTATTGAGCTCACTACCTTGCCAATGTTACCACATTGGTAAGGTATTGAGCTCACTACCTTGCCAATGTTACCACATTGGTAAGGTATTGAGCTCACTACCTTGCCAATGTTACCACATTGACAAGGTAGTGAGCTGTTTGAAAAAAATGCCTCAAAGAAATGTGGTCTCATTGTGATGGACATATCATCATGAGACCATATTTCTTTGAGGAATTTTTTCAAACAACTCACTACCTTGTCAATGCTTTTGCTTACTATTATGCTTTGATAGATTTTTTCCGTGCATCCATAGTTTGGTTGAAAGAAAATGTTTTAGGCTTTTAGCCATAGTAACAAGGGGACCTTGGAATGGGGTATGCCATCTATCAAAACATAAAAGGGGGGATTTTCATGAGTGTTATGGTTGTAATTGCCTTAGTAGACACATGCAAAATGTGGATGCATAGACAAGGCACATGAACTATTTGACAAAATGCCTCAATGAGAGATGTCCTCGTGGTCAATGTGGATGCATTGACAAGGTAGTGAACATTGTAAGAAAAAAATGCCTCAAAGAAATGAGGTGGTATCATCGTGATGTGACCCCATTTCTTTGAGGCATTTTTTCTTACAATGCTCACTACGTTGTCAATGCATCCATATTGACAAGGTATTGAGATCACTACCTTGCCAATGCTATCACATTGACAAGGTATTGAGCTCACTACCATGCTAATGCTACCACATTGACAAGGTAGTGAGTTGTTTGAAAAAATTCCTCAAAGAAATGTGGTCTCATGGTGATGGACATCACCATGAGACCACATTTCTTTGAGGCATTTTTTCAAATAGCTCAATACATTGTTTATGATTTTTCTTACTATTATGCTTTGATAGATTTTTTCCATGCATCCATAGTTTGGTCGAAAACACATGTTTTAGGCTTTTAGCCATAGTAGCAAGGGGACCTTGGAATGGGGTATGACATCTATCAAAACATTAAAGGGGGGATTTTTATGGTTGCAATTGCCTTAGTAGACACATGAGAAATGTGGATGCATGGACAAGGAACATGAACTATTTGACAAAATTACTCAATGAGAGATGTCCTTGTAGTCAATGTGGATGCATTGAAAAGGTAGTGAGCATTATAATAAAAAATACCTTAAAGAAATTGGGTCTCTCTCTCTCTCTCAGTCACTCACTCACTCAGTCACTCACTCACTCCTACTATCTCTCTCCCACTCCCTCTCTCTCACTCCCTCTCTCTCTCTCTACCCTTAGCCATCTAGGTCTCTCACTTAACCCTAACCCTATCCCTAAACCCTCAACCTTTGACACTATGACTTAAACCCTAATCCCTCAACCCTATATCCTTAAACCCTTAATCCCTCAACCCTTAAACCCTAAACCCTAACCTCTCTCTCTCACTCACTCACTCCCTCTATATCTCTCTCACTCCCTCTTTCTCCCACTCCCTATCTCTCCCACTCCCTCTCTCTCCCTATCTCTCAGGTCTCTCCCTCGCACCCCCCTCTCTCTTAGGTCTCTCCCTTAGGCACCCTACCTAGATAACTATCTCTCTCTCTCAGGTCTCTCCCTTTGGAACCCTACCTAGGTAACTCTCTCTCTCTCCCTCCCACCCTACCTAGATAATTCCCTCTCACTCCAACCCCCTCTCCCACTCCCTCTCTCTCTCCCTCTCTCTCAAGCCTCTCCCTCCCATCCCCCCTCTCTCAGGTCTCTCCCTAAGGCATCCTACCTACATAACTAGATAAATCTCTCTCTCCCTCCCTCACTCTCTCTTAGGTCTCTCCCTTCCACTGCCTCTCCCTCTCTCATGTATCTCTCTCTCTCTTACTCCCTCTATCTCTCCCACTCCCACTCTCTCTCTCACTCCCTCTAGATATCTCCCACTCCCTCTCTCTCCCTATCTTTCAGGTCTCTCCCTCCCACCCCCCCTCTCTCAAGTCTCTCCCTTTGGCACCCTTCTTGGGTAACTCTCTCTCTCTCTCTCTCTCTCTCTCTCTCTCTCTCTCTCTCTCTCTCTCTCTCTCTCTCTCTCTCTCTCTCTCTCTCTCTCTCTCTCTCTCTCTCTCTCTCTCTCTCTCTCCTCTCTCTCCCTCTCCTCTCCCTCTCTCTCTATCCCTCCCACCTACCTATATAAGTCCCTCTCACTCCCAGCCTCCTCCCTCCCTATCTCTCTCTATCCCTCCCACCCTACCTAGATAATTCCCTCACTCCAACCCCCTCCCTCTCTCTCTCTCCTCTCTCTCTCTCTCTCTCGATCTCTCCCTCCCACACCCTCTCTCTCTCTCTATGTCTCCCCCCCTCTCTCTATCCCTCCCACCCTACCTAGATAAGTCCCTCTCACTCCAACCCCCTTTCTCCCATTTCTCTCTGTCTCTCTTGGGTCTCTCCTAAGACACCCTACCTACATAACTAGATAACTCTCTCTCTCTCTCTCTCTCTCTCTCTCTCTCTCTCTCCTCTCTCTCTCTCTCTCTCCTCTCTCCCTCTCTCTTAGGTCTCTCCCTCCACCCCCTTTCCCTCTCTCAAGTATCTCTCTCTCTCTCTCCTCCCTCTCTCTCTCCCTCTCCCTCCCCCTCCCACTCTCTCCCTCCCCTCTCTCTCTCTCTCACTCCCTCTCTCTCCCACTCCCTCTCTCTCAAGTCTCTCCCTCCCACCCCCTCTCTTTCAAGTCTCTCCCTCTGACCCTTACCTAATTAAATCTCTCTCTCTCTCTCTCCTATCCCTCCCACCTACCTAGATAAAGTCCCTTTCCTCCAGCCCCTCTCTCCCCTCCCTCTCTCTCTCTCTCTCTTCCTCTCTCTCCAAGTTTCTCCTCCCACCTCTCTCTCCTCCTCTATCTCTCTCCATTCCTCTCTCTCACTCCTCTCTCTCTCCTCCTCTCTCCTCCCTCTCCCCACTCCCTCTCTCCCTATCTCTTAAGTCTCTCCCTTTGGAACCCTACCTAGATAGCTCTCTCTTTCTCCCCCTCCTCTCTCCCCTCTCTCCCTCTGTCTCTCTCCTTCTCTCTTAGGTCTCTCTCTCCCACCCCCTCTCTCTCCCTCTCTCCTTCCCACCCTACCTAGATAAGTCCCTCTCTCTCCAACCCCTTCTCTTCCACCCCTCTCTCTCTCTCGGTCTCTCTCCCAGCCCCTCTCCCTCTCTCAGGTCTCTCTCTAGTCTCTCCCTCCCTCTCTCCCTCCCACCCTACCTAGACAACTCTTCTCTCTCTCTTAAAATTCTCCCTCCCTCTAAATACATACATACATACATACATACATATAATCAAACATACATACATACATGCATACATGCATACTTACATACACACACTGATACATTCATATACATACATAAATACATACATAAATACATACATACATATATACATACATACATACATACATACATACATACATACATACATACATACATACATACATACATACATACATACATACAGTCGTACACACATACATGCAAGCATGCATACATACATACATACATACATGTCATACAAGCATGCATACATAAATACATACAAATATATATATATACATAAATTTAATAGACTAGCATTTAACACAAAGCAATACATAACACAAGTGCATTATAATGTGTTCATGTTATGTCTTGCTTAGGAAACTCTTGAGTACAAATGCAAAAAATATGTCAAAACCATGAAATAATGGGAGCACATTATTTCTTTCTTTGGGAATCCCCAAGCCTTAGACTTGGTATTTTCTTTGGATTACCAACCCAAAGGCTTGGAGTGCCTTCCTAATGTCCAAAGACATGTTTTTGCATATTCTACAAGATTTCACATAATCGTGTTCGTGGTAACTATCAAGATTGCATGTGTTTCAAGGTTGAACAAATAAAAAACCTGGGTATTGTTAGGCTCTCTTAGCTATTTGACGATGTAACTTTTTTCACATTTTGACAATGTTAAGCCTTTCATCTTTATTTTCTTTTGTTTGTGTGTCTGTTTTTTGGAAAAAACCATTGTTTGGTATTTTTTCATTATAAATTAACTGTTCATTGAAATTTCAAATAAATTATATTTTTAGAAACTAGAATCCATTCTACTCATATTAAAAAAGTTTATTTTCAATTAGTTTTCAAAATTTATAAGGGTAGCATGACCAAAATTCTATTTTTCAGGATGTGTCCACTTTGAAAATTAGTAAAAATTCAAATATTCATTAAAAAAATTATTAGAAAAATCATGCATAAACTACATGTTAGCTAATTTCTCACTGAAGTGATTTTAAAAATACCAAAAAAAATTTAACCTTTTGAGGGAGCCACAAAAGTTGCTATGTTATGTTTTTTGACAAAAACACCAATTTTTGTGGCTCCCTCTTTTGAACCCCTTAATCTCTACCATTTTAAAAAAAAATAGTAGTTTAGGAGACTGGGAGCACTACGATCCTTTTTTTTTTATTGCATCTAAATTTTGAATGTAACTATCCTCAATTTCACATCCAAGGTCAGTATTTCCTGATTTCAAAAAAAAAGTGGCCACTTAAGACCCATTTTTGGCCTCCCATCTTTTTGCACTTACCCTTGTTCGATCCAAAGAATTTGAACATGCTTTACACTTAAGGGTAGCTTTGTGGCATCTGACGACCTCATTAACCTTTTCATCCAACAATCTTCTACTACTCACTCTTGCAACATTCAAGGCATCATTAGTTGCATCACATAATTTTTGAATCAATAGTTGAGCATATACAAATTTTGGGGTGACAGATGAGGACATGTGGTCCACCATGATATTGATTTCTATGCTCACCTTTTGGGAATCTGTGGTAAACTTGAGCATGGGTTTCAAAGAAGCAACTGTCTTTGATTCTTCCCCAATGTGATGTATACAACTTTTGGATCATGGGAATAATGTTGATTTGCTGTTAGTTGCGAGATAACTCACCTTTCAATTGCTGGAGCTGTTGATCTTTTCTTTGAACTTCTTGTTGAAGCTTCTTCTGTTTGTTCAAAGCATTAGAGATTTCTATATCCCAACAATATATAGTTGTTGGGCCAATTCCAACTCCAGAGTTCTATTTGTCAAATAAACAGGGAGCCTAAAGGTCCCCCCTTTAATCCGTGCACTTAGAGCAAAGAGAAATGAACACCAAAGAACCAATCAAAAGTAGGTTTTTGGTTTTTCAACAAGCTCATCTGGTGATATGTGATCTTAAAATTAATCTTCTCAGGGCTTAGGTCCATTAGGGTGGGATTTGAAAATGACTCGAAAAACTCATAATAATCACGTGTGATCGATAAGAGATGGGTCCATGTAGACTCAAGGATTCTATTGAGGCCCTTGGACTAGTCCATAATTTTCAAAGCCATATGTGGACTAAATAAATCTGCATTTTTATAAAGCAAAATATGGGCCAAGAAAGAAGAGTACCTGAATATTTTCTCATGCTTATACTTTTGTCACACTTACTGATTTACTTTTACCTTCACAGGTAAATAGGATGGTAAATGCAATCATGATTTTGATATGTTCATAAATGAATGGAATACTAAAATAGGTATTATGTGAAAGTGTTGATAAATGCTTTGAAAGAGTAGTTATGCTTACATTGATAAAGACCATACATTGCTATACAAATATGCTAAAGTTTAAGATGCATATGGATTTATTATGAATGTCTAACTACTAGTGTAAAAGTGCTAAGTTGGTTGCAAGGACAGGTTCAATCCTCTAAAATGGAGGGGAAGTATCACTCAGGAGAAGTGATTGGTTGGATAACCCTTAATGATACCTATTTGAGCTCACACACACACACACACTCACAGTAGAATGGGTGAGTCTAGACATAGTGTTGGGAATTGGTAAGTCATCCTTAGCATGATGTGTTTAGATTAGTAAGGGTCTTGATTACTATTGAGTTCATTCTTGGATAATGTTTATGTGTTTGGAGCTTATGAGTTCTTCCTTATGTTACTATGATTGATTGTATGGTTGAATGAGTATTTGAGATATATTCCTATATGCATATATATATATGCACATGTCAATATACGTGTATGTCGGATATAATGGGATATCCTTACTAGTATGTCAACATATGTATGATTATGCATATACGTATATAAATGTTAATATGATGTTATATAATGACATAATCATATGGTCATAGTCATTCAAGTATCGAATGAACTATTTGATCATCGTATTGCTATGGAATTTATATATATATATGAGTGTGCATATATATATATGCATATACATATATACATGTAAGCATTAATACTTATATAGAGGTGTGTGTATATATATATGTTTGCAAATATATATTATATGTATTGTAGACACTGAAAAATGTCCTAAGTCTGCGATTGTCATTTTTCTTGATCGTCGTCTTTTGATGATTGAATGATTTTAATTATTCAATTATGTTAAATCATATTCCTTTATTTAATTATTTAATTAATTCACTTTCTAATCTCTATTCTATCCTGATTAATTAAAATAAATTAATTATGTCACTAACACCCCTTTCTTCAATAATTAAATAAATCATTATTTATTTAATTATTTATCTTTCATCATTTGTCTATAGTTAATAATAATTATTATTTGACCTTTCATTCTTCTATAATTAAATAATTGTCAAAGATTATTTAATTATGTTTCATTCTCCTCCCCTTTGAATAAATAATTCAAATCAATTATCAATGTTTAATTTCCATCTCCCCATTTAATTAAATTGATTTCACAATTTAATTTAATTAAATGCTCCTTTTTCATTTTCTCCAAATAAATAATTTGGATGAATTATTTATTTGCCGCTTGTCCATTTCCTCCATTTTTGTATAAATAATTTAAATAAATCATTTATGCCTCCCTTTTGGTCAAAGATTCCCTATCATTCATTTATGTCATAGTCTTCATTTCTGTCATAGCCGTTAGGTGTCATAGCTCTTCCATGAATGGAATATTCTGGTTTCATCAATTCTCAACCATCGATCTTGGCATATTTTTAGAAATTTGATCTTGACCATCCATTCTCATCTGTCGATTTTGGAATCTTTCTAGAAGATCGATCTCGACTGTCTGTTCAAATGGTTGTCTATAAAAAACAACCTTCCTCTCCCATTTTTAACTTAACTACCGTTTTCTATCTCCAACCTTCTACTTACAATTTGCAAGTTTTTGCACAAGTCTACTACAAAATATGAGGACAAAGATTGTAAAAGGAGAAATAGGAGAGCAAGAGAAGAGATTCAAGTGCAAGCATGGGGAAAAATTTTGTTTGATGCTTTCATTTTACTCATGTTTTGTTTGTTTTGTCATGTTAGATGACGTTAATAGCTTAGAGGTGTTTGGCTGTTACTTTATCTAGGCTAGGACACTTTACCCCATCTTACATTGGTGAACCTGACATGAAGGACAAGATTTTGTAGGTCTTCATATAGATTTTTGCTTTTTTTTGTAGATTTTAGATACGAAACGATGCAACTGATGAACACAGTGACACATTTTATAGGAAGCGACACAACTAATTGACACAAGGACACATTCGACTAGAAATGACGCATCTGTAGAAGAACTCCATGGGCAGGAAAATTCAAATTCAACAAATTGACGCAATCACTCTAGTGTGATGTGATGCAGTGACACAACTGCTGAAAGAAACAACGCATTTGTCTGCTTGGTATATAATTCTAGTTTTAGTATCTTTTCAATTTTTCTTTTGGGTTTTGCAAGTAGGGTAGTGTTTTTCTAGTTACTAATCTTTTGTATGCTGCGTGTGGATTTGTAGTGGAGCTCCCAAAAAAGTTCTTCTCTTGAAGCAACAAAAAAATAGGGCTCTTAGTTTAGTTTTCTTTAATTTTTTTTGAATTTAGTTTCTTTATTTTCTAATTTAGTCTACTTGTTAATTTCTAAATTTTATCTTAGTTTTTAACCCTTTGTGCTAACTAGGTTTTTACAGCTTTTTGTTGGTCCAAGATAGCTTTGAGAAACTACTAATGTGTGGTTTTGTAGGTTTTTGTGTGTCCAAGGCTTTATTTTGAAACCACAAAATCTTGTTTTCTTTAGATTAGATAACATTTCAATTGGTGCTTAAAATGAACGATTGTCTTCTCTCACATAGATTTAACTAGGGGGTAATGAACCACTGTTTTAGAGTTTGAAGGATGGTAGGGATTATGCTCTCACCTTGTACAAACTCAGTGATCAGAAAGCCAAACCCATCTATTTTTGTGTTTACCTATTAGAGGGCCTTCCTTGGTAGGAAAAAGTACTCACCCCAAGGGAATGACCCAAGTGGTAATGGGTTAAAGCCAAGTCCTTCCGAACCGCTATATACATTTGTGATTACAAGGAAAGTGTGCAATCAACGAGAAGTGGTACATGATAGCTCTCCCCCAATATCTTTATGATATGAAAAACCCTTGTTCTAAGGGTTGGGAGACCTCTTGAGGGAGTTTATCACAATACCCCCTAAACCAAATTCCCTTACTAGACACCTCTTATTTTTTAGAAGCCAAAATCCTTCTATTTGCTGGAAGAAGAGGTTGGACCTCTGAAGTCGTCCCACATTTTCGTAGTTCACTACAGAGATGAAAAATTTCTTGAGATCCTTGTGGTCTTAGGGAATTTAGAACTTGGTATGCCGATAGAAATGAGTGCCGTGGAGGGGATTCAATGCTACCTAGTTCCTAGGCTATTCGCTTCAAATAGGCACAGTTGGAGAAATCCAAGTGGGAACCCAACGAATATTGTCCTTGCCAACCATAGGATTCGTGCTTGCTATTTTAAAAATCAAACATTTTCACATAAAACTAGACCAAAAACAAGTGCTTGATACTGTCTTATGTGTTTTCCAATTACATTTCTTTAGAAACAATCAAAACTTAGATCCAAACCATTTCAAAACATCAAAATTGTCAAAACAACATTCTGGAAAACCACAACTGTTAGACACAGAGCCGCATCTGATACTGTGAACCGCAATTGAGAAGTGGAAAACTGTAATTGACTTTTTGAAACATAATTGCTGAAAATGGAGCCACATTTGATAACCTGGACAGCAACTATGCGATGTATTTGCTGAAAACAGAGTTGCAATTGTCTGCTAAAAAAAAAATTCTGAAATCTGAGTCCAAAATCCAACCAAAACAATTTCACAGTGACCTCTGACTGATAAACTAGAGACTTACAAGATTCAACAACTCATTTTAGCATTTCCATTAGAAATACATTGCATTATAGGTTACATTCCTCCATCCTTTGCATTGCACAAATTAGACTTTGATTCTTAGGTTGCATTTGGGACTTCAAATTTTGAACATAGGGAGACCTTTGAGATTTTGGAAATTCTTGGTTACATATTCTATTTTTCATTGACCATTATCCTTGTCATTTTCAATCCTTGTCATTATCACCCTATGAAGTTTGAGTCTTAAGCTGGTGTCCTAGTCTTGGATCTACCTTGTCAAAATTATCCTCTTGATTACCACAAATGGTTAATGACACTTGGTATTATTAGCTTGGGTTCACATTAGCTTGATTTTCATCTTTTGTTTAAAATTTTAGGATTTCTTTGCATTTAACTTGACCTCATTTAGACTCATATTACATCCCTTTGATCATAGATTTTATCATCATCTTGCCAAACTTTGACCTTTAATCTAGATTGCACTTTGCACCTTTATCCCAAAAACAAAAAAAAATAGTTCATTTTACTTTAGCCTTAGCATCATATCATTTTACCTTAAATTTATCAAATTAGTCAACCTTTCATATCCTTTTCCATCCATTAATTTCACTATCCTTGCATCCTTACCTTCATCTTAACCTTAGTTTTGTTATTACCTTGATCTTCAATTTAGCATCATCTAGTCATCTTATCATTATCCTTGGTCATTAATCAAAATTTAATATCCTTTAGCATTAATTTGCTTCATCCTTTGGTCATTTTGCATCCTCATATCCAAAAATCCAAAAAAATCACAAAAAAAACATTGCTTAATCTCATATCATCTTACATTCCCATCTTGGATCAACATAGATTGGTTAGTATCCTTTATCTTAAATCTTGAGGTCCACATCCTTAGTATCATTTGACATCCTTTAGTCTCACTCTAGCTTCATTATCATACCATATCCTTTGGTCATTATCATCATTGCTTCCCAACCTTTAGTTTTAGGTGCATTATCATTTTCATCCTCATATCCTTATAATCCAAAAAAATCCCAAAAACACGGCTTAGTCTCATATCCAACTTTGCATTTATCATCCTTGTGTATCACATCCCTTTGTTATAGGGTCATTATCATCCCACAATTCTGTAATCTTGGTCTTAGGTACATTGGAACTTTGCATCCTCATATCCTAAAATCCAAAAAAATCCAAAAACACAGTTTAGTTTCATGTCCATTTTACATTGTCACCTTGCATTGTCATCCAAAGGTAACAAGTTTTATATGATCCTCACTGAATTTTCCTTATCCATCCTAATCCAAATTCATGACCATATCTTCACTTTACCTTGATCTTCTTCATAGTCAAGTTGAATACCAATCAATCCTCAATCATCAATACCAACCACTCACATACCCTTCTTACCAACAATTCATAAGCATTCATCCATCTACCCTCACTATCAAGAGTCAATTGACACATTCCATACCATTAATACCCATCAAACTTCCATTAATAACCTTTATCCTAACCTTGACAAGGGAAACCAACCTTCCACTAGTCCATTCCAATCCTCCACATCCTATCATAATCCATCATCCACTAGTCCATTCCAATCCTCCACATCTTATCCTAATCCATCATCCACTAATCCATTGACATCCATTCCATCCCAAACTACAATAGCATCCAATAAAAGCACATTAATTAATGCTCTCCAAGGAGAACTAGCAAAGGAAAATGTTCAACTCCTAAATGAAAACAAAGTTAGGAAATCCAATCACATTGCTAATCCTACACCATCCAACCATTTGTCACCATCATATCCTCCATCACTTACCAATACCAAAAAAGATCTTGTTGTTGAAACAAATCAAGATCAAGTTATCCATGATAGTCCAATCGTAGATCAAAATATTAATCCTTTTCATGACATCCACATTTCAACCATCTCCACCATTGTAGATGAGACAATTGCTCCCATGGGACACATAGATGATCTTCCTCTAGAAAAAGAGTCTCCTATTCTAGACATATTCACAAATGATCAAGCTATAGCTAAATTCATAGGACTCTGACAATGACTATAAAGACGGTTTTGACATCGACTTGGAAGCACCAGTAGAATCATTTGAATCTGATATGTCACAAAATCAAACCAAAGATATCCAACATGTAAATGAAGCTATGACATCTTATCAACTAGGATCATCTATCTTTGTTAGAGTAGGCTTTCTTAAGATGAGAAAATACCGAGTAATGATCTCCACATACACAATGATGGGTTGCATCTTGCTTCCAAACTGAAAAACACCCTATTGCAAAGAGAATATGTCAAAACATGTAGTATCAAGGAAGAGGAGTAGGCCGAAATGAGCAAGGCATTCTAGAACCAGTACAGTTTCAAGAAAATTTGAGACATCAAGGTCTTGGCTATTGTTCAGTCAGAGAATCAAATAGTGGTACCTCCTTGATATCAGGGGCAACTTTATCTGATACAAACATCAAAATGGGAGCCATGAGTAGTTCTTACCATGAGGCTGCTACCAACACTCCTTCCATCCACACCATAAATCATCATTCCAACATGAATAAACCTTCCATTTGGAACCAACAAAAATAAAATTATTATAAATCCAAAGTTCAAAATCAAATGCCAAATTCCATTGAATCAAACAAAAATTCAAGTGGACAAACAAAATTAAAATGGATCTCAAAGGAAGATGGATCAAGCAAAGAGAATAGTTCAAACCCAAAAGTTAATAAAAAATGTGGAGCTACAAGAAAAGAGGTCTCCCACATATAAAAAATGCCCACCTCCTTCCAAATGGTCATCACAAAAGGCATATAAAGTGTTGGTTCCAAATGTTATCCCAATCAAAATTCCAAACTCCATCATCCATCATCCCAAGTTTGGAAAATAAAAACTATTGCATCCAAATGTACAAATAATCCTTCCACGATTACCATCATCCATCATTCTAAAAATCATACCTCACAAATCCATCACATCTTGGCAATAACTCTTTATCATAAGGACTCCCATGGTACGCTATCATGATGTGCGTATTCTAATAAGGCCAACTCTAGTATCAACAAGGATCACAATGACATCAATCAGTTGTATGCAAGCACTATGACCCTAACAAGGAAACTACTCCATCAAAGTCATTATTGGCATATCATGGCGTTAGTCTCTACATCAACACCATTGAAGGATTCAAAACAATTAGTGATCATCTAAAGCATCAAGGCCATCCAAAAATATGAAAAATACAAAATTACAAAAAAATTGAAAAAAAATCAAGAAAAAAATAGTAAAGAGAAAATTTTCATCCTATAGTGAAAACCATTTTTTATGGCAAACAAGTGTCATGTGTAAGAACAATTATCTATGTGGACCATTACACTTGGGGGAAATTTGTCTCATCTCCCATACCCTTCACATGACATTTCTTATGGAACTTCCATCTATCTATCTAATCCATATCATTTCCATCCATTTTCCCAGCTACCTTGATCTTGATAAGAAATAGGGTGCAAGCATAAATCATGCTTTGGGAAAATTCTTGACATGTCTATCCTTTGGTCATACACTATCCATAAAATATCATGTCATTACCTTCATAGAATTTATCCAAACCCATACCTTGGAGAAAAAAAAAAATTCCTATGCGACATAGTCCTTCGAGATCACATGCTAATTCTTTTAGCCAATAATCCTCATGTCTCCCATCCTTTGCCAAAATCAATCCATTATCCTGTCATACCTATTTCTAGACTTGGTTTCCCTTGTCATTGGTTTAAGGATTCTAATCCACTTATCCATGTTCCCTCCATAATCCCATCTAGTCCTAAGGTTAGTCATTTCAAGCGCAACAAGCCTAATCCATAATTTCTTATTATGCACTCTAGTGCGTCATCTAAAACATTCCTTGGCTTTTCTCTTATCCTTGCTATAGACCTTGATCCTTTAGTTACATTGTCATCAACCGGATATGTCTTTCCCAATCCTCACATTGTTTTTGGATGTGTCCTTCCCATATCAAACAACATTTTCATCATCATCACCTATCAATTGGTTTTCATCTTGACTAGGGGAAAGATCATGTTTGTCCTTGGATCCTTGTGCATGCTTGCTTGGTTGATTATGGGTATCTTTCACATGCATTTTCTATGATCCTTATAGTTATCATCCATAACAAAGTATCATTCATCCATAATAAAGCTTTTTCATCCTTTCCATTGCTTGAAGACGATCAACATTTAGCATCCTTCACTTTCATGATCATCCTTTTCATCCATTGATCCCCTCGTGCATAATAATTTGGTCTTATACGTGATTGGGGGAAATTCCTTGACTCACATCTTCATGGGAAATAACACATGATATCAGCCTTTTAAAACATAAAAATACTCCCTCCCCCCCCACCCCCCAAAAAAAGTAAAGAGAAATAATTCATCCAAAAGTGAAAACCACTTTGTTGGTGCTTTGGATAAGTACCATGGTGAAAACCTAGCAAATAGGTGCCATGTGTAGTCAATCTATTCTCCTTTGTTTGCTGTCACTCTATCTAATCCTTTGTCCCTTCCACTTATTCATTCACACATGTCACTTGTTCACAATAAACTTTTTTATCCTCCCCTGGCATGAGAACCACCGATATTTAGTATCTTGATCATCCTTCACATTCGTCCGCTACTTCTCCTCACACATAATAAGTTGGTCCTATGCCTAACTAGGGGAAATTCCTTGACTCACATCTTCATGGGAAGCTAACACATGGTATCAATTTCATAAAACTTCAAAAATCCAAAAAAATCAGAAGTCATCAAAATCTAAAAAAATTAGAAAACATCAAAAAAAATAAAAAAAATAGAAAACATCAAAATCCAAAAAAAAGAAATTAGAAAAACCTTCAAAAATCTAAAAATAGCAAAAAATTCAAACCTCCAAAAGACTGAGTCTGAGTCTGAGTCAGAGTTAGTCTGTATTAGAGTGGTCAATAGGGAAAACTTTAGTGGCGAATCTTCGCCAATTGGCGAATTCTAGGAATCCGCCAAGTCGAAATTGGTGAATTTTTCGCATCCAACAAGATGTCCAATTGCTCAGATTTTACGAACTATAGGTCCAATGCATGTCCATTCACCAATGAGTTTTTTTATGAGACATATTTAAGCAACAAATTTTCCATTGTCAAACTACGCGTTTCAATTGGACCGACTAATATTTTCGCCTCGAATCCTGAAAGCATTTAATAAAACACCTACATATTCGCCAATACTATTAAAAAACATTGTATCAGGACCCATTTCACCAATTAAAATTTACAAATAGTTGCTTGTGAAGACCTATTTTGTCAATTAAAATTTATAAATAGTTGCTCATGAGAACCTTTTTCGCTAATAACATTAAAGAATAATTACATTTGAGGACACATTTCACCTTGAAAATTACAACGTATCGTTGTATAAGCATGCGAGATTCGCCAAATTTTTAATATACCATTTAAAAATCCCGCAGAATTCACCAAATATGGAATCATGGATTGATATAAATACAATCGAAAGTGTCATTTATTCTTACACATTTTATTTGGTTCTAAGGTTCTACTTCTCAATTTGGAAGTCAGTGAAAGCCAAAAACGTAGACTTAAAAGGTGAGTGATCATTTCTTCATAGTGTTATTAGTTATAATAATAAGTTTTCTTTATCTCTTTTCCATTCTTGCTTCAACAAAGTGAACCTTAGAACCAAACTCTGAAGTTTCAAAGTTTTCGAAACCTCTGACCCATTGAGTAGAAAGTTGACCAGGAAAGACTTGCAACTCAACAAAGTGAACCATCAACCAAGTCGGGGAATTGGGAAGTTATGAAAATTTAGAACTCCACGACAAGGTTATAAAACTCTGAAGACTAGCGACTAAGGTTAGGAAAAGCCAAAAAAATTATATTGTATTACATGGTATTGAATTTGATATGTGATTCTGCATCATTTTTAAAGAACAACACTTATCACACTACTTATAAATTCCTATTGCATTTCCATTCACACAATGTTTCATAAATAACTAAAAGGAATATTATTAATCCATTCCTTGAACAAAAGCTAACAGTTCAACATCCATAACTTATAAGTTATAAGCTAACAAAAGCTAACAGTTCAACATAAATAACTTATAAAGGCATCTACCCAACTTAAACAATAAAAGCTTAAACTATCAAATCACCTAAATTATACTGAGAAATCCTTATGCATCCATTACCATAAAATATTTATTCACAGATAAACATTCCACAACAATGAAACTATTCAAAAATCTATCATTCTAATAATAGACAATCCACTGGCAAATATAGAGTTTTAAATTTTTTGTCTTGATAACGGGTTCTTGAAGACAACCGTTTTAGAAATTAAAATAAAAAGTATTTGAAGTATCAAGAGAGCCAAATTAAAGAAAATAACATAAAAACTAAAAAATAAACAACGGTCCCACTCTCGGCATTGACTCCTTCTCTTTCAATTATTTCTGCCTCCTTCTCCTTTAGTAACGCCTCCCGTGCCTTTACTCGTTGCTTGTATTCTTGGTACTTGGTGACAATTGCGGTGATGTTTTTACTTCCTGGAGTTGTAGTAATCTATAACCTGGTTCTCCATGTGACCAAATCCTTCACACTCAACCAACATCTGAGATCTTTTCTCTTCTCCACATTTATAAGTCCTCAGGTGGATCTCCATTCCACTGAGTTTCGAGGACTCCCATGTCACTGTAGCAGGATTAACTATTTCTTTCTTGAATATCTCTCTAAAATTTAGAGAGATCTCTTTTATATCTAGAATGTTTTCATCAAACTCATCAATAATTTCCACTCCCAGAATACAACAATCTTCTTTAACTTCCACCAACATTTCATAATATTGATCAAGTGTATTATTAGTTTCCTTCACTAGATTATCATATATATTCAATTTCCACTCCAATGAAATGGACCAAGAAGGGTCTAGCTCCTTAGGATTATTCACAATTTTCTCACCAATTAATATCTTCAGATCCATAGAGTTCAATTCTTTCATTTCATAAGAGAGCACATAGAGACTAGTTTGATCTTTTCTGAGCTGCTGAAGTTTTGTTACTAACTCCTCCCTCTTGTTAACAACTTGAGTACAAAAGAGCACAAATTTATTCATAAAGAAGATAGCCTCTTGAGATATTTTATCGATCCCCTCACAAACAACTATGGAATAGCTCAAATTATTTTTAATTTTCTCTATGGTGAGCGCATTGATGACCTCTACCTGAGAACTTGAGGCTTCATCAGATGTAGGAGGAGTGGCCATGGAAGAAATAAAGTTACTCAATGCGAGGACTTGAGATTCCAGTTTTATATTTTCTTTCCTCTATTCTTTCACTCTTTTAATCAAGGTATTGATTGAATAATTGGCATGGTACACATCACCTTCCAGTGTTGGAGGCCCCATATCAACATATGTGACTTTGTAGTTTGCCTCCGTTTTTTCATCTTCATTTAAATCCTTCACAAGCTCAACAATTTCTAACATTTGATTTCTAGAAGTAGCATTAGTCACCATCCTTGACATCCTCTTGGATTTCTTAGGTTTTGAAGAGCTTTGAAGTAACTTTGAAACTGTATCCACTCCAATTGTCATTGTAGGAATATGCTTTCTCTTCTTCTCCACCACTTTTTTTAGCCATCCTAGGGAGGCTACTACCAAACCAGAATCTTCATTTCCACTAATAGATTCTTTAGGAGCATTAGGAGTGATAGGTGGATTATCAATCAGAGGTAGAGAAGAGGGAAATTCAAAGTTAGACAAAGGAGGAAAGATATTATCTTTAGCGATCTGTTTAAAGATAGCTTCAAAATCTGCAACCACAAGTTTTCCTTGATTGGTCTTCTTCTTAGGGGTAGGAGAAAGCACATTGTCTTGTTAACAGACACTCTTCAACTTGATTGTTTCTTTTGGCCTATCACCATCACCTCTTGACTAAGAATTTGCACTAGAGGACCTCACAGAGGGTTTCCTCGATGATACACTTGCGCCAAATGCTTACGTAGACCCCAATTCATTCTTTTGTGATGACTTAGGCTCCTAAATAGGACCAAAAAATTTCTGCCATTTCCCATCCAACCAGTCCTGGGTTCTTTAAAGCACTAGGGTAGCATGCCCTCATATCTGAAATTTCACTTTGGCTCCAATCAACCCTAGGGTGGGATTTCTTAGGCAATTTTCATATGCAATATTGATGATTGTTGAATCCTCGGCTACATTTTCAGGAATGTGAAATGACAGACCGAAAGCCTATATCTGTTTTAGCGTAGCCTCATATAATCTCTTCTCAAAAATTCCTTCTCATCGACACAATCTTCCTAGAAATCTCCGATAGATGGGTGATGCTGATATAAGCTCCCTCCATAGTTATTATGCTTCACAAAACCCTTACTGTCAAAATTATCTCTCATAGATAGATTTTGGAGGTTATATTCCTTGAGAATTCCTTCAGATGCCCTGGCCATCTGGTTTGATTTGCACACAAAAGAAGGGGTCTCCAATGGGAAGACACACCCTTGTTTCCTCATGTTCGTATACTTAATATTAACCATGGTCATTTGTTGACAAACTTCTAGAAATATCAGTAAATCTTTAGGATATCGAGGTAATTTAAATGGGGCTTTCTCAAAATGCCCTATTCTTAGATAGGAAAATTTATCAAATTGGATATAAAAACTCCCAAATTTTGATACAAGAGAAATCAATTCAGGGGAAAGGCACATTTCTGGATTTCCATCTAGCTTCCTCACGACCTCCATTAAAAATGCATTATTAACATGACAAAAATCACCCATTCCAAATTGTTTAGTGAACTGAGGAAAGCGTTTATACATAGGCATATTAGAAGCTGGGTTTCCTTGTGGTTCCAACCCAGGCCAAAAGGACCTCTAACTACCTACAATGTACATCATGCAAGAACATATACAAAAAGTAGCAGCCTTATGGAAATTAATTAATTTCTCATTCAAATGGAAGCAAATAACTACAACCCAACCAATGAAAATGTTCTCATCATAGACTATCAAGATCAACTGAAACGTCCAATCCTCAAATAACGCCACTTGTGCATTCCCAACAACGCGGTGCAATAAAGCAATAACATATGCAATTTCTCCCTTAAAATGCAATCTTTTGAGTTTACTCGCAGTTGTGACTTACCTTTCTTTTCAAAATTCAACTAGGTTTTGGCAATGGATTTCTTACACCAGTCCTTATTCGCTTTGAAAAATTCACCTACCATTGTGACATACATGTCTTCTACAAGTTCCCTTTCTTGAATCCCCAACGCGTGGGAAACAACTTTAGGAGAAATTTCTGCAATTACAACTCCATCCACGACTTTAATTTCCCGTGTCTACGTTATGTACCTTCTCGTACATGCACTTATCAGGTCCACACTCAACACAACTTTTGGAAACCCTCCAGCTTGAGCTAGCCTACTTTCTAAGAGTTTTATATCCAGCTCAGACTTGTTGTCCCTCTCTAGGCGCGCCCAAAATTCGTCTAACTTAAAAGGTCTGAGTGTCGTATCCCTTACGTTGACCCAATGTTCACTTTGCATGAGCACAAATTCGTGAAGAACACATATTTGCACATGAGATTTTGAGAAGTACTGGCCTTGAGAAAGAATGAGAATGCAGCCTAAAAGTATGAGTAAAAATAATGTTTTCACTTGAGAAGTACTGGCCTTGGAAAAGAACAGGAATGCAAGCTAAATGTCTGAGTAAAACTTTGCCACCCACTTATGCCATTATTTTTGATAGGACATGATTTAAATACAACATTCAATTTCATTCCTCGAAAAGATAGCCTTTAAACCTGCATGCTTTTGGAAATTCCTGAAAAGACAACTCAAGTTAATTCCGTACATAGGATTCAATGAGATGTCAGACGATGATTCCTTTGAAAGGAAAGATAAGTTTTTGAAACCTCTAACCCATCGACTAAATCCACACACTGTAACTCAAAGGTTATGTATGCATGAACTTAAGTTACTCAACAAAGTGAACCAAGTCGAGGAATCAGGTAGTTATGAAAATTTAGAACTCCACAACAATGTGACATGTCACATGGTTATAAAACTTGGAGGCCTAGCGACTAAGCTTTCTTTGCTCCCTTATTTTGAGTCTACAACCATACATCAAAATTCAAATGTTCATCGAACGATTGAGTAATTTATGACATAAATAATAAACGTGTGTTTTTTTTTTTTTTTTTAATCATTAATGCGTTTAGATTGACATCAAGGCCTTTATAAAATGAATTACAATGTCACATTAATAGCACAGCCATTAATAACATTAAGCACAGTAACACTTAACATTGCAATTGCAAAGGACTTAATAAAATGAATTACAATGTCACATTAATAGCACAGTAACACTTAACGTTGCAAAGGACTTAATAAAGGAATTACAATGCTAATTAATAACACAACCATTTATTTTATTACAACTGAATTACAATGTCACATAATTACATAGTACAAATACAAATGTAAGCACAAGCGCCAAGCTTCTGCTGGATTGTTGGTGAAAACATAAATGTAATACATGTGTGTCTAAAAATAAATGGGACTTGCCAGGTCAACCATACACTCTGAAAATAAATTCCTGGGACTTCTGGGATCAACCATGGTGTTTGAAAATAAATTCATGGGGAAAGGCGGGCTAATCAAACCAGGGAAATGGGAGCTGTGAAGATACAAAATGTACTTCTCCCCTTTGAAAATCAGAGTCATGCAGAAGATGAGGGGTTGTAAAACTACTCCCATCTTCTACTTGCAGTTTCCATGCACTGGGAGAGCACTTATCTCCATCATAGCTCCTCATCTTGGCTCAAAACCTGTCTGAGGAGTCAGGTGAACCAAATCAACTTCTTTCCAATTCCACCCATTCTGAACTTGAAGGAAATTGGTCTTTTACTTTGTAACTACATAAATATAGGTAGGAGAATTTAGAGTATCCCCAATAATGCCACATCATTTTCTTCCCGAATCCTATTCCTTATTAACCCTACAAAATGAAAACCCTTATGACAATTCGAACATTGCACTCAAATTCTCAATATTAAAGCCTTTAGCCTTCAACAAATGATTTCAATTTTCAGTTGTGCTCACTATCCTTATTTATGGGCAATAGTGCCACCAATAGTGCCACTACCAGACTGGTCCCCATGTACACCTCACACGTGTCATGTGTGAGGTTAGGTATAATCATGATTCATAAATCATAATCGCGATTTGAGCAAACCAAAAAACATACTTAAATTTCAATTGATTTGTGTAAATTAAGCCTTACATTTATTTAAATGTTTAATTTGATTGACGTCTGACTTTGACAGGTTGACAATTATCAAAATCGCTAGTGCCCCTCAAAGTTCAAACGATATGAAATCATTACAAATCTTGTTTCATTAGCCATTTAGTCTTACATTGGCAACAAATTTAAAACTGTTGATCATTGTAAATCTAACGGTTAAAGTGTGATTATGGAGGTTTAAGTTCGCATGACTAGCGCTCTGTGCATTTCATTCTAGAATGAAACTACAACCATACATCAAATGTTCATCGAATGGTTGAGTAATTTATGAATTATGATATAAATAATAAACATGTGTTTTAAAGTTGTTTTAAACTTTAATGCTCTAGGATTGACATCAAGGCCAAGGGGGCGATAACTTAACGTTGCAAAGGACTTAATAAAATTAATAATGATATTGAGAACCTGGGGAGAAGGTCAATGACAAATTAGAAATCAATAACATTTTAATTTTTGGTAAACCCTAACAAGAGTGACAACTTTTAGTGTAACTTATAATGTTTTTTTGTCAATTTGATGGCAACTTTCTTTTTTCATTTGTATTGCTTTATGTTTTACTTTTAAATCTGTATGTAATTATTTCATAAATAGATAATACTTAATTTCTCAAAGGAAAAAAAAACTAATTTGAATAGATTCATAGGCACCGAACTCAGAAAATAACTCTGTGATGGTAACTTTCTTTTTTCATTTGTATTGCTTTATGTTTTACTTTTAAATTTGCATGCAATTATTTCACAAATAGATAATAGTTAATTTCTCAAAGGAAAAAAAAAATGATTTGAATATATTCATAGACACTGAACTCAGAAAATAACTCTTTATTGTAAATTTATAACCATTTATTTTATTACAACTGAATTACAATGTCACATTATTACTATCACTATTACTAACCCTATTTAATAATTTATGGGCCACTAGTGCCGCTACCAACCTGATTTGCGCAAACCAAAAACCAACTTAGTCTATTCGTGTATCTTAAGCCTTACATGTACAATTAAAAATTAAAATGTTTAATTTGATTGACGTCTAGCTACATGCAAATTGTACCTCAATTTGACAAGCTGTCAAAATCACCAGACTCTAGTCAGCACTACCAGTGCCACTCAAATGATATGAAATCATTACAAATCTTGTTTCATTAAAGCTATGAGTTGTCCAATCAATCGCTTCAGATGTTCAAAATATTGAGAATTTCAATTAAATGAAATGTAATACGTTGAGGCATTGAAAGGAGAGAAATGAGCCTTGATCTCGCCATGTGTCTACATCTAATGGTTCTAGTGTTATTCTAGAGGTTTCAATTCGCAAGTCTATTGATTTTCCTTTACATCCTTTGTGTAAAATGTTCTTAATTTTTTAAGCTTTGGTCCTACGTTTTTCGTAGGTGGTCCCTCTTTTAAAACAAACTTTCTACACATGCATATTTCTGCCACTTAAGTTCTTCTATCGCTCATCGCCAAAATCCAACCCATTGGGTTCATTACCATGATGATGAGCCTTGATCTCCCCATGTGTCTGCATCTAACGATTCTAGTGTAATTCCGGAGGTTTCCATTTGCAAATCTACTGCTTGAGAGATACACTTCCAAAATGCAACTATATCCCTCCATCAAAAATTCATTGAACAATAGTGGTCCATAATGTCATGTGGTCGCTGAAATTTGGAACCTTAGAACCAAAGTCCGAAGTTTCGAAGTTTTCAAAACTTCTGACCCACCGACTACATAGATGACCAAGAAAGACTTGCAACTAAGGTTAGGAAAATAACCAAAACCTCAACTTTGGTGAATTAAGATAGGAAAGGTGGCAAGGATGGTGCATTTATGAAGTGAATATTGTGGGCAGATTTTAGCAAGTGGACATGACTAGAGGATTGATAGGTAATTAAGATCGGTACGTGTGGAGTTTGGAAAATTATTACCTCTCGGCCAGGCCTGGAATTTGACGGCCACACCTACTTGTCATATGAAAATTTTGTGATAGTTTGTTCATTTAAATGCCTGTCACTTTACATTTTATGAAAAAATTTAATTGTCAAAAAACTATTTAATTTATATTATTTTTATATAAAATCTTTAATATTAAAAAATTATTGATTTTATTAATCATACATATTAAATAAATGCTATAAAATAAATGTTGTTGAATTTTTTTTATAGTTTAATCCTTAAATTCATCTATCTAAAACCATTAATTATTTGTAAAAGGCAAATAAATTTTGACATGGTCACCAATAAAACCAAATGTTGTATTATCTTGAAAAAAATCAAAGTTGAGAATCACTGTAAACAAAATGCTATAAAATAAATGTTGTTGAATAAATCATATATATTAATATAAAGTGAAATTAGAAAGAATTATTCCAATTCTAAACTAATTTATATTTTTATCATAGACATTCTTATATGTACTTTAGATTTATCTTCATCCATCAACTACCAAAAATTATTCCAATTCTAAACTAATGCTATAAAATATACTTTAGAAAGAATTATTCCAATTCTAAACTAATGCTATAAAATATACTTTAGATTTATGTTCATCCATATCAACTACCAAAAAAGCTGATTAACCAGCACAGTTTCCATTCCCAACATATCAAATTATCCCTAATCATACCTGCCTAAAATCTACCCTTCCAATCATTGTTCATGCCCCAAGGTGTTTTACAATTACAATGCAAATCCAGGCATAACCCCCAAAAAACAAAATCACAGACAAGATTTAGTACAATAATCTATTTTTTTTAAAAACTTGTACTACTTAGATGCCTTCAATGAATTACCCATCTCCAATGGCTCTATCTCCATTAACGACTTCATCTTCTTCCTAGGACATAGACCCTTCTTTTCACACATATTTTCTCTGGCAATGTCTTTGAGATTCTCTATGACCTCCTCGACCTCCATTAGCTTGACGCAAATTTTGAGTGCTTGCCACCCGCACTCCACACCTTCTCACCATAGAGCTTTGGTGCATCCTTTTGGCCACTTGATAAAGAGATGATTTAAATCCATGAGCTCTGGGCCTCCACCATCCATGCCTTCAACCTTAACAAGCCCCACTCTTGGTATCACCCATTCCAGAATGCCTTCCATATCCTCTAAAAACTCTTTGTGAACCAGAGTTTTCATGAATTTCCTCACTATAGTCACTGGCTCTCCTAAGTCCAGACCCCAATCCATGACCAATGAATAAATATCCACATTGGTCCTATATCTGTGCTTTAATTTTTCAAAGCCATTAGCCAAAATAAATTGAACTGCTTGTGCCACCTGCACATCCTTGAAGAGAAATAAACCCCGCAATTGGTTCATAGATGCTTTGCCAACAAAAGGGTCCAACTTCCTCTACGATGTCAAGGTGAAACTGGCCTCCATTATTTCTCTGGTTCACTGGCTTCCAAACAACCACCCACCACCGACTGGCTACATGGGATGTGTGTCTTTAATACATCTCAATTTTCCAGCCATCTCCATTAATTCTGATTCCAAAATGTACGTCCAGCGCCGACAAAAGACCTTCATAAAAAGACCTTCATAAATGCTTCACTTTTTATGGAAACTTCCACACCTCCTTTGCTTACTAAACAATGTTTAATTCACCAATGTTTTTTTCTTAATCATTTGAAAATAGGTTTAATTCGCCAATGAGTTTTATTTTTTAGTTTGAAAAAAAGTTTTAATTGCCAACAAAATTTATTTTTCTAGTTTCAAAATAGGTTTAATTCGCCAATCAAAATATTTTCTTGGTTTGAAAATAGATTTTAATTGACAATGGAAAATTTTTAGTGGTTTTAAAAAAATTGCATTTCGCCAGGATTTTCCACAAACTTCTGACAATTAGAAAAGATTCGCCAATGGACATTATTTTTTTGACGAAAAATGAAAAAAATTCACCACTAAAATTAATATTTTTATTAGGAAGTATACAAGATTTGCTAGGATTTTACACCTTCGCCAGGGGGGGTTTCTTAAATTTTTCCTTGGTGGTCAAACTACATTGTCTCTATGCATTTGCTACGTAGGCAAGGTTCATCTTAAATGAGCCCCCAAGAAATTAGGTAATTCCTTTTAGGTTGTCAAAATAAAATCATGACTTAGTCTTTTGTTGAATAAGGAAAAGTCAAGTTGTGTTGAACTATGAGGTCTCTATGTGTATAACGTTGGAAAGGCCATCAATCGATGAACCCTCGAGGCTACCTAGGTCAGTCCTTTAGGGTTTGTCGAGTTCGGTCATGTCCTTGGTCTGCAAGCAATCATCATTCAAACCAAATAATGAATCAACAAACAAACATAACCAACAAAATCCTTCAATTAGCTAATCATCCTATCATCAATCAATCTATTAGATCATCAATCTTATCAAAATGGGGCATTATGTCATTTTCCTCATTCGGTCCTATCTCTTGTCTTTTATCAAGATGCATCCTTCTTGAGATTAGGCTTTGTCAATTTGATCATTCACCTTAAGTAGGATGTGTCTTTCTTGTAGTTAGGTGCCCTGTCAACATTTGTTAACTTTATCAGATGTGTCCCCTACCTTAAACAAGATGTATCCTTCCTGAAGTTGGGTATCATCACATCACTTGGTCATATCAATCAATATTTTTCAAACAATCAATCGATCTTGTAAACCTTTTCAATCAATCTTTCCTTAATCAGGATGTGTCCTTCTTGAGATCAGGCGCAATCATTATCAATCAAACCTTGTCAACCCTATCAATCAATCTTTATGAAATCAACCTTACCAATCTTGTCAATCAATTTCGCCTTACTTAGGATGTGTCCTTGAAACTAGGCACAGTCAATCAGATCAATTTTTCAACCTTTGTCATCTTATCAATCAATCCTTGTCAATTTATCAATCAAATTCGGTCAACCTAATCAATCACATTAAACAATCTCATGAAGACTATCAACAAACATGATCTCTCTGGAAAACATTTTGTTGGTTTGGATTTGTCTTATATTTTTGATTGATTTTGGGTCATGTTACTAGTCTTCTCGAGGATGTCCTATTAACGGATTTAGAGGGACGATGATGGATCATGGCTTCTTTTCTTTGTTTTTTCTCCTATGATTTGTCTTGGAAAAAAGACTGGGATAATTGGATTCTTAGTATGAGCTAGGGCGTTCCTTGTCTTTTGACTTTCTCTTTTGGCTGCTTGTCTCTTACAAATGGTCACCTTGTACACCTTGGTCTATATCATACCATGGTGTTTGTGGTCCATTTGTGACTTTTTTGATGCCCAATGATGATAAATATAAAAAATGAAACTATGAAGGTTGGTCCCTCATCATTTCCCATCTAGCTTTTCATCTCCATCTTCCATTCTATTTTTGTGCTAACATCCATCTTCTCCACGCAACATTTCTTCTATCCTTCATCCTCTAGTCTTATCATCCATTTTGAGAGCACATTCGCGTTCTTTGAACTTGCCTGTCCTCTCGAGGGGGCATACATATACCTTGATTTTACTGGGGCATCTTGGGGCATCCCTTGACTGAATTTCTTTGACACAACACGATGAACTACATTATGTCAAAGAGGGGCAAAATGCAGACTCTAAAAAATGTCCCAAGTCTGCAAGTGTCATTTTTCTTGGTCGTTGTCCTCCGATGATTGAATTATTTTAATTATTCAATTATGCTTGATCATATTCCTCTATTAATTAAATAATTTTTAATTATTTAATTAATTCACTTTCTAATCTCTATTCTATCCTAATCAATTAAAATAAATTAATTGCATCACTAACACCCCTTTGTTCAATAATTAAATAAAACATTATTTATTTAATTATTTATCTTTCATCATTTGTCTATAATCAGATAATAATAATAATTATTTGACCTTTTCATTCTTCTATAATTAAATAATTGTCAAAGAATATTTAATTATTTGTCATTCTCCTCCCCTTTGAATAAATAATTCAAATCAATTATCAATGTCCAATTTCCATCTCCCCATTTAATTAAATTGATTTCATAATTTAATTTAATTAAATACTCTTTCATTTTCTCCAAATAAATAATTCAGATGAATTATTTATTTGCCATTTGTCCATTTCCTCCATTTTCAAATAAATAATTTAAATAAATTATTTATGCCTCCCTTTTGGTCAAAGATGTCCTGTCATTCATTTTTGTCATAGCTGTTGGGCGTCATAGCCGTCGACATCATAACTCTTCCATGAATGGCATATTCTGGTTGCATCAATTCTCAACTGTCGATTTTAGCATCTTTCTAGAAATTTGATCTTGGCCATCCGTTTTGTAACCTCCCTCTCATCCATTCTCATATGTCGATCTTGGAATCTTTCTAGAAGATCAATCTCGGCCATCTGTTCGAAATGTTTTCTATAAAAATAACCTTCCTCTCCCATTTTCAACTTAACAACCATTTTCTATCTCCAACCTTCTACTTATAATTTACATGTTTTTGCACAAGTCTACTACAAAATCTAAGGGAAATGACTGCAAAAAGAGAAATAGGAGAGCAAGAGAAGTGATTCAAGTACAAGCATGGGGAGTACTTTTGTTTGATGCTTTCATTTTACTCATTTTTGTTTTGTTTTGTCTTGTTAGATGAGGTTAATAGCTTAGAGGTGTTTGGCTGTCACTTTATCTAGGCTAGGACACTTTACCCCATCTTACATGTATATATAATATAATATGTGGATATATATTATAATATATATAGTAATGTATGATTACATGATTATTCTATTTTAAAGTGCTGAAATGATTTGTAAACATACAATATAATGCAACACATAAACCATTAGAGGCTATGCATAATAATAAGGCATTATAATATGTTGAGTCAAAAACTAGGTAGCGCTAATGCTAAGAGAGTGATGGGAACATATGAAAAGATAGGGCACAAGCTTTGCCAGTGCATAGTTTGCTATGATAACTTAGACAAATCTATATGCAAGTAATGTGTTACAATAAAGATCGATACGAGAAAGTAATCCATAGTTGATGTCATGTAAAATACAATGTTATTATATAACATCATAATACTTCTCTTCTAAATACATTTATCCAATAGATAAAAGTGGTGGAATTATTAGTAATGTGTTGCTGTGTAAGTGCTTTAAACACATGGAAATAGGAAATAGCAATAGAAAATAATGTATTAGTCAAAGCATTATTTGAACACTATAAAATGGGAGTCGACTCACCTCTTTCCTGCCAGTGAAATAAACTATGACCAAGTCGACTTAACTTGTGTGTAGCCTGAAATTAGAAGACTGATTCAAAGTGATAAACCACACCAAAAAGATAGGAAAGATGGCTAAAACATAGCGCCAATATATATGGAAGCTCTATATTCTATAGAAGTCTATTTTGGTTGCAAGTTGATTGTCATCATTTGGGCATGTGCACATTTGAATTAGTCTTAAGCTGCTGTCAACTAAAAGGGTCAATCTATAGAAAACCAAGCTGAATTTATGCTCAAATATTTTCCACCTGTTTGCTGTGTGTAGTGAGTTGATTTGCATGAGGAAAGGTGTCGACTAGAATGTTTTGGCTTCAATATCTCAAACTTTTGTATAAATAGATGGGATAGTTCTCTCATTTGGGACTCATTATTTTGCAAATCAATTTTTGCTGCAAATATTGTGAGAGCCTAGAGTTATTGTGTGAGAGATTAGAGTTACTTTGTGAGAGCATTGAGTTATCTTGTGAAAGAGGGCATAGTGAAGTATCGCTTGAGTGGAAAAGTGAAGGCTAGCAAGCTGTCTTTGGAAGGCTGTGAATCTAGTCATTCAAATGGATCAAGCATATCATAGGCATGGGGATCTAATCTTCTTTATTGTCTTTTATTATGAAAGAATGAGTCTTGATTTCTTTGATTGGAAATGCTTGAGAAATGCTTGCTTTAGTAAACCATAACATTTGATTATGGAAAGGAAAAGACTCTAATTGTGATTTCCTTATGAATATATTATATACTCCATTGAAAGGAGTGATTATTTATCAATAGTATTTTATATACTAGATATGGTGAAAGCATGAATAGCTTAAGGGAGTGATTAATACTCTTGTATACCTTATATGGGAACTCAAATGCTACTTCTATAAAGAGGTAGCAACACTATGTGTATAATGTGAAATATGCCAATGCCATGTAGTGACTTGACACTATTATCTTACGATGCTAGGACACCTTAGGAATAATAAGGTTTAGCATAATATCAACAATAGATAGTATGAACTATAATAGGATGAGTCATCATATTACTATTCTATATTTATGATCACTTGATCATTACTTTATTATTGAATGAAACCCTAGGTTGAGAGTAACCTTTTTGTATCAAGAAATATATTGAAACCTGAGGTTAGGAATTACCTATTGGGTTGGGGAAATGTACCTATGTGCAATGTTATTTTTACTATCCTAAATGATACAAAACAATAGAATGCAAAGGAGAAAAAAAACACTTCAACACCTCAAGGTTGGCCTAAGTTGAACTCAAACAAATAAAGATAAAATAGTGATTATACCTTGTCTGAGTTGATCTTCTTGGTTGGCCCTTTGATGTAGCTTGAATGTGTGCTCCTTGATGGCAAGATTGCTGAAAATTGTATGCAAATGCTTTAAATGGGATGATGAATGCAATGAGAGATGTGGGTGTTTTGATAGATGAATGCAAAATGGATGTAATGAAAACTTCAAAATGCAACAATGGAGGATGCAAGTTCTTGAGCTTGAGAGAGTTGAATGCTTGAATTGTGAATGAATGTTATGAGTGAATGAATGAGACCAAATCCTCTATTTTAGGAGAAAGTTCTCTAGAGGATTGAACGGTTAGGATTTAGCCAACATGGGAAAGATGGAGGGATGTGGTGAGTTGAGGACTGACAAGCCCTCACATCTTGCCATGTGGAAAGGGAGGTGGAAAAAGGACATGTGAGGTGAAGGTACTTGCAAGTACCTTGGGATTGGGGGAGATTTACTCAAAAAGGAGGTCCTTGTCCCTATATGAGGATGATGGTGACAAGTGAGGAATTTTATAATTCCTTACTTATCACCATGGGGAAGAGAGAAGTTGTTGGAGGAATAAATGATTGGGGATTACCTTGGGGATAAGACAAGGTCCTCATAAAGGAGGTCCTTGTCCCATGTGACTGATGTGACATATGAAGGAATTTAGAATTTTCCAACAACTTGCATGGGGAAGAGAAATGCATTGAATGAATAAATGTGAATTTTTAATTCACACGAGGAAGAGATCAAGACTTAAAAATGAAAACACTTATGAAGGGTTGACTTGGAGGACATACCAGAAATGGCATGCGATTAGATTAAGGTTTTGCAAATAGGTGATTAAGAAGATTAATGAAAGATTAGAGGCAAGTGGCAAAATATGGAGGATGTGACATTAATCCTGATTAAGGGTGTGCACATCTTAATCATGGATTAATTAAACTGATCTAGATTAGCAGAGGATTATGGAGGATGTGACATGTGAGGAATTAAATAAATGTCTTATTTATTTAGTTCTTTGAGGAAAAGGGGGATAAAGGGTAAGGTATTTAATTATTTAACTAGATACCTTTGGGATTTAGAGGACTTTAGGGGTATTAATTAAATAATACTAATATTACTTAATTAATGCAAGTAAGAGGATATTTAGACGAAAAGGGATAAATTTGGACAAATGTAAATGTCCAACTTTAGGTGTCTATATTTTTTCCCTCTTTGAGATGGTGCTACAAAGTAGCATCATTTCAAAGAAGATTAAAAGATAGCACTAGGAGGAAGATGATTAGATGCCCCAGTCATCAAAGGAGTGACTAAGAAGAAGGATGATAGAAGTGAAGATGAAGATTAGGGATGGAGGATGCCCCCTCGAGAGGACATGCGGGTTCAAGAGAACACGGGTGTGCTCATGAAATGGATGAGATGATGCAAGGGGTATATGAGGAAGATGATGCAAAGTGATGGATAAGAGAGGATGACAAGCGATAGGAGATTGGGAAGCACAAATGGATTTAAGGACAAAGGTGATGTTGCCCCAGTCAAGCTACAAGCCAAAATGGGTAGATGATAGATGTAGTGTTGTTGATGAGGGAATGATATATCCTAAAACAACATGAGGATAAGGAAGGATACATTTGATGATGATGATGAAAGTGTTGTTGATGAGGGAAGGATACATCCCAAAAAAAAACCAAAGGATAGGGAAGGATACATATCGATTATGATGACGATGATGATGATTGGATCAAGGCTTGTAGCAAGGCTGGGAACAAGACCAAGGATGTGATTAGATGATTTGTGCTAGATTGAATGGATGAGGATTGGATTGAGATGTAAGAAGGAAAAGATGCTTAGAATAACCAATCTATATTATCCTAAGATAAAAGAGAGGATGAAAGGTGAATGTTTGCACAACCAAAATCATAGGTCATAGGTCAGGTATGGATGTAATGCAACGAAATTGATTATGAAATGTAATCCTAATGCAATTTGCCACTTTTAGAGCACTGATTTTTGCTATAGCATAATACACTAGGTGCTAGGGTATGTGAACCAAGGAGAATTAATGTCCAATGCATAAAACATAGTAGACAAGAAGGCTATCCCAATACCCCAAAGTCATGAAGTCCTTGGTCGGGCTAGGCATTGAGATAACCACAAGCACAAGAGGATGCCCCAACATAACACAAGACAATAGGGATGTTGGTGGGTACAACGCGAGACAACCAGGAAGACAACAACAAACAAAAGATCAAGATGCACCCCTATGTTAACTAGTTAAAGCACACCATGATATGATAGATCAAGGTGACCTTGACAAGGCATAATAGGGAGCTCAAATGATAAACAAAAGTGAAATGCACCAAAAGGTCACAATCAATTTCAAATGTCCTTTGCTAGAAGATCAAGGGGATGGATGGGATTGATGAGGTCTATTTGGAAGGATGCATCCTGTTGAGACCATAGATGGATACTAAACTAAAAGATCGTTATGACACAAATACTCAAAGCTGATTGGATCTCATGTTAAAAGTGGATCTAATTTGTTAAGAACTAGCTAAATAAGGGCATAACTTGACTACACAACACAAGAGAGACAAGACATGAGACTGACACACCCACTTGGGGGCCAATCAAAGATTAGCCTTGCCTACGTGAAAGTGTAGAGCCCTTGTAGCTCGATAAAAGACCATGGATAAAAGTAGAAAGAGGACAATGGAGACCTTGATGGATGACAAAGACTAGGCGGAAAAATCCCCCAGGGGTGGATCAAATGATTGACCTTGTCTACGTGAAAACGTAGGGGCAACGTAGTTCGACAAAAGACCAAAGGAAAATGATGGATACAGGATGATGAAATAACCATGATAAGTGGATAAAATGACGAAATTGATAGGATGAGACAAGACTGACCTTGTGGATAAGATAGGATGATGGCGATTACACGAAGCTTAGGGATGGGATAGTTTTTGAAATCATCAAAAGATGAATTGGGGGAATGACATGATGGAGAGATGAATGATGAGAAGTGACGAGAGATTGGAAAGATATGCAAAAGAAGTGGGAGTGATGACAGTGAGATGAATGGCAATGGATTGGATTGCAAGTAGCCGATAGCTATATACCAATGACAAGGGATGATGAGATGGGACAATGATAGAGAGAAAAGGATGGATAGATAAAGATAAGAAGATGAAAATATGCTAGGATGGGGAGATGGAGGCGATGCTATCATGGATAGGAAGATGGTGAGGTGGAAGGGATTGTTTGGATGGATAGGAAAATAAGGATGGGGAGATGGAGGGGATGCTATGATGGATAGGAAGATTAGGATGGGTAGATGGAAGGGATTGTTTAGATGGATAGAAAGATAAGGATGGGGAGATGGAAGGGATGCCATGATGGATGAAGAGGATTAGGATGGGGATATGAAAGGGATTGTTTGGATGGATAGAAAGATAAGCATGGGGAGATGAAAGGGATGCCATGATGGATAGGAAGATCAGGATGGTGAGATGGAAGGGATTGTTTGGATGGATAGGAAGATAAGGATGGGGAGATGGAGGGAGACAATATGATGGATGAAGAATGTCTTGAAGGACTATGCCACAAAGGTGGTAGATGCCCCCACTCTAAATATGTCATGTGTGATGAGGCAAGAGGGATGAAATATGAGTGGATGGAAAGATAAAGGAGATAAATGTGGAAGGATATGATGGGTGGATGAGAGAGGAAAATGGATACAGATAGGGTACATGGATAAGGAAGGGAGACTAATGGTAGCATGACGAGTGGATAGAGAAGGTAGATGGATATGGATAAGGATTAGGATAGTGTATGGGTGTATGCAAAGAGGTGTCCAAAGCTTGTATATATGTTTTCCCCTATCTATATCAAGATCACAAGGATGATGGAGGGATTGGGATAAATGGGATATGATAGGAAGGATGCGTAAGACAGGTGGGATGGAGGAGATGGATGAAGGGGATGTAGTTGCCCCAAGTGTGGAAGTAAGTTGGATGGAGGATTTACACATAATGCCTGTTTGATAGGTTTTCATCATGGTACTTATCCAAGGTGCTTGTTTTCCAAGTTTTCACCATTGGACGAATTATTTCTCTTTACTTTTTTTTTTTGGCTTTTTTGGCTTTTTTGTATTTTTGGATTTTTTGGATTTTTGGATAGAATGCCGATGGAGATGGATAAGGATATGTTAGAGTAATAAGTTATTTCACTTAATTAATTACATCATATTGGTTAATTAATTAAGTCACTTATCACTTTAGTTACTTAAGCTAAACTTAGGCACATTAATAATAATTATTTATTATTAAGTGTGCACACTAGGGTTTTCCCTTTTAGGTTTCCTTTAGGGTTTCTTGATCTCCTTCATAAGGATTGATCTCATTGTAATTTCTCAATTCCCGAATAATATCAATTTGCACATCTTCATGCAAAGCTCTGCTTTTTTATTGTTTTTCTCTTGTGGAAGGCTTTTTCTGGTTTGCATGTCCGATCTTGGTTTCTAATAGGATAGGGATGTGGATAAGTGGATTTAGAAGATATGTGATAAGGAGATGGATGAGGGACTCAATCATCAAGTTCCATATGAGTTATTAATAGCCCATATGTGAAATGACTATTGGATGTTGGTACAACCTTATTAGGATAAATGGATTATGCAAGAGAATGGATTAAAGGGGTTTGATGTGGGAGATATGCAGGATAATGGATGGGATGTTGGAAAGTGTATGGATGGAATGATGGGGTAGGTGTGTGATGGGGTGATGAGTTTAGGACCAACATTGGCACATATGGTGGTGGATGTAAATGATAGGAGTATTAATGGATGGATGATGTGGGGATAATGGAGGAGATGGGATAGTGAATTTTGGGACATAAGGACCCAAAACAGATTTAGGAGATGGAAGGGGTGTATGATTATCTTTTGGATTAACAAATTTGGATGTTGTTACAAATTTTTCATTTGAAGGTATTGCATTTTTTTTCTTTGGGACCCACATGGTTTTGATCTTTCCTTTGGTGGGTCTTTGTGGTCTATGGGTTTGATTTGGATTTTGGATTTTTTTTTTCTTTTTCTTCAACATGTATTTTTAAGGGGACATGAGGAGCTTTAGATTCATGTGGATGTTTAGATTTATGAATTTTTACTTTTGTATCCAAAGTGCTTTTAATAGCAATGGGATGGGTGTGAGGAGATGGATGATGTGGAGTGATGGAGGTTGAATTTTGGGGATGATATGTGGATGGATGATGTGTAGGTATGTGCCTTTGTTGATCCTAATTAGGGAATATGAGAATGGGATGTTTATGTTGGGTGATATGGATAGGTGATGGATGGATAGAAGGATAAATAGGACGAGATGGAGGAGGTGACTTTGGGATATAAGGGCCCAAAATGGACTTAGTAGCTAGAGGATGTGTGATGGTGGATGGAGGGACATAAGGACCCAAAATAGAGGGAGTAGATGAAGGATGGGAGATGGTGGATGAAGGGAGATAAGGACCCAAAATGGATTTGGAAGACGAAGCAGGAATATGGATGGTTGTTTTGAGGTGATACGATGGAGGGGGGATGGTGGTGTAGACATCCAAATTTGACCACTTCCATATGGTCAAAGTCATCTTCTTAATCATCCCTTTACTCTTCTGAAATCATCCTCTTCGCCGATTTTAATTAAATCATTCATTTAATTAACATTGTGTTTCTTGCATGGAGTTTTCCAAAGTATTTAATTTAATAAATACTCTTCCCCTATTTCCTCTCTAAATTAAATAAATGCATCATTTTATTTTATTTAGTCACATTATCCTTTGGAATCTTAAATTTACTTTTAAATTCCCTATTTTCTCTCTCATGTGTCACATCCTCCAACTTTTGCAAGTTGGCCTCTAATCCCTCTTAGCAATCTAATCCTCTTTCTTATTCATAACTAATTTATGATTAAGATGTGCACACCCCTGATCATCATTAGGGTCCCATCCTCCATAATTTCCCACTTGCCTCTAATAAGTCCTTAGTTAGCCTAATCAAGTATTAGCACAACCTTAATCACCTAATTAGGTCATTTTCAATCCCCATATCATTTATGGAATGTGTCCTTAGTCAACTTCATTAAAAGCTTTCTCTTTTTGAACAAGGCATCTCCATTCCCCATGTGAATTTTTAATTCACATTTAATCCCCCAATGCACTCAAAGGAATTTTTAATTCCCCACTTGTCCTCTCACCCACATGGGGACAAGTACCTCCTTTATGAGGAGATCTTGTCCCAATCCCAAGGTACTATGTACCCTCTCCATGTCATGTACTATCCTTCCACCTCATGTCCACATCCCCCTTTCTAAACCATATCACATGCCACATGTCAAGATGTGAGGGCTTGTGAGTTCTCAACTCACCTTGGCCCTACATCTTGATCTTGGTGGCTCAATCTTGATCGTCCATTTCCCTAGAGATTTCCAAAATCTCTATAAATACCCCCTCTTTTCTCTCATTTTGGGGAGATCAAGCATTGTAGCCAAACTCTTGCAATTTTTTCCTAGAATCCATAATTAGCCATTTTCATGCTTGCACTCACTTGCATCCACCTTCATATCATCATCTAGCTTGCATCTCTTTCCATCCAAGGAGCACACAACATCAAAGATCGAAGGGCCAACCAAAGGATCGATTCAACACAAGGTAAAAGGTTTTATTTGTTTTATTTGTTTTATGTTGATTCCAACTAGGCCAATCTTGAGGTGTAGGTTGTCTTTAGTGTTATTTGCACTCTTTCATTTTCTGTTCGTTTTCTAGCACCCAAATTCGACCTATCACAGGTGGAAAATGGTTTTGTGGAGTGACGAGAAGAGCCTATTATTCTTTTGGAGGAGGCTCGTTGAGGACGTATAGAGGCTGTACCAACATTTTTGGAGTGCGAGTCTTGGGAGATATATCCAAGAACTTGTGTACACATATTTTCTTTGACATGGATGGGCTCCAAAATACCTTGCTCATGAAGGCCTAAACCTTTTTCTTGATAGTTCATGCTCTTGAGCATTTGATATATGGTAGGATATTTGTTATGTTGGAAGAATGATGCAAGTCCATTATTAGGTGGAGGAGGATGGGTAGTGTATATGCTCAGTTCCTCATCTGCAAGGAAACCACCACAGATGAATGTGAGAGTACTAAGGGAATATAAAAGTGGTGTGGGGATAGTGGGGTTAGATGATGATGGAGGATCATGGGATGGAGATGATGGGATAGCAACATCTTGATCAGGAGGAGTGAATGGTAAGGGATCAGGAGAGGGATTAGGTGATATGCTAGGATATGGATTTGTGGTAGTGGGTGATAATGGTTCATGTGATGGAATGATTGGATCTTGAGTGACAAAGGGATCATGGGCTGAAGTGGATGAAGGACTATGATCTTGAGGTGGACTAGATGGGATGGTAGGATCTTGATGTGGAGGAGGGGATATGGTATGCTTTGGATCAAGCTCTTGGCATGATTCATCTTGTGTGGGTGGCATGATGATGTAGTGTTGGAGGGATTCTTCAAGTGGGGGATATGGAAGGATGGAGGATTCATGAGGTTCATGGGAATGGATTTTGGTGCTACTAGGAGTGGGTGGAGTGGAGTGGATTTGCATGTCTTCGATGGATTAGGTGGATCTAGGAGTAGGATGAGTGGATTGGATTTGGGTGTCTATGATGGATTGGGTGGATCTAGGAGTAGAAGATGGCGATTGGGTTTGGTTATCTTCGATGGGTTCGATGGCTCTTGGGGTGGGAGATGGGGGTTTAATAGATTTGGTGGGTTTGATGATTTCAGTGGTTTGGGTGGTGCTAGGGGTGGGAATAGTAAATGGAGAAGGGTCTCATCACTAGTGACTGTACATGGGGGAGTGGTACAACATGGTTCCACGACTTCAAGATGTGGAATTGGGGATGTATTCTTTCTTGTAAGTCCTTGGAGAACTTCCAGAGTGAGAATCATGCATATTCTAGGCTTAGCTGGGGTTATGGGAATAGATGAAGGATTAGGGATTGGTGGAATAGGATTAGATGGGGGAATGGGATTGGATGTAGGACTAGGAGTAGATGGAGGATTAGGACATGGTGGAGTGGAAGATGGAGTGACATAGGAGGATATGGATGGTGGATTAGAACAAGAGGATGTAGCTGGTGGATTGTACTAAGGGTATTGGGAAGGAGGATTTGGTTGGGAAGATCGGGATTGGCGGATAAGGATAGGAAGACATGGATGGTGAATTGGGACAAGAGGATGTAGGTGGTGGATCAGGATAAGAAGATGCAGGTGGTGGATTGTAGTAGAGGTATTGGGATAATTGATTAGGACAAAAATATTGGGATGTCTTATTAGGATAGGTTGACATAGATGGTGTATTAGGATAGGAAGATGTGGATGTTGGATTAGGATAAGGTGTGAATGTAGGATTGGGATAAGAAGGTGTGAATGTAGGATTGGGATGGGCAGACTAGTAAGGAGGATTGGGATAGGGGGACATGGATGGGGGATTGTAATAGGAGTATTAGGATGAGAAGATTGGGATGGTAGATTGTTATAAGAGGATGTGGGTGTTGGATAAGAGAAATATGTAGATGAAGGATATGATGAAGATACAAGTGGGGAAGATAATGGATATCCCTTGTCAAAGGTAGCATAAGCATTGCTAGTAGGTGTGGGTGAATATGTGATGGGATAGTTTGGAGGGGTGATTGGGTTTTGGAAAGAGGTTGGGGAAAGATTACTAGAAATGATAGCATCAAGGGGATATATGTTGTATACTTCTTGATCAACAAGACTCTCACTATTGTCATCAACGTAATTAGGATTCCCCTTGACTATATTTTTGGTTGCATTGGTGAAGGATAAGGATTCATGATGTTAGAGTAGAGGGATAGGGATTGAAAAGATGGGAATGAATGATTAGAAGGAAGAAAAAGGTGATGAAAGGATAAATAGGATGGATTGCAAGAAGATAGAGGAATGGATCTTAAGACTTGTTTCGATATCAGAAGATCTTGGATGTAGATGGACTAAAACTCAGATCAGGGTTGGATTAAAGCTCAAATTAGGATTGGATTGAAGCTCAAATTAGGGTGATTGGAGGATGTGATGGGATTGATTTTAAACTAATTTTAGGGGTTTAACTAGATGGCGTAAGGTACTGACAATCATATTTTTCCAGATTTGGCAGTTTTCAAAAATTGTCAAAGTTTTCCATTTTAGGTAACTACACAGGCATATCTTTGAGAGTCCAGTTTTTTTCCAAAAACTTCCTAAAACTAAGGTAGGATGAATTTCCAACTAACATCCTAAATCTGAGACATGCATTATGAGTTATTAACAAAAATGATTTTTCAAAAACTAGAAAAAAATACTAAATTGCGATTTTGAGGGTCAAGATGAAAGTTTCAAGCCCTAAAAATGTGCTGAAACAGAGGCCAACCAATTAAGGATGGGTTGGGAATCCACATGCCACCTCATAATGCAACCACTATAAAATTTCAGCCCAAACGGACACCCGAGTCAAAAGTTATGGCCTCTAGAAATTTTTGCATCAAAATCAAAACCCCTAAAATGAAGTCTAGGTGATTGGGATGGATGATTTGATGATGGATATGGACTCTAATAGTGTTCTAAGAAGAACCTATGTGATATGGTCAAAGAAATGATGACTTTTAGAAGGAAACAATGATGACGAGAAAATAGATTGAAGGTATGCTTTTGGGAAAATTTGCCTATCTGGGTGGCAAGGTCACCCAACTAGGGTGCAAGGTCACCCAAGTCAAGGGAAAGGTCACCCAATGCAAGGGAAAGGTCACCCAAATCAAGGGAAAGGTCACCCAAGTCAAGTGCAGGGTCACCCAAGTCAAGGGCAGGGTCACCCAAGTTAAGGGAAAGGTCGCCCAAGTTAAGGGAAAGGTCGCCCAACTCAGCTTTCAGACTTGTCTAAATTAGAAAAGGGGCAAATGGATTATCAGAATGAGCAAACAAACTATCAAAATAGGGAAACGGATGCTCAAAATAGGGAAATGGATGCTTGGAACGGGGAAACTATTGCTTAGAACAGAGAAACAGATGCTCAAAATGGGCAAACAGATGCTCAGATTGGGAAAATGGATGCTCAGATCGAGAAAACGGATGCTCAAAATGCGGAAACGGATGTCAAAACAGGAAAATGGGCAAGGTCACCCAACTCAAGGGCAAGGTCGCCTAGGTTAAGGGAAAGGTTGCCCAAGTCAAGGACAAGGTCGCCTAGATTAAGGGTAAGGTTGCCCAAGTCAAGGGAAAGGTCGCCCAAGTTAAGGGAAAGGTCACCAAAGTTAAGGGAAAGGTTGCCCAAGTTAAGGGAAAGACCACCTAAGTTAAGGGAAAGATCATCCAAGTTAAGGGAAAGGCCGCCCCTTTTTGCTAGAATAGGTGAATGTGCTAGGTTGCTTGGCTAACAAAATGACTCAGACAAAGGGCAGAATCACCTCTGTTGAGGGAAAGGTCGCCTATTTAGTTAAAGATGGGAAATTCTGACAGAAACAAACTAGGAAATATTTGAGACAGAAGGAAAGGTTGCCCTTGTTAGAGGAAAAATCACCCCTGTTGAGGGAAAGGTCACCCCTGTTGAGGGCAAGGTCACCCCTATCAACAAACTTGGACTTAACTTAGGTAAAATGACTATGGAAAAGGACCAAAAACATAACCAACAAGTAGAAGGTAAGGCTGACTTGAATAAACATAAATTCACTGGTTTTGCATAGAAAAGATAGTTCAAGCAGCATAATCCTAAGATTAGTAAGATGGGTATGGCCAACACGGTCCTCTAACTAGGCTAAACAAGACAAACTAGGGAGTCCTCAATATACACATGGTACATGACGCACAACCGTGAACACTAGCCCGTCATAGGCATGAGTCAGAAACCCCAACGAGGTATTGGAAACTTGGACTAACTCTTCACGCCTTATCTAGGTATCACCCTAGTTTCGACGATCCACTAGACACAACGCGACTGGATTGGGGTATAACTTTGGCTCTCCCCCCTTTATATACCTTGCCGGTACACATGGTTGGGATCGTCCCTTGGGGTGATGAAATCCCCAAGAAGGTCCTGCTAAAATGAGAACACGAAATGTTTTTGGCTAGTCTCTAGGCTCACACAAAGTGCAAGGGGAAAGCTTGAACGATCTAGTGCCTCCTAGGTAACACAAAGGACTAAGTGAGCTATGATTTCTCTTCACCCAGGATCACCAAATGGTGCAAGGGGATTGGATACATCAATATCCCACTTGACAAGCACAACAAAAAATATGTTTTAACTCCCCCTAATTTGATCTGTGTGCCTAACTAATATGAAAATGAAAAATAAACAAGCTAACTAAGAAATTTGGCCCGTTCGTCCTGTAACAAATACATTAGAAGTTTTGATCTTTGGCCTTGGACAAGCATGAAATAGCTGCACAAATGTTAGTAAAAACAAACACATTCACCAACGAGATAGGTTAGGGGGTTAGTATTAAGGAAAACAAAAAGAAACAAACCTTGGAAATGAACTTCAAGTAACTATTTTTACCTCAGTTACCTTTGTCTGGGCCAGAATCACCCCTGTTGAGGGCAAGGTTGCCTATTCTGGGGCAGACTCACCTATCTTAGGGAATGGTCACCTATCTTAGGGCATGGTTGCTTGTCTTAGGGCAAGGTTGCCCCTGTTGAGGGAAAGGTTGCCCTTGTCTATTGCAGAGTCACCTCTGTATAACTTGAACCTACAAAATATCAAACAACAGAGAAGGTGAAAGCAATAGACCCATTTGTGGGTCCCACTGGGCATGCTAGAAATGTGTGTAGTGTTATTTTTACTATCCTAAATGATGCAAAACAACATAATGCAAAGGAGAAAAACAACACTTCAACACCTCAAGATTTGCCTAAGTTGAACTCAAACAAAGAAAGATAAAACAATGATTATACCTTGTCTGAGTTGATCTTCTTGGTTGGCCCTTTGATGTAGCTTGAATATGTGCTCCTTGATGGAAAGATTGCTGAAAATGATATGCAAATGCTCTAAATGGGATGATGAATGCAATGAGAGATGTGGGTGTTTTGATAGATGAATGCAAAATGGATGTAATGAAAGCTTCAAAATGCAACAATGGAGGATGCAAGTTCTTGAGCTTGAGAAAGGTGAATGCTTGAATTGTGAATGAATGTTATGAGTAAATGAATGAGACCAAATCCTCTATTTTAGGGGGAAATATCTCTAGAGGATTGAATGGCTAGGATTTAGCTAACATGGGCAAGATGGAGGGCTGTGGTGAGTTGAGGACTCACAAGTTCTCACATCTTTCCAAGTGGAAAGGGAGGTGGAAAAAGGACATGCGAGGTGGAGGTACTTACAAGTACTTTGGGATTAAGAGAGATTTCCTCAAAAAAGAAGTCCTTGTCCCTATATGAGGATGATGGTGACAAGTGAGGAATTTTATAATTCATTACTTATCACCATGAGGAAGAGAGAATTTGTTGGGGGGAATAAATGTGAATTTTAAATTCACATGATTGGGGAGTACCTTGGGAATAAGACAAGGTCCTCATAAAGGAGGTCCTTGTCCCATGTGACTGATGTGACATATGAAGGAATTTAGAATTTCCCAACAACTTTTATGGGGAAGAGAAATGCATTGAATGAATAATTGTGAATTTTTAATTCACATGGGGAAGAGGTCAAGACTTAAAAAAGAAATCACTTATGAAGGGTTGACTTGGAGCACATACCAAAAATGGCATGTGATTAGATTAAGGTTTTGCAAACAGGTGATTAAGAATATTAATTAAATATTAGAGGCAAGTGACAAAATATGGAGGATGTGACATTAATCCTGATTAAGGGTGTGCACATCCTAATCATGGATTAATAAAGCTAATCCAGATTAGCAGAGGATTATGGAGGATGTGACATGTGAGGAATTAAATAGATGTCTTATTTATTTAATTCTTTGAGGAAAAGGGGGATAAAGGGTGATGTATTTAATTATTTAACTAGATACCTTAGGGATTTAGAGGACTTTAGGGGTATTAATTAAATAATAGTAATATTACTTAATTAATTCAAGTAAGAGGATATTTAGACGTAAAGAGATAAATTTGGATAAATGTAAGTGTCCAAATTTAGGTGTTTACAGTACCTAACCACCCATTGGAACCTATAGGTTGGAAATAACCTACTTGGTTGGGTTGATCATTTGGTCTTGATTGGAACATATAGGGTTAGATTAACCTATATGATTAGACTAGTCATTGGTTGATAAAATTATCCTAGGATTAGGATATATCAAAGTTAAAACTCACCTATGTGATTAAGTTGATCACTTGAGTTTATGGAATACTATATGTTTGGAAACGTAGGTGGGATTACCTATTGAGTTTGAGTTGCTACTTGATTAGTTGCTTTACACTCTTGAGATGAAGTCATATTGTTGACAAGATTCTACTCTTTTGAATAACTCTTTTTATTAAAGAGATTACACTCTCAAATGAAATCATCTATTGATATGATTATTCTTCGATTGAAGTCATTCATTGATGCGGTTATACTCTTAATGAGAACCACTTATTAATGTGATATATTACTGAATGGAATTAGTTATTTATGAATATTTAATCTATGATTAGGTGACTTATGAAGCTAAACTTTAGATTATAAAGTTATACTTGGGACTAGATTTTCTATTAAAGAGAATAGCTTGTTTGTGCAAAGTTAATGTATGGACTAGAAAAGCTCATATGTTATACCTAGGATTGAAATATCCATTGAAGGGGGTAACTTATGCTTAGGATTTAAGTGTAGAAATACCATAGTGTTTTGGGAAAAGGGGAATAGGTTATTTTTGAGGTTAGGGATTACCTATGGAAGGAAATTAACTAAGCATAGTATATGAACGGTCATAATCCAAACTGAGCGATTAAATTGTATGTGAATAGGAAGATTGTCACTTGAAGTACTAGGTGAGAATACTTTGGCCAAAGTAGTGTAAGTAGCCACTGTTTACACTATCAGTTCACTATGTTCCTTTTATGCATTCTAGTTTAGGATTTTCATACTCATAAGGGAAACAACCATATGATTAGGTTCTAGTTTGTAGGACACAACACTATGCTTAGATAGGAATTTGTTATGGGGTTTACCAACCAATCTCTTCGTTGAAGGGTAGGGCCATCTTTTCATAGGTGACAGATGTCTCAGGGATCGCATTTGAGTCTATGGTTGGTGGAAAAGTGCTTGAGTGATGCTTCTCCTTATTAGATGGTAGCTGAAGTTTGTAGATGTTTGCACCAACATTGGGGAGAACTGGAGTGCATGCACTAGGAAGCGGGGAAATCCATAATGTATGCCCCATTGCGGCAACATCAGGACCAATTTTTACATTTATTTCCAAATGAAGCTCAAAAGGGCTATGCATGTATCATGTACCCATTTATATGGAAGGATATAATCTTGAATGATAAACTTGAGTTTATTCAAATAAAATCTATGTCATGGAAATATTTGTGAAGTTACAATGAAATGTAATGGAACTTTGGAATAGTGCTTGTTTCAAATGTGCATGTAATTTACATTATGGAAAGAAATTTTTTATTGCTATGTTTTGGCATCATGGTTTATTCACTTGAGGTGTTCATTGAAAATTTTATTGAGAAGAACAATAGGGTTATTACATGTGGTATCAAAGGTACCAGGTTCAACTCTGGAGCCTATGAGCTCATTACATAAGCGTTACATAAACCTTATCAAAAGATAATGGATAAAAATTTCTTGTGCCAAGATGGTAAGATGAATGAACAAAAGGAAGATAAGATTCTAGGAAACTTGTTTAAGTTTGGGACAAGATAAGAGTCACCCCTAGAATTGGAAACTCCAACTCATTATGATACCTACCTTGTATTTTGGAAGATCATGTAATTAGGTTATGTAGGAAGGTTATGAAGGATAAGCAATATGTACCTTCACCCTACAAAATAGTTAAAAGACTCCAAGGGGATAGGAAGAATTGAAATAATCCCTTCTTGGAAGCAACCTATAGTTGTAGAGAGTCAAGGATTTTTGGATTTAGTAAGAATACTATGAATCTATGGGTATGCATTATTGGCATTAATTGGAAACTTCAAGCGAAGCAAATAGCCAAAAAAGGAGGTGTCCAATAGGTTGGATAACCCTTGAAAAAATATTATTTTGAACAAGATTAAGATCTTGTATATCATTAAGAAGTTAGTACCTTGGAATAAGGGAAGAGACCAAAATGGTCAGAAACGAAGTAATCAATGAAGTGGGCATGGTTCCACCAACCAAATTGACAAGATCAACTTGGAGTTCTGATTAAGATGAGAAAAGAAACCAAGCCACATAGGGTGCTTAAGGTTACGAAGTAACCAAGAATTGGGACAGAGTCACTTGTATAGGTGATTGTAAGAAAGAAACCTAAAAAGGTAAATTGAATTCGCCCAACAAAGATTTAGTCACTACTAAGTTTGGTACAAGTGAATATTAAAAGCACCAACTTACCCAAAAAAAACTTATGTTTAGGAATTCCAAAAGGAAATGGGATACAAAAAAGACACTATGTGTCAAATCAAAAGAATTAGTAAGGAAACAATGCTCTGAGTTGAATACATATCAACAAAAGAGGCTTTATGGATATGAAAATTCATCCAAAAAAAAAGGATGTTGGTATACATGGAAAAGAAAATTGGAATATTAGAGTGTCTTAACTTGTAAAGTGGATGATTATTCATTAGATCTCTTATTTGACGATCCAAAAAGTTGAATCTATGATATTAGAGATCAATGATGAATCTAACTTTGGAAAAAAGTATATTCAATGCATACCATGGAGGCAAGAAAAAGGCAATAGAAAGCAAACAACAAGGAATGATAAATCATTTCAAGAAAGAAAATGTTTGGTACCCCACCCAACGAAAATCATAAATATATTTTATGACCACAAGAATAAAGTATTGGAATTATTGAAAGATAATGAAAAGGTCAAGGATTATGATGAATGAGAAAGGAATAGTATCACTCAATACTTTATATATATGATCGATTGAAAGATTAATTGTTACTATCATTGATTCCTTAGAAAAGGATAGGCAAATTACTTGATCATGAAAGGGAAGATCATTGCCAAAGGAATAGGTAAGGAAATATCTAAATTACTCACGATTTGGAGTTATTAAGAAAAACTCGTGTTTGGTGATTAGGTATGCAATTAAATTTGGTATCTTTTGGGAACCAACATGATTTGAATGAGGATTATTACTCGAAATAAGTATAAATGCTCATCAAGGAAGATATATTGAGATGAAAATTGGATAACAATTTTGGAAATGATCAAAGGATGAAAGAAATCCAAGATATGGATGTCCTAATACGGAGGAGATTTATCTCCACAAGTGTCTAACCATTACACTTATGTAGCATGAGTCCACGAAATAGGTTTTCACTTAGTCAGAATAGACTATTATGGAATGTAAAAGAACCTATGTACCAAAATTTTGGAAGATTAAGGAAGAAAATGAGGGAATTGATGTCATATTTAGGACATTGGAATGACAAAAATTATTTTTTGGATGAGGAACAATTATAATCTAGAAAAGATGGAGTAAGATGTTATAGGGTGTGTAGCAAGTTATTGTCTAGTGTGCCAGGAAATGAAGACAAGATGTTGTCATCGGTAGGACATGTGTATTCTTTTGAGATTCCAGAAGGGAAGTGGTAGAAAATAAGATAGATTAATCTTTCTATGTCAATGGAATTGACGTAATGTTATGATGGATAGACTCACCAAGGTAACCAACACTAGTTGGAAATTTTGATTTATAGAATTTTCGGTCCCAAATAATATATTGTGTGAAGTAGTTGCTTAGTGTCCCTGAGAAGGTTGTCTTAGATGAGAACAAGCAAATAATGACAAGGTTTTGTAAACCATGATCATATTACGAGACATTCAATTCAAGGAATGCTCAATATTTTATTATAGCCGGATAGGCAAAAGTGATAAGCCAAATCTTGAATGATTTGTAAAATACTTATAAACTTATGTCATTGAGGTTTGATCCATTATATGGAAAGGAAGGTTGAAAACTTTATTAAGTGGAAACAGGTTAAGAAATAAGGTTAACCTTAGATTAGAAAGATTGTCAAATGAAATAGAAGATAGAAAGGTCAATGTGAGCCTTGTTGATACAAAGCTTGAAATATGAAGCAATATCATTATGTTCGGAATTGATAGGTGCCAAGAGCAATGTTATGCTCAAAATGGACAGTAGTCAAGAGAAATTACTTTTATGATAAAGGAAAATGGATGTGTAAGTGATGGACAGACTTGGCTTCTAAGTTATCTAAAGGTGTAAATACCAAAGGGAAGGATGGGACTCACACTGTAGTGTACAATACACAAACATTCCTTATTTATTTGGATTACACAAAGGATAAATTCATTAGCTAATGAGAACGTGTTTTCCAGTCATTGTGACATAGGTGTCATGTGGTATATAGTTACTATTGTATGTAGGATGTACATACGATGTAATATGATTATAATGCACAAGCTCTTGAAAGAGAAAGTGTGTGAGAAGCAGACAAGCTTCCCTATGCGTTAACAAAGTCACTCAATGCACGGTTTAGGAAGGACAAGATTGGAAGGAGTGATGCTATGAGGAAAGATTATCTTATAATTCTTACATGAATTGGAAATGGTAAGATAAACCTTTTATTTGACTATATGTTAAAGATCATCAGGGACGATGATTCATAAGGGGGGAAGTATGTCACACCTTGTCTTGTTGTTACTGATAATTTAATTTTACCTTCATGGGTAAATAGGATGGTAAATGCAATCATGATTTTGATATGTTTGTAAATGAATGGAATATTGAAATAGGTATTATGTGAAGGTGTTGATAAATGTTTTGAAAGAGTAGTTATGTTTACATTGATAAAGAACATACATTACTAAACAAATATGCTAAATTTTAAGATGCATATAGATTTATTATGAACATCTAACTACCATTGCATTTAAGTGCTAAGTTGTATGTAGGGATAGGTTCAATCCTTTGAAAGGGAGGGGAAGTATCACTTAGGAGAAGTGATTGGTTAGATAACCCTTAATGATACCTATTCGAGCTCTCACACACACTCATAGTAGAATGGGTGAGTCTAGACATAGTGTTGGGAATTGGTATCCTTAACATGATGTGTTTGCATTAGTAAGGGTCTTGATTATTGCTGAGTGCATTCTTGGATGATTTTTATGTGTTTAAAGCTTATGAGTTCTTCCTTATGTTACTATGCTTGATTGTATGGTTGAATAAGTATTTGAGATATATGCCTTTATGCATATATATGGTCATGTCGATATACATGTATGTTAGATTTAGTGGGATGTCCATACTAGTATGTCAACATATGTATGATTATGCATATATGTATATAGATGTTAATATGATGTTATATGAGGACATAATCATATGGTCATAGTAATTCGAGTATCGAATGGACTATTTGATCATCGTATTGCTATGGACTTTATATATATGTGAGTGTGTGTATATATATACATATACATATTTACGCATAAGCATCAATGCTTATATAGAGTTGTATATTATATATATATATATATAGGTACTACATATATATAATATATAGTGTGCTTTTATATATAAGGCCAGTCCATTTGATAAATGAAGGCAGATTATTATAAATGTATAGCACATGATATAGCGTGAGATATATCTAAGTATCATTTTGAATATGTTATTGTTGGTGAAAATGATAACTTGGCCATATTCGTTTGAATATCAAATGGATTACTTAAATGAATTTTTCTATCGATGAGTATACATGTATATATACATATATACATATGAGCATTGGATGCCATGTATTTATGTATATATATGTATACTATATATACTATTTACAATTGATTAAATAGATAACATGCATTCAAAATTGAATGATGCATTTGAAAATGTTAACATATATATATGTTTGCAAATATATTTTATATGTATATATAATATAATGTGTAGATATATATTATATTATATATAGTAATGTGTGATTACATGATTGTTCCATTTTAGAGCGCTGAAATTATTTGTAAACATACAATATATCACAGCGTATAAACCATTGGAGGCTGCACATATTGCTAAGGGATTATAATATGTTGAGTCAAAAACTAGGCAATGCTAATGCTAAGAGAGTGATGGGCACTTATGAAAATATAGGGCGCAACCTTGGCCAATGCATAGTTTGCTATGATAAAGACTAATCTATATGAAAGTAATGTGCTGCAATAAAGGTCAATATGAGAAAGTAAGCCATAGTTGATGTCATTTAAAATACAATGCTATTATATAGCAATGTAATACTTCTGTTCTAAACGTATTTATCCAATAGATAAAAGTGGTGGAAATATTAGTAACGTGTTGCTGTGTAAGTGCTTTAAACACATGGAAATAGTAAATAGAAACAAAAAATAACGTGCTAGTCAAAGCATTATTTGAATGCTATAAAATGGGCGTCGACTCACCTCTTTCCTGTCAATGAAATAAAATATGACCAAGTTGACTTAGCTTGTGTGTAGCCTGCAATTAGAAGACTGATTCAAAGTGATAAAACACACCAAAAAGATAGGAAATATGACTATAACATGGCACCGATATATATGGAAGCTCTATATTCTGTAGAAGTCTATTTTGGTTGCAAGTCAGTTGCCATCATTTGGGATGTGCACATTTAAATTAGTCTTAAGCTACTATCAACTAAAATGTTCAATTTGTAGAAAACCAAGTTGAGTTTACACTCAAATTTCTGCCTCCTTTTTGTTGTGTAGTGATTTGATCTACATGATGAAATGTGTCGACTGGTGTGCCTTATCTTCTGGCTTCAATATCTCAAACTTCTGCATATATAGATGGGACAGTTCTCTCATTTGGCACTCACTATTCTACAAATCTATTTCTACTACAAATATTGTGAGAGCCTAGAGTTATTATGTGAGAGCTTAGAGTTACTTTGTGAGAGCATTGAGTTATCTTGTGAAAGAGGGCATAGTTAAGTATTGCTTGAGTGGAAAAGTGAAGGCTAGTAAGCTATCTTTGGAAGGTTGTGAATCCAGTCAGTCAATTGGATCAAGCGTATCACAGACATGAGGATCTAATCTTCTTTATTGTCTTTTATTATGAAAGAATGAGTCTTGATTGCTTTGATTATAAATGCTTGAGAAATGCTTTCTTTAGTAAACCATAGCATTTGATTATGGAAAGGAAAATAAGTTAATTGTGATTTCCTTATGAATATAATATATACTCCATAGAAAGGAGTGATTATTTATTAATAGTATTTTATATACTAGATATGGTGAAAGCATGAATAGCTTAAGGGAGTGATTAATACTCTTGTATACCTTATATGGGAACTTAGATGCTATTTCTATATATAGGTAGCAACACTACGTGTATAATGTGAAATATGTCAATGTCATGAAGTGAATTGACACTATTAGCTTACGATGCTAGGAGACCTTAGGAATAATAAGGTTTAGTAGAACATAAACAAGAGATAGTATGAACTATGATAGGATGAGTCATCATACTACTATTCTATATTTATGATAACTTGATCATTACTTTATTATTGAATGAAACCCTAGGTTGAGAGTAACCTATTTGGATCAAGAAATATATTGAAATATGAGGTTAGGAATTACCTACTGGGTTGGAGAAATGTACCTAACCACCCATTGGAACCTATAGGTTGGAAATAACCTACTAGGTTGGGTTGATCATTTGGTCTTGATTGGAACATATAGGGTTAGGTTAACCTATATGATTAGACTAGTCATTGGTTGGTGACTTTATCCTAGGATTAGGATATATCATAGTTAAAACTCACCTATGTGATTAATTTGATCACTTGAGTTTATGGAATACTATATGTTTGTAAACATAGGTGGGATTGCCTATTGAGTTTGAGTTGCTACTTGATTAGTTGCTTTAGACTCTTGAGATGAAGTCATTTTGTTGACAAGATTCTACTCTTTTGAATAACTCTTTTTATTAAAGAGATTACACTCTCGAATGGAATCATCTATTGATATGATTGTTCTTTGATTGATGTCATTCATTAATGTGGTTATACTCTTGATGAGAACCACTTATTAATGTGATATATTACTAAATGGAATTAGTTATTTATGAATATTTAATCTATGATTAGGTGAAGCTTATGAAGCTAAACTTGAGATTATAAAGTTATACTTGGGACTAGATCTTCTATTAAAGAGAATAGATTGTTTATGCAAAGTTAATGTATACACTAGAAAAGCTCATATGTTATACCTAGGATTAAAATATCCATTAAAAGGGGTAACTTATGCTTAGGATTTATTGGTATAAATAGTGTTTTGGGAAAAGGGGAATAGGTTATTTCTGAGGTTAGGGATTAACTATGGAAGGAAATTCCCTAAGCATAGTATATGAAGATTCATAATCCAAACCGAGCTATTAAAGTGTATTTGAATAGGAAGACTATCACTTGAAGTACTAGGTGAGAATACTTTGGCCAAGATAGTGTAAGTAGACGCTGTTTACACTGTCAGTTTATTGTGTTCCTTTTATGCATTCTAGTTCAAGATTTTCTTACTCATAAGGGAAACGACCGTATGATTAGTTTCTGGTTTGTAGGAAACAACATTAAGCTTAGATATGAATTTTTTATGGGGTTTACCAACCAATCTCTTCGTTGAAGGGTAGGGTCATCTTGTCATATGTGACAGATGTGCGGGGGACCGCATTTGAGTCTGTGGTTGGCAAAAAAGTGCTTGAGTGATGCTTCTCCTTATTAGATGGTGACCGAGGTTTGCAGATGTTTTCACCAACATTAGGGACGGTTGGAGTGTATGCACAGGGAAACAAAGACATCCAAATGTATGCACCATTGTGGCAACATCAAGACCAGTTCATACATCTATTGCTAGATGAAGCTCATAAGAGCTATGTATGTATCATGTACCCATTTATATGGAAGGATGTAGTCTTGAATGATAAAATTGAGTTTATTTAAATGAAATCTATGTCATGGAAAGATTTGTGAAGTTACAATGAAATGCAATGGAAGTTTGGAATAGTGCTTGTTTCAAATGTGCATGTAATTTACATTATGGATAGAAATTTTTTATTGCTATGTTTTGGCATCATGGTTTATTCAGTTGAGGTGAAACATTGGAAATTTTATTAAGCAAAACAATGGGGTTGTTACATGTGGTATCAAAGCTACCAGGTTCAACTTTGGAGCCTATGAGCTCATTACGTAAGCATTACATAAACCATAACGGAAGATAACAGATGAAAAATTCTTGTGCCAAGATGGCAAGAGGAAAGAATAAAAGGAAGATAAGATTCCAGGAAACTTGTTTAAGTTTGGGACAAGATAAGAGTTGGCCCTAGAATTGGAAACTCCAACTCATTATGATACCCACCTTGGATTGCAAAAGATCATGTAATTAGGTTATGTAGGAAGGTTATGATGGATAAGCAATATGTACCTTCACCCTACAAAATAGTTAAAAGACTCTAAGGGGATAGAAAGAATTGAAATAATACCTTCTTGGAAGCAACCTACAGTTGTAGAGAGTCAAGGATTTTTGGTTTTAATAAGAATACTACAAATCTATGGGTATGCATTATTGGTATAAATTGGAAACTTCAACTGAAGTAGATAGCCAACGAAGGAGGTGTCCAATAGGTTGGATAACCCTTGACAAAATCTGATTTTGACCAAGATTAAGATATTGTGTATCATTAAGAAGTTAGTACCTTGGAATAAGGGAAGAGACCAAAATGGTCAGAAACGAAGTAATCAATGAAGTAGACATGGTTCCACCAACCAAATTGACGAGATCAACTTGGAGTTCTGATTAAGATGAGAAAAGAAACCAAGCCACATAGGGTGCTTAAGGTTATGAAGTTACCGAGAATTGGGACAAAGTCACTTAGATAGGTGATTGTAAAAAAGAAACCTGAAAAGACAAATTGAATTGGCCCAACAAAGGTTCGGTTAATACTAAGTTTGGTAGAAATGTAGATTAAACACACCAAATTACCAAGAAAAATAAACTTATGTTTAGGGTTTCCAAAAGGAAATGGGATACAGAAAGACACTATGTGTCAAATCAAAAGAATTAGTAAGGAAACAATGCTCTAAGTTGAATACACATCAACAAAAGAGGCTTTATGGATATGGAAATTCCTCTAGAAAAAAGGATGTTGGTATACATGGAAAAGAGAATTGGAATATTAGAGTGTCTCTTAACTTGTAAAGTGGTTGATTATTCATTAGATCTCTTATTTGATGATCCAAAATGTTGAATCTATGAGATTAGAGATCAATGATGAATCTAACTTTGGAAAAAAAGTATATTGAAGGCATACCATGGAGGCAAGAAAAAGGAAATAGAAAGCCAACAACAAAGAATGATAAATAATTTCGAGAAAGATAATGTTTGGTAGGAGTTCAAATTTGAGTTGATTGAATATTTTGGAAACACTAAGGGGGGAAGGAAGAGAGTGGTTGGAGTCAGATAAAGTACCTCGCCCAATGAAAATCATAAATATATTTTGGATTTGGAAATTTTTTTGACTTCTTCATAAGTCATGATGTCAATTAAGTCATATATTCTATGACCATGAGAATAAAGTGTTGGATATTGCTGATATGTGGTTGTCATTGATGTCAACACTATTGGCATTAATGTCTTTAAGGTTGTATATGTCGAGGATGTTGAGAAAATTGTAATAAAATAAGTTGCAAGTTGTCGGTGATATAATGAAGTTCAGTATGGTGGCTAGCTCAGTATATTGATGATAAGAGGTTGTAGATTAAAGGGTTTGTTGACAAGTATATCTAGTTTATCCAAATGAAGTTTCAAAGGTTCACATGAAGATTTGATTGAGTTATGAGTATCTGTGTTCTAACAGTTGTTCTGTTGCTTTAGTTGGTGTTCCTGAAAGAAGATGATGTGATTCTAGTAATTTGAGTTGTTGTGGATGCTTCTGTGGTGATTCATGATGCTTGTGGATGTTTCTAGATCATTCTCTATCTATGTTGCTGGTCCACATTGATCGTTGTGCTCGCAATTGGTGTTTTTCTTCTGTGAATTCATGTTTTTCATGATCATGGCCGACAGGGTGATTGTAGCGTGTTGCAGATCTTTGAGGCATAATTTTTGAAGGTGTTTTGTATTTGAGAATGTTGTTTTGTGTCCTTACTATATTGTGGCTGACATTGTTTGGTCCACATTGATAAATTGTTTATTGTTTTGGGCTGACGGTTTGTACACATTTCATATTTTGTTGGGCCGACATGTAGTTGATGTTATCCCTAGTTGCAGATATATATGATCGATTGCTTATACCATTTGGCAGCATGGTGTGGGATGTATGCTACGTGCTAAGTGCGAATAATGTTCTAATCTTTTGAAGGCAGAAGTAAAGTGTGAAGAAGAGTTTATGTGCTTAACCGAAACTATAATTAGGCATTAGAAGATGATATTTTCTCAATTCAAAATCTTTTGGATGTAATCCGAATGTGACTGTAAGATAGTGAGTATTCTTTTAGGTAGTAAGCCTTTTTATATTTGAGCAGTGAGCTCTAGTTAGTGTGCCTGAATGCATATGCATTCCCAATTTATAATACTTTTATACTCTTAACAAGGTATTATATTGTGGATTAACCTCCACTGTGGTTTTTCCCCTAACAGGGTTTCCACGTAAAAAATCTTGGTGTTATGTGTGTTTTGATGTGGTGATGGTTTATGCTTTCATGTTTATTTATCAAATCCGAGAATAAGTTTAATTTGTATAATTTTTGTGACAACTGATTCACCCCCCTCTTAGTTGTCTGCCCTTGTTTTTCCAACAATTGGTATTAGAGTAGGTTCCTCGGAAGAAGTTTAATAGGTTGAGGTGATCCGGGATGGCCACATATAAGAAGGATAGTTTGAGATTTGATGGAACTAATTATTCTCTGTGGAAGACTCAGATGGAGTGTCATTTAAGATGCATTGGTGAACCTTATTGGACAATTACAAAGAATAGGTATATCATCCCACAAAATGGTCCTTCTACCGTAGGTGAGATTAAGGAAGTCGAGTACAATATCAGGGCTAAGGAAGCATTGTTGAATGCTTTGACTGATTTCAAGATGACAAATGGAATGGAGCTAAAGGCTGCTTATGAGATATGGAAAAAGTTGGAAACTTTGTATGAAGGTGATACCCATGTGAAGATCGCTAAGCTGCAAAGCCTGAAAGGGAAATATGAAACATTGAGAATGGGTGAAGATGAGAACATCACTTCTTTTATGCAGAGAGTGAATGAACTTGTGTGTAGCATCAGATGTACAGGTGGAACATTGGAAGAATTTAAGGTTGTTGGTAAAGCACTTAGATCCTTGCCTATTGCATACAAACACAAGGCCACTACTATTGAGGAGATCCAGACTGTGACAAATGTAACCAAAGACATGTTGAGTGGTGAGCTTGTTGCTTTTGAGTTAAGTGAGTTTGGTAATCTCTTTCTAAGACAAAATCTGTATTCAAAGCTACTATCTCCTAAAAAGATAAACAAAGATATGATTTGGGAGAAGTTTCTTCTAGAAAAATGTCCAAGTATGAGCAAGAAATGAGAGAGATTGAAGAAGAGAGAAATCTAGATGAGCTTGTAGCACTTATTGTCAAGAGGGTAGCTAGAGGAGAAGGTAAGTATAAAGGGAAATTGCCTCTTAAATGTTATTCTTGCAATAAGATAGGTCATTTTTCCTCAAGGTGTCCGGAAAGAGTTCCTAAACCAAGACCTAACAAGCCTAGATTCCAAAGAAAGTGTTATTATGCTGCTAATGAAGGTGTGACATATGATGAATTTGATAAAGGAAATTTAAGTGAGGATGAATGGGTATTTATTGCTATCAAGGAAAATGATCCAGTACCTACTGAATCTGCTAGTTGCATAAATGTGGAGAAAGCTCTAGCTGCCAGAGTTGAAGAAAAAGATGAATGGGTGATTGAAAATGGATGCTCTCATCACATGATAGGTGATAAAAGTAAAATTTTGATCTTGGAAAAGTATGATGGTGGTGTTGTAAGATTTGGTGATGAAAAAGTTGGTGTAATCCATGGAAGAGGATCCATTTCTCTTGATGGTAAAAATAATATTGATGATGTTCTATATTTGCAAAGTTTGAAGCATAATCTCTTAAGTGTTGGACATATGGGTGACAAGGGATACAATCTTCAATTCAAGAATGGAAAGTGTAGAATATTGGGGAGTTCTGGAAATGTGATTGCATCTAGTACAAAAACAAAAGGTATATCTTTCACCTAAATGTATTGGTAAAATTTTTCTGATTGCTCAAGTTGATGAAAGTTGGTTGTGGCATAGGAGATTGTGTCATGTAAACTTTGACAGTATTATCAAGATAAGTTCTACTCAAGCAGTGAGATCTTCCTAAGTTGATAAAACCTACTAATGCTATATGCAAGGAATGTCAGTTAGGGATGCAAACTAGAGTTTTATTTCACAGCAAACAACATTGTTCAAATGAAGTGTTGGAGCTTGTGCATACTGGCTTGTGTGGTCCTTCTAGAGTCAGAAGTTTACAAGGAGATATGTATTTCATGTTACTTATTGATGATTATTCTAGATTGACGTGGGTTACTTTCTTAAGGGAAAAATCTGAAGCTCTAGAGAAATTCAAGATTTTTAAGGCTATGGTTGAGATAGAGACAGGTTTGAAGATTAAATGTCTGAAATCAAATAGAGGTGGTGAATTCACTTCCGATGAGTTTAATTATTTTTGTGAAGAGCATGGGATAAAGAGACAATTATCTGCCCCATGGACCCCTCAACAAAATGGAGTTGTGGAAAGGAAGAACAAGACAATTCAAGAAGCTGTGAGTATTACCGTTTACACTCTCAACCAGGTACATGTCAAAGGTGATATCGGTAAGAATCCTTATGAGCTATGGTTTGGTCATAATCCTACCGTTAGATACTTCAAAATCTTTGGGAGTAAATTCTATATCAAAAGAGATGAAGATATAGGAAAGTTTGATGCTAGAAGTGTTGAAGGAATCTTTCTTGGTTATTCTACTAAAAGTAAAGCCTTCCAGTGCTACAGTAAGAGATTGAGGAAAGTAATTGAAACTGATAATGTCAAGGTTGATGAAAACATAGTTAGACCATCTAGAACCTGCAAATATGATTCAAATGATAAAAATGATAGTTCAGATAAAGGAAAGAAAGTTCAAACTCTAAATCAAGTTCAAACCATTCTGGTGAATCTAGAAATTCCAAAGGAAGAAACTAGTGAAACTACAAAAGTAAGATCACAAGAGCCTAAAGTTCAAGAATACCCTAAGACTCCAAGGTATGTAAGACTAAATCATTCAGAAGATCAGATTATAGGTGATAAGAACAAAGGTGTTCAAACTAGGAGAAGAATTGTAGAAGAATATTGTTTGATCTCAAATTCTCAGCGTAATAGTGTCATTGAAGCATGCAAAGATGAACATTGGGTGGAAGTAATGAAAGAAAAACTATTGCAAATTAAGAAGAACGATAGATGGATTCTTGTTCCTAGACTTAAGGACAAAAATGTAATTGGAACTAAATTGGTCTTTTGGAACAAATTGAATGAGCAAGGTGAAGTTGTTAGAAACAAAGCAAGACTTGTGTGTAAAGAATATTCTCAGATGGAAGGAATTGACTTTGAAGAAACTTTTGCTCCTATTGCTAGGATTGAAGCTATGAGACTATTTCTTGCTTATGTTGCTTACAAAACTTCAAGGTTTATCAGATGGATGTCAAGTCAACATTTCTAAATGGTGAACTAGAAGAAGTGTATGTTGAGCAGCCTGATGGATTTTAATTGACTGATCAGGGAGATATGGTTTGTCGGTTGAAGAAAGCATTGTATGGACTTTAAGCAAGCCCCAAGAGCATGGTATGCTAGATTGGACAAGTATTTGTTGAAGCTTGGATTTAAGGATACTGTTACGAGATTTTCACTCATAGGTTCAATCAGGTGGAGTTTGTTGATTTTGAACTGAAAAAATGAGGTATATTTTATTAACTTTCCTACATTACATTTAGATGTATAAACGAAACAATCCAGAAAATATTACAATTACAAATTATTGCATTCATATACATGAATGTAACACAAGAAAGATTTTGATATTTTTAGAAAAGAGTAATCTTTATTGAATTTATAAGTGTACATTATCTCACACAAGCCGTGAGATTGACTTAACTTATTCAATACAAATTATGAAAAATATATACATGAATAAGTAAGGGAAGGAAATGAATGTGCATAGAAGGAAGGTAACCAACCATTGCCTACAAATGACTAGTTCTGATGTGTCTTTTTGTCCTGCTGTTGTCCTGAGCTTCATCTATCCCTTCTAGCTCCATACTGCTCTTAGTCCTGCATGTGACAGTAACAATGGTGTTAGAGCATGCTCTTATAAGCAATGACTGATTACAAACATTATATACACATTCAACCTATGCATGTATAAAATGATCATTATGTGCATTAAATAAGCTATGTGTACATTTTAGGTGTCCCAAAAAACCATTGGAGTCATCAAACACACTTAAAATATACATGTTTTTTCTAACTTGTTTGCTTCATGTGTAGCTACAGGTGTAATCATGTCTTTGTTTTATTCATCTTAATTACAACATGTGGGGTGAAATGAACTCCCATAAGGGTTGAGATCAACATGCTATTTTATTTAGTGTTTAACAGAGACAAAGTTCTTTCTTGTTTCATGGTAGTCCAATCAAGAAGGGGTTTATCATTTACAACAGTGAATTGATAATTTCATTGGTCTAAATAACAAGCCACTGGTCAATGGAACCACAATGAAACAATAAAGATCAAACACACAGTCAAAATGAAGGTACAAATGAACAATCATGTGACTGTTGAATGACAGTGAGAAAGCAAAGGTGTCAGTCATGATAAAACATGCATATGTGATAGTTATCATGTTTTTCATAAGATACATAGAGCAACTATATGTGGCAGTCAATGAAATGACAAAGATACAATAATTGTAAAAATGTATAAGAATATAGTTATGACAGTTTTCAGGATAGTCTTTGTAATGTGATAGAAAAATGATGGCAAGTGGTGTCAAAAGGAAGTGAGATATCATTATTTGCAATAGAGACAATAAAATGGACAAAGGCATATCATAGACTTAGAATGCACTGAGACAATATGATGTCTGTCAAGGTAAAGTAATAGAAATTAGGGGTTATCATGAAGTAATAGAGCAACAATCCATTTCAAAAGAAGATTCACAATGAGATACAAGCAACGATGATACCGTTGCCATAATAACGGATCAAATAACAAGGTACCATGTTAATCCAACTGAATAAGCTTAAGGGCTTATAACAAAGCATGGTAGAAGATCAAAGAATAATCATATAGTAGTCCTTTGGTGATAGTTATTTTGGAGTACAGGTAATAGCCTAAATGACAGGAGCAAAACTAACCATGGAGAGTTTCAAAATCTTCCAATCATTCCTTGAAGAGGGTTTTCTTTGACAGTCATAGGAAAGGGGTTATAAACTTCATTAAAGGGACAATCTTTTGAGTGATCACGAAGAATCACAAATAACCCTAATTATCATGATCCAAAAAATCTTTAAAACGAGGAGGTTAAGGACTTAGCCAAAATCACAAACAGAGGCCACAAATGGCACCAAAGCACTAGGAGCCCAAAGGAAGGCTTCACAAACATGTTGACACCTATAGCTCAAATATTGAGACATGTGGATCACAAATATGATCCTAGACTTGAAGGAGAAGAATCCTACGAATTCATGAAGAAATCTCATAACACAAGAGACAAGCATATGAAGTTACAAGCTACAAGAGATCCTAAGGTTGAGTCTTTTAAAAGGCCAAGAATTTACAAGAAAATGCATGAAACTATTAATCTGTAAGGGGATTTTGAAATAATAAGTAATGCAAGTCAAAACCCTCGAAATGAATGTGGAGGAGCTCATCAAATGGAAGCAACCAAATAAAACCCAGTACTTGTAACAAGATATGGCCGCGACTATTAAGATAATTGAGCCTTTGTATTTTAGAAATAGAAACAAAATCTACAAAAATATTAAGGTTTCTATGAGAGAAAAGTTCTTTATTTCTTCAGGGAAACTTATGGCATGGCAGGAAAAAGAAGATATGTTCATTATTCTGCAAGTAGGCTTGAGCTCAAGCTAGTTTTCCTTCAAGAAATGCAATGAAAACAAGGAATGCTTACCCAATCATAAAGAAGTCATGGTTTGCTAGAAATCTGTACAAGAAACACCATTGTTTGCTGCAAATCCATTAGAGAAACCACGGTCGAGCTCCAAAAACCCTTGGCAGTGGTCACAACTTCTTCCTGAAGCTTCGAGATTAAAATGAATGGTTCTCTTTTCATTTTTGTTTCCCTTTGTCATTTAGGGTTTTCATAACTTTACATGCCGATAGAATGGCATTTTTTCATTGTTTTCAAAAATGCAATTTGAAAATAATTATACCTATGGGGGGCTAAAATTTTTAGTCTTATGCCTTGTCCTCTATATTATGTAAGTCTTTTAAGACTTGTAGTTTCTTTCTTTTATTTTTGCATATTATTTGAAGTTGTAAACATTAAGTCTTAAGTGATTTTTTATAAATCACTAGGCTTAAGTGTTTTTTTAAAATGCAAAATTAAATGAAGGAGCCACTCATGCGTACCAGTGAAGAAGGAGGATAAGTCTTGATTTATTACAACAGAGCATCTAGGGAGGTTGAGTTTGGTTTGCAAACACATGCCAAAGATATAGGAGCCTATTTATTTTCCTTTTGGAGCATTTTGAGAGCATATAGGCATTAATTTATTGTACCTTCATGTTTGATATGGTCAAACTTGACTATTTCAATCTTTTGGAGTCTTTTTGGAGAAGGATCAGGTGCTATATTTTAGGCTTTTTGAGGGTATCCGACCCAGGAAGCTTCGAGGTGCTATTTTGATGGATTTTGTTAAGAGTTGAGTGATATAGTCACTTATGTGACTTCATTGTAATCAATTCTTGATTATGCAGCTCTTAGACATTGTGACTTTTACAGTCTTTTGTGATAGTTTTGGCATACTTTTGTAACTCTTGAGATATGGAATATAGTGGATACCTTTGCTATTTCTGGTGATCAACTCTTGCCTTTTTGTTCTCATAGTTTAGTGTATGTTTATGATTGATCAAATTGTATGTGAAGATTATCTAATTTCCTTATAATTTTGTCTCATGTGTTATACCTTTTCTATGATTAGTGTGTTTATTCAAGTTATTGATTGTGTTTATAAAATACAAGCTTCTTTATAATTGTGAAGTATTTCTTCCTTTTATAGGTTGTGGTGTTTAACATTGTAACAAGTTGAGAAAAATTAGTTTTAACCAGTTTTCAACTGAGTGTAAAGTCTTGAATTCCATTGTCTCTCATTAGTTTGGTGTATCACCCCATGTTTTTCATTTTCAGTAATCTTTCTCACTTTTCCCCTAAAAAAAAAAAGTAGATTAGGTGATATAACCAATAGGAATCCATCCTTCTCTGGAGGTTTTTTCTCATTTAAAGTACCCACACCTTGGGATCATTCCCATGTTTCACTAGATTGTTGAATTCTAAATTCAACAGGGTGTAGATTTTAGTGATAACAAATAATTTTGAGTATCTCAGAGGGAAGCTAGGGGTGATTACCCCTCCTAATCAAAATTAAGATGCATTGACTTGCATTAGTCCGTGCATTTCATAGTCATATCTTGTGATCCAGATTGATGTTGTGGTGGCTGCTACTTAGGGGGAGTAGTCAGATGTTCAAAAATGTGGTTCAAAGCTTGTGTGGAGAAAGATAATGTGTATCTTTATTATTGATGTCAAAGAGGTAGAAGAGTCATGTGAAAAAATATGAAAGAGTTAAGGAGAAAAATAGTCAAAATCTAAGGGGGAGAAAGTGCTAAGAGAAAGTATTATTGATGGTGTTTTTCACATCATGTGTTGCCATCAATGCCAAAGGGGGAGATTGTTAGATATTTCTGATATGTGGTTGTCATTGATGTCAACACTATTGGCATTAATGTCTTTAAGGCTGTATATGTCGAGGATATTGAGAAAATTGTAATAAAATAAGTTGCAGGTTGTCGGTGATACAATGAAGTTCAGTATGGTGGCTAGCTCAATATATTGATGATAAGAAGTTGTAGATTAAAGGGTTTGTTGACAAGTATATCTAGTTTATCCACTTGAAGTTTCAGAGGTTCGCATGAATATTTGATTTAGTTATGAGTATATGTGTTCTGACAATTTTTTTGTTGCTTTAGCTAGTGTTCCTGAAAGAAGATGATGTGATTCTAGTAATTTGAGTTGTTGTGGATGCTTCTGTGGTGATTCATGATGCTTATGGATGTTTCTAGATCATGCTCTATCTGTGTTGTTGGTCCGCATTGATTGTAGTGCTTGCGATTGGTGATTTTCTTTTGTGAGTTCATGTTTTTCATGTTCATGGCTGGTAGGGTGATTGTAGCATGTTGTAGATCTTCAAGGCATAATTTTTTAAGGTGTTTCATATTTGAGGATGTTGTTTTGGGTCTTAACTATGTTGTGGCCGACATTATTTGGTCCACATTGATAAATTGTTTATTGTTTTGGGCTGACAATTTGTACACATTTCATATTTTGTTGGGTCGACATGTAGTTGATGTTATCCCTAGTTGTGGATATATATGATCGATTGCTTATACCATTTGATGATGTGGTGTTGGATGTATGTTTTGTGCTAAGTGTGAATAATGTTCTAATCTTTTGAAGGCAGAAGTAAAGTGTGAAGAAGAGTTTATGTGCTTAACCAAAACTATAAACAGGCATTAGAAGATGATATTTTCTCAGTTCAAAATCTTCTGGATGTAATCTAAATGTGACTATAAGACAATGAGTCTTCTTTTGGGTAGTAAGCCTTTATGTATTTGTGCAATGAGCTCTAAGCAGTGTGCCTGAGTGCATGTGCATTCCCCATTTATAATACTTTTATACTTTTAACAGGGTATAATCTTGTGGATTAACCTCCAGCATGGTTTTTCCCCTAACAGGGTTTCCACGTAAAAAATCTTGGTGTTATGTGTGTTTTGATGTGGTGATGGTTTATGCTTTCATGTTTATTTATCAGATCTGAGAATAAGTTTAATTTGTATAATTTTTGTGACAACTGATTCACCCCCGCTCTCAGTTGTCTGCGCTTGTGTTGCCAACATAAAGTATTGTAATTTTTGAAAGATAATGAAAAGGTCAAGGATTATGAGCAATGAGAAAGGACTATTATCACTCAATACTTTATATATATGATTGATTGAAAGATCAATTGTTATTATCATTGATGCCTTAGAAAAGGATGGTCAAATTACTTGATCATGAAAGGGAAGATCATTGCCGAAGGAATAGGTAAGGAAAGATCTAAATTACTCATGATTTGGAGTTATTAAGAAATGTTCGTGTTTGGTACAATTAGGTATGCAATTAAATTTGGTATCTTTTGGGAACCAACATGATTTTAATGAGGATTATTACACAAAATAAGTATCGATGCTCATCGAGGAAGATAGATTGAGCTGAAAATTGGATTACAATTTTAGAAATGATCCAAGGATGGAAGAAGTCTAAGGTATGGATTTCCTAAGATGGAGGAGATTTATCTCTGCAAGTGTCTAACCATTACACTTATGTAGCGTGAGTCCATGAAATAGGTTTTCACTTAGTCAGAATATACTATTATGGAATGTAAAAGAACCTATGTACCCACATTTTGGAAGATTAAGGAATAAAATGAGGGAATTGATGTCATATTCAGGACATTCGAATGAAAAAATTATTTTTCAGATGAGGAACCACTATAATTTTGAAAAGATGGAGTAAGATGTTGCAGGGTGTGTAGCAAGTTATTGTCCAGTGTGCCAAGAAATGAAGACAAGATGTTGTCATTGATAGGACATGTATATTCTTTTGAGATTCTAGAAGGGAAGTGGCAGAACACAAGATAGATTAATCTGTCTATGTCAATGAACTGATGTATTGTTATTGTTGTCAATCAGATTGCACCCGAATGCTTGAATATTGAAATTCAGCAATCTGTTGAAACATTGGAACTAATTCTAGGCTGTGGGTATCCTATAAGGAATTAGACCTCCAGATTCTAGGTTGGTTCCTATTTAATTTTTTGGTTAATAACTGAGTGATTTGCTGAAAAAGGGAGAAAGACTACTACTAAATGTATGCAAAACTATAAATTGAAGGTGATGCACCTAACCGATAATGATTTGCAACTATGACTCACAATAAACTTCTCAACACTCCAATCTGCTCAACCTGATTTAATAATTTAATCACTTGAATGATTTAAACAGAGGGTTTGACCTAATGCAATATTGAGGGAAAACGAGGTTTTCATGACAAAATTGATTAATCAACTACAAGCACAGTGCATAACCAGTGAACTCAAACTAAATTGCACACAGATATGTGAAAAAGATAGAAAAAAATCAGAGGTTTTAGAAATGAAACACAATAATTCTTTGATCAAATTCCTCACAAAAACAATGCTTGAAATCTAGAAGGAAAATTCTAAAATACTGAAAATTAAAGGGATCTTCTGCAATAACACAATTTGAACCTGTAAACCTGTCGCTGTATTAATCTGAAAATAATGTTGAGTTACAATTGCAGAATGCAAAGGCTGAAAAACAAGAACTAACTTGAAAAAGATAAAATTTTTCAATATATACAATATGAATGCACTTCAAAGTGCATGAATAAGCAACTGAAAGTCAATTTTAGTGTCAAAATGATAACCCTAAGGTAAAATCCGAGCAGAAGTAAAAATCCCTGAAAATGTGGTTCAAACTCATGCAAAAATGAGTGAACTCAGTCTCGAACCTGCAGTCATAAAGCATGTAACTGATCTGCAACTCAAACTGAACTGAAATCCCTGAAAAGGTGGGCTAAAGCATGCAAAACCGTCTCATTCTTGTCAATTCGCCCATGCACAGTCAATTCCATCTTCACGTCAAAGCCTTTAGTTGAATCTGAAGTGTAACAGAAGTAAAATTCCAAATTAACTCTTCCAGTTAACTCTACTTGTATCTACATGGAACTCCATAATATCTTTTATTTGCACTTTAAAATGCTAAATTAATTAAATGATTTATAATGCATCATTTAATTAATCAACTTACATGATTAATGCAAAAATAAAAAATCAATATCAAATTAAAAAATCAAGTCCCATTCAACGACTTTATACTTGGCATTATTTCAAAATATGCATTCAACATTCATCATTTAAATAACACCATGAGTATAAGCCGACCACTTAGACAATTGAAATAACACCATGGCATATATTTGGCAATGATTTAAATGTTCTACCATAATACTTTAGCCCTAGTCTTCATTATTTGATGAGGTCGACCACTTGCTAGGTGCATTGACTTGAAAGTCATGACCACGAAGAATAAAACACAATGATTTTTTCTTTACTCAAAAGATGGTAAAAAAAAACATCGACCCATGAAGAAAAGGAAATAATGAACCCTTAAAATCATTATGTTTTCTCTTGACTTGGAAAGAAGCTGTCGGCTACCATGGAGTAGGGTTTGAAGTCGAACTCATCATTCCTTCTGCTGATTTTGATGATTCTTGAAAGATTATGAGCGTAACAGGTAAGATGAAGCTCATTCTGATAGATCTGGACATTCTCAAGCATTTAAAATGCATTTTTTGGAGCCTTAAGGCGCAGCTGTGATGATATTCTGACCTACTTTTTGTCATCTGCACTTTGTTCTTTGTATCTTCTTATTTATGTTTGACCTTGGCCGCCATGAGAGCTGGAAAGAGCACATTTTGCACTGGTAAACATAAGTCACAAAGATTTTCTGGAAGCATGACACTATGAAAACACTGGTAAGCTTGATACTTTCCTTTCTTGTGTACATTTCCAGCCTTTATTAGGCTATCATAATGGATTCAAGCTCTTGACTTTTATCTGGAACTATCTTTTGCTGCTTCTAAAGAATTTCATTGTGATTTAAGAAGAAGAAAACAAAGATAGAAGCCCTCTCAAGACATAAATCTGTGTAATGTCTTCACAATGCAACTTGTCTATTATTATTGACTTTTTTTGTTTACTCTTCTTTCTGTGACTGCCATGAAAGTATTTCCCTGAATCCTTTGTTGCGCACCAAGAGATTTTTACATTTATAGCTCAAAAATTTTAACATACTCTGTACCTGGCCGTGGCTTATGATAACCCCATCCAGGTCTTTACAATTTGCTGTATTTTGCATTTAGAATAAAATCCTTTCATAGGTAAACAAATATTTGCATTTTTTTCCACCATAAGAACATTTCTGAGTAATATTTGAAACATTAGTGCTGTAACAGCCGCCATGGTGGGTAATAGTTTAAGATTCTTGGCACAAATTTACACACATAAATTGCTTTGTATTCTTCATACCTGGTGTCTACAAAACCCCATCCATCATTATTTGTCTTTATTCTGTAGAAACCTCAAAACCTTCATAGGCCGCCCAAAAATTTCTATATGTTGTTTATCACTACTGGCCGCAACTTGAGGCATTCTGGGTAGTATGTGTTGATTTTCATTTTGCGATAAATCATTGCTTTTTTATTTTTTTATATTATGGGCTCCTTATGACAATCAATGAGAAATGCATCTGCAATTACCTTGTAAGGAACTCAAAGTCATGGTCTATTATGAATATCAACTACCCTGCTTTGTGAAGCCTCCATATCACATATTTGAGCTAAAATGTTGTACTTCATTATCTCTTTTTCTGCCTCCATAAAAAGTGAAAACCTTATGTTCTTGACACTCACCTTGCACGTGACTGTCTTTTGATTCTATCACTGTTGCAATGTTTAGCTGTAATTTTGATAGTGTGCACTTGTAGCTTTTATCTCCTCAAAACTATGAATGTTGTTGCTGTCTTTTATATTCCTGCATATACTTATAGTGAGCACTGTCATCCTCTTGAAAGTCTCAACCACTGTCTGATATGCATTGTCACCTCAACTGCCTCCTCCTCCATTTGACTGTGTTGTTCATTATCTGTACTTTGATGCTGCTACAAATTACCTCTGTTAAGTCTTTGTATTTGATGTCTCGCTTTTGATTTAATGCCATTACATTAATTTGAACATACAGGCTGAAACTCCATTTAAATCTGGTTACTATCATTGGCATTATGATGCTAAAATTCACTACTCCTCTGCTGCCTCGATCTGGCACTTGTAATATTGTATACCTATTTGATAAAAGATGATGCTTCATTGTGCATATTAAGATTCCACTGTACTTCATATACATCTTCCATTATTGCTTTGAACCTTGTGATCATGTCAATGACTGGTAACAAATGTGATTATTATTTGCCATTAAATCCATGTCATGGGTATTAATAAATCTAAACTTTCTCTTAGCTCTATTAGTAGCAGTTAAATGCTTATCTTTTCAGATTCATGACTTAATAAGCTGCATACAACAATATAATGAAGGCATTACAAGGCATTACCTTGTAGCATGATCCTTTTGATATTCCCATTTGGTACAAACATGCCTATTTGATGAATCTGTATCTTCCATACCTCTTAAATACTGACTAAGCCAAAATTGCTGCTTTCTGTTAAAGAACTTGTAGAGAATTGGATTATTGCAAATCTGTTATACTCCATGATTATGATTACGATGATATGCTTCTGAAGTTATAAAAACATTCCAATGCTCGAATATTCTATTTCTCTTCAATACAAAGAGGCTCTATACTTCATTTAGATATAATGTAAAAATGTAAAGTAGAGCTAAACATAATATGAAATTGATGAGTGCAACATTGATGCCTTTAATGACTGTTATCAATATTCATGAACTTAGGTATGAAAATTGAGAGTGTACCCTCCTTGATATGCCGAGCTCAACCCTTGTGGGAGCCCGTTTTGCTCCACATATCTGATAAAATGATCTTGAACATGATGAACCTGTTCCTGCACACTGAAACAAACATGTTAGCAAAATAAAAGAAGCTGAAAGCTTCCATTGAATTACGTTTCTCTTGATTTTCAACCTTTCATTTGATGAATGCTTTGGTTTAATGCAAATTACATTCCTGTATGTAGCATAAGCGTAAGGCATAATGTAATTCACCATTTCTTAGAGTATAACTCTAACGCCATTTCCTTTACAATTTTGTAGGTTCATGGAGTGAGGAAACGAGGCTGTAGTTGCTTGGAGACGCGACGGCTGAAGATACCAACGAAAGTGATTCATCATTACAGGCAATGATGAATTGCTTCTCTTCTTTACGCTTATGTTATTTTCAGCAGTGTAGTTTGTCCTTTGAATTTTGTATTCATCTTTTGATTGTCATAATCAAAATCAATTACTCTCGTGGCTTGTGCGAGATTCAACATTTTTACAAAATGAATAAAAGGCATTACTATGCAAATTTTCAATTTTCTGTTTCAAATGCTTGCACAATAAAACTATGATTTAGATGTAAAATGATCTCTATGATGATCAATGAATACTTAAACAACAAAACTTCAAAATTTATGTACCTATCAATGATGAACTTGATTCAGCTCTACCTGTTTGAGCTGGTAGTGAAAAATAGGTAAAAGTTATGATGGACAAACTCACTAAGGTAACCAACGTTGGTTGGAAATTTTGATTTATAGGGTTTTCGGTCCTAAATAATATATTGTGTGAAGCAGTTGCTTAGTGTCCTTGAGAAGTTCGTCTTAGATGAGAACAAACAAATAATGAAAAGGTTTTGTAAACCATGATCATATTACAAGACATTCAATTGAGCAAATGCTCAATATATTATTATAGCTAGATAGGCAAAAGTGATAAAACAAATCTTGAATGATTTGTAAAATACTTATAAACTTCTGTCATTAAGGTTTGATCCATTATATGGAAAGGAAGGTTGAAAACTCTATTATGCTGAAATAGGCTAAGAAATAGGGTTAACTTTAGACTATAAATATTTTCAAATGAAATAGAAGATCGAAAGATCAATGAGAAACTTTGTTGATAGAAAGCTTTAAATATGAAGTAGTATCGTTATGTTTGGAATTGATAGGTGTCCAAGAGCAATGCTATGCTCAAAATGGATAGTAGTCAAGATAAATTACTTTTATGATAAAGGAAAATGGATGTGTAAGTGATGGATGGACTTGACTTCTGAGTTATTTGAAGGTGTAAATACCAAAGGGAAGGATGGGATTCACGGTGTAGTGTACAATACAATGACATTCCTTACCTATTTGGATTACACCAAGGATAAATTCATTAGCCAATGAGAACATGTTTTCTAGTCATTGTGACATAGGTGTCATGTGGTATATAGTTACTGTTGTACTTAGGATGTACATATGATGTAATATGGTTATAATGCATAAGCTCTTGGAAGAGAAAGTGTGTGAGAAGTACACAAGCTTCCCTATGCATTAACAAAGAGTCACTCAATGCACGGTCTAGGAAGGACAAGATTGCAAGGAGTGATGCTATGAGGAAAGATTATCTTATAATTCTTACATGAATTGTAAATGGTAAGATAAACCTTTTATTTGACTATATGTTAAAGATCATCGGGGATGATGATTCACAAGGGGGGAAGTATGTCACACCCCGTCTTGTTGTTACTGATTTAATTTTATCTTCATGGGTAAATAGGATGGTAAATGCAATTATGATTTTGATATGTTTGTAAATGAATGGAATACTGGAATAGGTATTATGTGAAAGTGTTGATAAATGTTTTGAAAGAGTAGTTATGTTTACATTGATAAAGAACATACATTGCTATATGGATATGCTAAAGTTTAAAATGCATATGGATTTATTATGAACATCTAACTACCATTACAAAAGTGCTAAGTTGGTTGCAGGGACAAGTTCAATCCTTCGAAAGGGAGGGGGAGTATCACTTAGGAGAAGTGATTGGTCGGATAACCCTTAATGATACCTATTTGAGCTCACACACACACTCATAGTAGAATGGGTGAGTCTAGACATAGTGTTGGGAATCGGTAAGTCATCCTTAGCATGATGTGTTTACATTAGTAAGGGTCTTGATTACTATTGAGTTAATTCTTGGATGATGTTTATGTGTTTGGATCTTATGAGTATTTCCTTATGTTACTATGCTTGAGTGTATGGTTGAATGGTGCAGGAGCACCTAGTTGGTTTCATGCCTCCATGAGGCAATTTTGTCATTTTTTTGTTTTGGTTTGAGTTTTCCTTTGTAATAAGGTCATTTTGACCATGTCACATGTGTTTTGAGTCTTTGTTAGGTTGCTAGGAGGTTGGTGGGGTCAATTGTTATATTTTACAAAAGTTGTCAATTCTTGAAAATGTTGTCATGCTGCAAAAATGCAAAAATGGGAAGTTGAAGGGTCAAATTGAGTTTTGGTTGGAAAATTAGTTTGGAATGGTTGGATTTTGGTTAGAAATGTTTAGATACCCCATGAAATGGTCGAGTTAATGTTGTTGATGTAATTTGGAAGTTGGAAGCAATAAAGAACACTTTTTTTTTGAGTTTTATTCATCAAATTTGTTGCTACAGCCATTAGTATGGCTTGGTACAACTTGTAGATGTACTTTCATGCATTGGAATTGATGTGTCAGTGAATATTCTAACATTTGAAACTAGTTTGACTCATTTTTATTGAGTTTAAAGCATTTTATAGCATTTTCTTTGCAAACAACTAGGAAACCCTGAATTTGAGGGTTTGAGTGAGTAAAATGGATTTGTAAGCCATTCAACCCAGTGAAAAATGCTCTAACTTGGTGAAATGGCAGATTTAGGTATAGGCTTTACTTTCATATGGTTTGCAAGAGCATGGGAGGCAGATTGGTAGAGATTTTGTGATGCCCTAGATGATTTTCTTCACATTTTTAGCAAAGAATGATGCATAGAAGTAGAGTTTCATAGAAAAGGTGGTTGGGAATCATTATAGCTGATGAATTATAGTTTAAGGTCTTAGAATGGAGTTTTGCAGTGTAGGAATAAGATATCCTTGTTTTACCTTGTCTCCTTTTTTGGAAATGTTAAAGAAGAGCATAAAGGGTATTTGTAATGATGATTGGTTTGTGGGTTTACAGTTTCTTTTGAAAGTTATGGTCAAATTTCAATGTTTGATGTGCTACAAGCAAAATTGAGAAAATAGTGGGAAAACACCAAGTTAGGGTCTTCAAAGTGGAAAATTTGTTCAAGATTGATTGAATTGGGATTGAATTGACAAAATATTCCTTGCTCTACATAAAATTGGTATCAGAGCATAGGTTTTGATCATTTGAAGAAAAGAGGTTGAAGTTTGAAGAGGGAAAAGTTGTAATTTGAAAGGATAATATGCCTCCTAAGGGTAGTGCAGTCATTACTAGGGAAATAAGAATAATGAAGGAGTCCCAAGAAGCTCTTTTAGCCAGACTTGCGGCATTAGAAACAAACCAAAGAAGAGGTAAGGCCACTAAAGATGAGAGTGACCGAGAGGAAGAGGAGGGTGAGAATGAAAACCCTCAAAGAGGAATCCAAGGTGATGATGAGTTGGACCTTGATGAAAGAAGGATGGTTAAGATGCTAAAAGCTGTCAGAGGAGATGATTCTAAAGTGAAAATGGAATTTCCCATGTATAGTGGGAAGATGGATAGTGAAGAAGTGTTGAACTGGATTGATGCACTAGACAATTACTTTGAGTACAAGGACGTAGCAGAAAAACAAAAGGTAAAGTTTTCTAAAACATGAAAGGCCCTACCCTAACTTGGTGGAACTATGTACAGGAAGAGAGAGTGAAAAAGGGAAAAGAAAAAAATAATTCATGGGATAGGATGGTGTCTAAAGTTAAGAGTCAATTCTTGCTCAGTGACTATGCAATACAAACTTTTAGGAAGCTGCAAAATCTCAAGCAAAAAGAAATGGATGTCATGGCCTACATAGAGGAGTTTCATAAATTAAGCATTAGAGCAGATCATGTTGAAGATGAAGTTGAGAAGATAGCAAGGTATATGAATGGGTTGAGGTTTAATATATAAGATGAAATGCGTATGGCCACCCTAAGAATGGTTGAGGAATGTTTTCAATTGGTTGTTAGAGCACAAAAAAAGTTGAAGAGAAGGCAAGAGAGACAAGGTAGAGGCAGAGGTTTACTTTCCAAATCAAGGTAGTCCTATGAGGACCAAGAAGATGCAAGTGAAGGTCAAGAACAAGTCGCTGGTCAGAGAGGTGGATTTAGAGGTAGTAGATCAGGTTTTAGAGGTAGATTTGGAGGACAAGGAATAGGTTAACAAGAATTCACAGGAAGGTGCTATCAATGCAATAAATTTTGACATCAAGCATGGAAGTGCAAGGAAGATCAAGCTTCTACTTCACATGGTGGTGAAAAGAGAGTTCAGTTGGTGCAAGAAGATAATGATGAGAGTGTAAACTCTCCAATGCAATATGTTGCTTCAGAAGTTGGAGAATCACTCATGGTCAGAAGAACACTCATCAAGGAATTAAAGGAAAAGGAGCCATCACAAATAAGAACACTCTTTAGGACAATTTGCAAATTCATGAGTAAGGTATGTAAGGTTGTAGTTGATTCAAGCAGTACTGATAATATAGTGTCCATTGAGATGGTTGATAAACTTACGTTGAAAAAGATACCACATGATACTCCTTATACATTGTCTTGGCTAAATGAGGGTCAATATGTTTTGGTTAATGAGCAAGATTGGGTTGAATTCAATATAGGAGGGAACAAGGATAAAATTCTATGTGATGTGTTGCCTATGGAAGTGTGCTATTTGTAGTTAGGAAGGCCTTGGCAGTTTGATAGACATGCCTTGTATGATGGTAAAATCAACACTTATGAGATACAAAAGGATAAAATCTCTTATACATTGACACCCTCAAAAGAATATGATAAAGGGAAAATCATGAATCCTAATGTGATAATGTTAGGTAAGAAAGAGTTTATAAAGTTAGAGGAAGAAAAGCATGAGGATTTTGCAACCACTCCTAAACATGAAGGTACTAAGATAGCAACATTGAAGAATGATTCAATTTTGGAAGGAAAAGATATTGAGAAGGTCAAGGATGAATTGATTTTGGGAATGCAAGATTGGTTTGAGAAGCATGTTGAGATGATGATGGAAAGAGTGTTTTGTTCATTGTTTTCAAAAGAGGTTGGTGGTCATTCAATTTCTGTCAACTCAGTTCGGTTTGTAAACTTGATAAAGCAGCAATCATAAGGGAAGATCAACACATGGAAGAGATAAGGGGTAAGAGTGAGGAGTATGTTGCTAAGAAGGAAAAAGAGGTGTTCCACTCCTTGTTTTCAAAAGGAGATATTGGCCAATTCATTCCTTTTATGCTAGAGGCTAATAGTTCTGATGAAGTAACAGTTGTAGGTGTACTACAACAAAAGGATGAGAAGGGAAGCACAGGTGGGGAGATTAAAGGTGAATTGCAAAGACATATGGGCAAGTTCAAGCATGCATCAAAAGTAAAGAAGAAGACAACTCATGATAAGGATGGCATAGCTATGCTTGCAGGTATAAAGGAAGGTTCAACAACACTTTTAGATGGAGTTAAAGCACATCTATCAAGTATGTTGTTGAAGTTGGAGCAATTTCTAGATACCAAAGAGTCTAGAAATGTAAAAACTAATGCTAATTTCCAGTACTTGACTCATTGGAACAGATTTCCAAATGGAAGTGCCACTTGTAGATCAAAAGATGACATGAACAAACTTGAATCCATGGTTGCAGCATAGTCCTCAAGGGGACTTGTGTCCCTTTTTTGTTCGGGAGTATGGTGCAGGAACACCTAGTTGGTTTCATGCCTCCATGAGGCAATTTTGTCATTTTTGGTTTTAGCTTGAGTTTTCCTTTGTAATAAGGTCATTTTAACCATGTCACATGTGTTTTGAGTCATTGTTAGGTTGCTAGGAGGTTGGTGGGGTCAAATTGTTATATTTTGCAAAAGTTGTCAATTCTTGAAAATGTTGTCATGTTGCAAAAATACAAAAATGGGAAGTTGAAGGGTCAAATTGAGTTTTGGTGGGAAAATTAGTTTGGAATGGTTGGATTTTGGTTAGAAATGTTTAAATACCCCATGAAATGATCGAGTCAAGGTTGTTGATGTAATTTGGAAGTTGGAAGCAATAAAGAACAATGTTTTTATGTGTTTTATTAATCAAATTTGCTGCTACAGCCATTGGTACGACCTGGTTCAGCCTGTAGATGTACCTTCATGCATTGGAATTAATGTGTTAATGAATCTTCTAACATTTGAAATTGATTTGAATCATTTTCATTGAGTTTAAAGCATTTTATAACATTTTCTTTCCAAACAACCAGTAAACCCTGAATTTGAGGTTTTGAGCAAGTAAAATGGATTTGTAAGCCATTCCACCTGGTGAAAAATTCTCTAACTTGGTGGAATGGCAGATTTAGGTGCAGGTTTTATTTTCATATGGTTTGCAGGATTAGGGAAGGTAGATTGGTAGAGATTTTGTGATGCCCTAGATGATTTTCTTCATGTTTTTAGCAAAGAATGATGCATAAAAGTAGAGTTTCATAGAAAAGGTGGTTGGGAATCATTCTAGTTGATGAATTGTGCATGTGAAAACCTAATTTGATGTGTTTAAGGTATTAGAATGGAGTTTTGCAATGTGGGAATAAGATATCCTTGTTTTTCCTTGCTAAGCAAGCCTAATTAGGCCTTGTGAGAAGCGTAGCAGCAGATTTTAGAGGGTGTAGTTACAAAACAACCCCATATCCTTTTTGGGACATGTTAAAGAAGAGAATAAAGGGTATTTGTAATGATGATTGGTTTATGGGTTTGCGGTTTTTTTTGAAAGTTATGGTCAAATTTCATTGTTTGATGTGCTACAAGCGAAATTGAGAAAATAGTGGGAAAACACCAAGTTGAGGTCTTCAAAGTGGAAAATTTGTTCAAGATTAATTGAATTGGGATTGAATTGACAAACTCCTCCCTACTCTACATCATTGAATGCATATTTGAGATATATGCCTATATGCATATATATGCACATGTCGATATACGTGTATGTCAGGTATAATGGAATGTCCATACTAGTATGTCAACATATGTATGATTATGCATATACATATATAGATATTAATATGATGTTATATGAGGACATAATCATATGGTCATAGTCATTAGAGTACCGAATGGACTATTTGATCATCGTATTGCTATGGAATATATATATATATATGTGAGTGTGCGTATATATACATATACATATATACACGTAAGCATTAATGCTTATATAGAGGTGTATATTATATATATAAGTATTACTTATATATAATATATAGGTACTACTTATATATAATATATAGTGTGCTTTTATATATAAGGCCAGTCCATTTGATAAATGAAGGCCGATTATTATAAATGTATAATGCATGATATAGCGCGAGATATATATATCTAAGTATCATTTTGAATATGTTATTGTTGGTGAAAATGATAACTTGGCCATATTCATTCGAATATCAAATGGATTACTTAAATGAATTTTTCTATCAATGAGTATACCTGTATATATGTATATACATATGAATATTGGATGCCATATATATATGTATATATATGTATACTATATATACTATTTACGACCGATTAAATATATAATATGCATTTGAAATCGAATGATGAATTTGCAAAAGTTAACATATATATATATGTTTGCAAATATATATTATATGTATATATAATATAATGTGTAGATATATATTATATTATATATAGTAATGCATGATTACATGATTATTCCATTTTAAAGCATTGAAATGATTTGTAAACATACAATATAATGTAGCGCATAAACCATTGGAGGTTGCACATAATGCTAAGACATTATAATATGCTAAGTCAAAAACTAGGCAGCACTAATGCTAAGAGAGTGATGGGAACGTATGAAAACATAGGGCGCAACCTTGGCCAATGCATAGTTTGCTATGATAAAGACCGATCTATATGCAAGTTATGTGGTACAATTTAAAGGTCGATATGAAAAAGTAAGTCATAGTCTATGTCATAAAAAATACAATGCTATTATATAGCAACGTAATACTTCTATTCTGAATGCATTTATCAAATAGATAAAAGTGGTGGAAATATTAGTAACGTGTTATGTAAGTGCTTTAAACACATGGGAATATGAAATAGAAACAACAAATAACTTGTTGGTCAAATCATTATTTGAATGCTATAAAATGGGAGTCGACTACGCTCTTTCCTGTCAATGAAATAAACTATGGCCAAGTCAACTTAGCTTGTGTGTAGCCTGCAATTAGAAGACTGATTCAAAGTGATAAACCACACCAAAAAGATAGGAAAGATGGCTACAATGTGGCACCAATATATATGGAAGCTCTTAATTTTGTTGAAGTCTATTTCGGTTGCAAGTCAATTTCATCATTTGGGCATGTGCATACTTGAATTAGTCTTAAGTTGTTGTCAACTAAAAGGGCCGATCTGTAGAAAACCAAGCTAAGTTTACACTTAGATTTTTTCCACCTTTTTTCTATGTAGTGAGTCGATCTACATGAGGAAAGGTGTCGACTGGCATACCTTATCTTTTGGCTTCAATATCTCAAACTTCTGTATAAATAGATGGGATAGTTCTCTCATTTGGGACTCATTATTTTGTAAATCTATTTCTGCTACAAATATTGTGAGAGTGTAGAGTTATTATCTGAGAGCTTAGAGTTACTTTGTGAGAGCATTGAGTTATCTTGTGAAAGAGGGCATAGTGAAGTATTGCTTGAGTGGAAAAGTGAAGGCTAGCAAGCTGCCTTTGGAAGGCTGTGAATCTAGTCAGTCAACTGGATCAAGCATATCACAGGCATGAGGATCTAATCTTCTTTATTGTCTTTTATTATGAAAGAATGAGTCTTGATTGCCTTGAATGGAAATTCTTGAGAAATTTTTGCTTTAGTAAACCATAGCATTTGATGATGGAAAGGAAAAGAATTTGATTATGACTTCCTTATGAATATAATATATACTCCATAGAAAGGAGTGATTATTTATCAATAGTATTTTATATACCATATTTGGTGAAAACATGAATAGCTTAAGGGAGTGATTAATACTCTTGTATACCTTATATGGGAACTCATATATTATTTCTATACATAGGTAGCAACACTACATGTATAATGTGAAATATGTCAGTGTCATGAAGTGAATTGACACTATTAGCTTATGATGATAGGAGACCTTAGGAATAATAAGGTTTAGCAAAACATCAAAAAGAGATAGTATGAACTATGATAGGATGAGTCATCATATTACTATTATATATTTATGATCACTTGATCATTAATTTATTATTGAATGAAACCCTAGGTTGAGAGTAACCTATTTGGATCAAGAAATATATTGAAACTTGAGGTTAGGAATTACCTACTGGATTGGGGAAATGTACCTAACCACCCATTGGAACCTATAGGTTGGAAATAACCTACTTGGTTGGGTTGATCATTTGGTCCTGATTGGAGCATATAGGGTTAGATTAACCTATATGATCAAACTAGTCATTGGTTGATGAATTTATCCTAGGATTAGGATATATCAAAGTTAAAACTCACCTATGTGATTAAGTTAATCACTTGAGTTTATGGAATACTATATGTTTGGAAACGTAGGTGGGATTTCCTATTGAGTTTGAGTTGCTACTTGATTAGTTGCTTTACACTCTTTAGATGAAGTCATTTTGTGACAAGATTCTACTCTTTTGAATAACTCTTTTTATTAAAGAGATTACAATCTCAGATGGAATCATCTATTGATATGATTATTCTTTGATTGAGGTCATTCATTTATTTGATTATACTCTTGATGAGAACCACTTATTAATGTGATATATTACTGAATCGAATAAGTTATTTATGAATATTTAATCTATATTTAGATGAAGCTTATGAAGCTATGATGTAGGAGCATCCTTGGTTCTTGGCAATCTTGCATCAACCAAAAAAATATTTCATTTCAGTTTTTGTTCTTGTTCAATTCAAGTTGGTGGATTCATCATATTTTCTCACCAGACCTTGTGGATCTATGTTTTCATCATGGAAATGTTCATTTTCCTTATTCCAAGATTTGAGCACGATTGGATCTTTTTCTGGAAAGTTATCGCTTATGGATTTAATGGCAGTTTCTTGAACTGGCACCAGAATAATTTCAAACCTAATGGCTAGTTCAATTGCTTGTGGATCATTTCCATAACTTGAGGATCTTGATGGTGTGATTCGAATTGTTCCATGGAGTGTCTTTGAACTTAATTATAGGTCCACACTTCATCCTATGCATTCACCGAGGAGTAATTCAAATTTGAGGTTGACCCATTCATGTGCATGCTACATTTTCTTTCATTAGAGATTGTAATAATCTTTGGCCAAGATGATTCTAGATCACAAGATGTGATATAAATAATTGTATTAGATCATTAGGAAGGCAGATTGGAGAAAGATAGGTTTTGATATGTAATATTTCAGCTCACATTAAAGAGAATATATGAATATTGTATTTTGAGCATGTTGTGTCAGGCATGTGAGCCGAATTTGTAAGCTCAGATGTTGTCGATCGATTGTAATTGAGGTTTTTGTTAATGAGAATGTTTGAATCTGCATTTGCCTCCAATTTATGTGTTGCTTCTGTTGTGTGACTCTTGTTTCACAATCCAGATTATTCTCTTTGAGGACCCTCCTACCGTGGTTGCATCAGATTGGTATCAGAGCGAGATTCGATCTGTGAGAGATCGCCAAAATTCATAGAGTCCCGTTGAAGATTTGTTGTGGGGTGGTAGACTGAGGATCGAACTTGAAGCTACAAAGTACTTGTGTAAATATGGTGGGAAGAATAAATGTTAGAGGAAATGAAGCGTGTGGAAATGCAGACCCAACTTTAATGGAGATCTTGAGAGGAATTGCTGCTAGATTATATGCAGTCGAAACGACCCAGAGGAGAGGTCGACCAGTTGATGATCTGAGTGATGAAGAGGTAGTACATGAAGAAAGGGAAAGAGAAGATCATCCTAGCCTGGATCAAGGTGAAGAGAGGTTCATAAGAGCCCTAACTAGAGAAAACACAAAACCACATTTCAATCCATCAAATTATAGAGGTAAGTTGGATTCAGATGAATTACTAGATTGGATAACCAAGATGGAAAAGTATTTTTATTTTGAAGGTACCACTGAAGATAAGAAGGTAAAATTTTCTTGTACAAAGTTGAAAGGACATGCATCCCTTTGGTGGGAACATTTGTAGACAAATAGGAAAAGAAGAGGAAAGGAAGAAGATAAAATCATGGGATCAGATGGTGAATAAGTTGAAAGAAAAGTTTATGCCTACAGACTATCGGATTAGTTTTTTCCAGAAGTTGCAAAATTTGAAGCAGAAGGAGTCAAGTGTGACAGAGTATACTAAAGAGTTCTACAAGTTGAAAATTAGATTTGGACATTCGGAGGATGAGATCAAGCAAGTAGCCAGATATGTGAATGGCTTGAGGTCGTCTATACAGGATGAGATTAATTCGATTAAGTTTCAGAATGTGGAGGAGGCATATCAATGTGCCCTAAAAGCAGAAGAGAAGCTGAATAAAAGACATGAGTAGAGATAGAGAGGAAGAGGTGGAAGATTTCAGAGAGGAATAAATTTTAATGGAGGAGGAAGAGGAACTTTTGCATAGCAAAATAAAGATAAGGAAGTCAGTAAGAATGATAATTCATAACGTAGAGATGATGGAAACTCTTACCAAAGAGGAGGATATGGTGGTTATCAGAATGAGGGTTATAGAAAAGATGATAAGGAGAAAAGAGTATTCAAGGGAACTTGTTTTAAATGTGGTGGAGAAGGACATAGAGCATTTGAATGCAATCGGGGAGAGACAAGTAGAAAGACAAAAAACAATAGAAGGACAACCTTTGTTGAGGAAGATCATGCTGGATCATCTAACAAATTAGAAGATGGCGAAGTGTTGGTGAATAGAATAGTATTATGTCAAAGTGAGATGGAGCAAGAACCGTTGCAGAGAAATAATTTGTTTCAGACTAGATGCAAGGTAGTTGGTAAATGTTGCTAAGTGATTATTGACAGTGAGAGTTCTGAGAACTTAGTTTTTAAAGAAATGGTGACCAAATTGTAGCTAGAAAGATTGAAACACCTAAAGCCCTATCAGATAGCATGGATTCAAGATGAGCATAAGATACTGGTAAGTGAACAATGTTTGGTGAAATTGAAGATAGGAAATTACCATGATGAAGTTTTGTGTGATATCATGCCTATGGATGTATCCCATGTTTTCTTGGGAAGGCCTTGGTAGTATGATAGATAGGCTATTCATGATGGAAAGAATAACACATACCATTTTTGCTAATGGGATGAAGCAAACTTTGTTGCCATTGGAGGATGTTCCTAAAGTTAAGGTTTGTACAAGTGCTAGAATTTGTTTGGTTGATGGAAGGAGATTCCTAAATGCATTGAAACATGATAACATGTGCTATGCCTTGGTTCCTAAGAAGGCTGAAGACTTGAAGCATGTAGAAGAACAACTAGAGGAGATAAAAGAGATGCTGACAGAGTATGAGATCATTTTAGATAATGTACCTGATGGATTACCACCTGTGAGGAGTATTAGTCATTGCATGGATCTGATTCTTGGAGCTAGTTTGCCTAATAAAGTAGCACACTGGATGACACCTGTAGAAAATGAGGAATTGAATAGAAAAGTGCAAGATTTGTTGAGGAAGGGTTTGATAAGAGAAAGTTTAAGTCCATGTGTAGTACCTGTTGTGTTAGTACCTAAGAAGGATGGAGAATGGAGGATGTGTAAAGATTCTAGAGCCATAAACAAGATCACAGTGAAGTAAATATTTCCTTTGCCCCAGATGGATGACATTATGGATTGTTTGAGTGGAGCTAGATACTTTACAAAGATAGATTTGAAGAGTGGATATCATTAGATTAGAATTAGAGAAGGTGATGAGTGGAAGACAACGTTCAAGACAAATGAAGGATTGTATGAGTGGTTGGTGATTCCTTTTGGACTAACGAATGCACCAAGTACTTTCATGAGGCTGATGAATGAGGTATTGAAGAAATTCTTGGGTAAGTTTGTGATTGTTTATTTGAATGACATCTTGATTTTCAGTAAGAGTAGAGAAGAAAATTTGTTACACATAAGGCAAGTTTTGCAAAGGTTGAGAGAAGAACAGTTGCTGATAAAAATTAAGAAGTTTAGTTTCATGGAGGAAGAATTGGTATATCTGGGATTTGTGATATCTGTGGATGGATTGAAAATGGATCTTGAGAAGGTAAGAGCAATTGTTGAATGGCCTACATCAGATAGCATTGGAGAGGTAAGATCATTTCATGGATTGGCTAGTTTCTACCGAAAGTTCATTAGGAATTTTAGTTCTATTTGCAGTCCTATGACAAAGACAATGAGAGGTGATAAGAAGGATTTTAGGTGGACATCTGGAGTAGATCATAGTTTTGAGTTGTTGAAATAGAAGGTGAATGAACAACCTATGTTGGCTTTACCAGACTTTGATAAGGTATTTCAAGTAGATTGTGATGCAAGTGGAAATGTAATTGGAGAAGTATTAAGTCAAGAAGGAAGACTAGTAGCTTATTTTAGTGAGAAATTGAATGATGCTAGGAGAAGATATTAAGTGTATGATCAAGAGCTCTATGCCATAGTTCAAGCCTTGAAGAAGTGGAGACATTATTTGTTGCCTAAGGAGTTTGTGTTGTATACAAATCATTAGACTTTGGAATATTTGAATAGTCAAGGTAAGGTGAATCAGAGACACATGAGATGGGTGGAATTCTTGAAGAGTTATACTTTTGTTTTGAAACATAGGAGTGGAAAGTCAAATAGAGTTACTAATGCTTTGAGTAGGAGAAGGGATTTATTGACAAAGATGAGAGTGGAGGTATTAGGCTTTGATGAATTGAAGAACTTGTATGAGGAAGACCCAGATTTTACAGAACCTTGGAGAGTGTGTAAAGAACCAGTTTTGGAGGATAGGAGTCAGTGGTTGGATTATTTCATTTAGGAGGATATGTTGTTCAAAGGGAATCAATTATGTATACCTCAAAGTTCAATGAGGGATAACTTGGTGAAAGAAAAACATAGTGGAGGATTGGCATGACACTTTGAGATTGATAAGACAATAGCATTGGTAAGTGAGAACTACTTTTGGCCATAGATTCATAAGGATGTTAGGAAGTTTGTGCAGAGTTGTAGAGTTTTCCAAGTAGCAAAAGGGAGTAGTTAGAATGTTGGATTGTATAAGCCTTTGATAGTTCTGGAGAAACCTTGGGAGGATATCAACATGGATTTCATACTTGGTTTGTCGAAGACACAAAGAGGTAATGATTCTATATTTGTGGTAGTGGACCGATTTTCTAAAATGGAACATTTCATACCTTGTAAGAAGACAAGAGATGCAGTACATGTAGTAGACTTATTTTTCAAGGAAGTGGTTAGATTGCATGGATTACCTAGGAGTATTGTTTCAGACATAGATACAAAGTTTGTTGGTTACTTTTGGAGGACACTTTGGAATAAGTTAAAGAAATATTTGAAGTTTAGTTCTAATTTTCACCCACAGACTAATGGACAGACAAAGGTAGTCAATAGGAGTTTGGGAAATTTGTTGAGATGCTTGGTTGGAGAGAAGACTGGAAGTTGGGATTTAGTCCTTGCACAAGCAGAGTTTTCTTACAATAATTCAGTGAACAAGAGTACCAGAAAGACACCTTTTGAGATTGTTACTGGAGTTCATCCTAGAGGTATATTAGAGTTGAGAGACATCAGTATGGAAGATAAAAGGAGTACAAAAGCAGAGGAATTTGCAGAACATATGAAGAAAGTGAATACTCAAGTGAAGGAGCAATTGGAAGATATGAACTGGAAGTATAAGGAGAAAGTAGATGAAAAGAGGAGACATAAGAAGTTCGAAGTTGGAGATGAAGTGATGGTGTATTTGAGAAAGGAAAGATTTCCTGTTGGCACATACAATAAGCTGAAGATGAGGAAGTTTGGACCTTGTAATATTTTGAAGAAATTTGATTCAGGAAATGCATATGAAGTGGAGTTACCAGATGACATGGGTATATCACCTATATTCAACTTTGTAGATCTACATCAGTACCATGAAGTAGAATTCAATGAAGATAGTAAAGAAAAATTGGAGGATCAGTTTCCTAAAAAACAATCAGATGAGATAGAAGACATTTTGGATATCGAAGATGGGAGAAAAATGTGTGGAAAAAAATACAGAGAATATTTTGTGAAATGGAAGGGCAGACCAGTGGAGGATTCTTCTTGGATTTCTTAGGCTGAGGTAGACCGTATTGGTTTCCCTTTAGCCCCTGCAAAGTGAGGGACTCACTTTTCAAATAACCCCGGATGTATGATGCAGGAGCATCCTTGGTTCTTGGCAATCTTCCATCAACCAAAAAAATATTTCATTTCAGTTATTATTCTTGTTCAGTTCAAGTTGGTGGATTCATCATATTTGCTCACCAAACCTTGTGGATCTATATTTTCATTGTGGACATGTTCATTTTCCTTATTCCAATATTTGAGCACGATTGGATCTTTTTCCAGCAAGTTATCACTTCTAGATTCATTGGTAGTTTCTTGAACGACATCAGAATAATTTCAAACCTAACAGCTAGTTCGATCGCTTATGGATCTTGATGGTGTGATTCAAATTATTTCATGGAGTGTCCCCGACCTTTAATTATAGGTCCACACTTCATCCTATGCATTCACCGAGGAGTAATTCAAATTTGAGACCAACCCATTCATGCACACACTACATTTTCTTTCATTGGAGATTGTAATAATCTTTGGCCGATGCAGATGATTCTAGATCTCAAGACGTGATATAAATCATTGTAATAGATCATTAGGAAGGAAAATTGGAGAAAGATAGGTTTTGATATGTAATATTTCAGCTCATAGTATGGAGCATATAAAAATATTGTATTTTGAGCATGCTGTATTAGGCCTGTGAGTCGAATCTGTAAGCTCGGATGTTGCCAGTTGATTGTAATTGAGGTTTTTGTTAATGAGAATGTTTGAAGCTGAATTTTCCTCCAATTTCTGTGTTGCTTCCATTATGTGACTCTTGTTGCATGGTTTGGATTGTTCTCTTTGAGGACCCTCCTACTATGGTTGCACCAAGCTAAACTTTAGATTATAAAGTTATACTTGGGACTAAATTTTCTATTAAAGAGAATAGCTTGTTTATGCAAAATTAATGTATAGAATAGAAAAGCTCATATGTTAAACCTAGGATTGAAATATCCATTGAAGGGGGTAACTTATGCTTAGGATTTATTGGTTGAAATACCATAGTGTTTTGGGAAAAGGGGAATAGGTTGTTTCTAAGGTTAGGGATTACCTATGGAAGGAAATTCCCTAAGCATAGTATATGAATGGTCATAATCCAAATTGAGCTATAGAAGTGTATGTGAATAGGAAGACTATCACTCAAAGTACTAGGTGTGAATATTTTGGCCAAAGTAGTGTAAGTAGCCACTATTTACACTGTCAGTTCACTATGTTCCTTTTATGCATTCTAGTTTTGGATTTTCATACTCGTAAGGGAAACAATCATATGATTAGGTTATGGTTTGTAGGACACAACACTAAGCTCATATAGGCATTTGTTATGGGGTTTACCAACCAATCTCTTTATCGAAGGGTAGGGCCATCTTGTCATATGTGACAGATGTGTAGGGGGCTACATTTGAGTCCGTGGTTGGCAAAAAAGAGCTTGAGTGATGCTTCTCCTCATTAGATGGCAGTTGAGGTTTGTAGATGTTTGCGCCAACATTGGGGACAACTGGAGTGTATCCACCAGGAAGCGAGGACATATAATATATGCACCATTGTGGCGACATCAGGAGCAGTTTGTACATCTATGGACAGGTGAAGCTTAGAAAAACTATGTATTTATCGTGTACTCATTTAAATGGAAGGATGTAAAATTGAATGATAAACTTGAGTTTATTCAAATGAAATCTGTCATGGAAAGATTTGTGAAGTTATAGTGAAATGCAATGGAAGTTTGGAATAATGCTTGTTTCAAATGTGCATGTAATTTATATTATGGAAAGAATTTTTATTGCTATGTTTTGGCATCATGGTTTATTCACTTGAGGTGAAAACATTAGAAATTTTATTAAGTAGAACACCGAGTTTGTTACAACTTCACCAATTGTTGGTGCATGTTGTCTGCAATCACATTCACAAAATCTATCCTGAAACTATACTACTTCCTTAAAAGGAAGGATACCCCCAGCTAGGACTCATGAACAAGTTCATCTTTATCAAGGCCAAAAATAAAGGCAAGCATGGAGAGTGCATCTTACATATCTTGATGGAATTCCTTGAGGACGAGTGAAATTTTAGGCATTTGGGTTTCATTTTGATCTCTTCCAAGCTCAGAATTAAGAAAATTGAGCTAGGCACTTCTCGTTGACCAGAATCTTTCCTTTCATGTTGGTGAACAAACTTCTACAACAATATCATGGGGAATGGAGAGCATGTCTTAGATTTTCACAACACTAACTATGAGCTTAAGGTTCTTACATGTCACAGTTTTGCTAGTTGGATCATATAGTTGCATCCATGCAGCCACCAATTCTAGGCAGGGGTGCACCAACGACACCATGTATTTAGGCAGTGTTGAAGCCCATGTTGTAAACCCGAGGGAGTTGAAATCCCTCATTTTCACCTTTTCAACCATTCTAGCGTGCAAAACTTCTTGGAGGCCCTTGGTATTTTTGTTCAATTTAGGCTCGTAGATTTTGTCAACAAAATCGAACACTAATGAAGAGTCACTCCATTTCCCCTTTGTCATAGTTCTTGTATTGGGTATCTTAGCTTTCTTTTGTATAGGAGTCGAAGCATATGACCTGCTATCAAGAAATGATTCTTGTGTCACTACTTATCCCTAACTAGTACCAAAATTTTATTCCTTTGGGTCCATAGCTGATGCTTCCTCTAGTTGCTAATTCTTTGCATTGTTTTGAAGACATTGGTGACTTTCTGGACATAACAATCATTTTAGGCTCTTCTCAAAGCTTTGGAAACACTTCTTTGCCAAACTTCAACTGCTTCTTTCTCTTTGTTATGGATAAACGCTTGTCGAAACGACAATATATCAACCCCCATCACATCAACTCATGCGAATTTAATTTGCTACCTTGAAGATCACACCCCCTAATGGAAAGAAGTACAAACAACTCGATGTACCATATTTTTGGGAACTTCGGTTAGCGTGTGGTACAAAAAGCCAACTAACCGCTTTTTGTATAATAAAAAATGCCCGCTACCAAAGGGCGTTGAGGGAAATATCTCAAGATACACTCAAAAGGAATGCCAAGGACAATAAGACACTTGGAAAAAGGACCAAAAACATGTGCAAACAAAAATTATTGAAAGGAAAATGCAACAAAAAAGCAAAAAAACATGTTTACAAAGGAAAATTTATGAGGGACTGACGATCAATAAAAATTCTTTAAATAGATCCCATTAACTAGAATCTCTAAAGCATTTCCTTCCAAGTCTTCAAGGTTGAAAGCATTTCTCTCTTTGCATTTGTTAATGTGAAAATGTTCCTTATAGAGCGAGTTGAACTTGGCATGTTGACCTGGCTTAGAGGCTCTCTCATCATACTTGAGGACCAAATCTCCCTCATGAAAATTAGGGTCTAAATTCTTTTGTTCAAACCATTTCTTCACCACCCCTTGTTGGCTTATCATGGCATCATGAGCCTTATCCCGAACCTCTTGCACCTTGAGAAACTCATCCATCCTTACATCCATGGCTCCATTATCTTCTACCTCGATGAATTTGAGTAATTGTAATGCAGGGATTTCCATGGAGATGGGTAAAATAACCTCCTTCCCATAAACAATTTCATATGGTGATGTCTTTAGAAATTGTTTTGAGGTGATCCTATGAGCCCAAAGAGTTGTCCTTAGATGCTAATGCCATTCTCTCCGATGCTCTACACCAATCCACTTGATCAATCTAATAAAATTCTTATTTGTGGAATTTGCTAGCCCATTACCTTGTAGATAATAATTGGAGGAAGTTCTTAGAAGATTCCATGCTTTAATGAGAATTCAAACATTTTTTCCTCGAGGAAGGCTCTTTCATTATATGATATTATAGTCTTGGGGACACCAAACCTCGTTACTAATTCTTCCAAGAAGCCAAGGATCTCATTCTCTATCACACCTTTTAGTGGGACTGCTTTCGACTATTTGTTGAAGTAATTCATGGTAGTGAGGATTCATTTGTGATCCATGCTAGACGTTAGATTGAACATTCCGATGAAATCCATACCCCACTACAAAAAAGGCTTATTGACCACAATTGGGCTTAGAGGCATAGATAAAAATTTTCGCTTTCCAACAAAGAACTGGCACTATAGATATTATTTAACCAAATTATGACAATCTATGAATAATGTTGGCCAATAGTATCTTGCAAACATGATTTTTATTGCGATCGTTTGAGCTGAGAAATGACCACTTGCAAGAGTGTTATGGAATTCATGTAGGAGATTGTCAGCTTGATGCCTATCCACACATCTGAGAAGTATTCCATCAAAGTTTCTTTTGAAAAGAATTCCCTCCACTATGTATTTTGCTCCTTGCAATCTATAAAATCTTCTCTTATTAGGCAGAAGCTTTTTGGGTACTTTCTAGTTAACATGAAATGGATTCTATCATCAACCCAAGATTCAGTGGCTTCAAACTGATTCATTAGAATTTCTTCGAGACATTCCTCTTCAACTTCTTCAAACAAGTATTTACATAGTTCTCTTCCTCTGATCACTTTTGTTGGCCAGACCTCGATATCATACTCTAGAATATTTGTGATCTAGTTTGCTCTTTTATTAGTGATTTTGCCTTGCATGATGTTTTTCCTTACACTATAATGAGCCACATAAACCATTATCTTGCTCCTTGAAACTAGGTGTCTGAACTTCTTGAGACCCTTCACAATGGAGGATGCTTATTTTTCAATGAAGTTATACATGGTATCGTACCCTCACAGGGTCCTTGTATAGAAGGAAATCAGATGCTCTCCCTTTTCCTTCTCATCTTTTTGGGTAAGAATTGTCGCGATGCTATGTTCACCCCTATAGATGTACATGATGAAGTCCTTGTAAAAGTTAGGGTTAACAAGCACTAGGGCATAAGAAATTGCTTCTTTAATCTTTTCAAATGTGGCTCTACCCTAAGGGGTCCATTTGAAAACTATTCCTTTCTTTAGCATACAGGTGATAGGCCTGACCATCCCAACAAAGTCAAAGATAAATCCTTTGACAAAATTAATCTTGCCTAAGAAAGATTGGACTCCTTTCTTATTAAAGGGAAATTCCTTGATGGCCTTAACCTATCTGGGGTCGATGGAAATTTCTTCTTTGGAGACCACATACCCAAGTAGCTTTCCTTGCAAGACTCCAAAAACACATTTCTTGGGGTTCAAGGACACCCCAAATTCTTGGCACCTTTGGAAAACCTTTTCTAAATGGTTGAAATGGTCCTCCTTAGTCTTGGAGAACACTGTAAGGTCATCTAGATATATAAGGATGATCAAGTTGATCAAATTCTTGAAAGCGATATCCATTGCTCGTTGAAAGATGGTCCCCACATTTGAAAGACCGAAAGACATCTTGGCATATGCAAATGTTCCCCACTTTGTGGTAGATATAGTTTTATGTTGATCCTCCTCTTTAACCCTTACTTCATTATATCCAGAGAAACCATCTAGTAAGGAAAACATCTTTGACCCTACCACAATTTGAAGAATCTACTCCATGGAAAGAAGGGGATAGTGATCTCTTAGAGATGCTTTGTTTAGCTCTCTAAAATCTGCATAGAGCCTGATGTCACCATTCTTCTTTTAGACAGGGACCAAATTAAATACCCAAGTAGAATGCTTAATTGGATATATGATCCTAGAATCTATAATATTTCTCAATTTTTGGGCCATGAGAGACTCTATTTTTGGGTTGATTGGCCTCTACTTTTGGTAGGTTAGTTTGGTTCCTTCAATTAGCTCTATAGTGTGTTGGATCACACTGAGGTCATAACCTCTCAGGTCATCATAGGTCCATGCCATGACTCTATCATACTCATTGCAAAAAGATACTAACCTTTCTTTATCCTTTTGAGGAACATCTTTTCCAACTTTCAACGTCCTTCCACCTCCAACATCTAGATCAAAGTAATCACCTTTGTTAGCAATGAACTTTCTTTTGTTATTTATGATGTCATTAGAATCAAAAATATTATCTAGAGTAATTAAACCCTCCAGAAGCTTGTTGGTTCTAAGCTGGATAATCTAGTCTCCATAAGCCTCTTCAATTTTAGGTTGTAATTATTTTGGAAATTCACTAGAATGTTCAATGACACATGTCAATTTGAGCATCACTCTCAAATTCTTGCTAGTTTTGATCATTATCAAGGATGGCTAGTCTTACAATCATCTGCACTACATGCTTATTTAATAGTAGGTTAGTCACTGGGTCAAACTAAGAACAAACCACTGTCATTCTATCCACTGCAACATTCTGAGATTTCGGGATCACCTGGATATTGAAGGCTTCAAATCCTCTGATGAGGTCCCACACCATGTGGCAATAGGATCACATCCACACATTTTTTTGTAGCTGATGTCCCTTTGATTTTTTATCACTAACTCCGAGTCTTTGAAGTGTCACATCCCTATAAACATTAGACTTAATTTTGTGTTAATCGTCTGTTGACCCAATGTAATTTGGTTGAAGGTGAAACCTTGAACCTAAAACTACGATTGCACCCTTTATTTTGATGATCATGAGAACTTAAATATTAATATGATAGATTAAATACTTTAAATGACCATTTGAAATAACTATTAAATAATTGATTATTATGAATTTAATGGTGTTAGTTGATTTTGGTATGGATGTATTTATATGTTATCAAACTAACTAGGTACTAATAATTTTGTGAGAATATGGATGAGTTTTGCAAGTACTCGGGGTGCAACAAAATATGGACTTGGAAACCTATTCTAGGAAAGAAACTTAAACATAGTAGCCTAGTGTGACTAGTTGGCAGTTGAGTCACTCTAGTTACTCCACCCAAATTGAGTGTTATTAGCCACCATTAGTAATACTTGACCTGTGTAAGTTCCCTTTCCTTGATGATGAGTTAATTAATCCTCTTATTACCTTGTGAACATTTTTGAATTAAATCATTAGGTGAATCTAGATAAAATAAAATAAAATAAGTAAATAAATAAAAATAAGGTTGACCATTTTAAATTCCTACCTCACCATTCGAAAACCATATAAACAAATAAAACATAGGAAAAAAGTTTAAAAGAAATTATAAAGTAAAAATGAAATAAAATAATAATAAAAATATAAAATAAAACCCAAGGAGAAGGTGAGAAAAGAAAAGAGAAATAGAAAGAAATCACAAGGGGATCCATATGGAGGAAATAAAGAAAAAGGAAATAAAATAAAATAAAAACTAGCAAAGGAGAATGTCATAGGTTTCAGCCAACACAAATGGTAGTTTTGATAACCATTGAACTAGAGACAATCCTCATTTATGAGGAGAGGGGCACCTAAATGAAGGAAAAACTGCTCATTAATGGAGGTATGGTGCCCATGTCTGAGAAGCATCTAGAATGCCAGTTGCTTGGGGAAAATGGTCAAGAAAATATCTTAAAAAACCCTATGATCTCCCCCTTTTCAAAGACATGATGCTACGGTAAAGTGAAGGATAGAGGCATGAGAAGATAGGAAAGGGGAGCCATAGAGAAAAGAGGGAAGTAGAGGTGTGATAGCTAGGCATGATAGAGTTGCAAGTGCATATGTCTCTCAGGTTTTTTTTCTTTCCCTTTCTTGTTGAGATTTTCAAAAGAAAAATATCTGTGTTTTCCTTACTTCTATCTACAACTATTAAGGGTCTATTTACAGTTCTATAAAGAGAGTGAGAGAAAGAGTTAACTAAGCAACAAAGAAACTATGGATTGTTAAACAAGAAAACAATTCATTTTTTTTTGTTTTAGCCTAGGGTTGTTTTGCCACTAGGGTTTAGGAGATTTTCATGTTCGAAGTGTGTGTGTGTGTGTGTGTAAATTTATAGTTACTTGACCCTACATAGTAACTAGTGAAGATTGACATACAATTGAATACACTTCATACTTTAATCAAAGGTTAATATAGAAGATCATCCCTTTGACTTAGATTTTAATTACTACCTCTGCCAAGCTTTCTGAAAATTCTTACTATTTGTAAATATTGCTAATTTGCAAAATTTTCTACCATTATTGTTGTGTGATTCCCAAAACCTATGGGAGCTCAAGAGAAAAAAGAAAAAGAGAAAGGATAGAACCTTGGCTTACTAGTTCATTTTGTTGGCACAACTAATGTAACTACATCTCCTTGTTTCTGTTCACTCTAGGCACACCTTCAATAATCTTGAGTACCCCAACTGCTTGAGTTTTAATAGCTAAAAATGCAATAAGCATGGAAAAAGCTTGACCTAGTACCCAATCATTCAAGTAAAGAATGCAAGTTCATTAAGTTACTTACATATTATCACTGAAATATCATAGTTTGCTGCTACAACAAGTTAGTAGAACAAAAACATACATTGCTATTTGAGAAAATGTTGCATTCATTGGAACCACATGATCTTGAAACATGTAGCGATCACCAATACAATGATAAAAACAACATTACATTGCAAGAATGAACAACCTTATTTGAATTGTAAATAAAACTATATTAACTTTTTTTTTCTAGAGTAGCCATTGTGAATTATGATCCCTGCCCCATGCCACAAAATGAAGGCATAGTTTTCTCATCATAATAAGCCTTGCTAGGATGAATAATACCTTAGATACCATGGAAACACTAAACCACCCTCTATAGACATATTCTTGTGTTTATCACTGAGCTAAAGGTAACCAATTGAGAAGTTCTAGTCAAACCCATGATGCATTTTATGTAGGGTAAATATTCGCTAAGGGAAGAAATAGAGAAAGAAACCTTGCTCACAACCATAACATTACTAATTTATGGGAAAAAAATAATAATTAAAAATAAATAAATAAAATAGAAGGAATATGGGTTGCACATACCCTCTTTCTCCCCTCCAAATCAACTACTCAATCACTTTAGTATTCCCACCAAGTTGAGTATATTGCTACTTAAAATACCGAAGAGTGAACCACCAGGATAGTTGAGCAATGAAAGATAGTCATTGGACCGTGCTAGTGAGCGATGTTTGGGCTACTGCTAGGGACTAGCTAGCATTCACCTATTACACAAAGGTGAAGGTTTCCATGAGCTACCCTATTAAGATACGATTGTAGTGGTTGCATGGGTAGGGACCCATTCGTGTGGGTAACGGTAATCTGGGGCAAACCACTATATTTAAGGGGTTCACTAGCTGTCACTGGTAAGCACAAAAGTGATCGATGCCAAGTGTTAATTGGGTTATGGTAGGTTCACTACGTGGGAATTCTCTAAGATCCTTGGGATGGAGGATGGACCCATGGTGTAGTATGGGATGCACCAAATCCTCTACCTAGTTGAACAATACCCATACCACCACCCCACCTAGCACATAAGACCAAGGAATGAATGGGATCCCTAGTGTAGTGCACAATGCACCATCATTCCTTTCTTTGGGATGCTCTAGATGGGATAGTGGTGAGTCCTTTCCCCCTATTCATCTACCTAGCACACCCACACTTGTACTAAACTCATTGCGATGAGGTTGGACCCATAGTGTAGTATGAGATGCACCGAAGCCTCTTCACAACTGAGCTTTTCCCTTGTTAGTTATCTTCATGACCACAACCATAACAATTGCAGGTCTGTCCTGGAATAGCTTTTTGGGTCCACTTGATTGGGGTGGACTAGGTTGTGGTTCACATGGTTGGGTGTGTTGCACCCCACGAGGAAGTGAAAGCCATGTCATTTACCCATTTTTGATGCCTACATATGCCAAGTAATCTAAATCATGAATCTTCCTTTGGTATTTAATTTATGGACTTCTTAACTGTGTATACTTAAACTAGTTTTGTTGCTAATGATTTATGGATATTGCAATGCTTATATGTGAAAATGTATTGCATAATTTTTTTGTTTGCTCTCATGGCTAGGTTTTTACATGAAGACCTTTAGCCTTTTGATTCCCATCTACTCCATGAGACTCAATCCTCAGACTAGGCCTTCATACTTGGCTTTGTTATTTGTAAAAGAAAATTAGAATCGAAAGGCTCTAAGAGCCTCCACTCCAATAGGAGGTAATAGATGGATACTGACTCCCAAACCTGCCTTTCATCTTATACCATTGAAGTGCAAAGTCCATCGGTTTGATTCATCACTTAGGATTTGAGGTTGGCTTCCTTGATTCATAGTCACCTGAGGGATGACTTGATCTTCATCATAGATCACATACGTGCCAATGCCGGTAGCCTCATAATTTTGTAATTTTGATCGCTTGTCATGAATTCATTTATCAAGATTTCCTCTTCAAGGCTTCTATCTCTAGTAGCTTCTTCACCTTCCAACATCTCCACACAATACATTTCATTTTTTGAAAATGATGTATGTGTAGCCTCAAATTTCATCACATCATCCACTATGTTCTTTGAGTGTAAGGGTTTTGATAATACTTTCATCTTGGCACCATGCTTAGTCCTCAGAATTAGATGGGACCAATCTAGAGATAAATATCCTCCAATCTAAGCAATGAAATCTCCAGATAGACATAGTCCAAAAATAGGAGGGATATATATTATTACAACCTATTGGGAGACTATAATGCTAGGACATGAATACAGGGTTAGGGGGAGGATTTTGATTAGCCCTACAACGTGAACCCTTTTTCCATCTAATTGCATAATTCCTCTATCAAGAGGCCCATATTCTAACTTTAAAGAATTTGCAATCAATTTAGGCATAATTGTGGTGCTAGCACAAGAGTCAATCACATAAATATATAGCAACTTATCCCCTACAATGAGGGTCAAGAAGAATGGGGTAGGTTTTGGCTTACTTACCTCTTCCTTCATCACATTTTCCCTTGTGTTTATGAATGTTGCAAATCCTAAGGCCCACGACTCTTGAATTGGCTCTTTGTTTTTCTCCTGATTACATTTTGGGACTACATTGGCTCGCAAAGGCCTTTTATCCTTTCCCAAAGCCTCTCACAACAAGGATTTCTACTTTGGGGTAGCCAAAATATCCCATAAAGAGACATGGGTTGGGGCTTTCTTCATTTTTTCTACAACATTGAGCAGTCCATGTATGGGGGCCTTTGGCTCTTTTATTTATTTGAAATTACCTCACACTATTTTTGGGGTGCTGGAGCTACTACAAGCGATTTTGGGTCCTGCTCGGGGATTGGCTTAGGTTGCAACGTAATAGGTACATACTCTTTGGACAACCTCCTTTTGGATTGGGTATAATAATCTGACTGAAATGGAGGAGTTTTTGACATTGATGCCTCATTGGCAAATACTACATCCTCCCCCTTCATCCAAGAAAATAGAGCGCGGTTAGAAGCGATTTCCCCTTCTTGCTTAAGGGACATGCCTTGCATTTGCACCACTAGGATAGCATTTTCTACTTCTGAAGATTGATAGGCATATGCACTTGTATCAACAATGATTCCTTGGTTTTGCTATTCTGAGACCCTCTATTGGAGATTAACCCAAGGGAAACTCTGAGGAATGTGCATGTTGTTACAAGGGAAACACCATAAGTTAGTGTCATATGCTAGGTTATTTTGATCGAAAACCAGTTCCTTGTTATGATTTGGTGACACAAACTGTAGCGCGGTCAGGAACATGACTATTTGGTTTGAAGGTTGCGTCTGATTATTTGTTCATGCTCCTCCCTGGTATTGGTTATGCTAGAAGGGAGGCCTATTTCCTTCAAAATTTTGGAAAGGGGGCTTGGACAACGTAGTTTTCTATCTCTTGAGGTTAAGTATCTCATTGGAAAAGGTCTGCAACAAAATCTTCATATCGCTCACTTCAGCGGCCAAGGATGAAGGAGTAGTTGCATTATTCTATGCATTGGGATACACATACATTAAAGGAGGAATAATAGAGGTATTGGGGGAATCTTCTAGGGGTGGAAGTGGTATTTTAGGGAATACCAATATAGGTGGTTGTGGAGGGAGATTTCAACCATATATAACATTATTCTTAGCTCTAACGACCAAGTCATATTCATCTGGAAGGGTTTGTCCTCCTAGCGACTGGATCATTATGGCTATGTCATAATTAAATTCCTTTAGGTAGAAAATAATAGCCATAATTGTTGGAGGTCTAGGTGTTATAGGGATCCTTTGCCAAGTTTTGTGAAACTTGGTGTTAAAATTTGTGGTAGCCTCTTAGGGAGCCCTTTTAATGGTTATTAGTTATCGAAGTAAGAAAGAACAATCACCTTTTTTTATAAACCATTCAAAGAAGCTATCTCCAAGTTGATCCCATGTAGCAATGAATTGGGGGGCAAGGATCTATACCAGTCTTGAGCTTTACTTTTGAATGAAGTAGCAAGAAGCCTTAAGGCCACAATTTTTTCCATTACATGATACATTGTGCACATGTCAGTGACATCTTGCAGATGTTTTGCCAGTGTCTTAAAATATTCTCTTGTGAATTTAGGGAGCGCCTTGAGAGAGTTAGTGAGAATGAGATCCCACACTACTGGAGGGGTCAGAGTAATGAGCGGGCTACTGTTATTCCATGCTATGAAATTTCTAGCAACCATTGGAGCTTGTACCTATTGTGCTTGAGATTTCATTGGTATTTGTGTTGCTCTACTTCCTACAGATATTTGTTGTTCAACAATCACCAACGATGATAAGAGTAATATGGGATTACATGTTAATAATCTAGTGACGAGTCTTCAACTCATAAAATTTTCCCTTTAGTGGCTTGAGGTATTATGGTCCCACTGAGCGTGCCAAAAAAATGGTTGATTTCTAAAGCTGGCACTTAGGAGGTACAATTATGGGAAGTTCTACAAATGGGGGACTAGAATGTGCTTTGTAGAACAACCTTTGAGATTTTAGAAGCCGACTCTTCGTTTTTCTTTAGGGAAAAGGGAGAGAGAGAAAAAAAGAAATAAGCTTAAACTAAGGCAATGCACCAAGATTTTACAACATTTTAAACCTGATGTAGCATAATAAAATCTCAATTAAACTAGTTTTCACAGAATTTTTAAAGAATATTAAATATAATTCGAAGTTATATTTATGTTAATGTAATTGAAATTATAAAAGTTGAAAGAGAATAATTTATAATTGCAATCACTTCAGATAGACACATAGTATGAATTTGAGAAAATAAACAGAGATAAAAACATAGAAGAGGCAAACATGACACAATTTTATGTATTTAGTCTCTATTCTTTCAAGAACATAGCATACTAAGGTTTGTGTGCTAGATAAAATAAACTATTCCTTCTAAGTTCTATATTTATTGGTGAAAAACCAAGAGAGAACCCTAAAAATAACACCACATAGGGCTTAAATATGAAAAACATCCCCATCGAGAGGAAAAACGTTGAAATGGAAAAGATTCCCCACTCTTGCACCTACGAACCCATCCTCATCCAAATCGTTGAAATGAGAATACTAGGAAATCATGAGCATCCAAAAAAGGGCGATGCTGCCACCTGCTACTCCATGATTTTCCCTTGTAACTACCTACGAACTTCATTGTGAGAGCTGGTAATGAGCATTCATTCTTTAGGGTGCACACGTGTCGACCACACGTGGGTGTATGCCCTTTGTTCATAGTGGTCCCACCAAGAGCTTCAACCAACCACACATCAAATAATTCTTGTGATGCTTATAAACCACTCTGAGTTGCACTAGCTTGAGGTGGTTGGGTTTAAAACCTACTTATTTTGAGTTTGAAAACTCTCTTCTAGTTATAGTGCTAAGTTGGGTGCAAGCGCTAACTTTTACGAAGAAAAATGAAGTAGGACCCTACTAGGGTATAGGTAGAGGTGGTAATCCTCTAACACAAACTATTCCTATCCATCTGAGATGGTCACTGATGAAAAAATCCTATGACCCACTTAGAGATAAGCTTGTTGATGCTTAAGATTGATAGGAGTCAAGGAGCATATTATGTTGGCCGATTATTAGTTGTACCACTTGTAAGACTAGATGGATTATGCTAGGAGCATATGGACCTTGGGGCCAGTGACATGCCGACGATGCATGCCTTATGTTAGTCTAGAAGCCTGGGTATATTCCACCAAGAGCATGTGGGGCTTGGGTCCAATGACATGCTCGTGATGTATGTCCCTGAGGACATTAGAGGGTTGGATGGTTTTCCGATAGTAGCATGTGGGCCTTAAGGCCAACATCATGCAGGTAATGGACCGCCTTGCTTGCTTAGTTGTTCAATGGATTGTAGGGAAGATAATTTCTAATGAAACTCAATGTAAGTAATAGAATAAACATACCTCATAAAATTGATATGGTAACCTGTTACAAAGTTGGTATCTTAGTTTACCAATGGTTGGAACACCTTGGGTAGTTGGTCAATAGGAAGTTGACCCTATGGGAAATAGGTTGGTATAGTTGTCGACTCTCTCATTCTGAGCCACAAAATTTGTTTGGAGGGATGGATAGGGATTATATCCACTTGGAGGGATCATATTGTAACCCCAAGACAAACTATGATAGGTTGAAGACATGGAGTCCACATGACCTTGTGTATCACTTAAGGTAAACTTTAGGTAATGCCAGTTGTGATTACTTCATTAGACTTTCTATTCTAAATCACTAGCATTAATGGATTTACTTGTTGTAGGAATGAATGGTAAATGAATTTTTGCTAGAAATAAACTTGTATTGTTGCCCTTGGTTGTTGATTAATCATTGATATCATGATTGTAATGTTGTCATAAAAACATTAGTGTAGAACTTCTAGATCTCGTTGGGGTTGTTGTCACATGTAATAGCCATCCCTCAATTGCTACCAAATTTTTTCTTTAAAAACAATTAGAAACAAATATCAACTTAAGCGACTAAGCATATTCCATGCAGCTTAGAAGTACTAACTTCAAAACTTCTCCATTCACCATGGTGGCATCAACTTGACATAGCCACTTATATGCTTACACATAAGAGTGGTAGGATCCCTTGAGGTTAATGTAGTTCCTAGACATAGACCTAAGCCTCAAGGGTTCATGATGACCCTGCTTATGTATTCCCTCATGGGAAATCAAAGGATTCAAATTTCACCCACCAATGTTAAAGGGAGTTCATTCTCTCCTCTTGCATGAGATCCTTAATCTCAACTTGAGACCATGACTATTCGTTAAGTGTAAGCTATCAACTCAGCCAATTTTAATAGAATGATAATAATTTTCCATCAGGTGTTGGTTCCATACCAAACATAACCAAGCATTAGTGTACATGCATACACAAATAAACATGGGTAATATCATACCATAATCCAAAGATCACATACATAGTCACTGTCTCGAGCATACAACACATATATATTAGGTGACTAGCTCATACACACCACACGTACAATAGTGTTTGCTTCATACATGCACATCATAGTATCATAGTGACTCTCATACACACATCACAAGTACATTAGTGACAGGGTCATATGTGCATCACATTACAATAGTGACTAGCTCATATGCACATCACAAGTACATTAGTGATGGGTTTATATGTGCATCACATCATAATAGTGACTAGATCATATGCACATCACAAGTACATTATTAATTGGATCATATATACATCACATCACAATAGTGACTAGCTCATATGCACATCATAAGTACATTAGCGATGTGATCGTATGTACATCACATCACAAAAATGACTAGCTTATACACACATCACAAGTACATTAGTGATTGGCTCATATGCACATCACATCACTATAGTGACTAGCTCATTTGCACATCACAAGTACATTAGTGACGAGATCATATGTACATCACATCACAACAGTGACTAGCTCGAGCATACATCACATATATCTAGTGTGAAAATCCACAAAATGCATCACATGTTCAGATAAGGAACAACATGAAAAGTGGAAATGGATGCAACCTATTAGATGCATCAACCCACTACTTGATTCATAATCACATAAGTCTGCTATGACATAATCAAGAATCCCATACTACTTGATGTCGTCACTAGCAAGGGAACCAATATATCAATGTGCACAACCTTAGGCCAATTACATAAGTGTACAAGGAGTGACTAACATGTACAAAAAGAGTAACACATCTAGAATGAGTGACTAACACCTACTCTTTTAGTGCATCCCAGATAGAAAATTAAAATTGGCACATTATGTACTACACCATGGGTCTCATACTTTTTATCAGTCTTCTGCATCAATTGTGATGGTGGAAAGTATCCCATACTAATTCCAATTGTCATTGAGTAAGGAGTAAGTAAAATAAAACACATCAAAAGTAACACACACAAATTCCCCCGATACACCAATGCCTATCCACCCCATCAAAGTGGATTTTGTATCTTGTGGTGAGAGAGTAAGTAATTAGACAAGCCTATAGTGTATAGGGTCAACTTCCTAATTCAACCATTCACCCAAGGTATTATCTACCTATGATAATCTAAGATATTATTTCCCACATCAAGATAGACTAAAACTATAATATGAGGTTGGTCTAATTGTTACCTACCTAATCTTCATTAGAAACTCTCTTGGACATGTAGTCCATCATACAACTAAGCAAACAAGGTGGTTCATCGCTTGCATGTTGCTGGCCTAAATGCCCGCATGCCATTGGCAAAAAACCATCCAACCCTCTAGCGTACACTAAACGTCCATTGTTAGTATGATGTTGGCCCCAAGGCCCACATGCTCTTGGCAAAATTTGTTCAGGCCTCTAGAGTAACATGGGGAATGCATCACCGACATGTCACTAGCCCCAAGGCCCACATTCTTCTTGCAGAATCCATCCCACTATCCAAGTGGTATGGCTAATAGTTCGCTAGCATAGTATGCTCCTTGACTCCTGCCAATCTCAAGCATGGATAAGCTTATCTATGAGTGGGTGATAAGATTTTTCCATTAGTGATTACCTCAAATGGATAGGAATAGCCTACATGCTAGAGAATTACCACCTCTACCTATGCCCTCATAGGGTCCTGCTCCATCTGTTGCTGTAAAAGTTAGCACATGTACCCAACTTATCACTATAACTAGAAAAGAGATTCCTAATTAGGAATAAGTAGATCACAATCAATTGATTTAGGAGGTCCAATACATAGTCATATAAGTTTGAGGTTAATTTTCACAACACATAAGATAAATCACCTAGAACCAACGCAAGACGAGCTCAACTCAACATGTACCCACTACTAAGTAGTCAAATCAATTCCCTTCATTCAACTTACTATTAAGAAACAAATTATGTATTAAATATAGATTATCAAGTTTCTTAACTCTTTAGTAACCATCTAATACCCATTTCAGCTTTAAGCTAAAGCCTATTGAAGAGAGGAGGTCAAACCAATTAGGAACAACTCCAAAATTTGGGAGTTATCCCCCCTAGATGCCCCCCCTACAAAATTGAGGTCATAGGGGCATCCTTCGCCCAAAGAATTCCTTTGTAGCTACTTCCAAACAAATCAAAGTCACACATATTTCTCCTCCCAAGGTCTCTCAAAGGTCCGACACACATGTTCCCATGACCAATGTTTCATTAGTTACTATGTCATACTCTAATAGGGTTCCTTTGATGATTCCCAATAATTAATAGTACTTAACGACAAACTGAGAATTCCAACACAATTCCCAATTTAACAAGCCTAACTATAACACTTTCATCTAAGGACATCAAGATCTCAAATTAGAACACCTCATGCCTCTATAAGGCCATACAAACATTATTAAACTTCAAAAGATATAACTTTCTAGGCATGGAGATCCAAGCATACCTACGTACAAGGTTTCTTGATAATCTTAATTCCATTTAAGAATAAGATGTTAATAAACTACACACATCCCTTTAAAGTAGTATTCAACTATCATTATCATGCATGAATAATGTAAAAAGCCTTGACAGGGGTCAAAGTGAGGTCCCACTACAATATAGTTTAATGATGCGGAGTATCATAATCATATTGTATTATAACATCACATAGGGTCGAATAGTTTTGGCACATTCAAAAGCATAACCCTTTATACTCAAAATATATAATGATAAATCATCCTTTGATTTAGAAGTTTAGTTAAATTTCTTTAAACATGTATATTGCCTCATCTATATTCTAGTACAAGGTTCACAAGATTAACTTAGCTCTACACCATTATGCTATCATTTAGTGTAAGCATATAATGACCATCTTCATTGTAAATATTATGGAACAATATCATTCAAGGATACATAAAAGCATATTTTATATCCCTACCAAGCTATGGCAATTAATTCATTTATAGCCCATGTGTTCATAGATAAAATAGTGTCAACATAAAATTCTTGATAAAATGTAGCACCCAAAATAATACCATCCCCTTTTTGATAGGTTATATTGTATGTGAACCCCTTATATATGAAGTTATGACATTTCCATGGAGGATTTATTTATATAGACAAACCTTCATAAAATAGTCAATATGTAACCTTTCTTTGAAAGATAGTTTACCTTGTCTTACAATTATCAAAATATTGAACTTCTAATTATATAATTAGAAACACACTACAAGTATTGATCTATATAGGCATATCCCTAATGACATTTAAGAGCCGTAGCGTAAATTCTCTCACAAACTAATAGGGGAATCCCTTTACAATTTTACCAGAGGGAAAGAATAAATTCATGGCCCACAATAATGATCTGATTTATATATCACCTTAGCGTTCCTTAGTAAAACTTAGATAACATTAAAATATTGATTACTAATCAAGTGTGTATATATATGTGAGTGAAATATTACACCTAATTCATTATCTAAAGATGTCATTGATTTATAATTAATTCAAAGCTCACTATGCATTTATTCTCCTATGGAAGACACACTTTTATCACAAAATTCATACCAACACCACAACTACCAATAAAATGATATAATTATTATTCATCCATCAATGCCTTACATGAATAATACAAATGAATTGTTTAACAAAATATCTCAATGAAACAAGTAGATGCACAATACAAACCTTCCCATTCAGAAGGAAATGGTAAGGGATTCCTCTTGAGGCTCTTGAGGACTACAAAATATTCCATAATTAACAAACAAGAACAAGAACAAAGTTTAGGATAAATACGATAATCTCCTTGGAAAAGATAAGTGATTCTTACCGCAACAAACCCACCTCTGTTCTTCCTTCCCCACTTTCTCTCATGTTTTCCTTCCACAACAGAGCCTCTTCAATGGAATCTTTTGTGGAAATCCTGCCATCTTTGCATTTGCTGAGACCTCGTTTCCTTAACAGACTTTGTCCCCCCTCCAAATCCCGTGCCTTCATGCTTTCACTCTGACTCCCCGCCGCCACGCACCCTTCCATTCTCTTACCTCTTTTCTTCTCTGCAAAATTCCTCTAACCTTTATGCTTCATGAAACTCCTTAACCTGTTTGAAAGCTCCCACTCGATACAGGCAAGGAGAATGTTGGCAATGGTTGCAGAATGTGGATTTTTACACCTCCAATTCCATTTTCCTGAAAGCTTTTAAATCCTTTTCAACCAATCCTTCATTCATATCCTACCCATCTATGCATTCCATGAGACCACGTTTTTCTTCTTGGTTTTTCCTCTATTCGCAGGCTTTGATGGATGTCCATACTTCTGTCAGGGTACCCATACTGACGCCCTTTCTCCAGTGTACTCAGGGAAGTGACAGGGGGGATACCACACTGCGTACCCAGGCACCCATGCTTAGTTAATAGGAGTTGCAGGGGGTGGTCTAACTCGTCCTTTCCCTGTCTTGTTCATGATTTCTTCAATCTTTTATTTTTATTAACAGTTCACCCATTTAATGCCCAATCGAAATGGGCTTGTCGTGGGGATGTGACATATCTGCACCAGCATTAAGTATGAGTCCTGTTACAAAGAATTTAATGCCCAATCGAAATGGGTTTGTCGTGGGGACTTTCCCTCATTTGCAGTGCTGTTCATACTTCAGCACTATGTACTACTCGCGGTTTATTATTTTGTTCAGAGATTCCACATACTTTAAGTTCCTTAATAAGTTCAATTCTGAAGAATTTAAGTTTCAACTGGAAAGAATTTAAAATTTGGCTCATTCCACACATTCTTTACCTTCCACCAACGAGGAATTTTAGGCTGGAAATGAAAACCTGGTGTCATTTATTGACTGTTTACTAAAATTGAATCATTGAAATCTGCATAAACATTCAATCCATCTTAGTACTTGTTCAAAAGAATTCATACAAATTCAAAAGAGTCACTACCTATGGGAAGGTGGAAGAGAAGCAAACAAGCACACAAACTGACATGCATTAGATAAGCAATGCTCAAAAGCAAGAGTGTAAAAATTTCAAATTGTGTGTTCATGTTCTATTGTGGTTGTCAAAGATGTAAACACAAATGCAAATTAAGTTTTAAAAAAAAAAAAATTGTAAAGAAAAATATGAATTTTAATGTTTGTCTCAAGATTAATCAAAACACGGAATTACAAAAAACACTAATGAAGTTATCAAATTCGAGTCTTATGGTGAAGTGAGTTTACTTCCAAGGGGTTTGAAGAGGTGCTTGTTCAAATATTTACTTCAAAAATCCTCCAGCATATATCTATAATAGAAGATTGATTGATTTGCATTGGATGATGTGTCAATTTATAGATTTTTGGCAAAGAAGATGGATGGTGAAGGGAATATAGAAATTAAATAATAAAAATATTATTAATTTAATTATTCATGTGAAGTAGAAATTGTAATAATTGAATGATATTATTATTTAACTAGCACTTGCACTTAATCGAGGTTCAAGGATTATGTTGATAGAAAACTATATGTATGTTAATATGCTAGAGAGTACGTGTTTGTGCATGGGTGTGTATGGGTGTCATATGCTGCAAATTTTATTTGTAAGTGGTTAGATTAAACAATTAGTAATAAGTGTTAACTAATGGAATGAAATAAACTTAGACAAATCTATATTTTTTCCTTAAAGAAATTAAGTATTATCTGATTTTGAAATATTTGCATAGAAATAAAAAACATAAAGCAATACAAATTAAGAAAGAAAGTTGCCATAAAATTGACAAAAAAACATTGCAAATAGAAATAGAATGTTCCCATCTAATTATAAAATCAATATTTATCTGACTTTTAGTGATTTTAGAAGTTTTTACCATTAAAAGACACCTAAAACTTGTTTTCCACTCTACAATAGTTTGCACAGTGAAACTTATTTCAGACTCAAATCTCACATTATATATAACCTATAACTTTATTATCAATGCTCTTTAAGTACCCTCCCCAAAGTACCCTCCCCAAAGATATTGAGAAGGATTTTGAAAGGCATTCTTGGAATAAGAGCATGATTGTCTCCTTTCAATGAAATAATCAAATTCGCTTTTCCTGCAAATTTATTATATTTTACAAATACGGCCATTTTAAAGTCAAACTTTAAAGGATTCGAACATAAATCAAATATTATTTCCCTCCTGGTACCTACGCTTTAGAAAGAAGATACTGGTGAGATTGTCGTGGGCACCAGATGCATATTTTGCATGGTAGAAGGAATAATTGTAGCTGCTGTTCATTTAATTTTGTTTTTTAATTTTTATTTAATATATTAAAAAACGACTTATCAGATTCTGCCATCATATAAGATCTTAGTGATGATTTTTATGTTGAATTAAGTTATAACATAATAGATTTTTAAAAAATAAGAAAACAGTAATTTGATAGTATAATATTTTATGAAAATTATTAATAAAGAATTGTAGTGGTGAATTGACATTGTGACACAATCAAATATTGTATATTTAAAGATGTGGTATTTATAATTTTATAGTGATGTTTTTAAAGATTATAGTTTGTAAATATATTAACAACAATAATATTCACATGCGAAAAATAAATAATTATTTTTTAATAACTGGTTTGTTTATCATATAAATGTAAATGGATCTCATATATGAATGTTTTAAAGATTTTAATTGTGTAATAATGGATTGTGAAAATTTGATATCTTTATAAAACAAATCTTAAATTATCATATTTAGAGATTTACAAGATCATATAAAAATATAATTATGACTTTGGATCATAATTGTAAATTTCATATATATATATATATTAAATTAACTATAACATTAATGATTAGGGACAGCTGTTCATGACAACATATTTGTAGTCCATTAAATAAAGTGGAAATCAATTCAAAAGAGGACAATGATACAAAGATTTGACAAAGAAAAAGACAATACAATTAATAAAACCATAATATTATATCCAAGGTTGAAATATGAAAACATTGTGATAAATTAAATATTAAAACACAATCTAAAATTATCAACTGAAAACATAACACTCACAATCAATACTGAGACGTTTAAATCTGAAAATCATAATTTACAAAACTTATTAACCATAACTTGAACAGTATTTATATCATATATATTTGTTCATATGTGAAAAAGAATAATTACTTCTTGATAACTAATTTGTTTATCTTAAAAGATAATTAAGATGCTAGTAGATATCATGAAATTTGGAATTATAACCACTCAACTTCCCACTCAACTTCCCATTTCTATATATAGATATAAGATTTAAAAAAAAATCAAAATAAATAGTGAGACAATGGCAGTGTCCTCTTTCCTACAAATGTCTTAATGGGAACTAAAACCATATATATGTAAATTTTGTTCACGATTTGCTCTCTCACAGTCACAAACATTATATTCCTCATCTGAGGCTTACAAGAAACGTATACTTCCAGATCTGCATTTGAAACAGATAAGTACCAAATCAACGTGTAAACACATACAAATAAATTTGTATTTCTCCAAATGGGTATCCTCATGAAACAATGTGACTACCATGTTAGAATTGTTAATTTCTTATAACTTGACTCTGGATTAATTGCATAATAGAAATTTACAAAAAAGAAATCTGATTTATAGCAATTAATACACTGGATTAAATAACAACTAATAACAGCGGAAGCAAAAATAACATGAAGCCAAACACAAAAAGACAATAACACAAATTTACCCAGGAAACCCCAATGTGGGGAAAAACCTGCGAATGTTGGATCTTCTATTCAACCTAACAGCAAACTTTTCTTTCGAAAATACAATATGAGTTTGCTACAACAATCTTACTTTTATAGAGCCTAGCTGCTTTACTTAGCGTGCAAGGAAAGAAACTTTCCTTGCTTTCTTTGGCTTTAATTACACATAAAATCACTCTTGGACTTATCTTATCCTTACAAACTCGAAAACATTCTATTAAAGAATAAAATGCCTTTATTCTTTAAAAATCCAACTCGAATTGATTTAAAGCATATCTAATCTTGAGTTGTTTTAAAGCAAATCCATATCCCACCTTTTGAACTACAAAAATCAACACTCCCTCTTAGCGAGGAAAGTGTTATGCACTACACCCAACTTGTCCCTGAAGAATTCAAACTTGCTCTTCATCAAGGCCTTCGTCAGGATATCTGATATCTGTTCATCCGTAAGAATGTAATTGAGCTTCACTATCCCCTTCTCCACACAATCTATGATGAAGTGGTACTTGATCTCAATGTGGCTGACGTAAACGGAAACCTTTGGATTCTCGAGAGTTTGATACAACTCTGATTATCCGCGATGCGTAATTTGTAGGATCGACTCGATTAAAGAGCCCGGCTAAAAGTTTAAAAGTAGGATAGCCTCACATGTAGCCATCTTGGCTGCCATATGCTTTCGACCTCTGCGGAACTACGATTGCGTAAACACGTTTTCCCTCTTTATACCAGAGATTGCTCCACGATCCCAAACTAAAGCGCACCTAAAGTGCTCTTTTCGATCCAGGTATTACTACCTACCCAATCTGCATCGGTAAACCCCTCAAGCTTTACTCCATCTTGTTGAACATACTTCAGCCCATAATCAACTATGCCTCAAAGTTATCTCAAAACATGCTTCACAACTATCCAGTGCACATGTTTAGGTTCCACCATAAATTGACTGAGTGAGTTCACTGCAAAACAAATGTCTGGCCTGGTGTTGACCAGATACATAAGAGAGCCTATCAACTGTCTGTATAAAGTTGGGTCCACTGCCTCTGATATGGAAGCATCAATCTTCTTCCAATTGGTCACAAGTGGCGTTGACATAGGCTTACAGTTTTCCATCCTGAATCACTTCAAGATATCAATTAAGTACTTCCCTTGTCCAAGGAAGATCTCTCCCTCTTTCTGCCACAATTCCAATCCCGGAAAGTAATCACATCAACCCCAAATTCCTTCATCTCAAACTCTCTGCAAGATCACACTTGCGGTGTGCTGAAGCTCTTTTGGTAGTGTGAAATAGGTCATCAACATATAACAACAATATGAGAAGTTAACCCTTCACCTGAACATAGTACAAGTTTGAATCTACCTCACTCTTGATGAAGCCCACACTCTACAAGTAACTATCAATATGTGAATACCATGCCCTAGGAGCCTGCTTGAGTCCATACAGTGCTCTTTTCAACCTGCATACATGAGAATCCCTCTCATGTGCTTGAATCTATACAGGTTTGCTCTATATACCAAATTTCTTCCTCAATCACTCCATTGAGGAAGGCCCGTCTTCCACATCTATTTGGTGGAATCCTCCAACCCATTTGTTTGCTTCGAGAGTAGTAAGCTCTTATGGATTGAGTGCACAGCTCTTTGGGGCAAAAGTCTCATCATAATTAAAATCCCTCCTTCAAGAAAACCCTTAGCCACAAGCCAGGAGCTTTGAACCTCACACTACATGCGGCTGTCTTTAACCATCTCGAGCCCACCACAGACTTATCTTCTGGTCTTGGTACTACCTCCCACACACTGTTCTTCATGATGGAAGAATACTCTTCCACCATGGCATCTCTCCACGCTTGGTGCTTGGATGCCTCCTGAAAGTTGGAAGGCTCTACTTCAATTAATTCACTCATAAGTGCAACATAATCAGAAAAACATATGGGGGCCCTTCTTTGTCTGATTGAATCTTGAGGATCACCTACATATTCTTGAGCCTCTCTCAATGTTTGCTCAGCTGCCCTATTTCTCCTCTTCTCACTAATAGGAATCTGAGGCTGAGGAATTATTTGTTCCTCTATCTAATCATCCTGCTTGTTCTGCTCTCCAGCTTGCGTGACTGAAGTTTGAGGAATTTGTGCTACCTCAACCATGGGTGAGTGTTCCTCCTCATTCATCAAGTTGCTTGACTTCTGAAGAGCCCTTTCTTCCTCGAACTTCACATCTCTGCGAACCACTATTTTCCTGAGAGTAGGAATGTAAACCCGATAAGCCTTAGAATTTTCACTATACCCAACAAGGATACCCTTCTCTGTAGTAGGTTCCAACTTGGTTCTCTTCTCAACAGGAATGTGACAATACACAAGGCATCCAAAGATGTGAATGTGCCCCAAATCTAGTTTCTTACCATTGAACGCCTCTTCTGGAGTCAATTTTCCCAACACTTTGTGAGGGCTCCTATTTTGCAAATACACAACTGTGTTGCAAGCTTCTGCCCATAAGAACCAAGGCAGATCCTAATCATGAAGCATGGTCTTGGCTGCTCCAACGATAGCTCTATTCTTTCGTTCAACAACCCCATTCTGCTGAGGGTTGTACAGAACTGTCAACTCTTTCTTGATACCTTCCTGAGCACAAAAATCTTTGAAGGCATTCGAGGTGTACTCGCCTCCATTATCAGACCTCAGTATCTTGATCTTCTTCCCAATTTGGTTCTCCACGAGAGCCTTAAACTCTTTGAACCTACTGAAGACCTCATCTTTATTCTTCAAAAATATATCCCGCGTCTTCACGGAGAAATCATCAATGAAGGTAACATAATACTCATATCCATTCAAGGATGTTGTTGGCATGGGCCCACACACATCTGAGATATGTACAAGATCCAAAATCCTTGGATCCTGAATTAATCCTTTGCTTGGAAAAATTGGTCTTGGCATATTTCCCAAGAGCACAACCCTTGCACATGTCATGCTTTTGTCTTTATCTGGGCAGCCGAGTCCACTATTTCCTTAAGAATATTAAGTGCTCCATGGTGAAGGTGAGCCATCCTCCTGTGCCACAATTCTCCTATCCCTTTACAACTACTAACCAACGCATGTGTTGGCTCAAACTGTAACCGAAACAAGGTGCCATGCCTGACACCAATCACTTTTGCAATCTTGGAATCTTTGGGATGAATATAGACTTTTTCCCTCTCAAAGGTCACGATGTAACCCTTGTCTTCCAAGGCAGAAACTGAGATTAAATTCTTTGTCATGCTAGGGACATACAACACATCCTCCACCAACAAAGGTTTTCCAGACTCCCTCTGAAACTTGACAGTGCCAATACCAGTTGCATGGTACTTGGCATTGTCTCCGAGCTCAATATAGAAATCCAGCTTCTTCTCCTCCAACTTGGCGAAACATTCTTTGACTCCCATCATGTGGCGAGAAGCCCCACTGTCAATATACCATACCCTGTTGGCAATTGAACTTGAGAGACAGGCAATGAGCGAAAACTCATTTTCAAATCGTAATGCAAACTCGTCCACCTCTGCTGTAGCAACAAATTGCTTCTTTTGCTTGTCCTTATTTTTCTTATTCGGACATTGACTGGCATAGTGACCCATCTGATGGCAGCAAAACATTTAATCTGTTTCTATCTTTTCTTTCTCTTCCCACTTCCCCAAAGAAGAACCTTTCATTGCTCTGTATTGGACTTCTTCTTACCCTTGCTTAAAAGAGAAATATTTTCTTCATCTTGAACCTTCTTTGTCTGATCTCCTCGATGAGCACCTTCACGGATCTCCTCCTGAACAAAATCATCCCAAAGTCTTGCCCAATCAGGTAGCCGATCTCTGCCGACAACACACTTGACAAACACTTCCCAGTGCTTTGAAAAACCATTCAAGGCTATACACACCAACTCATCTTCTTTAATCGTCTCTCCAATAGTAGCAAGCTCATCCCTGACCTGTATCAGCTTGGACAAGTAGGAGGTCACACTCTCGCCTTTGGACATCTTGGTATTATGCAATTTGTCCTTGAGCATCATCTTACGACTTTGATAGTTGCTCTGATAAAGTTTTGTGAGCGTATCCCACATCTCCTTGGCAGTGTCTTTCCCCGATAAATGAGGAATTAAATGATCTCTTACTCCATCCAGGATAATCCTCTGAGCTTTGGCCTCTTTGACTTCATGCGAATCTAAGGCAATAGGATCATTTGTTGGTGGAGTCACTTCTGTGCTAGCATAGATCCATACCGCTTCTCCTTGAGAACAGATGTGAACCCGACCTTCCACCGCAAGAAGTTACTATACTCCTTTGAGCCTGCCCCTCCGTGATTCTAACGCTGGCTGCCATAGCCACAAAAAGAATCAAGAAGAAAAACTGATTTTTTTTTCTGAAATTCATATAAATCTTAGCTTCGTGATTCAGAGTTTAGAGCTCTGATTGATTCATGTTAATTTCTTTAACTCCAGTTGTATTAATTGTTATAAATCAGATTTCTATGAATTTCAGCAATTAATCTGTTACTGGATTATAGAAATTCACCAAGAATGCTGGCAAAGGTTCCTTCTATTAATGTCATTATATGAGATCGTATTCCTTCAAGTATTTTTGTTAGACAGTTCGCACGCTAGGTCTGTACCTTCACCATATACCACGGCCATTCACTTTAAGAAACCTCATCGGCTCAAGGTCCTCCACCAATCTTGCCTTTAAGTAGGTTCTATAAACAAGGGCATAGAAAGACACAGAATGAAGCAAAAGAGGATTCAAAAGCTAAAGGTCAGAGGAGGTTACAACTTTCTGGAGCTCGGTCGCACTTACAGGCTAAAGAGCGTCAAGGTATCCATACTGATGGTGAGCTCGTGAGGTTCTTGTTATTGGTCTTTCAGTTCCCAATCCTCTTTCTTCTTGCCCTTCCCCTAACTACACCTGCTCAAACTCTGCATCCAGCCATACGTCCACTCTTTCTTGGGAAATCCAATTTGATAGAAATTAGAGAATCTAAGCACGATCTGATCTGATAAAAGATACGATCCCATTTGATCCTAAGAATCCAATTTGATCGGATGTACACTATTCGAAGTGTTCTAGAAAAATTGGTGACTTAAAAAAATCAATGTGATTTGCCCTGCATAAGACAATTTTAGAGAATGGCATTCATCTTAGAGCAGTTAATATGCATCAAGATGGAGCGTGGAAATTGTGATAAAGGATGACATCAGATAATGATATTTATGGGCAACCTAGGCAGTGATCAAAGGCGGTGGCAACAACGACTGCATAAAAAAAAAAAACATCTTCGAAAAAATAGCTACAATTCACTAGCAATTGAAAGATACTAAAATTAATGGGGAAACCTGCAGAGCAGGAGAGAAGAAATCATTCATAATTGGAAACAATGCATGGTATGTTGATCGCACAGATTAAATGGAAGTGGTGAATGGAAAAACAGTTGACTCTAAATGGTTTACTGGCATGAGACATATTTGCTGATCAGTTTTGGACTTGCAAGTCAAGTCCAAAGGAGAAGCCTATCGACTAATTATATGTAAGGTAATTTAAATCATAATATTTAATTAGATGACCATAAGTTTTGATTAAGATAAACATAGAAAAGGGCCTAGACCCATTACAAACCAGCCATGAGAATAATCAAAAGAGAACAAAGAAACCACTCAAAGTGAAATAGTCAAAGAGGCGAACAAAACAAGTCTCACAAGAAGTGAGATAGAGACCAACAAACAACAATCAAACCAATAAAAGAACATGACTGCAAGTAGCCACAAAAGAGCAGTCCAAAAGAGTCAAGGCAGTTTGAAACCAAATTTTATCCAAGGCCTCAGGAGAGAGGCAAGATAGGAGTGGAATATATTTCCATTGTTCGTAGGAGAGAACTCAACTAACTTAAACACTGCCTCAACTTTTCTCTTAACCTTGCTAGAATCACCAACGTTAGCAAAATGGTCTCTCCTAGTAAGTTCTAGCACGTTCCCTTTAGAATAAGGTTGAGGACATTCAAAATGATTATTCTTGAAAGAGGGTCTTTCAAAAGTGGTTTGTTCCTTGCATTCAAGAACCTAAATCCTTACCCAAGATGTTGTTCCCATTGCATTCCAACACCATCTCATATATGGCATTAAGTTAAACTAATTAAATGAAGTTGGTGAACTAGATTAATTAAACAATATTTAATTAATTAGTGGTGATGAAATGTTAGTATGGAATGATGTTAGGACAATTTTATGTGGTCTACAATCCTGTCATAATTAAAAAAATCTAATCTTATTGTAAAAATGTAATTTGTGGCTATTAGTGGACTTTTGTGAAGGCATGAAAATGTTGTAATTACATATTATTTCCATCTTTGTCTTGGTGTGTGATCCATCTCAGTTTCGGATGGGATCACCATTTTTTAATTATGTAATAAATATTATTTGAATGAAAATCACATATTGATTTTTAACAAAATCATCATTATTTGTAAATAGGTCTAATGTGTGATCATGTTGGAAGGTAAATTATAGATGTTTTATATGCTCAAATATGATGTAAGAGTTAAAATTCAATTGAGAAGTATTGTTAATTGGATTTTGTTTTAGTATGGATGAGAACTTGGCATACAACATGTAATTGTAGGAAAGGGCCACAAGTCTGTAGGGCATATGCATGACAAAATAACATGAAGGTGGAGCAAAGAAGTAAGGATGCAATTTGTAAGAAGGGGCAAAAAGTCTATTAAGACTAGTTGTTGCGCAAAGCAAAAGTCAGGATACAATTTGCAAGAGTTGCAAAGTTGCATGTTGGGTCCAAAGTTTTGTAGGGGGCAAAAGGTGCAATAATTAAAAGTTGAGATACCATTTGCAAAAATTGCAAAATTGTATGTAGGATCTAAAGCTTCACAAGAAACAAAAGGTGCTAGAATTAGAAATTGAGATGTAATTTGCAAGAATTATATATTTGCTCTTGGAGTTTGAAGTTCAATATGCAATAAGCAAAGAAAAAGTAGAGGTTGCGATAGCAAAAATTACAAAGTTGCATAGAAGCTTCACATCTCTAATGTTAAGACTGTAATGTTAAGTTTTGCAGGTTGGCCATAAAACCTTTAAAGCACTGCTATTGTTTGTATTTGTAAAATTGTGATGTCATGCAAATGGACAAAACTTGCTAGAGAAACCTGTCATGAGCATAAAACAATTAAATAAAGAGAAACAAGCCAGCAAAATATTTTCTTGTATAAAAGAGCTGTCAATCAGCTCTGTCAACATAGTCACAAAAGTTATGGATTCAGCCATTTTCTTTTGCTTCGCCCTACCAAATGAATTGCTGTCGAAAGAGGTGAACGTGCTTTCTGAAATTAGTGTTTGTGAGCCTCTGCATGCAGTTAATTTTTCTCAATTTATGCTGTTTTTAGTCAAGTTGGTGTCACAATTAGGTGAGTTATATTTAAATCAGCTTTGTTATTCCCTCCAATTTTAGCTTCTCTCCTATTTATGGTGATTTCTTAGTCATTTCTGGGGCTGGGAGATTTGCAAAAACTTTCTCATACAAATGAGATTAGTTGCGTGCATTTATAAAATCGAACCAAAAATTAAAAAAAAAATCAGTGAATTTTGTTGAATGTTTATTAAAACATTTGCACTCTAGCTCCTTGGTAAACAACCAACATATAACATTCAGACATCAATTCTTAATAAATAATTGAAAGGTGTGGACATTAAAAAATATAAAGATAAACCAAAACTCAAATGGGAACGCCTCATTTAAACCAAGCTTGAAGAAACCTTGAACTATCCAAGTTTCTAGCTTCTTTGGTCATATTGGGCACTTTGCCTATGAGTCTAGAAGTGTGGTGGGATTTAGTAAAGGAAACTTTGGAAGAGTTCATGGAGATATTACCCACCCCTGTGGCTTTCCTGGTTGCGGAACAAACAGCCATCTTTGAAAAACTCTAACTCAAGAATACTTTACCTCCACCAGTAAAACAATCCAGGGTTTATGGAGATTTTACCCACTCCTGTGGATGCCATGGTTGCAGAGCAAGCAACCATCCTTGAAAAAATCCAACAAAGAATTGATAACCTCCACTAGTAAAACATTCAACCACCTCACATCACCCACATTCTCCCTCTACTCCTTCCACATGGAGAATGTGGTCCACCCCGTTCACCACCACTTGACATACTTATGCCACATGAGCAACACTAAATCTGCAATCCTATCCAATCAACTAGAACTTGCATGTGTGCCCAATTTTAGAGCATATACCCGAATTTGGGACATATGGATCTACCTAGGTTATGGATTCTTGTCAGTCTAGAATCCACATTTGCACGTTGTAGTTTCATTTCTCTATTTGTAGTAGCCAGATATTATTCTAGGATTGGAACAGGACCTGACTTGACAGTCACAAATGGCTGTCAGTTAGTGAGGTCACTAATAGATCTTATTCTAGTCTACAAGGGCCTTGACCACAGCATTATATGTGTTAAACTACAAAACTTGTCAGGACCTGTGCCACCATGCAGTTAAGGAATATTTGAGTGGTGACTATTTTTCATATATATTCTTACAAAAATATATCTTTGATCTTATAGTTCTGTAAAGAAGGGTAAAAGATTGGAAAGTTGGAATAAAATAACATCATACAGTTGTAACAGATAGGATGTTTAGGTAAAGCTTCAAATCTTTAATAGCCTTCAAATGCACAGAATTATACCATTCCAAGCATACTTAAGTAAAGAATAGTAAATACTTCTTTGAACAGCTTTTCTGCAATCATGGTTATATTTTGAAATTCAAGTTAAAAGTGCGACAGGTTATTTTTCCTTCTTACCAAGAGCTAAAGAGCTTTATTGTTGTGATTGCTGCTTTCCCCTAGTCTCGGGTGGAACTGTGGAAGTGATTTTGTTTGACAACCAGGAATCTCACAAAATATTATTTGTTGCATGATCTTTACACAATCTATTTGTGTCATTTTTAATTAATTAATCTTATATTTTTATGTAGTTATTTAAGTGTTTTATATTTAAATTTTCATAATTTGAAATCTTTGTTTATTTTAATGGAGCAATTATTGTTTAGGAATTGAAGATAAGGTTGGGGTCCTATGGAAAGGAGCTTCTTAAAATGCTTCTTAAAAAAATTCAATGGGTACTGCTGAGATATTTTAAGAATATTTTAAAGTGGATGGTCCCATGAATTTTATAGTGTAGTTTAAGTTCCTAAATTTATGGATCTCATGAATTTTATTATATTGTATATTCAATTCAAAGACTAAATAAATAAAAAATTAATTGGTGGGAATTTAAAAATGATTGAAGTGGTAGGAAAAAACCTAAGTTGGTGGAGCTATTTCTAGGCCCACCTCAATTGCATCCACTTAAATTTTCAAACTGAAAAATAGGGGCTGCTATTGTTGAGGGAAAGATTCTAATTAATTTTGTTGTATTTTCTTTTGCTCCATGGGACCCTTGCTCCTTCAAAATAGATCTTTAAGCCCCTCGCATGGGACCCCATCCTACATTTATGAAAAAAAGGAGGAAATGGAAATAAAAAACATATTGTCAAAAATGTCACATGTCTCCACAAATTTCTTTTCCTCTTTTTTAACATTTGCCTCCATTTTTTTCTTCCAAATTTTAATTGCACAAATTGTTTTTGATTAGATAAGCAGGGAAGGGCCCCGATCCCATGGTTACAAAAAAAATTAAAGTAGTGGGAAACAACACCACTAGCAAACCAAAAAACAATAACAATATTAGCACACAGACCAACTTTTAACATAGTAACCATAGTCCAACCAGTACTAATAAAAAACAATAAGTTTCTAGAAGCATTCTTAGATCTACGTAAACCATTGATTAAGTCCACAGTGTCCCAGGTGGTATTCCACCATATCATAGCTATAATAACACAAGAGTCCGAGAGATTAAAACAAAAGGACAAAAAAATAATCAAAAAACAATAGGGCAGCAACACAAAGCCTTTAGTTGGCTTTCTTTAGCAGGTCCCCATACTCTCCCATGAGAGCAATGCATTCTCTCCAGTCAGGTCCCTCTGTCTCGTCCAACATTTGCAAAACATCCAGTTTCCCCTGCTTCCTTAGCTTCCTGGTGATTTTGGATTCTCCATAAGCAACTCCTAGCATCGCCCTCCTCATCAGTCTGTTAGTTACCTTCATGAGCGTAACTAAAGCCTTCTCCATATCTTCAAATTGAACCTATAGAAATGTTAGTCTACTCTTTAAAACTTCACTGCTTGAGTCCTCAGTTTTATTATCCATACCCAACTCCCTAACTTCCTACACATTTTCATCATCCTTATTTTCATCCTCAAATTGTTCAATTTGTTCTTCCTCTTCCTCATCCTTATCCGAGCCTCTAATCCTTCTTCCCCCATCTCATAAGTCGAGTCCTCAAAGTCCATGCCCTCTAAATCATCTTCCTCCTGGGCTTCAAATTCTTCGTACCCCAGGTCCTCCTCTTCACACTCAATCATTTTTTGTTTACCTTTTTTGTCCTTCGAGTCTGCTTTTGCAAGCCGGGCCGACCTTCTCCCACCACTCCCTCCACTCCCTTGCCCCTGCAGAGACTCCTTCTCCTCGTCATTCTGAGTCCCTTCCTCAGTGATATTAATGACATCCCTAGGGTTTAAGTCTCTTTTGAGTTTCTTCACCTTGGGAAGTTCCAGTAGCAAAGGTGAATGCTTTCTTTTTTCTGACGTGGCTCTAATGGGCTCAATTTCAAAAGTTCTTTTTTCCTCACTCTTCTACGACATAGGAGTAGAGTGGTTGGACACATTGGCCACAGGGGACTAGCTTTTAGCCGTAATAAGCACCCTCCTAGCCACAACAACAGGAGGTAGGTGGGGGTTAGGTTCCTCATCCGAGATTTCAGCAGTAGCAGGGTTTTCATCCTCAGGTTGTTCCTCATTAACCTCTTCAAAATGACCAAAGCATACTTGTACAGGGTTAGCATTAGACCTTGGTGGAGGGGAGCACTAGCTCCCTTCTTGATATTGAGTTGCAGGGAGGACAATAGGTAAAATGGCAGATTGACTCTCTCACCATGCCGAATGTGGTTAAGCAAGGGAAAATAGTATGCATGTACCGACATATACTTTCCCTCAAGAGTAAAGTACACTGCATAACAAATAGGCTAACTAAAGCAAAGGGAGGAGGGAGTTCCAATCTTGCATACCCATTCTAAAATCTTTTGAGATTCTCCCCTTCATGCAGGAATTTGTCAACAAACCTCTGGTAGTCCACCCCACTTTTCTTAGCAACTTTAATCCCTTGATTTTGTAGCCCCATTACTTTTGTGATGATTCTAGTCGTTACTTCAAACTTCACCGCTCATATGGCAACATTACCCTTCCTCCAAGAGTTAGTAAACTTTTCCATTAGGTTCTCGTTGTATCCCTTCAAGGATTGGAAGAACGAAACCATACTGGCATTTTCAAACATTCTCCATAAATTGACGTTTTGTTTCAGGGCTTGGCAACTTGGGGGCTTTGTTCTCTTTCTTGGGCCTCCCATTTTGCTTTTCTACAAATTCTTCAGTTGCGACAGACTTTTCTTCATAATCTCCCACATCTTCTTCTTTCTTTTTCAGAATATAGCAACCTCTCTTACACCAAAATTCACAGAGAGCTAATAAAGAATGGTGAATCAAGAAGTTTCTTTTGGTTAAGTCCAGTGTCACATTTCCCAATACAAAAAACCCATCATTTTTCTTACAAGTATTAAAATCCTCATTAATTTTCACACCTTTCTTCGCTTTAGAAATGCTATTAATATAAATTTGAGATGACCGTTTAAATTTTTTTAGAAAAATTAAGTATTCATCCCACCACAAGCTCCACAAATAATTTCTTAAATGTTGAGCAATGATTGTGGCCAAAATAAGCAAAGCAACCACATGGGGACTTTCCCTAAGAATATATCGATTGATTGAAATAATTTGTAAATATTTAAATAAAAAATTGAAATATTTTATATTATTGTTATTAATACTATTAATATAAATTTGAGATGACCGCTTAAATTTTTTTAGAAAAAATAAGTATTCATCCCACCACAAGCTCCACAAATAATTTCTTAAATGTTGAGCAATGATTGTGGCCAAAATAAGCAAAGCAACCACATGGGGACTTGCCCTAAGAATATATCGATTGATTGAAATAATTTGTAAATATAAATAAATAAAAAATTGAAATATTTTATATTATTTAAATTACTTTTGATTAAAATAAGGTTCTTTTTTTTTAATATCTTTTATCAATGGGCCCTTGGTCTACTAGTGAAGTTGAATGGTTCTAAATGTTTCCACCAACAATCAAATCCTACTAAGTGCAAGACCCCAACATCATAAGGGAGGAGGAGGGATCGTATCCTAAGTGAATTTGGTGGAATGGATACCCCTAAGTCCTTGAAGATTTATCATGTTTCATGTAATAAGTTCTACTAATTAATAACAATTATTATTAAATTGAATTTTGTAAGAGAGAAAGTGTGTACCTTGGACTTTTTCCTTCTATTTTGGACTCACTTTGATCTAAATTTGTTCCATATGTACAATTACTAGTGTACAATGCAATCTTTAGATTTATAATTATTTGCTTTGAGTCAAACTATAGGTGTAGATCTAAACCTAGCTCAAAACCACAACAACATATTTGACCCTCAATAACTTAAAATCAAACTCAAACACACGTTTGAGTTGACTCAATCATAACTAGCTATTTCTAATTGAATTGAGCATGAAATGTTCAAGCTTACATGTTAAGGTGTTGTACAAAATGTTAACCCTAAATTCATTCTAGATCATGAAGGATAAAAAAGGAATAATCCTATGACATTATGATTTAACATCACATCCTATGAAATTACCATTTATATCAATAAGAAATGATTAGGCATCTTGCATGGTTGCTTAAAATATCTTCAAATCTTTTCAGAACTATTAAATTAACTCAAGAGTTTGATTAAGAAAAAAAGGAGGAGAGAAAGAAATATCTTTTACCTAGCTTAATGAACTTTATTAGTGTCTCTCAACAACATTGAGTTCAAACAATAGAGGTGAAGACATAATTGATAGCAATCTCAAATACATAATAGATTAGATTTGCATAAAATGGTCAAAGCATCAAGTGTGGTGATCATATCCATAACTACAAGGTTGGTCCAAAGAAAATCACAATTGATTTTATAGTCCATAAAATTTTGATGCATACAAGAATAATTACGAGATGTAGTAAATAAAGTAAAACATCATCTACTATCTAGCATATTCTTCATAAAAAAACCTAGAGCTAAGTATGCATATCCTCTTTGTTAATTTACATTATTATTTACGAACAATGTGTTTAGTGTTTCTAACCCAGTTCTTAATTGGTTATTTTCTTATCATTGTAGATTAATATTTTTGTACTAGATTGTTTGTATAGGAAACATTTATTTTCTATACATGTAAATTGTTAAACTTATCTAATATTGCACCCTCTAGGGTTTGACCTTTAGTGTTTATTTTATAATATTATTTGTAGATCAAAGTGTTCTATTCTTTTCTAATTTCTAAATAAAATATAAAATATATAAATTTCCCTTATTTCCTTTTAGGGTTTTTCTTTTGTGTGTGAATGCCAAGGTCTCACTATCCCCATTTTCCTTTAAGGAGTACTTGATTGAATATCACGATGTTTATTTTCCTTTTAGGGTTTGACCTTTAATGTTTATTTTATAATACTATTTGTAGATCAAAGTGTTCTATTCTTTTCTAATTTCTAAATAAAATATAAAATATATAAATTTCCCTTATTTCCTTTTAGGTTTTTTCTTTTGTGTGTGAATGCCAAGGTCTCACTATCCCCATTTTCCTTTAAGGAGTACTTGATTGAATCTCACCATGTTTGTGAGTCAAGATAAGAATGGTATGGTTGAAATTTTGAATGATAGTATTCATGTTTTTTGGGAAGAGAGATTTGATTACAATCTTCATGTTGAGAAAGTTGATAGGAAATATATTTTATTAATTATAGATATGATTTATTCTAATCTTACAAATTTGGCTAGTGATACAAGTTTCTTATACATTTGGCTAATGTCTCCATAACTTATTGATTAATAAGCCATATGGATTTGAGTTACTTAAGGGTATCTAGGTGAAATGTTAAGTACCTCAAGCCCTTTGAGTGGTCTCCCTCTCCTCCCTTCTAGACCTATTATTATTTTGTGTTGCTTTCTCATTTCACTCCTCTCTATGGTATGCCCTATGTTCTTCCTTTCCCAATTCTTTTGTTAGTCAAATTATTTTTGTCCCCTCCTCTCATTTTTTTCTTACCAATTTTATATATTATGTATCCTTTTCTTCTTCTCATACATACATCCCACAAATATCATCTCCTCCTTTCTTCTTCCTAGAGTTTCCACTACTCATCATGCTCCTCCTACTAGGGATATTTCCACATCTCATTTTATTTTTACCCTATCCTCTTCCATTATGTTATGAATAATAAATTTGATTCCTTATCTAATGGAAACAACAAGGACATGCATTTATTGAAACCAAACACAATCTACTTTATTTTTAGACTTTGGCTTATCCATTACCAATTGGATATGTGACTCCAAGATTTGAATTTTATAATGGTAAAGGAGATCCCATGTGACACATTCAAGTTCCTTTACTATTGCATATTTAGATTTTGTTTATGAGGATAAATTATTGGCTAAGTTCTTCACACAGATTTGAAATATTATACTAAATTGAATTCTTATATTCTCCTCACAAGACTCTATTAATTATTTTTCATATTTGGTCAATAATTTTGTGAGTCAAATTTGTATGAATGTTGGATTGTATACTACTATTTAAGTTTTTTTTCTTGTTAAAAAGAATCTAATGGATGTTTAGATCATTATGTCATAAGATTCTAATCCTAGTGTGCTGAAATACAACATTACCTCTATAATAATAAGCTTTAAAGTATATTTTTAAGATATTATTTCCAACCATTCAACTAAGCATGTGCATTGATAATTATGCTTTATTTATGGATTTGTGTGCAAAAATGAAGAGTTCTAAATTAAAGTTATTTTTAACAAATGAACTTAAGTATATATATTCACATTCCCATTCTAATTCATTCTTTCCTTCCAAGTTTCAAAAGAAAAGTAGTTTTCAAAAGGTTAGTGATAAACAAGAGAAAATTTGTGATCCTCATCATGTTGCTAAAACCTCAAATTTTCTTGATTTAAGACCAAATTTTTTAGAGAATTTACCAAGCTCAATGCTCCTTTGAATAAAGTTCTTCAAAGTGTATGCTAAGAAAATATTCCCACAAAGCTTAGCATCTAAAATGAAGACAAAAATTAGATACTAAGTATGCACACCTTTTCCATGATAATGCTATAACAAGAGAAATGCCAATATCTAATATAAGATTTTTTTTATCACTTAAAGTGGTAGATCCACTATATATGTTAAAAATAAAAAATAGTTACAATATTTTCATGTACATAGAATAATATAATTGGAAGTAGATACATAAAATGTATCAAAAAAGAAAAGCTCCCTAGTACAAAAAATAGCCAAAAATATCATAAACAATCAGAAACTATCCCTCACAATTGCTACTAGAAATAGCAATATCAGGAGAAGAAGGCAATGAAGGATCATGATGGAAGCCCTCAACCAAGTGTTTTAATAGGATATGAATAGATTTAAACAAATTGAAAGAAAAAATAATAAATTATTCACCCAAATCCTTCTTCATGTTGTCCAAACTTAGTAGAGAATTGAAGGATAAATCACAAACCAAACCACTCCTCATTGTGAGTAGAGTTGAGGTGAAGACTAAAGAGAAAGGTAGACCATGTTTGGAGAAGATGCCACCAATGGGGGCCAAGACAAAATCAATGTTATAATTTCCAAGCACATCCTCTAGAGAAGAAAACAAGAAAATCTTCAGGGTTGAATATATGTCGCCACTAGTAGATTCACCAAATATTTGTTCACCAAAATATCCATATATTTAGATAGAAAAATAGAAGTTGCCTTGGAAAAAATCTTGAGGATTATTTCTAAGTCATTCTCTATCTAGGATTTTTTTCCCGTAAATCTTGTTTGTCCATCTTAACAAGACAACTTGCTCATTTCAATCCATTATTTATTGACTAATGTTTGTTAGGAAAGTTAGGAATGTACATATAAAATATAATAAAATATTCTATTTTGGGTAGTTTGTCATAAGACACCCTTTAGTCAAAATATGAAAAGCAACACTCAATTGAAATTTTTTTCCATTTTTTCTCCAATCATATTTCTAAATTGAGCTTATTATGAAGACATTCTTCCTTTATTTTCCATCTTATCATTGATTTTTCCTTTTCTTCTACAATTTTTTTTCATAAATATTATAAATATATTTTTCTATGTTGCAAATTCTTGTCCCTATGATATTTCCAACTACAAATATTACACTTGCATTCTATTGAAGGTTCATATTTTTTTTCATTCTCCATAGATTCAATGAATGGGTACTTTGACACTCAATTAATCTAAAAATTCCTTGTCATTTACAACTCACACCCCATTTTTTATTTATCTTTTCTTTTCCCCTTCTATGCAAGATCTACATCTTCCTTATCACTTTTTGAGGTTGATTTATTCATATTATCATTCTTGGTACCCTGGATATCCCTTACAACATCATTTATGGCATTGCCATCCAAGTCAATGTACACACTTTGATTACCCTGGGTATCCCCTAGAATATTCTACAACATTGTCATTCAAGACAATGAACCTAGTATTCTATCTACCTTTGGTATCCATTGGAACATCATTTGTGAAATTTTCATCCAAGTCAATTAACTCATCATGATCTTCCTTTGAGGTACTTGTTCATTAATATATGTTACAAGTGCTAATATTGTAGCTCCATTTGATGGACCACAAACATAATACCAAAATATGACATATGTTTCTACATTCTTTATGACCTCCCTTCACCACTTTCAAAAAAATTGTTCCCACTTGACATCTCTAATGAAATAAAAGGTGCAAAAAAAATCTTTTTTGTAAGAAGAAATCATAAAATATAGATCCCTGGATCCTAGATGTCTCCCTACTCAATATCATCTATAAGGATGAAGTAAAAATTGCGAAGAGATAAATAATCTTATAATTATAATATAAAAAAATGTTCACTTACCTAAATAGCTTTTCACTGACTCACTGATGCATGTAGTTATAACTTGTCTATGATATGAATTGAGAGCTCAAAGCGAAATTAAATGTGTAAAATAATAATAAGATTTTTTATTGTATTTATATCAATCCATATTTGGTGAATTCTATGGTATTTTTAAATGGTATAGTAATAATTTGGTGAATCCTACACAATTATAAAATTATGCATATAAATGTTGAGCAAATCAGATCTCAATAAAACACATACATTATAATTTTTAAGGTGATCATAGCCCTAGGATTAGTGTAGAGTTATAATGACATTGATGAAATGGGTCCTCATAGGTGGTGAAATTTTAATGGTATTGGTGAATATGTGGGTCAATTAATACATGCCTCCAAAATTTTAGGTGAATTTTTGTTAGAAAAACATAATTTTCTACGAAAAATATATTAGTTACAAATTCATTATAAAATAAATTGATGTTGAAATGCATTTGATCGATAATTTGCAAAATATGAGCGATTTGACCCTCTCCTATTGCAATATATTCACCAAATTCAAATTTATATGGGTATGAACTATTCACCAATTGGTAAAGATTCTCCACTAAAAAATCCATGATGGTAAAGAGCTTTTTCAATCGATGTAAATTTTATGTTTTATTTTGAACTACAATAATCAACTAAGTTGGGTATTAAGGTTTTTGTTGCTTTGATTGCTTATTACTTTCCATGTTGACCATGAGCTATTTGATTGAATGTTGAGGAACATGACAAGAAGGCAATTCCTCTATTGAAACCCAATGAATAGAAAGGTAAATTCCCCTAGTAACAATAGCTATAGCAAGAAAAGGTTGAAAAATAATGTTAATTGATGAATCTTTGGATCATGTGCATCAACATATTTTTAGATTGATTCATTCAACTACAAAGTGGGTGATTGTCTATTTGATACAATATATGTTTTTCTTCATTTTTGGGTAGAGAGTTATGCTTTTGCCTCAATAGAAGGGAATTAGTGCTACCTCAAGTGGCAAGTGTGTAGGAGGGGAAATATAAACTTATGCAAATGTTTTTTTCCAGATTTTTTACTACTTATAAATTGACAATTTATTTGGCTTGTGATTATGCATTACATATTTCCTTAGGGTTTTCATTAAATCTTTCAAAAATATAGTTTAATGGGAAAGAGGGTGAGAAAAATATTAAGCAGTTTTTATAAAGTTCTTTGTTACAGATTGTGTGCATGTACATATTTTGCATGATAAAATATATGATGAGTATTCATTGAAATAAATTGTAGAAATCCATCAATTTCTTCCTCAACCATCGACAAAAATTATGTAACATCAATACAAGCCATCAAGCAACAAAAAAACTTGGAATCACACATAGCTCATGATGATTCTATGGGTCTTATATGCCGACATAACACTTTATTTAGAGAGGAAGGAAACATTTCATGTCTACACTAGAAATGGTTTCTACCTAACCTATATGTATGAAGGGATACATTGTAGGTGCTTGATGTCTAGGTTTCTTGAGGTCTTTGGGAAATATTATTAGAGACTCTCCTACCCATAGAAATCTTGTGTTAGGCTATGGGACAATGATGCATATGATTGCCTAGTTTACTGATGCTACCATAATTTCAATAATAATTAGAATTGTGGCAATGGAATTTATCAAACTTTTGTACATGAAAAGCACAACCTCAATTTGGTGAGGTAACTAAATTTCAATTTTACCATTTCCCTTTCTTTGTTCTTTTGTACAATGAAAATTTATCTTCTAGGTTAAATTTTTCTATTATGTTATTTCTACAAAACACCCAACTACATAAATTTATTTGATTGATTCTTCAAATAATGGAAAACTTTCACTATTTTTTCTACAATCATGTTCCTTTTCATAATGCAATTGTTAAGATGTTGAGGCATATTTGCACCATGTTAGCACCCTCTACAATTGACTTTTCTTTTTAGGTAACATGTAGTTTTTGTATTGCATATTCTTGAAGGTAATATAGTGCTAACTTCACAATTTGTGTAACACAATGACACACCATGTAATGCATACATGCCTAGCTTGATTTCAACATATCTTGCAAACCAAATCCTCTATTAGATCACGAAATTCCACACTACTAACTATTATTAAGCATATTAACCATGATAAAAGTCCTATAAGAAGCATAATTTGATAGAAATTTGAATAATACATTCATTAATTGATTGTAAAATATATTTTTGTAACACCTTTAGTTGCCCAGGCATGGTCCCTTGTCCCCTTTTTTTTATGGATTTGTAGCAGACTACCAAAAGAACACTACAAATTAAAAATCAAACATGACTTGGAACGAGAACGATGATCTATCTCACATTTATCCAAATTAAAAGGCCACCCCAAATTTGAATTTGGATGTTTTTCTTTTTTGATATTATTAACATGTTTACAAGATTCTTCATTTTCTACTTGGGGCATGATCCCTTGTCCCCTTTTTGTATGGATTTTCAGTAGATTGTCAAAATAACACTACAAATTAAACATCAAGCATGACTTGGAATGAGAATATGATTTGTCTCACATCTATCCAAATTAAGGCCTGTCACCCCAATTTTGAATTTGGGTTTGTTTATTTTTTATGTCATTACCCCACGTTTACAATAGTCTTCACTTTTGTACTTGGGAAGAGTGCTCATAGGTTTGGAGTGCAAGTCATCTCATTTAATGTTCACAATCTAGAAATAAGCTAGTTTTCTTCATTTTTGTGACAAACATTGCCATTAAATTAAAGAGTACACACGGACATTAACAACTATAAATTGACCATTTGTATTTGTCATGGTTCTTATAGGTACTAGTATACATATATGAGATTGCATCCAAGCACTTGGTAGGAGGTCTTGAGGTAGTAAATGAAGTTTATTTTGAAAAACTTGAAGTTATTAAGAATATTAAGCATGATAATAGTCCTATAAAAATATTGCACTAGGCCTCTTGTAGTTGTAGGCACCCTCTATTTCAATTTTCAATAGGTGTATTTTCGTTAAATATTTACTTTGTTACTTTTACATTTGATTAAAAAAATGATAGATTGACACCTTTAGTTGTCCAAGAATGATCCCTTGAGCCCTTTTAGTACTTAGTCTCTTCTTCATCATGTAATCCCCAACATGGTTGGTGAGCATCTTTCACAACTAGTTTTGAGTCTAGTTTACTATTTTTGTATGGATTTTTAGTAGATTGTCAAAACTTTGAATTGTAGTATTGATTTTTATCTATATTTAGTCTAATATTTTTTTCTTTTTAAAATAAGGTATGCCTTAGCATTTGAAGAGAAACTTCTAACGAAAATATGGCTCAATTTTTTTATTTGCAAGCAAGATCAACCATCACTAGCTTGTAAGGAATCTAGAGTAGGAACTATTAAAGACAAATGTTGTAGTATGTGTACCATTTGACATAATTGAATTCTTTATAGACCATTTGATCTTTTTATTTTTTGATCTTGAAATTAAATTGTGTTATGATTTTGGGATCTTGGCTCTTTTTACATTTGGGAGGGAGTGTAGCTATAGTACAACTCTTGTTAGTCTTTGTTATTGCACCAAATCTATAGAAAATGATATAACTTAAAATTAAAGTTAAGGTGAAAGTTTGTTTTTTTGAATTGATTATATATTATTAAAAAGGAAGAGCAAAGTACAAAGAGTTATATATGTCCCAGCCAATTAATGAGAGTTATGGGAAAGCCCATCCAAACATCAATATATATGCATGCGATTATCAACTTAAAATAAAATATCAAAACATTAGTCAAGTTGACATATTCTTTCTTTTTCTATATCTATCCACCTCATACATTCCAATTGGAGTGGTGATCTCAAAAATGTTGTCATTGAATCTTACCACCTCTAGACCACCATCATCATTTGGTTCAAGCCTCCTTTCTTTTAAACCCATATCCTCAAGAAGCTTTTCATAAGTGAAGTTCTTATTGTACCTTTCTTGAAACCTCAAATAGGCTTTGAAACATTTATCATCATTCTCTTTTGCATATGAATAGAATCTTATTGTTTTCATTTCAACTTTCAAAATCTTAGTAGATCCATTGTCTATTAACTCCCAATTTTTTTCATTGGAGATCTCCAACATTAAGGTAACCTATATGGAAACATTACGAAAGGTGAGTCTCTTTAAGGACTCAATGAGTTTTGTCCTCCTTGAAAATAGTCCTCATTTCTAGCTTTCTATAAAATCCATAGGATATTAGTAGTTAAAACAAGTGAAAAAAGATTATGAATCCTACTAAGACCTTTCATATAGCCAAAAATGATCTCATGCTAAGAAAAATATTTTTATTAGCCCATCCCTTAAGGTTAGCCAAAAACAATAGTCAAATATTCTTAGCAAAGAAACATTCAAATAAAATATGTTCAATACTTTCAAGAACCCTATAGATAGAACACATATGATTAGAACTAAAATCAAACTTAAATCAATTTAAACTAATAGACAATCTTTCTAAAACGAGCAATCATTTAAAACATGCTTTTTTTTAATCAATGTGAAAGAATTTTTCTATTTTCAAACTTAGAATATTATTATTATAATAAATAGTGAATTAATTACTTCATATTTTATTAGATTAAATGGAATGGAAATATAATTTACATCTTTTAATTCTATTTTTACCTTTAATTTTGATTCTTTATTTTAAAGAACTAATATTTTTTAATTTTTACTACCATAAAAGTTTCAAATCTTACTATCATTTATGTCCAACCTTCATTTATTACACTCCATAAATCTTGTTTATGAGTTACCATTGACAACTAATTGTAATGTTGAAAATTCTTCTTTATATATTTCTTTATTCCATTGTTCATAATTAGTTTCAACATATTTTTAGAATTTAGGCATGTTCATGTAGCATGGTTACAAAAACAAAATCAAATAAAAAAAGAAACATGTCTCAAGATTTGGAGAAGATGAATCTAAAGATTTGGTTTTTACTAGCATGGTTACAAAAACCAAATCAAATAAAAACGAAACATGTCTCAAGATTTGGCGAAGATGAATCTAAAGATTTGGTTTTTAATAGCATGGTTACAAAAACCAAATCAAATAAAGAAAGAAACATGTCTCAAGATTTGGAGAAGATGAATCTAAAGATTTGGTTTTTAATGACATTCATTTTTTTTAATAATTCTCTTAATTTTGACATGGAGAAAGAAAGGGGCAAGCTGCACTTTGACAAAAACTTGACACTGTTTGATTGCATAATAGGTTTTAATTGCATGTACAATATGACGTACTTAATGCTGAAAAATAAATGAATAAGGTCACCCTCAACGTATTGTCATCGTCCTTTTTTCATTTATGTATGTCAAAAGTTTAATTGTTTGTTTGAGTTATCTCTTTGTTATGCTTACTGCAGAAATAAGTTCTCTATGTTTCTCCTAAAATCAAAACTATTCTACTACTTTTTATCTTAAGCACTATTTGTCGGCTCATGAATGGATGTATTTAATGTGAAAAATTGAAGCATTTTGAAGGGCTTACATTTGAATAAGTTATGTCATCTAAGAAAGAGCTAGAGGTATTGATCTCACTAGATGGATTCCCAATGAATTTTTGAAATAGGTACACTAAATAAATTCAATTATTTATGCTTGCACCTTCTTTACTATTGCATTGTGCAATGAAGAAACCTAAAACTTACCACACCAGTCCAGCGAGGGATTGGAACAACATAGGTTTGAATACTTATCTCATGGCATGAACGCATCATTAAGTGCTTGCAATCACAATGACCTAGCAAAGATTTGAACCCTCGTGGCCACAACAACACCACCACCACTTCACCATCACACTATAGAATGAACTCCTTAAATTATTGAATTTTAGACAATATGCTAAGTGTTTGTTTGTAAAACTTGTTAAATTTAGACTATGTGAACATTTTAATGTTGTTGCCTTGCTTATATTTTGATTTGATTTATCAAATTATGATCTTTCTAAAATATTTAATTCAAACTTAAGAAAATGATTGTGATTGATGTATTTCCATCTTAGAGTTTTCTTTACTTTTATTACATTGGTATGGAGTTTTACATATAGAGGATGAATCTAAAGATCTTTACACAATGAGCAAATTGCTTTAAAAAAATAGTATACATAGATTTTTAATACAAAACATATGTTAGAATAAGATTTTCTTGCAATTTGAGAAAATTACATAGATTATTGGAACTAGAAAACGAAATTGCCTATCTACAATAGCTTAGCTGCTCTCTGTTATCTCACTCCATTTTTATACAGTTTTTACATCATTCCAGTTCTAGAAGTCGGTTCCAAACACTAACCGGCAACTTTATGATTTCCCTGGTTTATTACTAGCAGTTTCTGTATTTTTCAGTTTTTCTTGGTGCGCCATCTTTTATCCATGTCCATGCTATCTTCTGTTTCATGTAAAATACAAAGAAGTTGACGGTTTTAGGACAATTCACCATCAACAAATTCACTTCAAACAATTTATCGTTAACAATTTATTGTCATGACAAATTCATCTCGTTGAAAATTCACCACCAACAATTCATATCATATTTTTGGAGGTGAATTTTCCACGAAATGAATTTGTCATGGCCATAAATTGCTGGCAATGAATTGTTGAAGGTGAATTTATTGACGGTGAACTGTTGGTGGTGAATTTGTCTGATGTCCAAATTGATAGTTCTGAGATAGTTGAGTGAAAATGAAGACTTTAACGAAATCTAACTTGAATAGAAGATGGTAAGCCTAATGAGGTGGCAACTTAGATTCATCTGAGGGACAGGAATGTTTGAAGATGGATTCATTAAACAATCACCCTCACAACAAATTCAATGTAGAAACTTCCATTGGATCCTCAGAGTCTGAAAGATCAGTGTGTTGGTCAAAAGAAAAAATCCCAAGTAAAAGAAGAGCAATACAATGACACCTATTTCCATCTCACGGACTTCAAGACAGAAGAATAAAACCCTGAGGTAACATAGAATACCCCACAAATCTGATTCGGTTACAGGTCATTATTGTTCAAGCATATCGGTCACTTAGGACGTTTATGCCTTCGACTGCTGAAAACGAAACTGAATCCACAATAACCTGAGAACAAGATGAATAGAGAAGTAGTGAAAGGATTGAAATAAATGACAGAAAACAGTCAAAATGTTTTCAAGAAGGAAAAGAGACAGATCAAGACAGGAGGTGGTCACTCTACATCAATGGTGAGAAAAGATATGATAAGCTTCTGCAAAGTATGGTACCTTGCATCAATGGTTGGAAGCATGTCATATTCGCTATAACTGCTTTGCATTTTTACTTTAAGAAAGGCATTCAATCAGTCAATATTCATGGGATCTTTCTCTCTCATCCATATGGTTATCTTCATATGTAGGTTCTTGACCATCTATGTTTGGGTATTGTTGTTTTAGGTTTTCTTTATTCATCTTTGTTATGATATTAAATTTGTCAAAGGGGAAAGTATTTTTCTTTGGTTGAAGTTAAAATTTTATTGTTTAATATTACTATTATAATAAATAGTGAAATTAATCATTTCATATTTTATTGGGTTAAATTAAATGAAAATATAATTTTATGTTTTCTATTTTATCTTAAATTTTATTTCTTTATTTTAAAAAATAATTTTTTTATTTTTTATTTTTAATATGATTAAAGTTTCAAATCTTGCTATCATTTTTGTCCAACTTTCATTATTTTACTTCATAAATCTTGTATATGAATTAACATTAACAATTTATTTTAATAAGGTTAAGGGTAAATAGATCAACTCTACTCAACAAGGGTTGAGTGTAAGAATTGTTGAGTTTGGTTGATCTTCATCAAAGTTTTTATCAATAGGAGCTAGATGTAGCCAATACTCTCAAAGAGTTGAAGTAGTTTCTTTCTTGTTGTTGTCATTTTTTGATGTGTTTTTCGTAGTGGTTTGTTAATGGTTGCCTACTGGTTTTTTTTGTTTATCTTTTAAGTAGCATTTTGTAACAGGGTTTCGAGTCCCTTCAAAACCCGTTTTACCCTTAATAATTTTTTTTTATTGTAATGTTGAAAATTATTTTTTATATTTTTTTATTCCATTGTTTATAAATTTTCAAGCATATTTTTAGAATATAAGCATACTCATGTAATATGGCTAGAGAAAATCAAATTAGATCAAAAGTAAACAAGTCTTGAGATTTGGAGAAGATGAATCTAAAGATTTGGTTTTTAATGATATTGATTTTTATAATAATTCTTTTAATTTTGATGGAGAAAAAAGGATCAAGTTGCACATTGACAAAAACTTGGCACCATTTGATTGCATAATATATTTTAATTGCATATACAATGCGGTGCACGTAATGATCCAAAATAAATGAATAAGGCCACTCTCAATGTATTTTCATCAGTCTTCATTTAGATTTTCCAAAATTTTAATTGTTTGTGTGAGTTTATCTCTTTATTAATGCTTACTATAAAACTAATTTCTCTATATTTCTCATAAAATTAAAACTACTCTGCCACCTTTTATTTCAATCATTATTTGTTGGCTCATGAATGATGGTATTTGCATAATGTGAACAAAAAAAGCATTTCAAGGTCTTACATTTGAATAAGTTATGTCATCCAAGAAAGAGTTAGAGGTATTGATCTCATTAGATAGATTTCCAATAAAATTTTGAAATAGGCAAGTACTAATAAATTTAATTATTTTTGGTTGCAACTTCTTTGCTATTGATTTTGTTTAATCTCACCACATGGAAGTAGATTGTGGATAACTTTAGGGTACAATTTGCATCCCTTGCACACCACACTAAAATACGACCAAAATATCTTAAGCTCGACTATATAAAGTTTATATAGGGAATCCTCTATATGCCACAAAAGCACGTGAGGCCTAATCCATGAATTTGAAAGTACAAAAATGTTTAATACTTAGGAGAATAGGGTAACTCACTCTTCTCCTTCACTTCTCTAAGGTATAAAGTTCTTGGGGGCTTATCTTGAATGAAAAAATTACAACTTCCAAGAGGCATGTCTTTCAATTCACCCACTACTATTTATACTCCACTAGAATATTGAAGTTGAGATTATCCCTTATGGTGATCAAATCCTCAAATAGGGCCCCTAAAATTAAAACAAGATCTATAACACTTATTTTCATACCCTCAAGATCACTCTAAGGTAAGAGAGAGGAGCATAAGTAAGTGTACATTAGGTTTACAAGACACATAATATTTTTCCCACTTATTTTCATACCCTCAAGATCACTCTAAGGTAAGAGAGAGGAGCATAAGTAAGTGTACATTAGGTTTACAAGACACATAATATTTTTCCTAAATCAAATCGTGAATGCGAATTCTAATCCAATTTTGATGTAAACAAATAAAGTAGATAAAACAAACAAAAAATAAAATTTCTTTAATAATTTTTTTAAAAAATGTCGTACAAAACCACTCAAGTTAGTAGTTTGCAAGTGTAATGTCATAAAATTGCACCCTTTGCAATTTCACATACATTTTTGTATCCACTTTAGTTCCCACTCACTTAGTTCTTGTGTAGACTCATTTTAGCCCCTGCATCAGCCTTTTCCCCTCTCAGAATGCTCAAGACCCCTTTCAGTAGTTACCCTCATGTGTCAACTTTGCGTCAAACCTTGGGCTTTTCCCGTTCTTGTTGTTTTGTAGCATTATGTGTCTAGACACTAGTGCATTGCATATAGACACCTGCGTGTTGTGCTAGCATCTCGTGAAATTTCAATCTTCAAATGGTCATTTCTAAGTGCCTTGCCATTTGTTAGCTACTTTTGTCAGTGGTAATGGCCTGGGACGCGTTGTAATGACTCAGGAAGCTTCTTTTCCCTCCTCTTCTCTCTTTAAATGCTATCTTTTCAATTCATTTGGTCTTCTAGCTTCTTGGTCTTTCTCTCTTGGAGACACTCTCTTCTCTCTTGCTCTCTTGCTTGCACAACTTTCTGCAGCTTGCTACAACAACACTCTCACATTCTTGCAACACTCTTGGATCTCACATATGTCTCTTTCTCTCTTTGGATTGCTTAATCCTTGTAGGTGATATCTTGCTTACCTTGTATCTTTGAGTATCTTGAGATTTCTCACATCCCCTATCTATTGTATCCCTTTTTTTGATACAAGTTATCTTCCTTGAGTAGGGTTTGATTTTATCACTCTTGCATTTATTTCATTTCTACTTATGATTTCTCTCTATCTATCTAGTTGTCTATGGGGGTGGGAACACTGAAATGAGGGTTTGAATGAGGCAAGCTCGTAAACAGCCCCAACTAAAGTCTTGATTGATAGGCTAATTGAAAAACATCTATAGCTTTCAAACGGTATCACATTTTTTGAATCCAAAACATGTGTCACATTCTATGCTTTGCATACTATAGGATTAAAAAAAAATGAATTTCATGAAGTTTTGACCAAGTTAAAGTGGTCAGACATACCAGTTTTTATATTTTTTAAAAGTTGTAACAAAAAAATCATAATTAATTATTTACTTTTAAAAAACTTACAAAAAATTATGCATCACATCAGGACATAAGTCCTCTACTTATATCTAAAATATTATAAAAAAATATTATCATTTTATTGCTGTTAGAGTGGTTAGACAAACACCTACTTCTTATTTTTTCCTTGAAATTTAAGTACTACTGCATTGAAATTTTGAATTTTCACCAAATAGATTTAAAAAAAAATAATAAACCTAGTAGTTTAGAAACTACATTCAATTTGCTACAGATTCTATTCTTACATATTTTTGAAATAATATAGATAACTTATTCAAATTTTTATGTCAAGTTGCCTAACTCTGATTTTTCTGAATTTTTCGCCACTTAAGGGCCTGTTTTTTCCATGATGATCCTACACATACCTGGCCGATGCATTGAACGCCATTTCATACTGTCAAAGTGATGTGTCTCGGCCTTCGACTGACTTGTTTAGGCATTGTTTATTATATTTAGATTATTATTTTCAAAATGAATTTAATGTCTTATTTTATCAGTTCAATTTCTAATTTTATTTAAAGTGTTAATGATGTTCCATTTCATGCAAGCGATGGTGACTTGGCTTTACCCATGTCACTTGGTATCTTTGATCCTTCTCATAAAATTTCTTTTTCTTTAGAGGATGTTTTGTTACAAGAAGATGAAATCATTGATACATTTCCTAATAGTATTCTACCTTCTCTCCATTCCAATGCACTCTCTTCTAGAGATGATGCATTAGTGAATGCCAAAGTTCCTCTCACATCGGATCCTCCAAGGATGGATCATGTTGAACATAATTCTTCAAATGATCCCTCTATAAGTTGTAAGGAATTCATAAATATAATCGATCTATTTAGCCCCTCGAAGGCCAAAGAGACTGGTCATTTATCTGACCCTGGCTAGTCCTCCTAAAAGGATTTTTTCTATTAATGGTGTTCCATTTAACAGTGTTTTTCTTGATCTTTGTAAGGGTCCCTCTAATAGAGTAGTAGCCTATACTTATAAGACTAGAAGGAATAAACAAAATGTTGATCAACCTACTTCTTTACTACCTTCTCAACCAAGTCTTCCTTTAGCACCTAAACCTACAACTAAAGCACCTAGTGATTACGATCTTATCGAGCAACTTTGTGTTACTTCGGTTAAGATCTCACTATGGGACTTGCTTTAGTCTACTTCGGTTTATCAAGGTATGCTTCAGGAAGCCTTGCAAAAGATTCTCTTGTGTTCTTTCACTAGGTTGACGGATGTTAATGCATTGATAGCTCATATTCGTGTGGATTCATAAACTATTACATTCTATCCACATGAACTCTCGCCCCTAGAAATATAGAAGAAAGTAGACCCTCTAATGATCATAGTTAACATTAATAAAATTGGCATTAGACATACTCTCATTGACACCGTTTTGGTGCTCAATGTATGTAGCACTGACCTATTGCCTAAAATTAAGATTGATTCATCTTTTGTTGCTTCTTCTTCTCTTGTTATTCGCGAGTTCGATAATGTTGGTTGGCATGCTTTAGGCACAATAGTCTTTCCTTTAAGGTTGGGACCCATTACTGTACCCACCTTCGTATATGTTATGTCAGAAAAGTTACCATATAACCTTCTCGGTAGACTGTGGATTCATGCTATGGGTGCAGTTCTATTTACCTTGCATAAATCTGTTAAGTTCATTCATAACAATCAAGTAGTCACAATCAGGGATAACCCTAATGCTATACACTTATGTGAGATGGAAACTATTGGTTAGGCTTCGGTTGTGCCTACTCTTATCCCCTCAGTGTCTTCCAAAGTGTTGATTTCTACTCTAGCAGTACCTGCAAAGGATACTCTTGAGGTAGATGTCCCTGAAGAAGATCCTTTTGAAGCAAGAAATCGTAAGTCTACCTCTTCTCAAGAAAGTGCATGTCTTGGTGATGATTGGGGTGTCTTAGACTTTATAGAATCCTTTGTTGGAGAATATAAAGTCGACTCGATCCACTTAGACCAAGTTTGATAACATCATCCAAACTCGCCATCAAAGATGGTTATTCTTTTGCATCGCAGAATAATGTGAACACAAATTGTAATGTTCTTAATGTTGATCCTCCCCTTCTAAGGAAGATGATCGTCACTTCTATTAAGGAGGTTAATGTTGGTAGTCCTATCAAGAAGGCTGATGACGATCCCATAGAGGAGTATAATCCCCATTGCTAGAATAATTCTCTCAATGAATATCCTCCTTCTCAAGATTTGCAAACACGTTATGGCCTTGGCTTTAAACTTGTCTCTAAATATGGCTATGGGCATAAAGGTTGTGGGTGTAACGAACAAGGCATTCATGTCCCTATAGAATGTGCACCTTGTAGGCATAATTTGGGGCTTGGTTGCTCAAATGAACAATCTAAACATAAACCATGGTTGAATGTCAATATGATTTTTGTTCAACCTCATTCTCTTGAATTGATTCATCCTCCATCATCTACTATCTTCATGTCT